>CM023485.1:38095777-38695777 GCA_013339685.2 Hyalomma asiaticum
TTTTTGGGAAGATTTTGAGAGACCGTATTTTTATTCAGGAAGGCGCGCAATAAGTAGAGGAATGATCTACGATTTGGTAAAACGCATTTTGCGCGACTTCTGATCGAGTCAAAATTTCACAAGAAACCCGAGACTATAGACTTACCTTGTTTGGCATTTTGGGCAAGATTTTGTGAGACAGTATTTTTATTCAGGAAGGCGCGCAATAAGTAGAGGAATGCTCTACGATGCGGGAAAACGCATTTTGTGCGACTTGAGATCGAGTAAAAATTTCACAAAAAACCCAATACTATAGTCTTACCTTTTTGGCATTTTGGGCAAAATTTTGGGAGACCGTATTTTTATTCAGGAAGGCGGCAAGGAGTAGAGGAATGCTCTATGATGCGGCCAAAGGTGTTTAGAGCGACTTCTGATCGAGTCAAAATTTCACAAGAAACCGTATAATATATTCTTACCTTTTTTGGCATTTTGGGCAAGATTTTGAGAGACCGTATCTTTATTCAGGAAGGCGCGCAATAAGCAGAGGAACGCTCTACGATGCGGTAAAACGCATTTTGTGCGACTTCTGATCGAGTCAAAATTTCACAAAAAACCCAATACTATAGTCTTACCTTTTTTGGCATTTTTGGCAAAATTTTGAGAGACCGTATTTTTATTCAGGAAGGGGCGCAATAAGTAGAGGAATGCTCTAGGATGCGGGAAAACGCAATTTGTGCGACTTCTGATCGATTCAAAATTTCACAAAAAACCCAATACTATAGTCTTACCTTTTTGGCATTTTGGGCAAAATTTTGGGAGACCGTATTTTTATTCAGGAAGGCGGCAAGAAGTAGAGGAATGCTCTATGATGCGGCCAAACGTATTTAGAGCGACTTCTGATCGAGTCAAAATTTCACAAGGAACCCGAGACTATAGTCTTACCTTTTTTGGCATTTTGGGCAAGATTTTGTGAGACCGTATTTTTATTCAGGAAGGCGCGCAATAAGTAGAGGAATGCTCTACGATGCGGTAAAACGCATTTTGTGCGACTTCTGATCGAGTCAAAATTTCACAAAAAACCCAATACTATAGCCTTACCTTTTTTGGCATTTTGGGCAGAAGTTTGAGAGAAAGGCTCTTTATCCTTAAGAAAATCTGATGCGGGTCTCCGAACAAGTGCGACGTCTGGACGCACAGCGCAATTATTTCCGATGTTTCGCCGCTCAAATCCTTTAGACCGATTAATATCAGATGTTCGGCAGCAAGAACCCTCTCGCATTGGACGAAGCATCGTGATTCGAACCCGCAATCAAGAACTTTAGCACAGCGCTAAGCGGAAGTATAGTGCCTAGAAAAAAAATCATTTTATTTCTAGGCACTGTAGCGGAAGCGCGGCCGTGACCCTGGATATAGAAGCCATCTTTGTTTTTCTCAGCAATGTTGCCAGATGACCCACCTTTCCTGGAGTTGCGAATGGAAACGTTCTTTCTTCGATGAACGCTTTACCAGCTCGCAAAGAAGGAGAACACGCCCTAACCCGCGAGAGACAACGTTGACGCAGTCAGCGTCTTCTAGTGAGTTTCTTGATTGCAAAATGCCGACTGCTCGCGCTGGAGAACCGTTCACCGGCCACCCGTATATATAATATATATATATATATATATATATATATATATATATATATATATATATATTCGATGACGTTCTATATGCACTGGATCTTGACTTGCAGTGAAGTGCCGGCGGGAGATTTCACTTGTGCGTAGTTGAACCATAAGGTTTCGTAGCGTGCGCGTTAACTAAATTAATCCGGAACTCGGCACGATCTACGATGAACCTCCGGAGCTTCGCCCACTCATCATCATTCACTCCGTGGATATGCTGTGGATTTTTTTAAATTTTAAACTACCTTGACCGAGCCATAATCATCAATCATCATATCGATGATGTAGTATGGGGCTGGTTCGTGCACTACGCACGCGTACATGGGCACAACCAGGGTATAAATGGGCTGTGTGTGCGAATCCATGTACTTCAGACGATCTAGTTGTATCCATAGAACGAGAAATGGCTCTTCTGTGACTAGTTGAAGAACGGTTTCGAACCATGCAGCCCCAGAGGAGCCATTTCGAAGGTAACGCCAAAGTATACGGATGACGTTCTATAGTATTTCAAGAGATTTCAGAAAGGCGGCTCAGCCTAGATGGCCTGGATAGATAGCTGCATCCGCACTGACCACCTTATATGATCATTATTTTGTCAATGTTGCCATCCTTGGACATGCTTGCGGACAAGCGTATAAGTTAGTACACGTAAACACAGGTCATGGATTTCACAATGATGATGATCGCCTTTATATATTTTATTGACTTTTCAATTTGAGTAGCAGCTGCGATTAATCACTGAACATACTGTTCTCAGACACCGGATGGCGTGTCGGAGAGCTTGTCCGAAATTATGGGTGACCACGTGGCGACGGCCGACGGCTCGAGAGGCAACATGAAGTTGGCCGTGGTGGCCGTCGCGGTGGTGCTCTTCGTCGTCTTCGTGGTGCTGCTCATGCGCTACGGGTACCCCAAGACCGAAGAGGATGAGGTGCCTGCGAGTAGCATCTGCAACCGGGAGTCGTGCCTCGAGTACTCGCAGCTCCTCCGTGCTTCGCTCGCCGACTCCGTGAACCCGTGCCACAACTTCTACACTTACGTCTGTCACGGAGTCCGGGACCCAGGCGGCACGGGCGCCAGCATTCTATCGCTGACGCGTGAGAGATTGATTGACGACGTGCTCGACGAGTGGCTGCGCAGAAACGACACGTTGCAACAGGGCGGGCGAGTGGCCGACGAGTCGCTGTGGGCCGGGAAATTGCTGCAGATGTGCATTGCCCAGCACGAAACTGGAGGAGACGGCTCTCTGGTAGAACTCCAGCAATTCATGCTCGAGATTAATCTCACGTGGCCTAATGAGAACGTTAGCGATTCGAATCTGGACACGTTGGGCACGCTTGTCAAGTTGACTCTTTTGTGGAACGTGGACGTGTGGTTCTCAATGCGCGTTCTGCACGTGAACGCATCCACGCGAAGGCCCACGTTTCGATTTGGCAGAAGCGAGAGCTACCTTGAGTGGGACGCAAGGAGGAAGCTCCTGCTCGAGAAGAACGCCTACACCGGGTTTCTGGAGCCGTACATCAATGCCTTCGGTGTAAACGAGGCGGATCAAGTAAAAAACATCGCAGATAGGCTTAGCGCAATCGAGGGAGTGATCTCTGGAATACTAGTGACGCCGTTGGATCGTGTTTTACAAAGTCACCCTCGCGTCCTGCGAGTAACGGAGATGCAGCCAAATGGCACTAATGTCCAAGCTTTCGACTGGGCAGCTGCTGTAGCCGGGGCCTTTAACGCTGCGTTAAAGGAGTTTGCCGACGACGCTGTGCTGGTTAAAAATGCGAGCTTCCTGTACCGCGTCAACACGCTTCTGCAGCTGGACGCCGATAGGACAAACGTTTGCGCGCTGGCAATCAGCTGGAGCGTTGTAAGGGACCTCGGAAGCTTCCTGCATCCCAGCCTTAGCCGGGCGTACGGCATGAGCCCCAGAAACGTTGCCGAGCGCTGCGTCCTCCGACTGGATCAGGTGAGCTATAGTTCATCCGTCAAGAGCTGTAATGAACAAGTAACCCTGAAAGAACAACAAATATGTAAACACATACTGCGTCCATTCATGCTCCCGGTGTATCATTACGCCGCAAAGCCAGCTTAATTAGATTTCCGTGGGTTTCTAACATGTCACGTTTTAGAGACGAATTCACCACGAATACACGAATATTGCAGCCGAATACCCGAGGAACATTATTTACCAGCAGAGGCTGACGCACAGCTGAAATCGCGTAGATATACGTATGCATCTACGTGATGTGCCGTATGAATGGACATTCATACGGCACGTTATTATGCACTGACAATAAGGACAGGCGAGTATAGTTAACTTCTGTGCAGGATGCCTTGAATCTACGCACGCAGCAAACGTTTTTGCCGCCAGCTGCAGATGTAACACAGGACAATATGTGGTGTAGAGCGCTTCAATTTGCTATTATATTGCACGACATTGGAGTATCACGTACGCATGACTTCACAGCATTGCTTGACTACGGACACATCCGCGATCGATCATATTCATCCGTTACATGACGAGCAGTTGACCAAGCCAGCGCTGACGCTGTCCCTGTTCCGGAAGACGCTGCACGACGAGCTGCTGCTGAGAGTGCGCAGGGTGTTCCACGCGGTGCAGGACGCCGCCATAGAAGCCCTCGACTGGAACCTGTGGATGGACAGCGGTACTAAGCGCAGAGCATTGTTCAGCGCCCGCCGTATTGCGCTCGTGACGCGGCTGCCACGTGCGTCAGACATGAGCGACTTCGAAAGCGAGTTTCCACGCCTGGACGACGACCAGAGCTTTTTTGGGGCGTGGAAAGCTGCTGTGGAGCACATGCAAGCGGTAAGACGCGGCTCCTTCGTTCTGCTTCATATAGGGGCCATTGACCTGCCCATTCGTGTTAACCCAAAATAATCTATAACGGCACATCTTTTTCCTGTACTTCTATGAACCAAGGTTGTCCGAGCTTATGTCGAAAAAAAGCTTTAACAAGGGCTCTGTTCAGGGGCCAGCAATGCCTGTCCCCGATTAGAAATGTAGAAACATAGCATATATTTATTTCTATATTTCTAGGGCATTATACAAAGAACGAAATTTCTTCGTCGTTACGGAGAAGAGCGAGCTCGTTCTTGCCCTCGAACGACTACCACACCCGTGCCTTCAGCTCACTACTTCATGTTAGAGGACATAACAATAAAATAACACATAAACACAAGAGAAATACAAGAAAACCCCCATCTCTACTCATTACTTAGTATTTACACACTTAAAGGGACACCAAAAGAAAATATTAAGTCGACGTGCGCTGTTGAGATGCCATTCGAGAAACGTCGTAGTGCTTGCTTTGTGCCATGAAAACTACTAGTTTGAACAAAAAGTCGTGTTCAAGCGGTCGAACGATTCAAACCGCTCGCCCAACCAGGTCCATTGACGTAAATTCGCAGTTTTCTCTCTTCACTGGACAACACTCCGGCTAGCTCTGCAAAAGGCAGGAACCGGCAGGAGAGTGGTCCTCCCTGCCGGGCAAGGAATTCAAGGCGTTCTGCAGCCGCGGAGAAACCTGGTTCTATGATGTCATAGCCGGCTCGACTACGTCACCGCGCCGAGCCCGCAGAATATCCTGCAGGTGGCACAAGCTTTGTCGTGCATTTACCTGAATTTCTCGATGAATATCTATAGCGGCGGTGTAGATAATTCTCATAAAAAAAAGTTGTTTACCTTTGTTTACCTTAGTGTTCCTTTGACGAAAAATTGTGGTTGCCCCTCTCTCAACGGAATCGGTATAACACGAAAGTGAAATGTGTCTTCGGATAAGCAGTTGAATGCTTATTGTTGCATCGAAGTAAACTTGCCCATTGCTATCGGTGTTTCGCTTTTACGGCACTGTTTGACGTGGATGAACCCACGTTCACGCATCGCCTCCATAACTTCAAGGACCAACACCTTGATGTGACTGAAGTAGTTTACGTATAACTTGACACAATCGATTGCCGCGCGACAAAGGTATCGAACATATTTACTTGCGCTACATTGACCTGTCAACATCGTTACCGTGCTTGGGCGCCTATCGCAGCAGTGTTGTTCTTGTCATCACGCTCGAAGAGTTGGCGGGGGAACGCTACCCACGACGAGAGGTGACCGGTGCTCTACAACTGCGCTGTCGGCGCACCTACGCTCGAAGCTGTACGAACGCGGCTGTTAATTCTTTCTTATCAGGCTTCTTACTAATGCCCGCGCGGCTCCGCAAGCATGCCATGAGGAGGACTTTGGAACACGCCTGGAATGGTGCTGCCATCCAAGAGAGGCGAAATAAAGGAGCAGTGATTCACTTTGCCTCTCCTGGATGGCGGCACCGTTCGAGGCAATCTGCTGGATGCGTGCGCGTTGAGCCGAACGACAGCGTCGAAGAACGAAGCTGAATAAGAAGGAATATAAGGCGCGTTCGTACAGCTCCGCACATGTACGGCGTGACAGAGCACCAGCCACCTCTCGTCGTGGAGCGAGAGGATGTCAGTTCGATTCCCAGCGCATGAATTCAGAAGTTTTTCTGAGTGTTTTTCTTTCTTGTTCATACATGTTTATTTTACTGCATCATATCCGTTATGGTAGTGACGTACATGGGGTCGTGGTGGACCCTGACATAAAACACTTTCGTGTTTAAAAGATGCACACATATGCCAACCAGTAGTGGTCTGTGGTTCACCATAATGAAAGTTACCCTAACGATTTTCTTGTAAAACATGGGAATTAAAATGAAGCCGTGTGGTCATAAACTTTCCCGAGTTTAATCCTGCGATTTACGGAACAACGATATGGCCTGCATGCAGTATAAAAATTTTCCCCGCTCTTTCTCATCGTCCCATGAATATTTGAGACTGTTTTGTGCCAGACCTGAAATTCCTTGACGCATGTCCGCTGGGCGACAACCGCAGCACCTGCTGGTGCCACGCGAAGGCAGCCCCGCTGAACTGTCGTTCCTGAGCACGCGGCCCACGTTCGAGGAGCGACAGGCTCGCGTGGTGTTGCATCCGGCATCCCTGTGGCCACCGCTGTTCACTGTCGATTTGCCGGCGGCCGTAAAATTTGCCGGCCTCGGACAGCTGCTAGCGCACGAGCTCATGTACGGCTTCCACTCGGCGCTCACTAAAGATATGGCCGACGGTCTGAATAACTCGGATCAGTGGCGCCCAGGGACCATCGGGTGAGCATCAATGGCACTGAGCGCGCGAATCTGAGTGAGCTGCAGCAGAAAGAATTCAGCACTTTTAAGTCGTATATCTTCGCGCTCCTATAACCAGATATATGTTTCAGTAAATGCTGTGGGATATCCGTCGTTAATGACAAGGGTACATACGTACAGTACAACTGTGCATCAGAAATTTCACCGCTGTAGTAATATAGCGTGGAAGTGCTTAGGGCGAGATCGGAGACTTGTTTGCGAGCGCGTTCGGTTTTATTCGCTTTTCACTGCGTGTCATTGGCAGGGGCCACGCTTAACCTCGTAAGCAGTGGGACGCGGCCAAGACTTTGCATGACCATGTATTCTCTGCAGGTTACGCATTCAGGCTAACAAAAAAAAATTCTTTGTTTTCATAAAAGAGCCTTATTCATTCGAAGACGAGAAACGCTTCGTTTTATAGTACATCCTGTCTGCAAGAAGACGGCAAAACGTGATCGCCAGTTTTATATGCGAAGCAGCTTATGGTCGGGGCTATGTCCCTCCCTCCAACCGCCGTGTGGCGTCCACACCCGCACTGCGCATGAGCATCGCCCCCCCCCCCCTCCTCTCCTTGTCTCATCTCCTTTCTCGGCATTCCTCCTCTCCTCTCCGAACGGCGCGCGTTGACGCTCTTTCTTCGATGAACGCTTTACCAGCTTGCAAGGAACGAGAACGCGCCCTCGCCCGCGAGAGACAACACTGACGCGTCAAACCGATGCAAACGCGGTGTGCACCCCCCGTGCTGCTTCGCATCACCTCATGGACCCCTTTAGCGGGAGATGGTGATGAACAAACTTTATTTAATTAGCAGAAAAATCCTCCTCCCCTTTCAGGCGCGGTGGGAAGGACCCAACCTAGACGACGGCCATGATACCGTGGGCCTTGGCGGCGTCTTCGGCCTGTAATTGCGAGTCAGAGCTGAGGAGCGGGAGATGGTGTATTTTTTTTTAGGGGGCGAGTGAGTGAGTGAAAAACTTTATTTGCCAGTGTGTTTGGACCCCCGGGTCCCTGGACCACCGCGCGGTCCCATGCCACGTCTACATGGTGGCGAATCTCCTTATGCCGTGGGTCGTTCCATCCCTTGTAGTTGTCCCTCGTAGCCACCTCGTGTAGTTCGTGAAGTGCCTACTAGATGGCGTGATGGCGCTGCGGTGCTCGCTTCATTCAGATGTATGGGAACGCGTAGTATGGGAGCGCATGGCGCACGAGACCGCTAGGTCTCGTGCTCGCTCTTGAATGATCTCAGAATGATCACGAGATGGCGCTGCGGTGCTGCTTAGCTTGTACGTGAATTGATCAGTAGATGGCGCTGCGCGCTCGCTGTTTCGCTCGCTGTTTCGTTGGCTCGCTGGTTCAGTCATGAGGCAAGCAAGAGAAAAGCTCAGGTCTGGGGCTCACGGACGCAACCTCGTGATGATTGCGGCAGGGCTAAACGACGTCCTCAACAAAGAATCGTCAGGATTAGCGACGACCTTGGCAAAAGGCGTCGATGACATGCGCGCCATCTCCCCCCAGGTGCAGATAGTAGTGTGCACGGTACCGGAAATACCAGTGCGTGACGGCAACCTCCAAAGAGCGGTTGTCGATGCAAACAAAGAGATATGGCGCACGAGTCGAGAGAAGGGTTTCGAAGTAGTGGAAATAAACAGGGAGGTGCATAGGTGGGGGGGTTTCCAAAGAGACAGAATTCACTTCGATAGGAGGCTTGGTCATGAGGTAGGTTGGCGGCTTGCAGGACGTGCAGTAGCTTTTTTGGGGGGTACGCGGGCCCTTCGGAGTCCGGGGTAGCAAGGAACAAAGGAAACAACCAGGGGGATTTTCCGGCAGGCAGCACTGAGAAATGCCAGAAAAGAGGTAAAAGGAAGAAAAGAGCGAAGGCACGTGTAGCAATTAGTTACATAAACATGCAGGGTGGCAGAAAAAAGGCAAAATGGTTAGAGATTGAGGAACAGTTAAACAAAGAAAAGATAGGCGTTTATGCGGTTACAGAAACACACCTTAGAGACCTGGAAGAGCCACCACATATTGACAATTATGTTTGGGAAGGGGGCAACAGGATCATATCAGAAAGAAAAGGTGGGGGTGTTGGAATGCTTATTCATAGCGGAGCCAAATGGGAGAGAGTAAAACAAACGTGTTCAGAGCACCTCTGGGTTTCGGGCACGGTAGGTGGAAAGAAAACGTGGCTAGGTGTAGCTTACATGTGGACGGGAAATAACTGTAAGGAAAAGAATCTGGAGATAAAGCATTGCATAAACACCGATATTAAAGAATTTGGTCATGGGGCTGAAATCATCCTCCTAGGGGATATGAATGCCCACATCCATGACCTTGACGGATATACAGACACCAATGGGAGGTTATTGCTCGATCTTTGCGAGCACCATAGTCTCGTGATAGTTAACACAGGGCCCAAGTGTGGTGGACAGATCACGTGGGAGGTCAGAAACAGACAATCGAACATTGATTATTGTCTAATGACGGAAGGAATCTATGAAAAACTGAGAGAAATGAGAATAGACGAGGACGGGATGAACAGCTTGGGTAGTGATCATAAACGCATAACGTTACAACTGGGATATAAAACTGAAAATAATAACGTAGAGTCGAAGTTTGGCAGGTCGTACTTAAATGACAAACAAATAAAAAATATAGCCGCAAGAGTAGAGGAAGAAGTAGGCAAAATACGAGGCAAGGACTGGGGGTATAATGAGCTAGTTCATGCAATGACGAAAGAAATAAGTAAAGAGAAGAAAACTGTTTGCTGGAAAGGAAAGAGAACGCCAAAAAGATGGTGGAACAAGGAAATCCGGGAAGCGATCGAAAATCGACGTAAAGCATCAAGGGAGCACAGGCAGGCAAAAAGGGAGAAGCGGCCGCAAGTCGAAGTCACGGAAAGATGGGAAATATATTTAGAGAAAAAATCTATTGTACAGAAATTGGTCGAGGCAAAAATTAAAGGTGAAAGCGAACGCTGGGTTACAGAAATTCATGACAAAAAGAAGGACGCGCCTAGGATATTTTGGAACCACATAAAAGCGCTAGGTAAAAAGTCTGCCACATTGCAACAACATATTGTTGATGAAAGAGGAAATCAATTGGAAGGATACGAAGCGTTGGGTTACATCCAGAAGGTAACAGCCGATTCGTTTAAAAAGATCGTCCAAGAGATTCCCCCAGTGGATAAAACCATGACGGAGAGCGAAACTAAGGAAGAGCTAGAACTTGAGAATTTCAACTGGAAAAAGGCCGAAGGAAAAATTCCAAAGCGCACTGCTATGGGTTTAGATGGGGTCCCCGTTAGCCTCATTAACGAATTAGGACAGAACACTAAAGAAGCGCTATTGAAAGCCGTAGAAAAATGCTTACAGGAGAGGCAAATACCGGACAGTTGGCGAAAAAGCAGAATGAACTTAATCTATAAAGGCAAGGGGGAAAAGAATAACATTCGCTCGTATAGACCGCTAACCATTACATCGGTACTATACAGGATGGCTATGCAAGCAGTAAAATTAAAAATAGAAGCCTGGGCAGAACGTAACAATATTTTGGGAGAACTTCAGAATGGATTTCGAGTAGACAGGCGTTTAGACGATAACCTATTTGTTCTTACACAGTGTATAGAAATATCTAAAATAGAAAGGAGGCCGTTGTATGTGGCTTTTCTAGACATCACTGGGGCGTATGACAATGTTAATCAGGAAATATTGTGGGAAATTTTGGAAGGAATGGGCATAGGCGACGATTGTGTACAGCTTTTGAGGGAAATATATCGAGAAAATACAGTTTGCATAGAATGGGAAGGAATAAGTAGCAGAGAGAACGTTGATATTAGCAAGGGGCTGAGACAGGGATGTCCTTTGTCGCCGCTGTTATTCATGCTGTACATGGTTAGAATGGAAAAAGCGCTAGGAGATAGCCACATTGGTTTTAATCTGTCACACAAACAGGGCGGCGTGATGATTGAGCAGATGCTTCCGGGTTTATTTTATGCTGATGATATTGTCTTATTCGCGGACAGTCGAGATGATATACAACGGCTGGTGAATATATGCGGGAAGGAAGGCGAGGATCTAGGACTAGGATTTAGTGTAACAAAATGCGGATTTATGGTATTCAATGATCCCAACGACCAGGCGGTATCCATACAGGGCCAAGAAATACCGAGAATAAGCGAATACAAGTACCTTGGCGTATGGGTAAATGAGGGTGATAGATACATGAAGGTACAGGAAAAAGCCTTGGCAGCAAAGGGAAAGAGGAACGCAGGAATAATGAAGCACAGAGCGTTATGGGGACACAATAGGTACGAGGTGCTTAGGGGTCTGTGGAAAGGGGTAATGGTACCGGGGCTTACATTTGGGAACTCAGTGGTGTGCATGAGGCCAGAGATACAATCGGGAATGGATGTGAATCAAAGAACTGTGGGACGCCTCGCGTTGGGTGCTCACGGGAAAACTACAAACGAGGCTGTAAAGGGCGATATGGAATGGGCGAGTTTTGAGGCAAGGGAAGCGCAGAGCAAAATAAGGTTTGAAGAAAGGCTAAGGAATATGAAAGAGGTTAGGTGGGCAGTGAAGGTGTTCCGCTATTTATATAGAAAGAGCGTTGACACGCAGTGGAGAAAGAGAACTAGGAGGCTCACCAGTAAATATACGGCTCTAAGAGAACTGACAACAAAGAGCGTAAAGGGAAAAGTCAGAGAGGCGGAGAAGATTTACTGGAGGACAGCGATGGAAAAAAAAACCGACTCTGAATAACTACCGAGAGGGCAAAAACGAAATAAAGAGGGAGGCATTTTATGATAATTCAAGAGGAAGCGCTTTATTGTTTGAAGCGAGATCGGGCTGCCTTAGAACGCGTGTTTATAAAGCGAAATTCAGTAAAGAAGAAGAAAAATGCACATGCTGTGAGGAAGATAGGGAAACGACAGAGCATGTTCTGATTGAATGCGGAAATATCCACCCAGGTGTACGTTTGGGCACCACCCTACATGAAGCCTTGGGTTTTAGGGCGAACAACGGGAAGCTGAACATAGCCGCGATTGAAATAAGTAAGAGACGGTTAGAATACTGGTGGCAGAAAACTAGAGAGAACAGACAAAAATAATTATAGGGAAAAATATGGAATTTCTGCCATAAGGGGCAGGGAACTGGGCTATGAAATTCCGTTTTTGATATGGCATGATCGATTTGATTGAAGTAAATTTAAAAGGCATGAGGAAAATTAAAAGAGAAAAAAAAAGTTCTTAAATCTTCTTACGAGCCTGGTGGCGCACATGTCACCGCCCCGTTACAAAGGGGAAGCTCATAGCATCCATCCATCCATCCATCCATCGTTGTCGCGTCGTAGCCACGCTCGCGCTCGCCCTCGGCGCGTGCCTCCCGGCGCGCGAGCTCTCTCACTCTTCCATCTGCTGTCTTGTGTGAGAGAGAGACAGACAGAGAGCGAAAGGCGCGCGTTGACTATGGAAACGCTCTTTCTTCGATGAACGCTCTACCAGCTCGCAAAGAAGGAGAACGCGCCCTCACCCGCGAGAGACAACGTTGACGCAGGCAGCGTCTTCTAGCGAGTTTCTTGATTGAAAAATACCGACTGCTCGCGCTGGAGAACCGTTCACCGGCCACCCATATATATATATATATATATATATATATATATATATATATATATATATATATATATATATATATATATATATATATATATATATATATATATGCACTGGATCTTGACTTGCGATGAAGTGCCGGTGGGAGATTTCACTTGTGCGTAGTTGAGCCATAAGGATTCGTAGCGTGCGCGTTAACGAAATTAATCCGGAACTCGGCACGATCTACGATGAACGTCCGGAGCTTCGCCCACTCATCATCATTCACTCCGTGGATATGCTGTGGATTTTTTTTATGTTCCCCGCTTTCCCATAGGCTGCTCTCAGTCCCCCGTTCTCGCATATTTTATAGCTCACCCTGACACAAAACAGCACTCACTCAAACAAAGGAGACTTACCAATCCTGGAAGCCTGCGCCGCACTGTCGCGCCAAATCCGCTGCGCGCACGAGAGCCGCTCCCCCACTTCATGACGCTACAGCGAACGAAAGCGTCCTCTTACGAACGAAGATCTCCGATCGCGCCCTTAGGGCTTACGTGCCAAAAAGATACGATTATGAAGCACGTTGTGTTGAACGGCTCCGAAAATTTTGACCACTTTGGATTCTTCAAAGTGCAAATCGTACGCGAGGGGCCTTACCGTTTCGGCTCCACCGAAAGACGTCCGCCGCGGCCGGAATAGAACCCACGTCTTTCACGTCAGGAGCTCCGCACCGTAACCAACTGTACCACCTGGGCGGCCTGCTCGAGAGGGATCGATCGGATCTTTATATGAACTAAAGTTACTGTACTGGAAAGTTTTCAGAAATCCTTGCTGCCGAAATGAAACCACCTATGGCTTCGAGTGTTTGTGTGTCGTTACGTGAAGCGCCAGGCCTACAACTACAGATATGTCCATGTGCCGCTTCCGCGTGTGCATAAACCTCGTTCGCAGCACTGTTTTCGCGAAGAGAGCGGTAAATTCCTTTGCGATGGTACACAGTACACCCGGTACACTAGCTATAGTTCCCAGACCGGCGCTTATTTTGTTCAGCAGCGAAGCATTGTTCCTGTGAAGGCCATATGTTTGCCGCCGCAGCTTCGTGCTGCAGCTATAGATGCATGGTGGACGGCAGTTTTCTGTTTAAATAATCTTAAGGCCAAACCTCATATGCGCGAAAATGCACGCGAAAGCGACGGGCGACGCGATGAGCGACGAAACGGGCCGTTCGCGCGACGTGTCGCGTAGTCAAAATCGCGCGAACACTCGGTTTTGGAAATCTAGAATCGGTCGCCCGTCGCCCGGAAGTGCCATGCTCATCTAGCCAATAGGAGAAAGCCGGAGCAGAATGTACATCAATGACGCACTGCCGGTTGCCGCCATGTGCTTGATATTCATGCACGTACGCAGGAAAAACATTATTACAGGGCTCTAAAAAACATTTTGTGTACTTTGCGTAGTAAAACACGCTACTCTACTTTTCAAGCCGTGGTCAACGCACCAGTTTCGCTACAAAATCGACGCCTTCATGCCAGCAACACTGGATATCGCTCGCCAAAGTTTTCGCTTGAATGAAGTTTGGTTATGCAAACTACAGCTCGCGCGACGGTAGCCTGCTTCGCGTCGCCCGTCGCTGCCGCGTGCATTTTCGCGCATATGGGGTTTGGCCTTTACTCCATTTCGCGCGTTTTCGCAGAACTATAGAAGTGGTTTGCCAACTAAAGCTCACAGGAAATACTGGTAAAATGCGAATCGGATAAACGAGAACGGATCAATCTGCCATCCTACAACAGGTGTGCATATCCAGTAAGCATCCCTAAAACCAGTAATTTCTTAGTAATTACAGATAGTAATAGTGTAGGCAGTGAAATATATTACCTACTATAAGTTAGCGGGCAGTATACTACAACTCGAGGCCCCGCCACGTACGGTGGTATAGAGGTTATGGCACTCGGCCAGTAGCGCACCCAGGATCTCTGCCAGGGGGGGGGTTCAATTTTTCACGAAGGGCCGGGCATGCGATTACACAGTTGTTGCGTGTGTAAAAAAAAGTAAATAAAATGCCAAATAATAGTAACATCAATGATGATTATTATTTTTATTTTTTCGGCGTTTTGCAGAGAGATTAGATCCACATTCTTCTAGGACATAGGAGCAGTTACGTAGTGGGATGGGGGTTAGGTCGGCCTCAGGGGGGTGGTTACAACCCCCCCTCCCCCCCCCGTCGGTGCGCCACTGCACTCGGCTGCAGATCCGAAGGTCGCGGGATCGAATTCCGGCCGCGGCTGCTGCATTTCGATGGAGGCGTAATGTTGAGGCCCGTGCGTTGTCCGAGGTAGTGCACGTTAAATAACCCCAGGTCGTTGAAATTCCCGGAGCCCTTCGCTATGTACGGCGTTTCTCATAATCATATCGTGGTTCTGGGCTGTAACACCCCCCTCAGGCCGCCCTGAACCCCCCCTCCGTAACTGCTCCTGTGTCCTTGCGCCGAGTGCCCAACGTATACACCTTCAAGGGCCCTGTTGACGTTGTAATTTCAGTTCACGATATGGCTTGAGGTCGATTTTTTCTGTCCCTAGAAATGCATTGTATTCACTCTACTTACAAACTGAAAGAGTGCCACAAGTTGAGCCGGCGCAGAAGTAACAGCAGGAAGGCTCTCTTCGGGGGTTGGCAGCGTGCGTGGATGGACGGCTCAGGGCGTGGTCCGTGCGACACGATTCCGTGGGTCGAGCGCATGGGCCCTCGTGGCGAGTCGGACGTCGGCGAAGCCCCATTTTATGTACTGTGTGGCATTGTATAAGTAGCATATCACCAATGATATTAGATTTGGCTGGCGATATCGACGTTTGCAAAAGCAGTAATAAATTTACACGCGTTTGGTTGCCCGACGGCGTGACTGTCCGTGTGTTCCGAGAGCGCGACGAACATTCCGAGACCCCACAACCTATGGGCGCTTGTCGTCTGAATCGAGTGGTTTTACTCCAGCTTCCACAACATGCGTATTCCTATAGCTGTTGGTTTAAAATTTTTATTCGTTTGGTTTAGCTCTTTCACTTGTGCCTAATCATACTGATTACCGCTTGCGGGCTCTATCCACACTGTATTATCTCGCTCTTCGCTCACTTCACCGTTTCATTATCAATTTATTCCAAATGTTAGCATAGGACTGGTCAACCCGCCTGGGTCGCGTATTCTCTTCGTTGTTCCAAATGACTCAATTTGCACAATCCTAGAGTTCGTCCACTCCATCAGCTATTAGCAACCTCCTAAAATGCTTACAAAACTCGCCGCTGCCACGACTGTCTATATGTTAAGAGCTTAAATGGACGACTACCATTTCTCTACAACCTCCTGTCTTTTGTAATGTAACCATGTAGACGCCGTTAGTGTCCTGTCGCCAGCGCGACTTGCGTGCTTTCCCCGGGTGTGAAGTTTCATCAGACTTTGTATCTGACCCTAGCCCTCTTTCTACTATAAGAATCAAGGCGTTTTTCTTGTGCCCGTACTGCTGACCTAAATAATGTATAATATTTACTCCTCTCTGAGTTCTCTTGCTCAGGTTGCCAATATCAGCAGCAAGTCAAGAGCGCAGGCACACGAACTGCACCAAACCAACACGCCTATGATGACGCAGCTGCTTTGACAGAGGCAAATCCTTCTGTCAAAATGTCGACCAGCACGACTGAGACACTAAAGTGATCCCACCTTAACTTTTCCCAACCATTTTATGATAATGCGCGTCAACAGCCAACTGATTTTCCTAGCCTACAAAAAGGATTTTCGGAAGTATTTTTCATGATGTCAGCTTAATTTTCAGATTTAAACCGTACGAGATGACCTCGAGTTAAATTTATCGATATATTTTATTGATACTTTGTACCTATTGTAAAACTAAAACGAGTCCTCTTGTCCAAACTTCCCTGTTACAAACTTCTCATACGGAGAATCATTACACCGATGTTTTGGTGAGATGTTATCTCGTGGTAGTAATTTTGGGTGTGGGAGCCTCCTTTCGCGCTACTACCTCGTGAGAAACATTCTTGTAGTGTTCACCACAGATGATAATTGAAAGAGGACCACAAATTCATGATGCGGGGAAAAGGGGTCTAAAAGATAGTAATTTAATACTTTTATGGTTGGTCTGGTAATACTAATAAATAAGCGGACTTCCAGTAACAGGGCCTGTAACTAAGCTCTGCTACGGCAAGACAATGGGAGTTACTTCTCAGGTCTGCAGTAAGGTGTTATATATTTGAACAAAGAATTTCTGAGCGCCTTTGAGTCTGTGTCGCGTCATTTCTCTACATATTTAACCCTAGCCACATTGTTTCTATACAACGAATTATTTCACTGATTTTGTTAGTTTTTTGTCTTTTTTTTTTGATGAACTGTTGTCATAGATTTAATGCACCTATTCAGACTATGTCATTCGTACAAATGCAACTGTTGGCATAGATTTAATGTAGCTATTCAGACTATGCCATTCGTACAAATGCGGCTATAGGCCGACATTTCACTTTCAGATACAGTTTGACGAGGCTCAAAGACAACATAATATATAATATGTTCCGTTCTCATAATTTAGAGCATGCTGGCCTGCAGAGTTTTTTTAAACAGCATCGCACGACCGCCAACCGGTCGGCATGTCGGCACCCTTATGACTGCACGGAGCGGCAAACTAAGCACGTTCCAGACAGCGTTGTTTGGAACTATGTTATAATTGCTATGCGTTGCTTTATTCAATTTTCCGTTCATTTTCCACGTGTACTGCTTCACTGAATGGCTTCATGGCCTTATCAAGCTCTTGCAAGATGTCTCTGCAAAACGCCAAACGAATAATAAACATCATCATCATCATTGATGTTACTATTAATTGGTTCTTTATTTGCTTTACGTTTCCTCTAACTGAAGCAAGGAAATGACGTATTGCGCAGGTGCCCAGTCTACCCCCCAGCCCCCGCTCCCGACATATGCAACAACTCTGTAATCGCATGCCCTTCGTGAAAATTTGACCCCCCCGACAGAAATCCTCGTTGCGTTACTGTAACTACAACTTAAGTAGTTACTGTGATCATTAAGCACAGGTACAGCCGTCTACGAAGACCATGTCGACGTAGAAGTGGCTCCGAGTTAAAAACGTCAAGAAATGGCTAGTAAATCTCCTAAGAAGCAAAATGCTACTAAGAAAGTAGTAAAGTACCCGGGAACTTATTACATATGCATGCATTTACGGTAGCTTTTTAGTTACGTTATTTTGAAGAGCGTATGCCAGTGGCAGCAAGTGCGTACACCTTCACATGATGCGATCCTTGTGCAGGGAGTACAACGAGCGGATGGCATGTTACCTGCGCTCCTATGGTGCGCGCCACTCCCACGGGCACGCGCTGACGGCGGACAGCGCAGACGCCGAGCGTTTCAGCGACTTCGCGTCAGCACCCATCCTGTACTCGGCGTTCTTACGGCACGCGAAGAGTGGCGCCGCTTCGTCGTCCGGCGACGTGCGCCTTCCTGGCCTGGACGTGGACTCCCGGAGGCTGTTCTTTCTCGCCTACTGCTTAATGCGGTGCTCTGCGGGCGGAGACGGCGACGACTCCGGAAGCTGGGACGAAGCGGACACCAGGGCGCACCGCGTGCTACACCCGGAACATAGGTGCAACGTGCCACTCATGCACATGGTGCAGTTTGCGAGCGCCTTCAGCTGCACTCGCGACGACGACATGAACCTGGCCAAAAGGTGCTCCTTCTGGTGAAGGAATCGCCCCTTGTGTGTGGGCAGGGTGCCCCCCTCTCGCGACAAGGCTATTCGTCGCTTTGTGCTTACGCCTCCTTCACTAACCGGTACATGTTCTACATATAGCGTGCTTCTACAAAAAACGATTTGATGTCAATAAATTGTGAAACGGTTAATATAGTAGAGAAACGGCTACACTCGTAGGACAAAGTGGAGCACGGAGGTAAGTTGTTTATGGAGACTAGCCTACCCGCTACATTTCGTATTTTTTTGGGTGTAGACGCCAAGGACTAACTGTCGCTCTTCAACGTTCCACGGAAGCAACGATAACGGCGTCTGCATGCCCGTAGAGTACCGTACCGATTACGTCTGAGAAGTCATTTAGTGTAGTAATAATGTAGGCAATCATTGCTGTTATTGCTATTTAAATATTACAAGCGCCATATATTCTAAATGTGCTTTGAAATGACCTGCTAACACTTTTAATGTGCGCCCATTCCCTTGCAGTTTTCACAGCGCAAAAATTCCCACGTGTCCTTAGCTCTCGTGCCTACAAGGGAGACAAAGGCGAAAGCTCTACATCTCTTGCTCAGCTTGATCAGCTACAACGCGCTTTATTCCACCTTAATGCAACATAACCCACAGTATGCCGCACTGTGCTTGAAAAGCGTCTGGTCACGCCTTGTTCTTTACTGCCTGTTCTAGGTAACCGACCTGCCTTTCCTCAATTACCTTTGTTTCAATAAAAAGTGTCCTGATGTTGTAACATGAAGTAGCAGCAGAAAAACGTCGATATTTACCTTAATCCAAGCAAGCTTGTCTTTTAGTTCGTGCTGTATAAGATCGTAGGTTCGAGTCCCACAGGTTATATTTAACAAATCCACAATCACTCCTAACCATTGCTTTAGTAATTGTTGATTGTCATTTCGATTACTTCTTCACTAAACTTTATAATCATTTTATTTAATCGCTAATGATTCCTATCATACGGTAATCGTTAATTTCTTATACACGGCTGGCACACTTAATTTTCTTCTGCCATTTCTCAATGGGTCACGTGATATTCCTTGTTTCACATTTTGTACCGTTCGTGTCGACGCCAAAGCCGTTCAAGGACACCTTCCTATGAGGCATACAAATGTACCACGTATGTGGAATAATAAATGCATAAATCCGAGTGTTCACGCCTCACCGCCCACCATTCGTGCCGGGTTTGTAACGAGCGGAAGACGCCAGCGCCAACGTTGGGACAAGGGGGTGCCGTCGTCAGCGGCGACCCACTCCTGCTCTCTACCAAATACTACATGGTGGTGGTGCCGCGCTTCGCATGACCATGGTCATGCGAAGCGCGGCATCAGTGCGCGCACTTTCTTCCCATGCGCTCCAGCCACTCTTACCCACGGCCTACTGCTACACATGATGGTGATTATGCGATGCCCATTGTGCCGATCCGTCATTCCTTTGCAGCATCCTCTACTCCTGGCTCCGTGTCATCGTCACGCTGGCAAGCGTTACCGGGACTTGCCCTGATTGGCCCCCGGCGGCTCTGTTGCGTCGCGAATCCTTGCCCTCAGGCACCTTTGGTTAGCCGTAAGCGCTACGGGTACACGTACTCGATCGGCACTGCGGTGAGCACTTTTGGCCGCAAGCCCTGTGTGCAACACAGGGCGCTGCGACAGCTCTGCCAGCTCTGCGCCGTGCCGTCGAGTCAACAAAGCAAACCCGGTCGGTGGGGGAATGTCGCGTCTCGGACCACGCTCGCAGGGTAAACGGGGAGGGGAGCGGCGGAGGGCAAGCCTATCCCTATCTCCATGGGTCAATGTGCGAAAAAGCGTGACAGAGAAGCAACTTTATTGTGGAAGAGGTTCAGCTCGAAGTTGGGTTCGGTCCCCGCATCCACGGCCGCATTTCGATGGCACGAAACGCAAAGAAAAAAAAATGCATGACTGTGAAGGTTCAGGCAGGGTCGTAATTAGCTGTAACGTAATTGATTCGTCATGACGTCAGACATCCTTGCCCCGCCACGATGGTCTGCTATGGCACTCTGCTGCTGATCCGAGGGTCGTGGGATCGAATCTCGGCCGCGGCAGCTGCATTTCGATAGAGGTGTACTGTGCGATGCCAGTGCACGTTAAAGAACCCCAGGTGGTCGTAATTTCCGAAGTCCTCCCCCACGGCATCTATCATAATCACATCGTGGTTTTGGGACGTAAAACCCCAGGAATCGATCAACTTGACGTCCTTGACAGTCGCGTAACGATAGAAGAACGGCTTCGCTGTTCCGTGGGTTTTCATGGCGTGGAACTGGCTGAAGTATCTTTTTATTTTATTTTATTTTTTTTATCTCTTAGCATTCCTCGTTGTTTTGGAGAACCAACAAATAGCCCAAATAAGTAGTGTTTAAGATTTCTTATTGAAGGCTCCCCCTACCGCATTTCCACCTTCGCAAGGAGGCAAGTTTGAGGCCCGTGTGCTGTGCGATGTCAGTGCACGTTAAAGAACCCCAGGTGGTCGAAATTTCCGGAGCCCTCCACTACGGCGTCTCTCATAATCAGAACTGGTTTTGGGACGTTAAACCCCACAAAACAACAACAACAACAAGGAGGCAAGTTCTGTGGGCCTGCTGAGGATCTTCATAAATCAGAAGATCGCCACCCCCGTCAGCTGCAAGATACGACGTTTCATAACCAAGTTAAGCTCAACGCTATCTAGCCCAAGTGGTTTTTCGGCAGATTTTGTGGCTGCCTATAGTATGTGAACAGCCTCGTCCGAGCCTTCATCAGAAGAGGACGGGCAACACGCTTTTGCCAACTGTCAGTGTAGGGTCCCGAACAGCCCTGCAATAACCGAAGGCATTCTTACTTTTCAATAAAATTTTTGTGATCATCATTTATTCGTTTACTTACTTACGCGGAAAATTAATGAACAATAAACCGAACTGTATGATATCCGTCTACAGACAATATATTTCCATTTCAAACAAATGCGAAATGCAAATTCTTCATTCATGAATAATATATGCTGTATATGTGGGCATTACGTTGTGATCTTCCAACGTAAGCGCATTAATCATTTACACGCTTTCGGCATACTGCTTCAACGTGTTGCAAGATATACTTGTACAAGTACATGCCTGTACCGTCCGCTCCCATTAGTTATTTGCCGCGTTTTACCCATGCTATAACCATTATGTAACGTCGCTTCGTTTTATACATGCCACGACATTCTGCCACATGTGGTATGTACGGTACTTTTCAGCACTATAGCGCTCCCTATATTGTAGCGAAACGTCGGGGCCGTTCAGGTTAGACGCATCGGAAGGTCAGGAAGACGAAGAGGCGTGGGAGCCACTCCGCGCAGGCAAGCGATGAGGAGTCGACACAATGCATTGGGAGAGCACTCATTGGGGGGTTTATTTAGCTAAGACAACTTGAAGTTAGAAAACACACAGGGCAACAATTATACAACAGAGAAAATGGTATCATACCCCGTCGGCCTGCCGGACTGCTCCCCGGTGATGTCGAGCGTCATGGTCCCCGAGTCCGCTCTCTCCAAAAAGGCCAGTGTCGCCGCTTAAATAGCACCCCTCAACATCCACGGCAACGCGGACCAATCAGGCAGGCCGAAGTTAACGATGCTCAACGCGAGCCCTCGTGATCGCGTGCATCCGGCTTTGCTACAAAACTAATACAAACAACACATTCCAGAAACTGGCCGCGACGCACACACGTGGTCTTCGTTCTCTGTACTACGTCGTCAAGAAGACTCCCTGCGGTGCGCCGGCTCGTTTGCTTGAGCACCCTTCTAAGAAAGCAGTCGAAAAAGAAAAAAGAACAAGAAAACATTCTACGCGACGCGGTCTTCGTGACAATATTGTGCCGTGGTTACCAGTCGTGGATGGCCGGGTCATGGGCCCCTTGTGGATCTGCGGAAGCGACGAACCTTGAACCACTTCATGTGAAAAACAAAAGGGAAGGAGGACTTAAACGGGGGGGTGACAAAAGCCAACCAACGTAATTTTGCGAGCATTGCTACCGTAGTTCCGTGTGCAGGTTCCGGAACTGGGAATTAGAAATGGCTAAATAAGCCGGACGCACTTAAATAAATAAATAAATAAATAAATAAGTTCCTTTCTTTCGCTGGTGCAGGCTTCGTGGACCGCTGTTTGAGAACCGCTGATCTATCACATCCCCTTCCTGATCCTTTGAGGCTTGTGATTAACTGAGCGAACTATGGAGGAAATTATTGTTCGTCCGTTTACTAAATAGAAGAGCCATTCCGTGGAATAACACTTTATTCCACGAAGGATTCATACCAAATAGCTCAACTTTATAACATTGGAGACGCGCTTGTGGATGTCTTTCTCATCGGCCACGCATCAGGCAGATCTCACCCGGGAGACGCAAGCGAATGACACATACACGCACCCACCCTTGCTCCTGACCATCAGGCAACGTCATATATCTTGGCTGTCTTTTCAAGGTCACTCTATTAAGAGAAGGGAAGGGTCCCTTTCTTTTTCGTTTGCTTTCTTGCTCGTCCCTCCTTCTCGACGAGAGACAGTTCTCTCATTCCTTCCCCTCTCGAGTCCTCCCCTATGCAGCGAACAAAGGAAAAGCGAAAGAGAATAAGGGGGCGGCGGGATTGACAACCGCGGCCGCCGGTTGGGCAGAGCTCGGTGCGTGGCCAGCTGCGGTGCAAAGCCGTCTCAGCCTCAGCTGCGGCCGCGGTGCGCCCTGCTCCCTTGCTCGAGAAAAGGCCCCGTCGCTTGCTTCCGGCCAGTTCTGTGAGTATTCTGCACGTTTCCTCCTAACCGCCTCTCGTTTCCCACGTTCTCAGCCAGCGCTGAAGCAAAAGATTCTGACGGAACGCAGCAGGCGCGGGCAGAACAAGTGTGCCGGTTGTTCGATCATGCGCGTGTTATCATCCCGTTCCGTCGGGTAATATGCGGGTTCGGTAGGTGGAAGTACAAAACTGGAACCCACGCAACAAAATATTTGAGTCCCTAGCCGTGAAGAACCGCGAGGAGGAAAAAGACCTTGCTCCTATGTAACTTCCATCTATTTATCCATGCAAGATCAATAAATAAATAAATAAATAAATAAATAAATAATAATAAAAATTTACCCTGTACTTGCAAGAGTTTTAGATATGGCACATATATAATGTAGGTGCTCAAGTGTGGCGCGTATCAATCACAGGATACACGGAACGTCTTAATAAGTTGAAGTGGCTATGGCTAGGTAAAGAAATCGTGTGACAAGGGAGCACAGCTCGATTATGCCACAGGGAAGGGAGTGGCGAATTAAAAGAAAGGAGATAGGGAGCAACAAGATTAGTGCAATTAATAGTGGCGTCGCACCACCCTGGTAATGCTATGAGGCGAAACGTGCGGACGTCCACTAGTCTGCACGGGTCACAGTAACGATATTATCATATCAGCCTGTCTACGCCCACTGCAAGGCAAAGGCCTCTCCTAGTCGTGGATTGGTCACGCTGGAATGAACCACGCGCAAACGATTCCGTGCTATAAATCACAACAATGACAGGTTTACACCTCACGCTTAGGTCGGCTTGACTCCCCCTTCCTAATCAGCGGCCAAGCGGGGAACCTACGCCTATGTGCGTGTGTCAACTTCGGGACCTCAAAGCACGGCCTGAATGGAGACGCGCGGACAAGTCCGGCCGTGCTCAAAGTAAAAGCAGAAGGAACTATTGAGGGGACCCTGTTAAAAGCGACCGGGAAGGAGAAAGAAAAAAAAGGGGGGGGGGGGGGGGGAGGGGACAAAAGAAATACCTCGCACACTTCCCTTATTTTATCATGCACCAAGTTTTTAAAGATAAGTGAGCGCTGTAGCGAAATCACCTCAATTACATCTTGGTTGTAGTCATGTGTACTTGCTGCCACTGTTTTATTTTATCCATAACTATCAAATAATGAGTCGTTTTTAATTAGTTAACTTAAACACTGCTTTAATCGCTTATATGTCAAACAGAAAGTTGTAGGCCGCCTCAAATAACACTTGTGTCAAGAATTTCGTGCTGAAATTGTTGACGTTTTTGTTTTTGAGGGAAAACAAGCCTGCAAATTATGTGAAATATGAAATAAAGGTGCGCTCGTGGTGCCGCTACTCATGCGCTCCTGAACGATATTTCATGGAAATACAGCTACAATCATTTATCGCTGCAATGTGCAGGCTTTGCCATGTATGTTGTATAGGTTATGTAAGCCTGTGCTGCCAGCGAAATGCAGCGGCCATGGCTGGGTTTCGATCAACCTTCGGATCAGTGGCCGAGTGCCCTAGTCACTAGACCACCGTGGCAGGGCAATTATGATATCCTTACGATACATGGCATAGTGGCTGGGACTGATTTCATCTCCATGTAATTCTTTAATGCACACCTAAATATAAGCATACGGGTGTCTCTGAACGTTCACTAACAAAGTAGGAATGAAGTCTCCATGCAGTTTGTATGTATATACAATACAAACAGCAGGCCTCTTCTATCTACATGATGGCTAGTTTGACATTTCTCCGAGTGTGCATGTGTGTCGCCCTCAATGACCAATTAATTTGCGTGACATGCAGTGCCCTCTTCTATTTTGTAGTTCCATGCTTGTGTCATCATGGATGATGCACCGGTTGCCATAGCCAACAAGCCCGTTAAACGCAGTGGTGCAGCCGCTGTGAACTCCGCCATGGCTTCCTTACGACGGCTCATCCCAACAGAGCCGAAGGACAGAAAGCTATCCAAGGTAATGCCTTTGCTACAGCTACCATATAGGCTCTCATTAAGTGACCATGCGGGACCACATACAGAGACACTACCCTTTGCCAGAGCTGCCATTACTTTTCTTTGTCAATGCCACATGACTCAATTTCTACCATCTGAAACAAGATCATGGCAGGGCTGCAGGATGCATGGTGTACAAAGGACACAGTCACACAAGTAGCACCAGAAAAAGTATACAAGTAATGCAGATTCTGTTTGTACTACATTGGTTCATTAAAAGGATACTAGAGTGAAAAACAATTTTTCTCGT
Source organism: Hyalomma asiaticum (assembly GCA_013339685.2). NCBI lineage: Eukaryota > Metazoa > Arthropoda > Arachnida > Ixodida > Ixodidae > Hyalomma > Hyalomma asiaticum. The sequence continues at coordinate 38,120,991 of CM023485.1, forward strand.
ATTGTCGGAGCACCAGTTTTTCTCGCATGGCAGAGCACCAATCTTGCAAAGAGAACATCGGTGAGCTAGACAACGTGTATAAATATGGGTAATGATGCTGCTTTGAAACTCCAGCACTTAATATGCGTGACATCACCAATCTTTGACTGGGTCTGCTAAGTCCTACATAACTATTTATTAGTATGATAGTATGAAAGATGTACATTGTGTTCTAAAGAAGCCAGAGACTTAATGCAGGGAGTTTCAGATCATATTATGGAGCCAATTACACGAGAGTACGAGAAGAAATTGGCCTTCTGACATAATGAGGCCGAAGTTTCGGCGTCAATTTCAAAACTAGAACTTTGACGTTCATTTTCTTTTAATATTGAGCATGAAATGATGAAATTAACAAAACCGAGTTCTCAAGAGATAATTCGTCATTCTAAACCACTTCGCCTTTTCACTTTAGTGTCCCTTAATGTGTTAGAGACAAACCAGAAATGAAGAGTCATTGTTTACTTATTTGATGCTCCTGCTTTACACTAAAAATAGCGGTAGAAGCATGAAGAGTCAAAGCATCGCTCTACACGTGTCCAATGCTATGTGCTTCTACCTTGTTGCGTGCTTTGCAAGCTAGAGTGTCACTTGTGGATATAACATCTCACTTGCTTGCCTGGCCACACGAAAACGGTTTAAAAACGAGGTTGACTCTTACAGGTGGAAACCCTCAGGCTGGCAGCAGGCTACATTGCACACCTTTCAGCGAGTCGGGTGCACGACAGCAGAGCCCCTCCCCAGTCCAACTGCGAGCCATTCTGCGTCTTCTGTGTGACCGAGCGGCGAGCGGCGCAATGTGCAACTGTGACAAAGCACTAGGCCTACGACTGTCACTTGTCGGTAGGACTACTGGTGTTGGTAGCATGGCCAAGTTACGTTAACCCAGAAAGGACATTCACAGACGCTCAAGTTCTACCATGTTTTGAGCTCACCAGAGATGATGCAACTACCCTGCAGTATGCCAATTAGAGACAAGGTCCTCTCAAACGTCTCCAAGCTGTCATCACTACAAAAGGCCAATATAGGAGAGTAGAAGTACTCTATATTTAATATATTAATAGCCTCTGCTACTGGGTTCGAGAGTTTACCACTCAAAATATTTGCTTCTGTTGCAATGTAAACAGCCTTTTTTATAGTTTCGAAGGCAACAGTGACACAAGTGGCAACTGTCCCAAACTATTCTGCAGAAGGACAACAGTCAACGTTTACGCCTGTTTTCACTGAACATGTGGTACAGCCAATACATGCACATAGATTCTCATGTAACCGCTGTTGCTTTAAATGCACATGGCAACATATTCTTTGCATTTCATTACTGCCATTGTTATGTTATAGCACACAACTAAAGCACGGTTTACAATTGGTGACAACTTCGTAAGAGCTACCTGGCTCAATGCAGAATTGAGGAACAAATGGCATGACTAGAACAAGGATACAAAGCATCTAATACAGCACTCGCCTTCTTACATTTGTTCCTTGGTGTTCTCATCTGTGTAAGGTCCTCCTCCTTACACAGTTCTGAAATTGTTTAAGAGTGCCCCACACGACAGGAAATCCAGTTGTGAACAGTGCTACAGCCAAGTAATTTTAAAAATTCCCTTTTTGAATCATGAAGCAATTTTCACTATATTAAACATGAAACACAACTTGGTGCATCTATTAGTAAGTTCACCCATTCAAATAGCCCTACTTCTTGGAGCTATCTAGACAACAAGTGGTTATTTTCATTCCAGAAATTATACTGGATACTACGAGTACATTCAAGTAGCAAGCAGTTTCGAAGGTATTTGTACGATTCATAGCAATTCGTAATCAGTGCATGAAAGTAGTAAAGCTCATGTGGGTGAAAACAGACACCGGCACTACCTAGCATGCTGTCTGCCAGGCTTCTGCAAACACATTCCCATGGCTAAAGTTCGGATGGCAGCTAAGATATCTGCACCCGCTTCAACCAGCATGTGGACTGCTACCTAGAATATACAACGTGTACTGTGGCCACAACTTCTACAACACACCACTACAGTAAAACCTCGTTATAACGAAGTTGAAGGGGGAGTGGTAATTACTTTGTTATAGCCATTAGTTTGTTATAACCAATATAAATTTTATCTATAGGAATTTCAAAGGGAATCGTGAATACTTCGTTACATCCGACAGTTCGTTATAACAAGGTTCTACTGTATATGAATGAAATATGGTCTGCATTACCTAGTTTCAAGTGGCTTTGAAGTTTTAATATCAAACACCTTACGGACCTCACCTTCCACAGTTACAGCGCAATTATATATGTTATATTTTTTCATTCAACTTAATACTGCTTAATATAGACAGGGTGGAAAAACAACTTTCCTCAAATAAGCCCTACACAAAGCCCTGTTTAAGGCACATTTTAGTGAATTTCCATATTGGCCCATTACTGTAAACTGATTTTTAAATAAATGTAATTTAAAGGAGAGGTTGGTGCCCATGTACGGTGCCAACCAGTACAGTATAGTGCAGCAGTGGGAAAGGGGAGTAAGGAACGAGAAATGGAGAGATTAAAGAATGGAATGCACCAGAGAAAGGAGGTATGCGTCGATCAGCTCTTAGCACAGCCATGTGCAGTACAGCAAGGTGGTGAAGAAAAGTAACAGTTAGGTGTGATGTGGACGTAAGGATGAAGGCAAGGAGGGGCGAGGTTAAACAATAGCAGTGCCTTTTACAGTACAGTTTAGCAAGGAGAGCACTAGGCCTACGACTGTGAAGTGATGGTAAGAACTGCTGTAAGGATGAGTAGAGCAGCTGAGAGGGTAAACCATACCATAACTATGTACAACTGGTATAACAAAGGGTGGGAAGGAGAAGTAAACAAGATGGAACATGAAAGAACACAAGGTGGTGGTACATGCTTACCAGCAAGGCTGTTTACTCACATTGCACAGGCATGGAGCTGGCTTCAATTGTTTTCTCATGATGACAAGCGGTAAATTTAAGAAAACGATTTGTGTAAGTGTTCCTCCTGTCCATCTTAAAATTAATGGAAATGAATAAATTTGTTTTGCTCTGCCCACTGTGAAAATTTGGATCTGTTACCTGCATATTTCGTGCATAGCCTGTAGGCAGGTCAGGAAGAAATTCTGGGGTGTTGTCAAAGCCATGATCAAATTATAAGGAACGCTGCTGCAGGGGATTGCAGAATGCCAAAACGACACTTTCTCAATGATGCCGCACTCCAAGTTCCAATGCCTCAAGGATGTGTATGAATCAGTCTATTAAAATTTACAAGTGTGTCTGTGCACACCAATTTGCAGCTCTTCACAATCATGACATTTGCTTTCTCTCAAAGTACTAATATATTGAACACAAAGAAACATTTACAGGGGATACACCAGTAATGAAGCTAGGTGTTTAAAGTGCATGGCATGGGAAGCAGATTTTTAATGTTTCCTAGCTTATCTTGTGCCGCCATTGCGTGACCATTTCCAAAGTAGTTTAACGTAATATAGCATAAAAAAAGACCCAATCAGAAAAAGTGCTTCACATTTAGAGAGTCTTGTCCTTTGCTCCATATGTCCTTTGTGTATTTTCATATGGCATTTATTTACATATTGTGGAAAGAACAAGGCATTGCTTTCTTAATAATCTGGTGAAACATTGAACCTACAGAAAAAACTGCACACCAGGAGGATAAATTATACAAGGTTGCATGACTTATCGATCTAGTTCACAAATAAAAAGCAACCTTAAAATACATGCCACCCGTCCCTAAAAGAAAGTAGTTCATAAGCATTTGGAGTTTTTCTTTTTTATTTAAGCTGGTCAACACGAATTAGGCGATGCTGCTTGCATTGGATGCAATCCTGGGCCATAAGTCTGCACACTCCTTTGCTACTGGTCCAGTGATAGCAGAGCCTGGCATGGAAGAAGAGAAGAGCAAAAAGCTATAAAGCATACATTTGCAATAAAAGCTGACCTATCCCTAATATTAGCCAAATTTAAGCAATTGTGACTCCTGAATACAGACACAAATTTGCCGAACACTGAAGGAAATGGTTTAGGGAGAGGCCAAACCATGTATCAGAGACGACCACAGTGGCGGAAGGGGTAGTTTTTTTATTTTTGGAATTTGGTTAAACCGCTGAACACAAAATTAGATTTTGCATGCAATCTGGCAGTCATATCAACATTGTTTTACCACACCAGTTGGCTGTTTCAGACTCCCAGCATGCGTCAAACCGGGCAGATTTTTTCGTCGCCGGATTGAATCACTGGATGACCACAACCGATGGCAGCGCGCGTTCCGTGGGAAGTCGCGCCACTGCCCTGACCCCGCCATTCACCCTGGTTCTTCCTGCCGCTTCGATCACCCTGACCAAGGCTACCGAAGCATTTGCCTGTATTGCTGGAATAGCATGGATAATCTTATGACTTTTTTCTGACACTAAACATATTCTGAGTAATGTTATGCTTAAAGTATACTGAACTGCAAATCACCGTCAGTTTTGGAAGTGGCCACAGTGCGAACGGTATAAACATTTCACCAAAGCGGCTTGCTACAGTTTGACCGCACGCACCGTATCTACCCAGAGAGTAATCTAGTCATACGTGTGAACACACGACATAAGGGTACAAACATTAACCATGTTGCAAAAATGAGCGCTTCATGACAAGCTCGTGGTTGATTGCAAACAACGCAGCATTGGCCTAGCTAGGCCTACCCTCGGAGCTATCAGTGATGGGCTGCTGTGATCTGCTTGTCGCTCGTAAAGGCATAGTTTTACCGGAAGTGTTCTTTAGTTCTGTTTATAGAACAAAGTAGGGCTGTGCAGCATTATTTTATACTAAATGACGAGGATACAATGTCTTACAAGCATGTGCGTTGGGTACGGGTGTGGGCGAAGCCTATGCTCTAATGCCCATGTGTTCTTGAACAGTCGCATGTCATGTATGAGCACACGGCAACGGATGTTGCATCACTCACAAAGTCACACCACAGGTTCAGTGTTCGGAGGAGTACAGGTTTTGGAAGTGGCCACAGTGCGAACGGTATAAACATTTCACCAAAGCGGCTTGCTACAGTTTGACCGCGCGCACCGTATCTACCCAGAGAGTAATCTAGTCATACGTGTGAACACACGACATAAGGGTACAAACATTAACCATGTTGCAAAAATGAGCGCTTCATGACAAGCTCGTGGTTGATTGCAAACAACGCAGCATTGGCCCAGCTAGGCCTACCCTCGGAGCTATCAGTGATGGGCTGCTGTGATCTGTTTGTCGCTCGTAAAGGCATAGTTTTACCGGAAGTGTTCTTTAGTTCTGTTTATAGAACAAAGTAGGGCTGTGCAGCATTATTTTATACTAAATGACGAGGATACAATGTCTTACAAGCATGTGCGTTGGGTACGGGTGTGGGCGAAGCCTATGCTCTAATGCCCATGTGTTCTTGAACAGTCGCATGTCATGTATGAGCACACGGCAACGGATGTTGCATCACTCACAAAGTCACACCACAGGTTCAGTGTTCGGAGGAGTACAGGTTAAAAAGGACGCAGCATAATAAGGTAGACCTACTCTCGAACTCGCATCAACACTACCTGCCAAAACTGTGCGTGGAATATGAGCAAAGAGTGCTGCAAACATTAGCCTTTCCTCATTTTGGTAAACAGCTATTCCGGCAGCAGCCAGATGCACGGTAACTGGCAGTGGCCTCTAAGCACACGAAGATGTCCCTTCTCATCTGTGGCGGCCAGGAAACACCGATGTACTGATTGTGCAATATATAATTCAAAAATAAAATAAATGTACTGCCAAGCGCTGTGTTGCGGCTGCCACTTCCTCACAGATTCAAGATAGCATTCATACAACAGAAAGATATGATAAAGACCTGGGAGTCTCCTCGAAGATTCGAGAGAGTTGGTAGATATGCTAGTGACACGTTCTGTCTGGTTGTCAGCCCTTTAGAATTGGTGCGAGATGCATAATACTTACCCTTCATCTCTCCTTTATTGTTGACAATGACACCAGCGTTGTCTTCGAAGTAGATGAACACACCATCCTTCCTTCGGTATGGTTTCCTTTGCCGAATGACAACAGCCGGCATGACTGCATAACAGAACATCAAGTTTTGTAAAGGTGGCCAGCATTGCACACATTGAAGCATTATTGCATTGATATGTGATGTGCCTGACAATTTAGTATTTCTGTTGCCCACAAGTTTCAGTTTTGGTTAGGAAGAGCGAGAACGAGCCAATGGGTGCAAAAGCACCACCTAGCACAGAATTGTGATGCACTTCCACACGTGCGATGCGATACTGCAATGTGGCAGACTTTCTTCGGGCTCCAATCGCTGGGATACATCATGTGGCAAATAGTAGTCTGCCCACGCAGGTATGACAAAGGCGTCTGGCATTATTACTAGCTGCACTGCTCAGCTGCAGTGGTGATATCACAGAAGCTGGGGGTCCCTTTCTGGTCCCCTAGGTGCAACATGTACAGATCAATATAACCTGCCAATCCCACTTGCTGCCATGTGCAGACAGCTCCCATGAAAACAAGCGTCAAGAGCTTTCAGTGATGTATCACCGCATTGGATGTGTTTTTTTTTTTTTAATAGTCTGATTCACCTACTGGTCTAATGGTAACAATATGATCAGTCCAAGGGTGAAAGTGAGCACGAGTCTTTAGTAGCAGCTCAGAGACCAGCAAGAATACTGTTTTGGAGCATCTTTAGTGCAATAAAAGGGGTTTTGGAGCAGATTCAGAGAATCGGAGGGAGAGTTTTGGAGCAGTGCAACCCTGTTTCAGGGCAGACTTGCAGTTTCAAACACAACCCTCAATTGAAATTTTTTACTTCTGACAGTCAAAAAGCAAATTCAAATGGCATTCACTCAAATGCGATACTAAACCAACCATACTTCTGACCAATTAAAAAGATGCCTTGACATCATTAAAACATTACACCTGAGTGCAAAAACACAGAAAACTAGACAAGTGATGCTTTCACAACGCGAACCTGACCAGACTTCAGACAAATGAAAAATGTGCATGTTATTAAAACACCACAACCAACACGAGCAACATGGTGACTCTTACTATAAATGCAAAACTCTACTGTGTAATGTTCATTGGAATAACGAGCTTTTGTTTTACCTGTGCGTAACGTGCATGTACACAATGCATAGTGCATCCACATAATGGTCATTCTATTGCCCTCCCAGTAGTGAAGCACATCCACACGACATACGAGGCAAGCTCACACTGCCACCAACTGAGGCGAGTGCCGTTGGCCACAAATTTATACACAATGCCATAGAGCTCTGCGGGGCCTGTAAGTTCCAGAATGACACTCGTATTTGCTTTATATTTGTGCCCCACGTGCCAATACTTGCAAAGAGACTCCACAGAGAAAAAGAAGTTTGCTTGAGCACGCTGTGTCACTTACTAGAGCTGAACAGGTGCGTCTCTGCTGCCCAATGTGCAAAGCAGTTGGTATTTAACATCTCACTGTCCTCTCACATTTAGGGGCACATGAAGTCACTGCTTTGGAGCAGTTTCAGACTATAATGCATTTTGAAAAATTTTGTCTTGCTTCGAAGACTGAATTTAAAAGCAGTGCTTTCCTAACAAGCCACTCTAATATTTAAACAAACCAGGAAGTTCTCGGATCAGAGGACAAGGAAGAGGCAAATGATAACTTGATGCACAGTGCTGAACACAGGAAATTAAGCGAAAATCTACAAAGTGCAGGAAATTGCTATCAGTACAACAATGGAGCACCATTATTTTGTAGAAATAAACTAGGCTGGATTGTATAGTAGTCATTCATCACTCCTAGCCAGATGCAAAGTAGGTGCCACTACGGAACAGTGACCACCACCAGAGTGCAATGAAACCACAAGTGGGTTGTCTACTAAGGGAGCTTGGCAGCTGCATGAGTAAACTTAGGACCAATGCCATTCTAGGGCAGTCAATCCGCCATCCTGAACAACCAAAAGGATGGGTGACCACAGGGAAATGGCAAATTCACAACTAAAGAGTTGAGTATGACTACCTGCACGGAAATCCACGAGGCGAAGTTATCCCATCAGAAAAAGATAGCATTCAATCCGAAGCCAGCTTTATATAGCCACTACCACAGCCAGAAAGAAAAGCACCACTAAAGCAAGACACATACCACAGAAATAAGGAACGGCTTCTGCATAACCTAGAAGCAGTTTATTTTTGTCACTTTATGACTTAAAACTGCCATTTGACTTGTCACCACTGGCGAATAACAATGTACGTTGGATTCACCTGTCAATGCCAACATGTTTGGTGCTGGTCTCTCAAAAATGAAAGCTAAATGTGAACAACAAACAATAACATTTCATATGTGATGATGCCAAGTTTTTAGTATATCCCGGATTGTCAAAAAGAACCAACACCTCAAGATGTTTTTCAGTGGTGGGTCTGAAGCAGCCATCGATATCCTAGAGCGAGCGCTCAAGACTTCACAAATCCGAATCTGCCAACAGAAAGCGAAAACTCTCTACAAGGGAGTAGTACACAAGAAGTGTGTGAACAGATCACGCAAAACGGCACCAGAAGCTATGCCCAACTTCTGCTCTGCGTGTTTCCCTATCAATCACTTGCTTTCTCCCATGGGCATTTCAATTGAGACGGTTACAGAAAAGATCCATTACACATTCACATATTATAGTAAGATTACGCTCTATGCATTATGCCACGCTGCAGCCAAGAGGCAATGTGCATGCGTAATAAATTCTTCCCATTTAGGGAAAAGTGCCAACAGTGAGGACCATTGAAGTCAAAACTGCAGAGCCGCAACTCTGCAATCCTCCAACAAGCAGCATAGGGCATTGTGGAGGCATGGCATGATAAGCCGGGTGTCACCAGTCTCATTGCATGCCGCCTCCCAAGAAACATGGTGCACATTTTGTCACCGACGCCATGCATATGCAGGCTACCCTCCTGAAAAGGAGTCCATTACTGCAGCTTAAATGCAATAAGCAACGAAACATTGATAACGTTTGTTGTATACGGGTGCATAGAGATGCCCCAAATCCCATAATGGATTCTCCACGTCCCTAATAGGTGAAGCACACGCACATTCAACTTGACTACAGCTGCACAATGCTCTTTTCTGCTAATACAGCTAGCCAAGCGTTCAGCACGCAATGCTTTCAAAATGATTGATTGATTTGTGGGGTTTAACGTCCCAAAACCAGCTCTGATTATGGGAGACGCCATAGTGGAGGTCTTCGGAAATTTCGACCACCTGGGGTTCTTTAACGTGCACTGACACATCGCACAGCACACGGGCCTCAACATTTCGCCTCCATCGAAATGCAGCCGCCGTGGCCGGGATTCGATCCCGCAGCTTTCAAAATGACCATGATAGTTAGTGTTAAAGTGGTTCAGCCGCACGACAGACATACCTTTCTTCCTCAGCTCGGGCTTTCCCTTCTTGACTGTGGCAACAATCATGTCACCAGCGCCTGCAGCTGGGAGTCTGTTCAGCCGACCCTTGATACCATTGACGGCTATCACGTAGAGGTTCTTCGCCCCTGCACATAAAATGTCATTTGTCTAAGCAGACAATAAAATTGACACTGAAAATTGATGACGCAGACGTAAGCGCCATCACGGCTTTGATAACGTCAGTTTCGAACAGACCTTGTACGAGTAAGCCGATAGATTCGCGTAAAAGAAGCTTTACTTTTTTTTTTTTTCCTGATAACAGGAGTGATCATCTACAAGCACTGCGTAGCAAGTGACATCTGTCAGCTGCAAGGGGGTTCAACACTCATATTCGAAGTTCTACTGCTCCGAACACTGAGCAGTCCCTACAGAAATCTTGATCGTAACTATTTAAAATGAGGCACATACCTGTGTTATCGGCGCAGTTGATAACTGCACCAACAGGAAGACCGAGCGAAATGCGGAATTTCGCTCCCGCGGCTCCACCACGTCCTGAAAATGAGAAGGTTCAGACACTTCCAATGAAAGCGAGCAGCGAATACACGCGCAAAATAAACTATGATAGGTCTCAGTTGTGTGTATGCAGTGTTTTAGCCAAAGTAGGAATTAAGTAACATTCATTTTTTTTTTTTTTCAGAGTAAGCATAAATTTTCACGGGGATTACTCGCCAAGGCGGCGAATACCGGTCGAACCCACACACGCTTCAATGAAGTATCACATCAAATTTGAACGTCCACCCGATAAATGAACGTACAGCACGTATCTTCAGGCACTTATGAAAGTTAGATTGTCATAGTAAGGCCATAAAGGCCGTGTGTGCAAGGATTAATCGCGATTTTGAATTCGTAAAGAAACACATACCTCGCTTAGACATTTCGGCCTGCTGGAAAAGGCCCTTTCGCGCATGCGCAAGTTTACAACAGCTTACCGAAAAAGCGAGACAACATTTCCGGGTTGTACTACGTAGAAATAATTTTGTATATTCTTGCTATATAATTATTTTTGTTACTATTATATGCGTCAAGTATTATTTAATTATACATGTTTACAATTTTATCAAAAAAGTTATTTTGCATTTCCGTTTCTCCTGTTGACATTTCTCTGAGACCCTGCATGTTTTACATTTTTTTCGCACTCGTTTTTTTTCTTCGGTTGCGGTAGTGGCAGTGCTTGTGTGACTGCGAGTTTCAGGACGTTTTTCTTGGTGAAGTTCCACGAAAAAAAATCTGGATTACTTGGCTTCCTCGTGGTTCAGTACGTGTGTTTTAGGCGGACAATGAGCTCTAAAAAGTGTGCGCGGTGTGAAAAGACGGTGTATCCTCTTGAAGAGTTGAAATGTTTGGACAAGGTAAGCCGTTCTTTAGTGTTCTCGATAAACATCTTCAAAACTTGCGGCTCGAAAAAAAAATCAAGGCAAGGCTATGCATGTGTCGATCTCTGCCCTTCGGCCCACACCCCGTCTTCAAAGCCTGCCGGGCTTGATATCCTGTTGCGCTAATCCGGATCTTGCTGTCCGGTCTATGACACTACTCCTCCGAGACGGTGTGCCTGCGGTCGGCTCGTAACGTCACAGTAATCATTCCTTTCCTCGCGACACTGAGTGTCTGAAGTGTCGTCTGTGAATTTTCCTGTTCTAGTACCTGCCTCGCGACAACTTTCTTCTCTGCGCTGGATAGTTCCGCGAAGTTGTCACTTCTAAATTAGGGCATTATGACTGCTTGCGGTTCACGTTTCAGAGGCGCAAGGTCGATGGGGCCGTTTCTGACGCGTTCGGGCGCTCTTCGGCGGCGCCCCCAATCTTGGGCAAAGAGAGCTCGCTTCGCGAGACGGGACGCCGATTTCACGCTCTTCCTTACCAATGTGCATTTTTTTTTTTTTTCCTGTGCGAAATTCACTGGGATCGCGCTCGAAAGAACGGGTGTGGCCATCGCGGCAAAAGCGTTAGACATGCTCTAGAAGCACGACTTGACGGTTGTTTCGTGCTTCTCGACAGATATGGCACAAAGGCTGCTTCAAATGTCAAGAGTGCAACATGACACTAAACATGAAGACGTACAAGGGATTCAACAAGCTTCCCTACTGCAGCGCGTAAGTATGCAGTTTCCTCGTTTTTGTTTTGAACTTTCGTGTAGCCTCGATCCGCCGCACGCTGGCGAATGTGTTCCGTTCCGAGCCTAGCGCACATGTGTGCTCGGGTAAAAAAAAAGTGTTGCAGTCACACACTTCCGCAAACAATGTTCGTGGCCGTCGATGGCGAAAACGCACGTTGGCTAGCTTCCTTCACAGAAGCAGGAGTATCACTGTTCCGCTATCGTAGAAACGCTGTTATCCGGGCGAACATGCGTGTGCTAGTGCTAGAGTGAAGACCGTTTTCTGTATAAATCCCATGTTTCATGTGTGTCTTTATCTCACAGCCTTCGTTGGCTTGCCAGCAAAGTAGATTAGATTAGTTCCGATGGAAGCCAGAAATGCACCGTGCCTAGATGGTATACCCGAGCTATTCGGCTATGAGTTATTCATGTAATGACGCTGCTAGGACAGGCTTCCGCTCGTGAATGCCGCCCTCGTATTCATTTGACCTGGTGCACACTGGGAAATCAGGCACTTTTTTAGCTTCATACTTTGATCCTAGGAGCATTTGCCGAAGTAGTGTACCAGGACAAAGGTTGTTTTAATTCTTGCTTCTGATAACTTGTAATCTAGCTTGACAAGATAACGCACTCGAGTTTCTGAATCTGTCCACAATCACGCAAAGTACGGTTTTGGAAGGCCTTGTTTCGCATATCATCTGTGTAGCTTCCTCTTCAGGATGGGTACTTTGACCTGAATGGGATCGAGATTTTGTGTTTGCACTTCGAGTTTTCTAAGGCAGAATTTCTCTTCATGCTTTGTTGTGACTTATTACATTAGACTTTATGAGAGATTCTGATGGGCAATATTGATGGACAATATTTCCATCAGAATTGTTGCTTCAGGTCTCAGCACACCAGGCTGTGTGCTTTTTGTGCAAATGGTCCACATACTGTCCTTGAATTGCAAATGCCTGAGATAACAAATAACAGATGCAGATTGATCGGTTTTTCTGCTGCTTTTGCCAGTTATTAAAGGGACCCTGAAACGGTTTTGACGATTTTGTGCAAACATGGTGATCCAGTAGAGCGAGTCATTAGGATCATTTGAGGGCAGATTTCAGCGCTCTGCGTAAAGTGTGGAATTTACAATAAGGTTTTCAACACGTGCATCGCAAAAGATCTCAGCGGCTCGCCAAAAGGCGCTTTCAAACGCCCCCGCCATCGACCGATCGAATGAGAGGTCGCTGATTGGCCCCGAGCCACTGACGTGCACGTAATTTTCAAAACCTAGCTGCGAACAACGTGCTTCTACAACGTACTCCTTCGTTTCAGCCAACGGTATCGTCGCGGCATCTGGCGGCGTACACACGAGTCGCCGGCGCTCTATTACAGAGGCTAGCACTGCCGAGGCGGGCGACCTCAGTGAGGATATCGGGGCACTATGTCGCGGTGGAGGGCTCGGCAGGGCGGCTGACGCGGGAGGCGCTGTCGTCGCTAGCGCGCACTCCGCAGCAGATCGAGTTGAGGAGGAACAGCCGTGGTAAGGAAGAAGGCGACAGAAATAAGCCCATAGCTGCCTTAGCGCATGGTGCTTCACTTTATTTATGGTGTGAATGATTTCATAATTGTGTTGCCTAAGCAGTGACGCAATGTCAAAAAAACGTTTCAGGGACCCTTTAAGCAGGGCAGGTGACATGAGCTTCTCAGAATTGAGAGCTAAAATTTTACAGCAGTACCATGGAGAGTTAACAGGTCTTTCATTTCATTGATCTTTATGCAATTAAAATAAACATTTGGTGTTGCTCGTTTTAATCTGCTGCTGTTACGTTTGTGCTTGTGTCTATTTAGTTTGACAATTGTTATTGTCGCCCCACTGTGGTCTAGTGGTTATGGTACTTGGCTGCTGATTCGAGGGTTGCGGGATCGAATTCCGGCCGCTGCGGCTGCAGTTTAGATGGAGAGGCGAAATGTTGAGGCCCATGTGCTGTGCAATGTCAGTGCACGTTAAAGAACCCCAGGTGATCGAAATATCCGGAGCCCTCCGCTATGGCGTCTCTCATAATCGTAGCTGGTTTTGGGGCGTAAAACACCAGAAATCAGTGAAATGTTTTTGTCAGTGGTAAAGGTGTCAACTCTTTGTCACTGTCCTTTATGATTTTAGCATGGCCTATCTGTATATGTCAGAGACAGTGGGTGTTTCTAAAGATGTGTTTTAAATTCTTTAAGGATATAGGATATGTTATAGCTAAGCAGTCTTCTTTTTTTTATTATTGCTTTTAGCAGAGTAGCATTCATTTAAAAATAATTCAACATAGTCATTGCTAAAATTATTGCACAGGTTAGACTACCCTGCTCATAGCCTGTCATTTGAGGCTTTATATACAGCTTCAGACATGAAAGAATATGGTACGTCTTATTTCTTCATAGAAGCAAATTTTTACACAGAAAACTGAGACTCAGGAGAATAGTTATCATGGCTCACATATACCAACATGCACGTTTTCTGCTTACTCCTCACAATTAAGCAAGCATAAAGTGAATATCTTTATAAAGCAGCCAACTCGTTCACTTAAAAATTCAAAACCTTAGGGCAGTCTGTCTTTGTTTAATTATCTAAAGTTGAATAGAACTAAGATGGTCCCAACCATAATTATGGAGCTATTAAAGCAGATGTCCTTTGTCAAGCCGAAGACCAGAATCAAGCACAGCCGCTACACAGAACACACCATGCCAAAAGTCGCATGGACAGAGAGAATTGCATGTTGATCTACCTACATCTTATTACAGTGACTGATTGGAGCATTATCAAATCAAAAGGGAACTTCATTGCACATAAATGCAAAAATTTTATACAGAGGCATGTGGACCAATGTCCTGCTAGTGATGGGTCCAGCACAAAAGAGATTATGATAATTAGAAGTCTTGTACAGAAAAATAAAACAACAATGAAAGTAGTCTTGTAGTGGCTCTACTTAACATACATAAATAAACATCAGGTGTTGGTGTGTTTGGGGGGCACTCACACCTAAAGTGTGCTGCTAAGATAGCTTGTGGGATAGATTCTCATGGACTTGCACATATGATCTAGCAAATCTCAACAGTGAATAAAGCTTGGAAAGCAGTTTAAATGAATACTGAAGTTCACATGTGCAATCAAGCGCTATATGGTGCACCTCGCAACTTCGACAATACCAAAAGTGACCCAAGGTGACCCTAACCTCCGTGACGTCACGACGGCAGCCGATCTCCGAGCGGTGCAACTAGCAATGATAATGTCATAGCCACCATTGCTCTTTTGCCATGCTTGCATTAGTAGACTTGCGACGATACCAGGCTTTACAAGAAAATCGTTGCCACCCAATAACAATGATAGCGACGACAACAATGCGTGGGACCTGCGATGGGTGACAGAATATGAGCACTCGT
Organism: Hyalomma asiaticum; assembly: GCA_013339685.2. Taxonomy (NCBI): domain Eukaryota; kingdom Metazoa; phylum Arthropoda; class Arachnida; order Ixodida; family Ixodidae; genus Hyalomma; species Hyalomma asiaticum. The sequence continues at coordinate 38,135,991 of CM023485.1, forward strand.
TGCAGGCTGTTCTGTGTCACAGTTCCGTATACTCATGTGGTCGAATCTGTTTACCCCATTGCAAACGCTAAATTGTGCCAGTTGCACCTGGCGGCTTGTTGTTTTTGGAGCTCTCCTAAACCAAAACTTAAACTAGTCAGTAATAAACATGCCGTAACTAATTTGATTTTCATTTTTCAGTCACTGTCCACAGGCCAAGCACACAACAGTTGCAGACACACCAGAGGCCAAGCGACTTGCAGAGAACACTCGCATACAGAGCCAGGTATGCCTTTTGGGGCTGCATGAATCAATTTGTGTGCTGTAACATGCTGCTGTTCTCATTTGTCATTGTTTTAATTGGCTCTGTTTGTCTGTTGCTTAGCTGCCTTGTGGTCCCTGAGTAAGTATTGTCATGCATGCAGTGGAACGTTAAAATCTGCCACCATTTTTTTCCCCCTCTTACCGACTGGACGTTTATTTGAAAGTCTGACTAACACAGTTTAGGGAGGTGCTGCAGTTTATTTAAAACTGCCTGCGGCCATGTTGGATTGCGTCAGTTTGGTGAGAAGCTTTGAAATTTGCATGTAGCACTTTGAATGTTCAGTGCATTAGGGGTGCTGTATTTCTCATTGCAGAAGACAGCAAGTGGCAGAATTACTGCTTTAGATTTCTTTTTCTGCTTTTTTCTTTGTCCAAAGATATTGTCCGGTGAAAACTTTAAACAATTGATATCTCCAAATTAGATATGGCTCACCGGATCGTAACATGACCATTTCACAGGTGACTATAAGTATGCAAGCGTTGAGGCACCACAAATGGGGGAAAAAAAAGTTTTACTTTTCAGAAATTTGTTGAGATGTCAGAGGATTGCCTCATCCATTCTACTACTATTTCGCTTGCTTCACTGCACTTGCCCAGCAGTATGCTGTCATGAGGAAAGATAGTTTTGTAGGTTGCAGTAATATCGTACCGTGCACATTTTTTTAGGCTTGTTTCTTGGAGGCTATCTTTACTGGCTACCCATAAATGTTCTTTTTTTGCCTAGCTTAAGCTTCCTCCATATTTTGTTATTTTACCTTGTGAATTTTGTTTGCTGCAAGTCCTTTGAGTTCATGTTGGCATGGTATTATTGTTTTATAGACCAGTCTTCTCTGATTTTAAGCACAAAACACACTTGATCGGTGGCAGAAAGTAGTGCAATATTGTTGCATGGAGGTTCTTTTTTTTTTTTCCATAAATATTTGATTTTGCTACTTGCCTGTCTGTTCAGATGGCTGAGGCCAGCATGCTTTTATGTTTCTCACATTCTTACAACACACTCTGTGCTCAGGTGAAGTACCATGAAGATTTTGAGAAGCTGAAGGGAAAAGTGACGCAAGTTGCCGATGACCCAGAGACGATGCGCATCCGCCAGACTTCAAAGATCATCAGCAATGTGGCGTACCATGGTGAGCTGGAACGGAAGAATCTCATGGAACAACGCCGGGGGCTGCTACCACAGGATCGCAATGGCCATGGTGATAGTCATGGTTTATTAAAATCTTATTAATGTTTCATTGATCTTCAGCCCACACATTTCGTATTTATTTTAACATGGCAGTTAAGAAAAGATAATCTTGTTGCTTCTGCATATAAATAATAATTAGGATATGAAAATGCATTTTAGCCTATATTGTTGGAATGCTTTAGTCTGTGGCCTGTTAGTGGTTGCAGCAGGCAGTGCCTTTGCAAAGTGCTGGCAAGAAAAATCTACAGTCTGAGTAGTTCTGAGTCATGTTTTCGGTAAAGCTGGTGTAAAATTTTTGCAGCATCAACCTGTCAAACTGCACCCAACATGTTCAGAACAAACATTGCTATGCAAGTGTAATGTGTTTAACTTGACGTTACACTGTCTGCAGTTAGTACTTACTCATCCTAACTTAATGTAAATTTGCTGTTTTTAACTTTCAATCTGTTTTCGTCCCTTTCATGTGCAGGTGCTGAACAAGAGCCCCCCTGCGACATTGCTCAGTTTCGTGAGTATCTATGCTGTCGTACACATGTACGCTTACTTTCAGGGCCATCTTCACTTGCTCTCACTAGTGCACGTCTTGTCACATATTTCCTACTTAAGCAGCCTTTTTGGGATGCATGCGGCCCTCTTTCTTCTGGGACCTCTTCCTCGCGTTATAGAAAATGACATTTCGTCATTGTTAAGCAGTAGCATTTTTCCATGTCCACCATTGGTAATTCATCAGATGTGCGGGCACATCTCCTGCCCTGTAGTGGTTCCCTGGTAAGCTGCGCTTGTGGGTTGTGATCATCATTGGTGGAGAGTTTATTGACAGAAATTCTTGTTTCGAAGCGCAGATAGCTTTGAAGTTACAGCCTAGAGTCTCATTGCCAGGGTGAGCTTTTCATGAGACTATAAGTCCACAGGTTCATGCAGGCTTAGAACGCATAGGGAGGTGCCAGTTGCCACTTGTTGCCAGTTGTTGCCAGCTTTGTGGTGTGCTTGGTTAGACATGGATACGCACATACCCACAATTTCTGCCAACGACTAGCTCAAAGTGTCATGGCTTTTTCGTGAGCATGTTTGGTTTCATATGGACTTAATACCCGAAGTTTTCTTTTTCTCTTTCCCTTTTTTTTTAAATTCATTCCCTTTCACTGCTTCAGGTGTCTTCATTCTTGAAGTGAAAGGCATAATGGAGCGCTGGAAGCGTGTTCCCTTATTGCAAGCACCGTGTTTGTTAAGGCACGCTTTACTGAATCATGTATAACATAAATTACATATTGAGATATGCAGCCATGTATAAAATAGCACAGATAATTAGACGAGTTGGTAGGGCTTCACGACTATGAAACAGTGCCACAGAATACCACGACGACACTGCAGATGCAAAAAGTACAAGCGCTGGCACTTGTCTGTGTGTGTATATCTTTTCATCCTCAGTCTTGTCATATTTTTCTTGTCTTGTAAGCGGTCTCCCTTCTTGTACCACCTCACCCGGTGAAATTGCATTGCACACCTGCGTACCGGATTTACACTGATGTAATGAAAAGGTCCTTTGCAGGCAAGAGCTCTTGTTCGCTTGATATTTTTACACCCGTTTAAAGTCGTACCTCACATTGTATTCAAAGCTATTCGATAAGTCCAGTACTTCAATTGTTCGGAACCTTTCTAACTGCTCAAGGGCAATGTTGGAGCAAACCTGGCTTTTAGCTGCACCGGTCTCATTGGTTTTAAGCAAGGCTGTAATTGATGTCAGAAAAAGGAAATGAACAATAAGCAAGTGTTCCACAAGGCTCTGTATGTTGCCTTTTATTTCTCTTGCCGTTGGCTGGGGTTCCTGCATGAAGTGACAGTCCGTGCCTTGTTTGTATAACAGCCTTCCACCTCTTTGGGCCAGCCAGCTTTGGCGTTAGTTTTGTGCAAATGTGGTGCTGTCTGTTCTCTTTCACCTGCATTGTGATGTCAAACTCACTGGGCTCACCCCCTTCACCATGTTGCGTACTGCAGTGTGTTTTCCCTAGACCTCAGTGTGCATGTGCGTGTGTGCACTCCTTCCTACCTCTCGGCAGCACCCCCTCCTCCTCCCCCTAACGAGGACCGGCCCAGCAGAACACTCCAGTCAGTCCGGGCAGCCACCGAGTACGAAATGCCAGCGAATAACAACTCCCCCTACAGCACCAAGCTGCAGTCCACAGTTATCTACACATCTGAGGAAGGACCAGGTACCTTCGCTTCCTCCTGCTATTGAAACACCCACCCTGTGCCAAGTCCGGTCCTGCCCGTTCACTGCGTGGGCTTGTGTGCTTGTCTTGGAAGGGTAAAGTCCCGGTCTGCGTGGTGTGACCTATTGCATAGAGCCCTGTGTTGAGCTTTAGGTTTTGTGTCGCATATTTTAACTGCACGTATTGACTACCCCCGTAAAAGCAGCAACTTGAAAAGACCCTGCTGCAATATTAGTCATTTCTTTTACACTTAGAATGCAAAGTCTGTTGCAGAAGCCTGTAGTTCTACAGCGGTTCAACCTAAGGTACACACAAACGATTCCTTGATCTGAGGGTGCTCCCTATCCTTTGCACTAGAGGGATGGAATTCGGGAAATTGAGGGGTAACCTCATGTTACAATACTAGGACTGTATCAGAATCTCTTCCATGGCTGTCAAGGCTTGCAACATTGCAAGATGTTTTATATTGGGTTGTGTGAGTCTTAAGACATGATGTATTTCTAAACTACTGTGATGCTCACACTTGTTAGTGGTCTGTGTGAATCGCTAGTACAGTCAAACCCCACTACAACGAACGCCGCTTTAACGAAATTTCTGCTACAACAAAAAATTCTCGGTTCCCCATCAGCAGTCCTTAGGAGTCTACGCATAAACATGCTCACCTCAATGAACACTTTTTTTGTGCCGTTTTCATTCAGCAAAATTTGGCGATGCAATTCCAGGCTCGAAAATGCGATGTGCTGTGCAGTATACACAATTCCGAACATTTCAGCCCATTTCAGAAGATAAAAGTACGCCTACAAAGTCGAAATCGCGTGTTGGCACTACTAGAAATGGTCGCTGTTGACTGCATGGTTGACCACCGATGTCTCTCGAGATAGCGCGTGTGACAGCCCCTCTCCGACCGGCATCCCTTATGGTCATTTACCCTACGAAAGACGGGCAGGGCGTTAGCAAGTGACGACAGCCCTCGCATGCGGTGCGATGGTACCGCATGTGCAGTTTGTTCACCGGAGACAGCCGGGTCGTTTCATCTCTGCTTTTGCTGCGTTCGTCCCCAGCACCAACGTGATTTAACACGCAGGTAAAACATACGATGCATAGGCGGTGTTATCGACTTGGACTTTGTACGGAATGGCGACTGCAGACACCCACTAATAGTGTCCATATCATTGCTATCACAATACTCCCCGCGCCTCCTGTTGAGTACCGTAGTTACTCTAACCTAACATGCACTTTTTTCCTATAAAACAGGTCCAAAAATCGTATGCGCATTAGAATCGAGTGCAAATTAACAACACTGTTACCATATTGCTGTCGGCATCAAAATGGCTGCCTCCTATGCACTTCGGGCGCTGTTGTACTGGTCACCGGCAAAAAAAGGAACCAGCGGCACAGCAGTCTTTGCTGTGCATAGTTTCTGTAGTTTCTACGCGCCCACCGGTCCCGCGCATAACGACACCGCGACGTGCATAATGCGTAGGCTGATGATATTCGCCACACCGGCTTGGCCTTCTTGCGTCCAACCAAAGTTGCTACGTCACCAATGCAATCTCTGAGATGCCCAGCCGCAGCAGCTTTCGGTAGCATTTGCAGGTGGCTGTAACGGGAGAATAGATGTTTCTTATCACTGCACGCGAAAATGCTCATCATCGCATTTCTCCCGCGTATCTGTGCTGAGCCTGAGCCTCTCAGTCATGCACACTGCATGATGTTCAAGATTGCCGCGATGCAATCTCGGAGACCACACCCCGATCATGCTTAGCTGTGCCAGAACGCGCAGTGCGTGGCAGCGAGCATGAGGGAACTGCGATAGCACGGAGGAATGCAGCACTGCAAGTAAATGATGTCACCGCCGCTTGCACACGGCTATGCCCGGCAATGTGCGGATGTTTTATCGGGATGCAGGAGTTATGAATGAATCGGCTCACTGAACGTCTTCGAGACACCGCAGATTAAGTGAAGCGGGAAAGCCACTGCGTGCCCGTTGGAGGGACTGCAGGGGTTCAAAGTTAGCAGTCCGTTTATTATGCGAGTGCGTTCATTACGTGAGTCTAGCATTTGTTATTATGAATGTGAGAATGTTGATTATTAAGGACCTTTTTTTCTCCATGTCACGAAAAATCTGTGCGCGTTACAATCGACGTCTCACTTTTTTTGTTGGTCGCGGGAAACAAGTGCACGTTACAATTGAGGGCGCGGTAGAATCGAGTAAATACGTAAATCTCCCGGATTCCGTTTGTCCAAACTTGGCAGGTATGGTTTCAGTACTTGCGGTTCCCAAACCCTTCCGACTACTGCTATGATGCCGCGTGCAAGATCGAGGCATAAAAGTTTTTGTTCTGCCAACTCAGGTCGGTTGTATTTTTTCGATTTCACGACAATGAAATTTTCGTTTCAACAGAATTTTTACCGTGCACCGTCAGTTTCGTAGCGAGAGTCGACTGTACCTTGATGTTAAGGAGGTAGCTGTCGCATCAGAATTCTTTTTTAAATTAAAATGATCATATGTAGCTCTAATGGGTCATTACTGCTGTATATTAGTATCTTGGAAGCTGTGGTAGTGCAATTTTTCAGACAGGCTTTTTTTTTTTCTAATTTTATTTTGTGGTTCCTTTAATTTGCCTTGTGTCGACAAAGCAAAGCAGTGCTAAGGTCAAAAAATGGTGTCTGTGACTTATTGCCGGCATTAAAAAGGAGGATGGTTGAATGCAACAGTCAAGTTTGTAACAACTATAATAGCATTGCAAGATTTGGCTGAGTAAGTTGCTTGTCAGGTACCAGTGGCACTTTCAAGTAGATGCTATGTTGCATATCTATATACCAAAAAGGATGCCTAATTACCTACTTGCTGCATTAGTGCTAAGGTGTATTTAGCGATACCGGCCATGTTATTGGTTTAATTTTAAGAGGGCATTACTCGTGTACAATTTCCCAGTATTTTGACACATCATTTGGAAAACCAAGTTCTGAGGCATAACTTGTTCTAATGTGTGTGATGTGGTTGCTTTAAAGTAACGTACATAGTGTGTGAGCTTACTGCATTACGGAAAGTTGATGTAGTTTATGTTACTGTTTCAGTGCAAACTCAGCCTGTGCGCAAGGTCGGGTCAATTGCAGACTATGATCCGTTGAATGACAACTATGGGTCTTCTGCCATGGGATATAACCCGCCACAGTCTCAACAATACTACAGAGGTGAGTAAAGTATATTCTGACTCGGTGGTAAACTCCGTTCCACACCAGAACTGTGCGCTGTTTGTTTAGAGTGCAGTCGAAGCTTGCGAGCTTTGACTGCACTCTACAAGGAACAGCTTAGGACTAGAGCTGTGTGAATAACAAAATTTTGATTGTGAAATGAATTCGAATAGTAATGCTTGAGTGCGAATCAAATCAAATATTTTTTTAGTCATGTTCAAAATTATTTTTATTAATGCTGTGTTAAATTACAGAGAAATGTATTTATTGCATGACCAGTGTACTTACTCCCTAGAAAAAGAACAATCAAGTCCTGAAGAAGTCCAACAGGGAGGCATGCATATGCGTGAGCTAACTTTGCCGAAGTGCACAAGTGCTATACTCCATTTTATACATCAAGTGCAACGCTTCCAAAGCTAGTGCCCTTGTTTGCACCTTGTGGTGAGCGAGAAACAACAAATGTTCTGCCGGCAAACTTAGAACATAATACACTTGTCATCAGCTGTTTAAGCGTGTTGTTAAATCATATTTGTTGTCCTATGTGCCTTAATAATATCAGCAAGACCTCAAACACTGTGGTTTACAATCTCTTATATAAAAAAAAAAAAAGAACTTGATTGAATTTTTGTGTGTGTGTGTTTCGTGAACTGTTGCCAATAGTACTATCCCATGTTTCTCTTTTTTTTTTCCCCGTTAAGTGCTTCCGCTTTCTATTGTATAATTTCTTAATGATGTTCACAACCCTGTTGAACAGTGCTTGGGTGGTAGGGCCATTGTCAGGCAGAATTTTCTGCCTTTAGCCGTACCGTCCCTTGACATGTATCATGTTGAAAAACAATAAACAAACAAACAAAACAAAAGCGCTCGTATTGATAGGGAAGGGTTCGAAATATGCGCGCTTGTGTTCTTTGCTCGTCGTCTGCTTGTCGGAGCAATACACCTCTCTTTTTTTTTTTCCTTTACGGACTACTTGCATAGCCTTGACAGCGTTGCACCTGATGTATGAAACGGAGTATAGCTTTGCCACAGAGTGAAAGTGCTAGCTTTGCCACAGTGCACAAGTGTTTAGCTTTGCCGCGATATACGAAAGTTATGCAGCAAAACGTACTACTTCAAGCAAGTGCCCCTCATCACTTAGTTTCAAACTGCCGTGCCGTTTTGGCAAAGCACCTCAGCCTGCTTCGTGCCCTCATCGCACACTGTGCCCAGGGAACACTGGCCTGCCACAAACAGTCCAGTCCAATTCAATCCTGCTTTACAGCCCAATGGCCCTTGCAAGGCACCATTTGTCATTGTGTGTTTGTAGAGACAGGGTGGTGATGAATTCCTACACTGTAGTCATGAAAATTCATGTCAAATGGCATTGAGCAGAGTGGGAAGAATGTGTACCAGACATCTCAACACTTCAAGCTCAACTGGAAACTGATACGATAATGGGAGAAGAAAGAACTACAACAATTTACTACAGCAAAACCGCGGGAAAGCCAAACTTAGATGGTAGCTAAGTAATGGTGCACCAGTATTCATCCATTATGTGGTTAATGCACTGTTAGAGTTGTTTCAGCACAGAAGTGCAGGCTTTTATTAGGACAAATTTCTGGCCTAATAAAGTTAATTGCCAGTGACATTGTCTTGCTTGGGGCGGGGGATTACTTGCTCAAAATTTTACAGTACATGCAGGAATGAGCCACTTGTTACGAGACATAGCATGTTTTTTCCCCACAATTACAGACTTCAAATAATGAAAACACCAGCACTTTCTATTGAACTCTGCAATAGTAAACGTTGAGCACAAATGCTGTTCGAAATTATTCCAAAATTCATGTATTTGCACACCCCTTAAGACTGTGGATATCTCCATCACTACAAGGCTGTTCATTTCATTGGCATCATGCTGTGTTGGTCCCACTGGTGCTGTCCTCATCCCAAAAGTATGCCAAGCAAGACGTGAGGTTGGAACCTATTGAATTTCGAATGTCCATAGTACAGAAGTCCACTGTAAAAGAGTGCTGAGCAACTTGCTGGCCTTATAATTAAGTCCATTATACCCAAATGTATGTTATGCAATATCAGAATGTGTTGTATAAGAAGCTCACTCAATGAAAGCGATAGGGAGACCAGCATAACACTGCAGTGTGGTATGTTGTATCCAAATGCCTTTTATAGGCAGACGCATTGTAAGGAGGTTTTACTGTAGTTGTGTCATTTCTTACAGTTCTCTTTATGTACAGTGCATGTTCATTAAGTGATAAAGAGAAATGGCGGCATTAGATGGGCTATGCAATGTTATGTATGGTACAAGTATGCCCATGGTATTGTTGCCCTGCATTTTGACATTCACTTCCTGCGTGTTTTTGTCCTAATCTATTCCAGGACCTGCCCCTGCTATGCAGCGCGTGATGCCTTCTCAGTCCCAGGTGCCAAGTGGGGTAAGTGTGTATAGTATGTGGCATGTTATGAAAACATGCAGATATTTTACTTTTCCCAGGATGAGCACTGCACCAGAATAATGGTAGTAACCCTCGAGTACTTTTGCGTCAGTCCTAGCAGTCTGAGCACTGACCCATAACTTGCAGTTTCCTGTGAGTTGCAACCATGGTAGGTTGCAAATGCCTTCAGTTGCAACCACTGAAGGCATTTGTTGCCCACTTCAGTCGCACAACAGGTAACAAAGAAGACACAGCTGTGGTCCATTCTACGCAACTGTGGTTCAGGCTGCAAGCACGTGAACCACGTCAGTAGTTGGGATCACCTTGTGTGCTCACCTCGTGTGGTGTATCTGTCTTGGTCCTAAGGCAATGAGTCACTCACGAAGATCAGGACATTGGAGGGAGACGGCAGTCTGGCTAGCTAGCCAAGCAGAAAGAGGCTGCTTTATCAAATTAATTTAGTGTGGTTTATGGCTATGACCACTGTAACACCAGTGTCATGTGGGGGCTTATAGCTCAGGGGTGGAAGTGCTGTGCCATTTGCGCCATTCTGCGCCAGACAGCCCTTGTGCGCCAAGCTGCGCCCAAACGGAATTTTAGTACGATTAGTCAGCAACCGATTTTTCGGACCCTCTCGGGAACGTAAAGACGTCCAGAAAGTCTGGTAGTCCGGAAAAATGAATATAGTCAGAAAACGCAGCATTTTACCTATGTTTTTATCTTTATATAGAGGGCAAAGTACTACATTTTGAAACCACGAAGCAGCTGGCGGGACTGATGCGCGTGCGGGCCGCGATGGAATTGCTACTCAAGAACTGCCACCACGTTTCTGGAGCCGCACTCGCTACACTGAGCCAAAACGAAATTACTATTTGTTGTCGCTGTTCCCGCCATTGAGGATGACTAATACGGTGTTTTGAAGGCGTGCGCACATCCGTCACGCGCAAAGTCCGAACAAAACTGCTTTCTGCCGAAAATCATGGTCTGTCGACGTGTTCACGGATGGCGGCTGCCATACTAAAAACCGCTGCAGGCACAATCACGTTCGCCGTGATAATGAATGACAGTGACAAATGCTCTGAAAGCACATGCATGTCCAGTGCACACAATGCCCGGAGGGAGGTTTTACTGTTTGCTGGTTTTAAGAACAGCAGTGTTTGCTGGTTTTGAGAACAGCAGCTTTCATGTATATGGCCACCTTAAACTGTGAAAGTAGTACGTGCGCGCCCAACGCGCAGTGTGTCGAAGCAGCGCTGCTTTCCACAAAAGTGCTAGTCCCAGTCCTAGTGCGCGGCCAGCGCACTAGGAGTGAAAACGGAACTACAGATTGCTGTTCACTGAAGACGAACGTGCTCGCTCTCATCACAATCACCGATAACGACAGCTCAGAAACTACGCAGCCAATGTAGCGGCAGTTGAAGACGTAAATTAGGGCATGAAAAGGCACGGAGCGTTCTAGCTTTCCTACCGTTCGCTGATGACCATGGTGGCGTGGACTTCATTTTCGTTTGGCCTCTAGCACGCGCGATGTGACGAGCAGTCACGGCGCTCTGCACTCGGCACGCTGCGAGAGTCATGCTCGCAAACAACTCAATGTGTGACCGAGTATGTCCTAGTTATCAAGAGGTCGATACCAATAAACAATGCATGTGCTTGCGAGCACCAGAGAAAAAGTCATAATAAACATGTTTTTCGAACTTGTGTAGTCTCGTAGATGACATTTTGCTACGACGAAATTCTGCGACTAAGAATTTTTTGCGCGACCTGTCAGTTCCGTTAACTTGTAGCAAGATTTGAAGGTTCAAAGCAATTTGCAACCAAGAAGAAACATTTAAATTTGCAAACAGTTTCTATATGTTGAAAAGAAGTGTTCTAATTTAATGTTTTTAGAATCGCTATGTGCTCCAAAACTCGCTTTCTCTGCGACAAAACTACAAATTTGCTGCTCCAAAACTGCTCCAAAACGTTTGAGCCTGCTTCCACCCTTGATAGCTGCAATCGACACCAATCCATGTTATGCTCAATACGGATTAGGTTCTGCTACACAGTCGCTTTTTGTCATAATCAGGCCTGCCCTGGATCAAGATGATTGCAATCTGCACATTGTGGGTTATCTCTTCGGACTCCGCTGATGTTAGGGCCAAACTTGCCAGAATTGATCCTGATTAGTAATCTGAACTGTGTAGCAGCTACCACTGTTGATCGCGATCGGGGAATCCGATCCAGATTGGCATTCGATTAAAGTGCCCATGCAATACTGGTATGAAAATGTGTTCAGCCTGTAACCCCAGAACATTGAAACAAAATTTGCTGAGGAGGTAGCTAATACCCTGTTGTTAGCTTCCTGTTAAGCATAAGTTTAGTTTTATGTGAGAGTGACATCATCTGTAGCACAGCCACAAGTGTTATCGAAGGTAGAATTCCTCTCGGGATGCGCACTCTCTTGTGGTCATCTAAGAAGCACATCATCAGGGTTCTACTGTACATGCAGGTTACAAATTTGGTATGAAGCATTTCAGGTAATTGTCAATGGTATATGCCTCCGTATTCTAAATATATACAAAATGCTTTTGCATCCTCATGTTTGTTGATATTTTTACTGCCGTGGTGCGTGAAAAACACGAGCTTCATTGTACACATAAAAGCAGTGCATGCACCATTCAGTTTTTCTGTGTTGAATTTGTAATTACATTGCTGGTGTGTGTGATTGCTTTTTGCAGCGGACCTTCCGGGCAATGTATGACTATGTGGCCCAAGATGTGGATGAAGTCAGTTTCCTCGACGGCGACATGATTGTGAGTTGCGTGCCCATCGACGAGGGCTGGATGACTGGCACCGTACAGCGCACAGGTCTCTCAGGGATGCTGCCTGCAAACTATGTTGAACCTATCAACTGAATCCTGTTCTCTACAACTCACTTTGTGCTTTGTTTTCCTTTGTGTCAGGTGCTTTTGCAGGCTTTCAGTTGGCGTCCAACACTTGTGCATTTTTCTTTTTTCATTTCTTTTACAAAAAGAAAAATTATGATGGTTTGCATGCTCTCATTTAGGTGCAACGAAAAACTTTTGTACGCTTCGGTCTTATGAAAAAACAAAGCCATTTTAGCATCGGATGTCTTTCTATTTTGCCTCCTCAGTTGCTGTCATGGGAATCACAGACGGCGATTGGTTAATATCTTCAAAGCCCGTTTACAGAGATATAAACTGTCATGCGGTAGCCAGACTGCAATTGCACATAGAGTGAGCATAATTGCAGACACAGTAAGCAATTATTTCTTGCCTGCCTTGAATTACCCCTGTCATACTTTTTCTTGTTTTTTGTCCAGTGCCTAAGAAACATTGATATTTGTATAAAGATTAAAGTATGTATTGTATACAATCAGAAATTAATGTACAGGCCACCTGCAGCACATTATAGTGTGCATTCACTATTTTTTTAAGGCTGTTAAGATAAAAGTGGCAGATTTTGTGAACCACTGAAATGCATTTAGCAAGTGTGCCTTGTACAGAGTACATATCATGTTCAGCTTTGTCTTATTGAGGATGTTATGAGCCTTTTGCAGTTTCTCGTCACTGCAAAGAGGGCTTATTTCCTTTTGCGTGTGAGAATACTTGCCATAGCTGATCATGAGGTTGTTTTCACAGAGTGCTTTAAAACTGAATTTTAGTATAGGTGTTTTATAGCTTGACCTGCATGGTATGTGGAACATTTAAGGGGGGACGTGGCAATGGGAATGCTCAATTTGGTCAAAATTTCCCATTTTTCGATTTATTTTTTTTCATGATCCACGGACCTTCTTTTACGTTGTGGTAGAATATTATAATGAAATACGCAGTAGTAGTTGAGAAAAGGTCACTTTATCTACGTGTTGTCATCCAAAACCACAAGGAAGTTGGGCATCCAAAGGTGCCGCCATCTTGGCATCACCATAAAAAGGAGAGAGAAAACCTGAGAATAGCCACAGCACAGTGTTTCTCCAACAAAAAATACAACCAGCAAGAGCGAGCAGAAGGTTAGCTGCTCAAAATTAACATTTGACTGTTTTCATGAAATAAAACATTGAGCTCCGTTTTCTCAGCTACCATTTTTTGAGCAGTTGCTGTCATTCATCCCAGTGCCATTTCATAACTAATGAAGCTAAGTTCGTTCCGTTTTTTTTCACTTAGATCCTGAAGCGTTGGTGAGTGCCGTAAAGCTATTCATTTATACTTGAGGCTCACACAAACTTTTATAATTGTATTTTTACAAAAGTCATTAGTAAGAAGACATGTAGAGGACATTTCAAAAATTTTTTCTGTACTTATCTGGACATAGAAAAAATCAACGAACAGCTTTACAGCACACAGTGGGCCTTAGTGTATATGCTTAAGTAAAAATGGTACTAAAATTTCGTCTAATTAACTGATTAACTAGGGGGTGACTATAAGGGTCTATAAAGTGGTGTAACTCAAAAACTATAATACGTAGCTTAAAACCAGTTTCATTTAAGATATCAGCATAACAAACTACATCATTGTGCCAAATTTTATCATTTTATACCCATAAATAGCAGAGATAGTTTTCATTGCCACGTCCCCCCTTAATGTGATGTGCAGTTTTCTTCTTAGTGCACCAGCACTAGAGCTTCCAAAAAGTTGTCGTGTGTGCATGTGCTACGCAAGCATGATTAGCCAACTGCTGCATGCACAGTGGAGAGGAGTAACGTAAGCATGTCATGCGTTGAGCATGTCACTGTCATTTTGCCAGTGACGTGCTCCTGCCTCACTTGGTGCAACCAAACATAGCAAGTGCACCACGACTCTAGCTACTAGAAAACCATGCCCAATCACAATTGCAGCTAATAGTGGGCAGTGTCTAGCAGTGCACTGTAACAAGTGGAGTCGCAGTTCTTCAGAGGTGGGCCATGGACAAAACACAGGATACATCTGGTTTCATTGGCGTAGAGCACCAGGCTTGACAGAACGCACAATTCTGGCTTAAATGGCAATGTAAGCGTGTATTGGGTGGTGCGACATTCTACCTAAACGAGGGCACAAGTTAGAAGCAGACGTGTTGAGAAAATGCTTTGATGGCAAATGAAACTTCTGCTCCGAAGGAATGCTGCTTCGACACTGTTGCTGAGGCCATGATAAGCGCGCAAATTGAGTTCTGAACAGCGACAATGCCACGTAGATACCGACATTCAAGCTATAAGGACTCCACATGTGGAGGAATGCTGCTAGTGCACAATAGTTCATGTTTAGCCAGAAACTGTCAGCCAACGTTTTGTTCTCTTTTCCCAAGTCTTCCCAAGCATGGTTTGCAGTCTGCTTTATTGTGGCTGCACATCTTTGATACTATGTAGTCACAGTGTATTCAAGCACTAGCCTAGCTCACAGCCCTGCATTGGTGTGCAATGTATTTGTCAAATGCGATGTCTAAGCCAACTTGAGTATTATTAACTGCTAAAGGCATTGTGACCAAAAAAGTTTCGAGTCATTCTCACATTGTTTATGAAAGCTGTGTTATCAGACTGACAGTTGTAGCATGGGACTACATTCGCAAGGCTTCCTTCTAGGCACCGTGGGACTGTGCATTTGTGTTGAACACGTTAGCTATTCGTCAGGGTCTACCTTAGCACAACTTAGCTTATCTGAATGAGTATAGAGTAGTATAAATGGCATTCAGTAGTGCATGTACTTTATACTCGAATGTGAGAGCATTGAAGCATACTTGTTGCTCAGGGTTTAGAAGCTGTCTGCCTTTGTCACCACTCTTGTTTTACTGTTAGGTGTTTAGTGCCTGTCTCTTCATGCTGTTTACCTTATTGACTTTGCTCATGCTTGTTGTGTGTGGCAGCATTAGAGTTTGTGTTTAAAAGTCTTCAAGATAATGTTTGTGCAAGTGTGGCAGAGATTGTTAAGATGCTTTCTAAACATTCAAGCTCAAAGTAAAGTTTCATGCTAACACCTTATTTTTGTTTCTTCAGGCATATACTCGTAAGGGAAACTGCTGTGTTTTTTGCATGGCTATTTATTGCCCTAAGCCACTATACAGTTTTATTTTATATTTGCCTGACCGACGTGTTCTGTGCTCTAGACTCGGCACGTTAGTTTTTAACTACAAGTAATGCTCAAAGCCTTGCTTTGTGCTCATTTTGTATTGTACCTATAGCCTCTCAGTAATCATGAGTTTGTGTGTGTGTGCCACCTTGACTTTGCGCAATGCTTGAAGGTTTCACGTAGAACAAAAGCTTTGTGCCTGTGGTGTTTGTCAGTTACATTTACCTCCCTGTAGTTCAGCCAACAAGGTTTCTGACTGTGTGTACAAAGTACAATTTGTATGCCTTTAACATATGTACACTACTCAGCATTACGTGCCTTCTCTCAATCCGACAGTGCCAGATGGGTAACCAAGCTTTTGACTTGCCCAGTTTACATGCACTCTTTGTCTTGACACTAAAGCATTTTGTATGTTGATTCTTTGGCTGGTGTAAACATTTAGATGCCTCCCCAATATCCCCCCCCCCCCCCTTTTTTTTTTGAAGAAAATAAAGCTTTTTAAGACAGATTAGTCTCGGCTTCTTGTGAATTACTTTTTGATGCATGGAAATTTTGTGTAGTGTGTGCTGCATAATTATTCAGCAAATTAATATGGAGTGCCGAAACGTGACACATAGGAAAATAAAAATGGGAAAAGCTAAATCCAGGTTCAGATTTGCCTTTTCTGCCAATTGCAGTAGCTGTATGACTACAACATTGCACCATTGTGCTTGAGGCTGTCAATTTGATGCAACTTATGGTGGCCATATATTTCATTGGATGGTAAGTGGTAAAGCACTAGCATAGTTATAGTATTTAAGTGTATATTAAAGAATCTTTCAGGATTCAAATTCAGAACTTTCCCTTACCATGATAGGCCCTGTTATCTGGAGAAAAAAGTAAGCTCTTGGACTTGCCTAGGATGAAAAGACTACCATGTTTTAGAACTGACAGGAGTTTTTGAAATGACTTAAAGCCATTTGCAAGTGCTAGTCTTGCACGCTTGTTTAGCATGCAAGGTTTCCAGCACTGTTAAATTACTACAGTTAAGTGCCCTGGTTTATCTCTGTGACACCTTGTCGTAAGCTGTAGTTCATGAACAATGAGATAAAAATCTTTAAAAACCTTGCCACACTATTAACATGAAAGTGTAGACCAACTTGTGTCACAGTTAATTGGTTGTCGGTGGTGGCTGAGCAAGCAATCCTGATGTGTGCAAATGGAATAACGCCTCAAAGAATGCTCTGATTGGTGTCTGATTTTGCAGTGCGGCTGTACTGCAATGTAACTGAGCTGATGATAAGCTCTTAGAGACAGTCCTTAGTGAAAGTCAAACCAAGGCCTTTCTCGTCCATGGCAGGCACGCTCCTAAACAGCACAACCATTCAATAATTCAAGCTGAATAAACGGGGTATATATATATAGCTAGTGGGCACATACCCCAGTGCTTCATGTTGTAGCAGCTGCTTCTACAAGCAGAAACCGTTGTGAAGACATAGCACCACCGTCCCATATGGTTTCTGATGTACATACAGCACAGCAATGCTATCATGTTCCACTCTTGCAGGTGAAGCTTAAGTGCCCTCCAAATTATTGTAGTGGCAGACAAATGTTTCTCTCATAATTCTAATAGTAATTAACTGAATAAGGAAACTCCTGCCTAATTACTCATTACAAGATTTCCATGAAAATCAGAGATTTCTGTTTTGGCCTGCAAAGCACTTGTGACACTCCAAGTCTGAAAGCAAAAATTTAGGTTGATGGTGCTCAGTACATCTAATGACATACACTTGTGAGCACAAAATGTACTACCAGAGGTTTGAAGAAAGCACTGATTTTCTTTGTAAGTCAGATGCACAAACCAAAATTGAGTGCATGGCAAAGTGCTCAGCATTAATTTGCATTCATACGTAGAGGACAAGATAGCCTATACATATTGTGAAGCTGTGGTTATGGGGCCATTTTATTAAGCCTTGATGCTATGGGGAATGGACCATGCCAAAGGCACTCTAGATGACAACCCACAAGAGATAAAACTTGGGTGATGATGATTATGTACAGATGAAGAAAAGCCTTACATGAGTGCTCGCAATATACATAAATTGTATTGAAGCATAGATCATTCTACCGTTCATGTTGTTGCTTGTCTGGTTTTTCATGTCCCTTTTATACACATGCCACATTTCATTTTTACTATGTAGAAAATCGACCAATGTGCAGCGAACATATAAGATATCCTGTGTGACGCAAGTACTTAGCTTTTTTTCTTCAGTATGTATCTCTTTATATATAGGGTTGTTTGTCTTTGAGTACAGCCGAACTTTACCCAAGTTCTACACATTGAAAAGTTTAACAAGAATCGGGTTAAACTTGATTTTGCACGAATTTCAAAACCACATACAGACTCCTTTTTTTTTTTTTTCCGCCCTCTACGTGGTGTTTTCATTGAACACACACCAGCTATCATGCCTCAGGACGTGTTAGATCCTGCTGGGAACTCGACATAGCTTATTTCACAAGCTGTCTGCAGCAGTGATGGCGCTACATGGCTCTCAACGAACCGTTGCTCAACGATGAGTTTAACCAGTATTTGCTAGAAGCAAGCCCCTCCACCATAGCTGCTGAACTTATTGACTATTAGCAAGATACTCTACCGCTCGTTGCCCAGGCTTGCAAGTGCTATGCCATTGTTGTGCCTAGTTAGTCCAAGTTTTGATGTCATGAGAACTTTCTTTCAGCTGAGATACACTCAAAGATAGGACAGGTCTCAGATATAGACCAACATGTTCCACATGCAGGAGATAATAATATCAACAAGGATGTATAAAAAGTCAATGACCAGCTTTTCATGAGTAAAATGCTTCACTTTCTATAATTAAGTTATGTATGCTGTTTTTGTCATTATTATTCACTTCCGAGTGGTTGCTTAGCAACAGTGTCCTTGCTAAAAAACAGGCTGGAAAGCGATCCCAAGATGTAAGGCATTATTATTAAAGAGGTTACGATAATGTCTAACAAAGAAAGAAACAAATATATAGTGTGTTACATAGTGCATTAATAAATATAACTTGAAAAGCCAAAATTCTGGAGTAGTCTCTCAGAATGGTGAGTTCACCCCAATTAACTTGAAAGATACCAATTTTTACCCCCCCCCCACCCCCACCCCAAATTAAAAAAATATGTGGAACCCCAAAACGAGCAATTCTATTTACATACTTCTTCTGACTGAATAAACAGAAAAGAATGCTGTTCCGTCCTTTCTTGAGTGGTGGCAATGATACAGTTAAAATGCACATATTTGCTTGTTATTCCTTGCCATCTTTCAAGTTTTTTACTACTGAAGGTGGATGCAGGCTCATACATGTTTCTTCTAGTCATATAGGGCTTACTCATCTCTCAAGCTGAGCTGCTAATATGATTGGCAAGTTAAAATCAAAAGCTGCATGCATAGTGCCTTTGTCTATGATAATAGCACCCACTACCCTGTTCGTGCATTTGCTGATGCTAATAATGAGTACTGTACACGGAGAGTGATGAGGTACATTTCAAAGCTTTGAGGCATATTATTCTCATTTTGGTGCTATCATACCGTTTAAATTCGGTGTACTCACTGTCACATCGGTGTCACATAGTCACTTTCCATTGCTATCGGGCCCGATCCGGATAAAAATGTTTAGTCATGGCTGTTTCAATTACTTAAGCTGCAGAAGGTAGCCAACCACAGCAGGCCAGTAGGCAGGAATCTTCAGGAGGGGCCCACTTGCTGAAGGTTTTGACTATATGAGAAAAACATCTATTTTCGTTACTTTTATCGGTAAAAAATGCAGTATGCACGAGAAGTGACTTCTTAAAAGCAACATTATTAATAGGTTAATCTTTGTCATTAGCACTGCTCTACATTATCAATACTACACATGACCAAAATTTTGGAAGGGGCCCCGGACCCTAGGACACTGCACCTGGCTGCGAGCCTGAATCACAGTCTAGAAAAGTGATCTCTGTTGGGTTTAAAACAGTGATCTTCAGTACACAGTGTGACACTGGCATTGAGTATATGCTATACACTTTACAATGCTGGTGCTCATCCACTGCACAAATATAAGCTTGTGATAACCATATTTCTCTATACATTAGTTATGCATCTGCATAAAAAATTTTTCTAACCATATTTCACTATCACATCAACTGCCTCATGTATTACGGGGAGATGTGGCCCCAGTGGAATATTTTAAAATCAGCAATAGATACGAAATTATGCAGCTGGTGTTTGTAGGCTGCCTACTATACGGCTGCGCGCTACTTTGGTTGGTGACGCCTACTTTTATTCACCACTGCCCATGCGAGCAGACTGCTTTGGTCCTCTGCGGTATGTCCTTTGATCAGTCTGCGCGCATCGGTGCTCTTATATATATATGTATATATATATATATTTTTCTTCCTTACAAGAGTAACAATACGGCGTCGTATATGCATGCACATTTTATTCCAGCCCCCTTTGCATGTCTTGTATATGCGCCCTTGAATGTTGACGGCAGCAGACCGCGGTTTACGCGCACTGAGGCGGACCAGGCCGCATAATACGCCAGAATCCACAAGCAAAGGCAAAGTGGGGTAGGAAGACGCCTCGCGTAAACGTGCCTTTCTTTTCCTTTTTTTTTTGTTAACATAGCGTCACCGGCGATTGTGGCGGACGCCATCAGTAAGCCTGGCTCGTGCCCGTAGCCCCGTTATTTTACGATGCTTGGCTAGCTTGGCCGGGGATCGGCGATCGCGTGCTCCCTGCTTGGATTACGCTTGGCGCGGGCTGCTAGGTAGCGCAGATCGGTCTGGCGCGGAGCCACGGACGGACGACCGGTCGCATCGGCAGCGTCGGCTGCGGCGGCAGCACAGTCGAGCTGTCGACATACAAGACGCGCTAGAGACGTGCTTTGCAACCGGAAGGCGTCTCCGGTCGAGGCGAGCGGCTGATGGTACGATCAGATTGAGGCAGTGTCGCTGTGGCTTGGTTTGGGGGGGACGGACGGAGCGTATTCAATGGGGTAAAATCGAAACACCCGAGCTCGATGAAGTTCGTCGCGTACTGGGCCCTCATCACGTCGTGCTTCACGTGCGTTCGATGCTTCCGTTGCAGCTACGTCCCGCCAAAGATCGAAGACGTAAGTGCTGTGTGTTACGCTTGCGCTCGTCCTGTGGATTTCCCCTGGTTTTCCTTCGGTTGCAGAGGCTCGCTCACGGGAGATTGATTTGTTGATCTCGCGCGTCTCGTGCGTTCCCGATTACATTTTGTAGTGCGAACAGAGCGACGTTCCAGCTGTATTCGTACCGTTACCGTGTTTTAAGTTTCCCACTGCATGTTTGTTTTCAATGAGGTGTGTTTGGACGTGCTTGCAGGTGCTTAACCCGGTGCACTTAGAACCTTCGTCGCATGTGAGAAAACGGAGCATTAGCCAACCTCTACGAATCAAGGTGTTCTACGATAAGAGCGTTTACAGGTGAGCGTCGCATTCATTAGTATTCTTAAAATCGGCGCAGGTACCGTTCTGTATTGCATAGAATATTTTTTCCCCTTTTCCTCTTGAACCCATAAGTTCATCTTGTTTTTGTCTTACTCTTAAGAAAGCAAAACATTTATTTGGCCGTATTAAACTCTAGTAGTTGCGGCGCGCCCGTCTCTATTTTCAATGTCGATCACTGTATTCCGTCGACTTGATTTTCAGGTTGCCGCCGGAGAAATTTGAGATAATAAATGTGAGTTCGCTCCCCTATCACTTTTCGTACTTTTATCTGTCTGCATTGCTGCAACGGCGGGAATCCGTGATCGCAATGCCAAATTTGAACCGGCGGCTTTCCACATATATCTTTAATACAGGACACAATCTTGCCTGAGGCACTTGCTTACTGGGAGAGGACTCTTATGGTCAGGCCAACCCTAGTGCCTATAAGGTTGAACCGGTAAGCAGGAAAAAGAAAAATATATTCGGAGAATAATGTGGCACGTATGGTGCCTACAGAAACTGCTTGTGACATCCAAATTCAATGCTTGCTTAACTGTGCCTGTCAACAGGAAATGTCCGAACAACCAAGCCTTCTCACCTGACCAGGACCCGTACCTTTACTGCAATGAGTACTGCGAGATTGAGACAACCTGTGGAGAGGTAGTCGTTCCTAAAGAGCATTTGGAGGTATGTGTGTAAGAGTTTATCATGATGGTTTAGATTCACAATGTTTCTTTTACCAGTTTGAACTCAAAGTTGCTCGTTTAAATTGCTGTTTAGGAAGACCTGTTCCATAAGGATACAACAAAAGAATGTGTTTGAAACAAAGTCGATCTTGTAATCATTGCAAGGTTTTGTTGCATTTCATTGCTACACCAGGAAGCATGCCTGTCTTTGCCCCTTTTTCCTCAGCCTTGCAGAGTATGTGACCGGACAGGCCGCTACTGCCAGACGCAGGGGAGTGCTGGCCGAGGTATACCCGATGCTGACTTCGTGTTTTACGTGTCAGCCATGCAGACTGATCGCTGCTTCAAGGGCCAAACCGTTGCTTATGCGGCCCATTGTCAACAGGAAGCGTCAACTGATAGGTGCGTACTTGCCAGTGTTGCTGCGTGTCCACTTCCTTGAATGTCTTTTGTCTTGTGATGTGAGCATGTGACTGGTTTGGGCTGAAGCTGCCTTTTGTCTCAGGTGCCCTTGACGACACTATTCATTTGGCACGTACATTGTGCATTCAATAATGCAGCCTTGTGCCTGTAAAAATGCCCCTAGCTCTTGCTGTTTTGAGTTTGTCATAGCCTTAAGGGTACTTTCGAGTGACTTTTCTTGTTTCGTTAAGCACTTGTTAGAGGTGCCCCTTATATGTGTTGCATTCTACTGTTGTAGTTCTCAGGTGCTGTTGGTCCTACCTACATTTTGTTTTTTCAACATGGCAGCAAAAATTGAATGACAGTTTTGTTGCTCTACTGATGCACAATTAATTTTATGGCATGCTACATGATTGGACACTGCAACTAAATAAATTGACATCTAGTTATTCTGAAGGTGTTTTTAGCCCTGTCATATAAAAGGTTCTTTTTGCCTCTCGGTCTAGGAAATTGTAGCGGTGTTCTTGATTTCCTTATTTTCAAATAGCAGGCATCTTTCTCAATCATGTATACATTTTTACCCATTGATACCTCTTCTTTTTGTCACTTTAGGTGCTTAGCAAGGATTTTTCTGTGCATATTCCAGCAGTCTAACATGTCTGTTTCATCATCATCATCATCAGCCTGTTTAGGTCCACTGCAGCTCTGTTTAGAGCTGGTCAATAATTACAGTGCTTCATAACTGTCTCAAAACGATCCTTTATAGAAGATTAAGATTGTTTATCTTCGTTATGGGCTAGTTATAGCTGTGAAAATATGGCAGGGCCACATAGCATTGCTGCTGAAGTGAGCTTTATTTTATTTTTAATTTTTTCACTGTAAGTACCAGATGTTCTTGTACACTCTTTTATTTTCTAATCAGGAAATGATAGAGTTTACACTCTCATGGTATTTTAAAAAATTGCTAGCCAGTTCAAGTTGCATCACTTCTTGCCGACATAACCTGCTTTCCAATTTTAGCAGCAATACTTTTAACTCTGCATACTTTTGCCACATGATGCTCAAGAAGTGTGTCACAAGAAAGTAACTTCATTTCTTTGTAACATTTCAAAGTTTAGAAATGCACTCATATAGAGACAGAATCAGAGTCACATTTTATTTTCCCTAGATTTGGGAGGGACCTGGGGCAAAAAGCTGGTCAGTAATTTGACTGGGTCTTGGGTGCCTGATTACACGGCATGTGGCATGGGAAGCCAAAAAACAGTCAACCAAAATGTGTACATGCATGTGTAATATAGGATAAGAAAAATAACAGGCAAGTCTTAAGTATACAAACAAGTATAATGTGACTGTGTTTTCATGTGGATGATTAGCTTAAAAAGGAAAGTTTAAACTTTGAGAAACACGTTGCTTAGAAAACAAATACCAGCAGAAGAAAGTACTGCTTATGATCAAATAAATTAACTATGGCCACAATAAAACAGTATACTACGACTCATGCAGGGACAGCTGAAAATAATGCTTTCAAGAAGTGCATCAACTGGGTCACAATTGAAAAGTAGAAAACAAAGGGGTAGAACAACAGTTTTGTGGAAAAAAGAAAATCGGTAGTGGCATTGTTTGCTAACTGTGTCTGTGGAAAAGAAACTTTCCAACTCATGCTAATGTTTTCTTCCTAAATTTTGTCACAGCACAACTGTTGAGGTTCTTGTTTGCTGTCACTCTCTTCCCTATAGCACCACTTAATTTGCCCTTCCTTGCTTGTTTTCATTGTTGGGCCCATGCATCTATTTTAGACCTATTGCTGGCCATGCCAACCTCTGCCCCGACTCCATTTCTACAAAGCCGCAAGATATGGACACTCTGCTTTCCACCGTGAAACATGAAATTCTTCATGCCTTGGTATGATTTCACGAATAGTCACACACACGCTATTATTGGAGTCATAGTGAAATAATGTAAGGCATGCAGACACAGACATATGAGAAGAGGCATTGAAAACACAAACTTCTCTTCTGTTCATGTTTACTGCCTTACCTTATTTCATCATGAACCCTTACCAACTAGCTCAGCTTTCTGTCATTCTATTATCGGGATATTTCTTGTTGCTTGCTTGATCTGAGTGTGCTGTGCCTTGCTACACAGGGTTTCTCGGTGAGTCTGTACGCCTACTTTCGGGACAAGAATGGCTATCCTCTCACACCTCGAGAACGGAATGGAAAACCAGCAGTGAACAAAGAGTGAGTCTGACTCTCTTGGCCACCTTAACTTTCCCTTTCTTTATTTATCTTTTTCAAAGCTGTACTTGTTGCCCAGTTTTGTCTTGTTTGTACTGTTGCATGTAAGTATCTGCACATAATGGGCATCACACATTGGTGTGAGTCTTAATGTAATTGTGCATGGCCCTTTCTGTTGCTATTCTTTTAAAGGTGCCCTAAAATCAACAGAGTACAGTCGAACCCACTTAACAGTACAAGTTTTAACAATAAATCAGTTAAAACAATGATGTGCTATTGCACCATCAACTTTCCTTTGGTTTCTGTGGTGAACTAACCCTCTTACAACAATGACCCCATGTCCCATTATTGGTCATAACAATGATCTCTGGCTGCTGGGTGTGCTCTGTGTTGGTGATAAGAGGTAATGGAATGTGAAATACTTTAAAAGAAAGCAAACTCTGGCCACTGCACAATTCTGGTTCCCTCTGCAAAACACTGTCCCACTGTCATACAATAGAATCTAGCTTTTCTCTGGGGTCTGTCTGACCCTCTTCCATTCTGCCACCCTCTCAAACATAAGCCCCACCCTGAAAAAAAAAAGGGGGGGTGGGGGGTAACAAGGGACAGAGCTTCCAAATCTGGCCTTGAGGAACTTCAACTAGTTTTCCTAGGGAGGCCTCAGTCCTTTCCCCTTTGGCCACTGATGTAAAACGTGTGGATTAAAATAACACAGGAAAAGATGGGGGAAGGGGGAGTCCTTTCAGTGAGCTTAGGGTTGGCTCAGGGTAGTTGGCCATTGTTGTGTTCACTCTCACAGTTTTAGTTATAACAGTGCAATTTTCTTGGCACTTCAGTATTGTTATCAGTGGGTTCCACTGTAAGACTATTTTAATAACTGTTGTTGTTTGTTAGAAGACAGAACAAAGCTTGAAGTTTCATGTTTTAAATTTCATACCAGAACCTTTATGGCAGTATGTCAGTGTGACATTGATTTCAAAGCATTCTTATGATGCTTTAGCCAGATTGGCTCAGTACAAGTTCTGGAAGCTCGCCGTCTCTTACTCAGTTAGAACACAGTGTAATTACGTTTGACAGTTAGTGTTTGTAGGCCTTGGCAGACATAGTCAAAATCTGTGAATATTTTTCCTGTAGTGTTTCTTTTAGATGGACGTGAATTAAATGTAGTACTTCTCTGTATTTTGTTAGGTGAGAACAGCCCGCAGCAACAACAAATTTCAGGCTGTTTGTTTTGCTAAAGTGGTTTATTCCCATGTAGATTTTGCCTGCAGCAAGTAAAACGGTGAATCTATCATTGTTTTAACTGCAAGTACTAGTCCAGAATGCGTAAATACTCTGTGCCTTTGGAAGTATCATTCTCTGCTAACTTATTGCAACTACTGTACACTTTGACTTTGCTCAACACCTGTGGAATGCAACCAAAGTGCGTCAAAACTGAAAGTGTAAGAGACGCTCCAACATCATTATCCATAAAGTTCTGTGAAGGCCACAGTCATTGAAGCCAGAATTCTGGCTGCCCTTTGTTTGCAGATGTCCGCAAAAGTAAGTCTGAAATGTTTTTTGCAGATACTTGCATGTAACAAATGCATTGAGTGAACAGGTTTGCCTTTTAAGTGAATTGAGGTAACTGTATTTATATAAAACTGCACACCATTATAATGACTGTATGTTTTTTGTGGCTAATTGTTGTAGTGTACAAGATCTTCATTCAGTTGTGTCGCACAAACTGGAGAATTCCAATTAGTTTCATGCGTACAACGCTTTGTCATATGAACGGCATGTTGTCATAAAAGCATTTTTCTTTCCCCATCCGGACTACAGGCATGATGTCAAGTACATTTTGTAATGCACAAATTTTGAAGGGTTTGTGGGATGTACTGGGCCCCATGGTAAATTTTCGTTACACTGTGCAGTTTTTAAAAGCATCATCCGTAGTATGTCCTGCGAACTGTGTGGAGTTATTAAAAAGCCTTTAGTATCAAGTAGAAGCAAATGTGCTACAGGAAGTAGTAGATTTTATCTGAAGCCATTATTCTTTTCTTAATTATTAAAAATCGCAATGCAAGAAACTCAACTGTCAAGTACAGAACATTTAATTTGGCAACAAGAAATAATAGTACCTATATATAATGTCATAGTTAAGTGCTCAGGTATAACAAGAAATAATAGTACTCATATTAATGTCATAGATAAGCGCTCTTCAATGTGAGGTCAGACGTTTTCTTTTGTTGCTATGCTTCAGTGGAAGGAAGCACAGAAATGCATGTTCTGATAATGTTGTGTATAAATTCAGCTATATTTTCTTTTGAAGTCTTCACCTCTTGTGCTCTTCTATGACAGCTTTTCTGGTGATGGTGCAGCTTTGGTTTTGAAACCTTGTTCTACCTGTGACATCTTTTGTTACTATTGGTATTATTCTTTATGTCATGCTTTTGCTTTTCTTCCTTGGCTCCTGTTCCTTGGTGGCTTGCAGGGATGCATCTTGCTTACGTTTCATCTCTTTTGTTTCAGAACTAGCTGCGATGCTCTTTCTGTTGCTTTAGGTAATGCACCTTTATGTTGGTCTTCTTGCTAGCGTAGATGTTTTAGCTCGGTGCCAAACAGTATGTCAGCATGTTATTTGGTTGCATTTCTTTCTAAGTTTCTCTCGTTTGCTTGCAACCTCTTAGAACATTTGCATCTTTGCAAGTCCTTATCTTCTGTGCTGCCCTGCTCTCTCCTAATTATCTATTCTCTGGGAATCTTCTCCAGCTAGTCACTTCAGGCTTGCATCGAAGCACTTGAGCAGCTTTGTGCACATTACTGCGGTGTACATGTAACATACAGGACTGACTGCTCCTTTTGTATTTTGCAAGAGTATGCAGCATTGATGTTCCTTGTGGTATTGCAGATGTAAAACATTCAATGTGAGATCCACATTATTTAGGAGGTGCGGTTCGTGAATACTTGTTTTGTCATGATTAATTGTTCTAAGCCCTTGTGTAGGACATCTTTTGGCTCTTTGTAAAGGCATTTTTAATTATGTTAGTGCAATGTCGGGGCTCCAGTAAGAATACGGGGAAGGCTACAAACTGCACTTGGGGGCAAAACTTGCATATAGCTTGCACTTTAAGTTTGCGCATGAGTTTCTAGAAAGTTAGGATGTGTTACACATTTGTAATTCTACAAGTTGTTCTATCTGTCATAAAAAAAAAGAATTATTTTTTATGTGTTTGAAAGGTGTTATTCGCACATGACCCGTGACTTGTTTGGGAGAGATAAAGCAGAGCAGATGATAATTTGCCATGCTTTCATCAGTAGAGAACTTTTATCATTAGTGATTCTCAGACTTAATGAAAGATGTAAAGAACAGCAAGCAGCAAACTACTGCACAGTGTGGACTGTGCCATTGAAGATGAAGTACTCATACTTTTAAGCAAACTGATGGTATGTGCACATTGTACCTTGCCTGACCTGCTGGCTGCTGCCAATTTGCTGATGGCAGTGTTGCAGCCCCATGACGAGCTTGCTTGCACGCGCTTGTGTGTTATTTATTTACAGCTTTTTTTAAAAATTTTTTACCCATTGGCATTGACATCAAAGGCACGACCACTTCACAGTTTTAAATTGTTGTTATGCAATCTTAACCCTTCCTTGCCTTTTGTTAATAATACTATGGCGATGGGTGATCGAAGTCTTATGGGCGACTGAGGAACATACTGGTTGAGTTCATGTGTTGTTAGTTTCCTGGCTACACTGCTGTAAAGTGTGATGGCTTTGCTTTTCATGCCTGTGCTGTTTAAGGCAGTTCTAATATTTCATATATTGTGGTTTTAAGAGTATGGTGCAGTTTTTGTAAAAAGTTTTGTTTAATTTTTGACATAGTAAGGTTCCACTTAAAATGCATGACAAAAGCAGTCCTGAAGGACTGTCTATGTTCTCATTACATAATAAACAGCCACACTCAAATCTCTTTATCACCGTGAACACTGTTGATTCTATCCAGTGTGCACAGTAATTTCTCCAGCAAACCCTTTTTGCACCATTTCCAGCTAAGAAAAGTGCTCATGGGATGAAATGTAACATAACTTCAAGTATAACAACTTGTATGTGCAAATTCTCAAGATAACCATGTCATGTCAATAAGAATCTGACCGCAAAAGTTATGTTGGCTCTGATGTAAGTGTTAGAGCTAATATTATGCCCATGTGGCAAAATCTAAGACAGTGTAAATGAAAGTACCATATTTACTCGAATCTAATGCGCACCTTTTTTCCAATAAAACGGGTCCAAAAATTGCATGCGTGTTAGAATCGAGTGCGAACGAACAACACCGTTACCATATCGCCGTCGGCATCAAAATGGCTGCCTCCTACGAGGTTCGGGCGCTATCGAACGGCCACTGGCGAAAAAACGAATTAGCGGCGCGGCGGTCTTTCGCGCGCATAGTTTCTGTAGTTTCTATGTCGCTGTCGGTCCCGCGCTGAACGACGCACCTGATGCGTAGGCCGATGATGCCGCGCCAGCTTGGCTGTCTTGCAGCCAACCAAAGTCGCTATGTCGCCAGTGCAATCTCCGCCGCACAGCTTTCGGTAGCGTTCGTGGGTAACCGTAACGGGAGATGTTTCCCATCACCGCACGCAAAACGGCTCATCATCGTATTTCTCCCTCATATCTGTGCTAAGCCTGAGCCACCTGAGCCTCTCAGTCAGGCGCTGCATGATGTCCTAGATTGCATCGCCTGCGCAGCACGCCTGCGCAGGACGCATGGCAGCACGCGTGAGGGAACTGCGATAGCACGGAGGAATGCAGCACTGCGGCTGCGCCCGTCAACGTTTGGCAGTTTTATCGGGACGCAGGAGTTATGAATCGGAGCGCGGAACGTGTCCGAGACACAGCGGATCGAGTGAAGCGGGAAAGCCATAGCACGGCCGTTCGAGGGACTGCAGGGGGTTCAAAGTTGGCGGTACGTTTATTATGCGAGTGCGTTCATTACGCGAGCACGGCATTTGTTTTTATAAACGTGAGAAGGTTGATTACTAAGGGCCTTTTTTTCCGTGTCATGAAAAATGGGAGCGCGTTACAATCGATGTTTCACTTTTTTTTTGGTCGTGGGAAATGGGTGCACGTTAGAATCAAGGGTGCGTTAGAATCGAGTAAATATGGTATGTGCATTATTGAGCTCTGTAGATGTAATTTTCACTGTGTGTGAATGACAGTGGCATCAATAGTGAGTGTTACAAAAGTTTGGCTCCACAGTTCCGATGCCTAACCTGTAGCTCAACTGTGCTTTGTGGCTTTCATGCTTGCGCTGTTTAAGGCAGTTCTAATATTTCATATATTGTGGTTTTAAGAGTATTGTGCAGTTTTTGTAAAAAGTTTTGTTTAATTTTTGACATAGTAAGGTTCCACTTAAAGTGCATGACAAAAGCAGTCCTGAAGGACTATCTACGTATGTTCTCATTACATAATAAACAGCCATACTTAAATCTCTTTATCACCATGAACACTGTTGATTCTATCCAGTGTGCACAATAATTTCTCCAGTAAACCTTTTTTGCACCACTTCCAGCTAAGAAAAGTGCTCATGGGATAAAATGTAACATAACTTCAAATACAACAACTTGTCTGTGCAAATTCCCAAGATAACCATGTCATATCATTAAGAATCTGACCGTAAAAGTTATGTTGGTTCTGATGTAAGTGTTAGAGCTAATATTATGCCAGTGTGGCAAAAACTAAGACAGTATAAATGAAAGTATGTGCATTACTGAGCTCTAAATATAAATGGATGTGTTTCACTCCCTAGGCTCCACAGTTCCGATGCCTAACCTGTAGCTCAACTGTGCTTTGTGGCTCATACTCTGTGTCTATGTGGCTTCAGTACATAGAGATCACTTGTTTTGCTTAAGTGCAGTGCCTTGTCAGAAGTGTCAGTTACAAAGTAGAGAAAAGGGGCATCAGCAGCACTCTCCGTGCTAGCGATAGAGAGAGGAAGGTTTTAATGGTAAGAAGCTTGAGGGGGTCATTTGAGATGTTGTTTCTGCCTTATGAGTATCTACAGGACAGCCGTAAGTGAATGGGAGGCATATATAAGAAATGACAAAACAGCAATAAGCCAATTACTGTATGTATGCACTTTGTCTAGTGGTCTGAAAACTGACTTACTGTTTAATGGCTGTATTTGTTGCGTACAAGCTTCGGGCAGTGACTCTGCTTATAACATATTCCCGCGGCGTTCCCTGTTCTAAATCGTATTTTGCGATTTTTTCATCGATACTCTAAATACAGCTGCACCATTTGAAATATCATTTTTTCACACGAGTAATTGTCACCTGGTTTGCATGCCTTAGTGGCTTTCTTTAACACCGTGCCGCCTGTACTTCCATGTCACCATTGGCATGTGCGGCACTATCATCAGCAAGTTGGTGCAGCTTTCTTGATCGCATATATACAAGTGCCTGTTTTTCAAGGAAGGAGATGCAAGCAAGGCAGATGATGGTTATTGTTGTGTGGCAGGAAGATGTCCAGAAGGGTCGAACTGTTTCTAGGGCGCAGTAAACTTGCAATGTCTAATAAGCATTGTCCTCTGTCTTCCTACGTAGTTGTGTTATATCAAAATAAAAATATACTTGACAGCAATACTGGAAATTTCCTGCGTTTCCAGGCTGCAGACACACAAGTGGAGTGACCGTGTCATGAAAAAGGTTATTAGGCATGACTGGAAGATACATGGCGGATCTATGAGCAAGGAATTTTGGATCATGGTTACACCACGCGTTGTGGTATGTGTCATTGGCATTGCCCTGTCTGCTATATTTCTGCACTTACGTATGCAACAGGAGTTTTAAAAATTGGAGCACAAAGTAACCGTGAGATACGTTCAGGTGTGATTGTATGGCAGGGTTTTCCTTATTGCAATTAAGGAATACTTGAGAGATGACATAGTATACACTGTACACTCCTGTGAAGTACCGTTTTCCTGCATATTTGAAGTCTTGAATGCCGCTGTGTGATTGTATTTTGTTTGTGAATTATGTAAGTTTACTTTTTCTTCCCATCCATAGCAAGGCTGTAATTCAATTGATTTCTGGGGTTTTATGTCCCAGAACCAGCTGTAACAAGGCTGTAATTCATTGTGTGGATTATATTGTTACAAGTGGCTTAAGTACGAGTGGCTAAAGAAAGAAAAATTTATATGCATGAAAAAAACTACTGCACTATACAAGAACAAACTAAGCTATCATGTTTCTAATCGCTTCGGAATGCATGTGTCTTTGGTGCGTGCATTGTGCATCTCCTCTGTTGGAGCTGGAGGTGGTAGCTGTATGTGTTTTGCTGGCTTCTCATGTGCTGTCTATCTGCAGACATCCTCGACAGTGTGCACTGAAGTATTTGTGCTATGTGTGTCCACAGGCAGAAGTTAAGCTCCATTTTAACTGCTCAGAGCTGAAAGGTGCTGAAATGGAAGACCAAGGGGAGGACGGAACAAGGTTGACACATTGGGAGAAACGACTGTTTGAGGCAAGAATGTCCAATGTTTTGCTTACTTTAATTTTGTCTCACACCACGGCACTTACCATGCAAAGCTTTTGGCAGTTCACGCTTCTAAAAGTATTGTAAAGCTCATTTGTCTATGAAGCTGTTTGCCGAGCTAAAGGCAGAATATGGGGTCATTTTTGCAGGCAGCATGTGCAAGCACAGTTTACTTGCATTGTGAGATGGGAAATGTAGGCGTGGCTGTGGTGTTGAAAGCACATGCAAGAGACAAGATGTAGCATATTGAGCCCACACTCACATTTTATAATGGGCAACGCGGCCATTAGTTGGGCGACTGCATAGTGCAACTAAGCATACTCGATAACGGGGACAAGAGCTTGTGTTTTAGAAACCATGACCGACTTTTCCTTTGGATGCTTTCTTGTGCTGAGTCTGTCAAGGTTTACTGCAACGTAGCTAACTGCATTCACTGTTGCTTGTGTATGTACTAGCTGTGGAGGTACCAGCCATGCTGCCTTTGTAGACTTTACAGTGGCCTTTTTGAAGTCTGGTATTGATATTTGACAAAGGTTTTGGCAGCCCTTTGTGTGTAAGATGGCTGTTGTCTAAAGAAGGAAACTGCAAGGTATCAGCACCTCTGTTCGATACTTTAAACAGAGGCCCTAGGAGTGAAGGAAATGTAGGGCAGTGGTAGTGTGTCCAATAAAGCAGAGAAGTACCTAAACTAACCTGGGCAGAAACTAACTTGCACTGTAAGCCCTAGTTACACATTTGTGTATTGTAGTCCCAGCTTTACATTTGAGGGGGTCAACATCATGGTAAACCACTTATACTAGTGCAAATTTAAGGCACTAGCAGTTTGTGTAATGCACTTCACTTATACAAAGAGGATGGCACATCATGTGGTAATGGCTTTAGGTGCGTGTATCTCAGTGAGTCTCTGTAACTTTGCCTCGTTCATGCCCAGCAGCTGTTACTTTCTGACATATACCTGTCTATTCTCTCAGAATGAAGCAATGACTGGAACTCATACCCAGAACCCGGTGTATTCAAGGATTACCTTGGCTCTCATGGAAGATACAGGGTAAAGAGACTAGATTATTTTTCCTTATTGCCTTATTCTCAGCTTCATAGTGATTGCTGACAGAGTATTCCTGCATAGGAGACTGTTACCCTGTTTACGTGCTTAGAAAATTTTGTTTTGGTGTACTGTAGTTGAAATAACACCGGGTACCAACTTTGAAGTACTGTACTGCTTTGTATCCAAAGTTTTGAACAGTACAAAGCAAAAGTTGTCTGAGCCACTTTTCTGCTTTTATTTTATCACAAAGACAGAGCTTTCATTTGCTTAGTCCTTTTTGTCTAGTTTCTTTTTTTATCTTGTCAAGCAATTTAAGAAGTGGTAGTCACTCAAACTGCGTTTTTTGAACAACAGATCTTTTTATAGGTTGCAGGATCCTTGGTGGGGGGTTATACTATTGTGAGATCTTGTCCTGTGCGGATGAAATATCAGATGAAACATGGCGTTCTGCTTATTTGGTGCTGTTTTCAACAGGTGGTACCTTCCAAACTATGACCAAGCACAGCCACTGAAATGGGGCCACAACCTTGGCTGTGACTTTGCTCTCAAAAGCTGCAAGGAATGGATAGACAACCGTCGGGAGAGGCAAGAGGCAGCTTTGGTGTTTACTGCAAGCTCCATCTCTCTTAAAGTTACCTTTTGCCTTTCACTATTCAATGCAGGAAAACCTTGTTGTTATAAAATACTAACTTGTAGTGCTTTACTACATGCTGAAGCAAGAGAGAATGGAATGCTGGCCATATTTGGCCAGTATGGGTATGGCCTGAACCACATACATTATTTTGTTCTAGATGTGCAATTACAACGCTGCATTGGACTTTAAACAGGCTTCCAAATTTTGGTCACTACAATGAAATACGTGCATATTTTTTTAATAAGTCAGCTTGCCTGGATAGAGTCCTCCCTTTCTCCCCCCTTCATCCCCAAGCAAGTGGGAGACCTACCCCTCAGGTGGCTATGATTGTCATTTGAGACATACAGTGAGTGACAGGGTATAGAGTATGAAAAATGAGGTGGCTAACCTTTATACAGAGGAAATTCAGACATCCAAGCTAGTCTGAAAGATCAGTGTCCAAACATTTTGTAAATGAATGCATACTTTTCTCATCCTGCTTTGCACAGAGGCCTGAGCATCCATCCCTTTTGTGACAAAGTGAAAAAAGACCCCTTGGAGACGGAGTGCACTGAGAGTCGAGATTCTGTTGCCTTGTGTAATCTAGTCGACCACGGTGAATATCTGCATAAGAAGTTTCAGGTTTGTGGGTCTAAAATGCTGTAAAAAAAGTATTGTGAACCTAATAATAAGCTAATGTTCTTTTTTACAGCATGAACATACTACTTGGCATATAACATTTTGAGGCCATGCAGGCATCTCACACTGCAGTTTGCCTAATGCAGTATAATAAAACCCTGTTACAAGAGACACTTTGTGATAAGATACATTTGAATACAGTTTAGTTGGTTTTGCTGTGGTTGCCGTGTTAACATCGCATACAAGAAACCTGGTCACAACGTACATCCGGTTATCGAGGGCAACGTCTTTAGGTCCCTAAGGTGATTTTGTCAGAACCCAGACATGCTTATCTGCTCCTGTTATCTTTCTGTGAATCTTTGCCCCATTGAGATGTTGCACCTTGCTTTTCACTCACTTTCTGATTGGCGCTTCTGTCACTCTGTCCATACGCTGTCTGTCCCTTCCCATCACCCTGTTCACTTGTGTGCTTACTAGGTTAGCCAGAACTGAGTGACAGCAGAGGAGCCATCATAAAAATGTGGTCATGAGGAGCTAAAGACAGCCAACATGAAAACAAAAGAGAGATAAACAAGTGCAGCACCTTGTGTTATGTAAGCCTGTGAGCAGACATTAGGCTCCCCAGGGGCTGTATGGTACGGAGTAGCCATGAATTCTTTATATTATTCATGATTCTGCAGGTGAATTTCCTTTCCTGGCCCATTGTTTTTGCTTTATAATTAGAGCTGTGTGAACAGCAAAATTTTGTATGTGAAGCGAATTCATATATTAATGTTCAGGTATGAATCAAATCAAACATATTTGGAGTAATTTTCATATATTTTTCATAAAATTCCATATTAAATCACAGAGAAACGTACTGCTAAACATGGACAAAGGAATCCATTAAATATGTCATACTTGTTCCCGCAATGTCGTTTCTAGGAAAAAGAACAGTCATGTCATAAAGAACAGGTGGAGACACGAAAATTAACTTCACTGCTGCACACAAGTGTTAACTTCACTGCAGCATGCAAGGGTTAACATCACGTAATAC
Organism: Hyalomma asiaticum; assembly: GCA_013339685.2. Lineage (NCBI taxonomy): Eukaryota > Metazoa > Arthropoda > Arachnida > Ixodida > Ixodidae > Hyalomma > Hyalomma asiaticum. Next base: position 38,171,005 of record CM023485.1, read on the forward strand.
AAAACTGTTTGCTTCACTGCAGTAAACAAATGTCAACTTTGCCACGGTGCCAAGTGTACTGTGAACATGCAGAATTCGATCACTTGTCAAGGGACATGGCATTTTGACCCCTAATTGCCAACTTTGAGTAGTTTGGATAGTAAAATTTTGGTGTGAATAAAATAATAATTCTCTTTGAAAAATACCTTGAAGTTAGAATATTCATACACTTCTGCTTACAATGGTGTGTGTAATTTCTCTTACTTTTTCTGCTCTTCTTTAACTGCATCCCTGCCTTATAATCTAACAGATGTGGTGTGCGTTATGTTATTTAACTGAAGCTCTGTTACTGTCACCAGTTGCCATAGCACCTGGCATCTGCCTCCACCCCATTTCAAGGCAGATGTTTGTATCTTCCATCCATTCATCCGTGAAAGCACCAAAAGAGCAAGAGCCAGTGAATCATTGAGCCAGCTCCTTTCTCTTGCTTTCATGATGTAAAAGTGTACAGTGCGATAGGCACACACACATAGAGAAAAAGGACACACAGACATTAGGCTCCCCTAATACAGCTCCTGGGGAGCCTAGATGTCTGCTCTCTGTGTGTGCCTATCGCGCTGTACACTTTTGGAAAATGGATAGCCAAGTAGCCCAACAAACCATTTTGTTTAAGTTCATGATGTAACTTGGGTACAACACATGGTATTTTTGTGGTATCATGCATGCCACCAAGACAGGCATGCATATGTTCTTTAATGTCATGATATCGGTGTAGTCATAAAGATTTGGTCCCATCACCAACTTGCAGAAATTGTTCCACTAGCACAATGTTATAGTGACCTGGCCATCTTGTGAAATGAAGTAGTTTGAACTGTCTGTGGAAATTGCTGTCATACAAAGTTGAGATTACAAAAAAAAAAAAAAATCATTTTTCAGTACATTATGCAGTTTGCGAAGGCGAAATGCTTCACACTGAAGTGCATGCACAAATGTGTCTCATGTTGTTTGTCCTTCCAGAATTTTGATTATATCCCAGGTGTGCCTTCCGCTGACCTAGGCAGGTTTGGCGGTTCCGTGATACTGGCAGACTATTGCCCTTACATTCAGGTAGGCTGTGCAAAAAGGAAAGCTTGGTTGCTCTCTTATTCATTGCAATTATCATCAATTGCCCTGGTGTTGCTGTGCTTATATAATGCCAGTGTGTGTTGTCTGTTATAGGAGTTCACTTGGAAATCAAAAAACACTGTTGTACGAGGATCACAATGTCAGTTTGAAGAGAACAATCCTCGTAAGTCCATCCTTCCCTCATGTACAATATGAACTAAAAGGGATTGGCTCATGCATTTAGCCTGGACATTTGTGTTTGACAGTAGGTGTTGTCCCACTTTTGATGTCTCGCAACTATATTGCGTATTCTGTGTTTCACAAAGCTCCAACTGCAATGCTTAATAGTGCCACTCTCCTTAGGTGGCACAAGGAAATGTTGCAACCAATTATTAAGGCACCCAACGAGCAGCTCGTCATCGTTGCTGGTTTTTCTCACTCTTTATTTTCATAAGTTATAGAAGGGCAGAAGCCAAAGCGTAAAGGTGCATTCACACCAGCGGCCGAAAGAGGTCGCGCTACCAAGTTAGTTGCAAAGTGACGCTCCTAAGTGCTCGCTTTGAATAAAAGGTGTCCCATCTTTGTGAAGTCGCTCACGGACCAGTTTTCCACTTTGGTGATAGGAGTTGCAAAACTGCTGAACAGATCAAGGGCACAGGAACTTGACATTGAAGTGCTTATGGCAATGCGCAGCAGCCTACATTGTGGGTGTGGTTTTGCGAGCAAGGAAGGGTGCTAATTTGGGCTAGTTGCAATCAAGGACATGCATGTAGACAGAGGCAGTTACATGTGTGATTAAAGGAAAGTTGAAGCCACTGGTGAGAACATCGGCTTCCGTGAGTAGCTCGCCGTTTGCAGACTTCTGTTAGTTGCCGGCATCAATGTGCCCTATGGACGTTAACACACAGCCATTTAGAAATACAGTCGAACCTTATTAATTCGAAGTCGCATAATTTGAACCAACGGATAATTCGAACTGGCCCGTTGGTCCCGGCAAAGTTACATGTATTTGGATGGTGAAAAACTCTTTTTAATTCGAACCTGAAACATGTGCCACGGTTAATTCGAACAAGATTGCCTGTCCGCTAAGACTACATATTGTGAAATCCCAAGCCAATCAACAAAGATTGATGCGTCAGCCGCCGTAGCGTCTCAAACCCGTACCCATCTGCTAGCTTCGCGGGCATTGGAAGGCGCCGTCAGCTGGCAGAAATCATGCCTTGCCTGGACGCCCGGCACCGTCCTTCTCCTTCTGCGACGCGCGTGAGGAAAGAGCGTATACCGTATTTACCCGCATAATTTGCACCTTTGCATAATTTGCACACCCCTGATATTTAGCCAGCTTTACAAAAAAAAAAAAAAAATCCTCGCATTTTTTGCGCTTCCCATCCTGCCCGAGCCAGCTCGCCAGCGCACGCGCATGGACCGACTTTGGACAGCCGCGCGCCTGCGTTTTCTTCCATCTTTTCTTTTTACAGTATAGGTAGGTTTCTCAAACAGAACTATTTAGAACTATATATTGAATTGCAGGAATAGTGTTGTGAGTCTTGGTTCAGATTGCTGCTGCATTGGTATAATTTTAGGCATGTTTCTAAAACTGTTGTAATTCACCATTAGCACATCGTGGGGCATGCTCAAAGTATTACCGAACTGTTTCATGTTCGTCTGCTGTCAAGACCCACGAGCTGTGTGTTCATTTTCTTGCAAAAATGCAGACTTCTGCAGAATGTATCATAGTAGTTGTTTCATACAAGTATGCAGCTTTGAAAGGCTGCCGGGCCTTGCAGTTAGTCAGGTGTGAAAGATAAAAGACAAGTCTTTGTGTAAACCAGCTGTAATATACGATTTGTTGTTTGAAATGATATAAAGAGTAATATGTATACCTGTATTTGGATCAGGGTGTTGAACCAATCCTGAACCCGACCCAAAAACTGCACTTGAACCGGAATTTTGGCCGGAACTGAACCCGAACCCGAACCTCAACAGAAAAAAATATCTGTTATCGATTCAAACAAAGCTGTTCAAAATAGACGGTGTCATGATCTGGTAGCAGCGCCTCATTGCAACAATTTATTCTGGCCTTTCTCTTTATCGGCATTTAACAGCTTATTTGTTTGATTTATTTTCTTAGGATTGTCCCTTATTTTTCCGCTGCTGTGGTCTAGTGGTGCTTTAGTGCGGACCCAAAAGACGCAAGTGCAAACCCGGTCATGCGGCTGCATATCTATGGAGGCGGAACGCTAACGATCGTTTATTTGCAATGTCAGTGCATGCTAAATAACCCCAGGTCATCAAAACTTCCGGAGCTCCCAATACTGCATGCCTCGCCTTTCCAACCTTCTGTATTCTTTCCCGCACGACCCTGGGTCAGGAATTCCTAGCTACAAGGGCTAAAGAAAACAGCATTCTTTCATTAAGTGAATTACAACTATTTATTCTTCCTTTTCGGAATTGCTTGTGAAAGTTAACGCAATTTGCTGCGCTGGAATGGAGCACGAAAACATACATTATTTTAACCACAAATTGAAATCTCTGCATAGTTAAGAAAATTATTTTCTAATATCCTTCTGAAAATAGACAGCAAAAATTGCAGTGTTTACACCAGAGAGCGCTGTATGTATATGTACCAACAAAAAAGGCCAACAGACAGTCTGAGATCTGTGTTGGCCTTGCTGTGCAACTCCATGATAGTTGAGCACAGCCTTTAAGAATGTAGTGAGCGAGCAAGTCTCCTTTTATGCAAATGATCAGTTATCTATGTCAATTTAGACAAAGCTATTATCTGTGTCAATTTAGACGAAAGCTAATTATTTTGTTGCCATTCTCTGCGTGTTTGTACTTGCTCATAATTGCAAATCTGCTCAACAAGATGTACTTCACAATAGATGCATTTATGGCATATAACCGACTATTCTTTATCGCTAATTTCAATGTGAATTTCCGTTGCAATCCTGTTGTGGTGTGCATGTATCAAATTATGTAGGGCATTTGTTTTACAGCCAGCATATTACAAAACATTTCTTTTAGTTTCATTTTCTTGATATTGAATGATCGTTTTGCTTTTAAAGGAGTACGACACGATTTTGCGGCAGCTCAAAATGTATATTTTTTGTTTTCTAGCCATGTATCGTTAACGCCCTCTGCACACGGAAGCCAGGAAACACGTACAAAATATTTTAGTTTGGTTTTAAAGTTTTCAGTCGCCCAGCACTGCAAGCCAGCCCCAGTGAAATGGACACTACGATGACGTATGAGCACAGTCTCTTAAAAATCGCTGAAATCGCTGTCAGAGTCACTGTACGACCGTGAAATTGTCGTTGTTTGCTTGCCCCAGGTGTAACTGACCACAGACCACAGAGTTGCAGTGACGCTATCACGAATTACTGTCCCTACGTGGCTTAAACGTACGACCGACTCTGTTGACATGTCACTAGGAAACCTGCCCCCTCGAAATCGAAACCGGAAGTGGGCTTTTAAGAGAGCCGTATCAAAAATATATTCATTGCGTTGTGAGGCACCGCGATGCTCTTTTGGGGCTTCTCCACGCCAGTGCTTTCATTTACAGCAATAATACGAAAATGTCAAAAATTCGTGTCAGTACTCCTTTAACTGTTTTCTGACACGGCTTAAATATTTAGCCCTTCAAATATTCTTATAAATTTCTGCTGTTCTATTCAGTTCGCGTATAACTAGCAATAGGAACAAAGATGTGCAAGATATAAGTCCCACAGATGGATGTGTTGGAGGTCCGCAAGGCTTGGGACGCACCGCTCATAACAGGACCGTGTTTCTCAGCATGCCTGCTCTAGCTATTTTCACTAGGTTTCGCTGATTTATGTGAAAACACCGCTAGTTGCTTCAATGTGCTAGTAAGCCTTCACCATCTAGAAAAACTTGTGCTTGTGCAATGCTTGTGGGGCAGCATGGGATCAAAAACGATGGTGGAATTAAATTGGAAATGACAAAAATGTAAGTTCTGTATGACAGGTCCTATAAAAACTTCATGTACGCAAGTGGCCATTGTCAATGTCCAGCTGCCTTAAATTTCTCACGGACAACTCTGGTGCGATATTATTTAAAATCATTTTGTGATGTGAATTTCAGTCCTGGTGAACTTTCGAATGATGGCACTTGATCAGTGCTACTTGGAGTGTTTCAGGCTAGCATAAACAGCACTGTCAAAGTCAATTGTGAAGTTTACTGCCACTAACCGGTTCGTGAACCGGTTAAGCGCTGCATACCGGTTCGCAAACCGATTCAAGGCTTTATTTTTCTGAACTGGAGTGAAATGGTATGTGTTGAACTCAAACCCATATCTTTTTTGGTTCAACACCCTGATTTGGATACCTCTTGCAGAAAACATAAATTCCAAACAATGTGTGTAATACACAGGTGAGGTGTGGGTATGTGATAGAAACAGCATAAAAATGCAATCAATTGAGGATTGACAAACAACAACATAAAAAAGAAGAACAAAGGAAGGACTACAATGATAATGCTAGAGATATGGTGTTGTATACATGTTAGATGGTTATAGTGAAGTGTTAGCAAAGGGAAGGTGACGCAGGTGGCACTATTTGTTTGTATTGTTTCTGCAGCTGCCTAAAATTGTGCGTTTGGCAAAATTAGGCAGGCAGTTATATTTTCTGTAGTATTTTTACGCCATTTCAAAAGGTCCTCTTCCCCCCATCAGAGAAAAAAAGAAAGAAAGTATAAATCTTTAGTAGTAATGATAGTTCAGTGGTACTGACAGTAACAGCATTGCTAAGAGAAAGGTTCTTTGCCAAATGGTAGTAAAATGCTGGCTGCTATAAAGAGTTGAAATCGACTCAGTTGATATGCATTGTTTTGCTTGATCACTCTGTTGCTATCGATGCGACCTGATTGTATCTGCCCTGTGTCTTGTCTTCTCTGTTTTCTGTTTTCAGAGGATGAGAAGAACTTTGCGCTGGAGTACTACGGGCCTGGCTCCAAGTGCTTCAACCACAACAAGGAGATGTGGCAGGAACGGACTTGTAGCCAAGTGCGCCAGTGGCAGCATTGGGGCAGCGGTTGCTACAAGGTGAATGGCTTACTGTGCTTGGGACCGGACTTGTGGGCCCCCATGGCGCACTCACATTAACATGATTGAAAAATACTGCGGTACAATATGGTTGTTTCCCCATACCTTGCGCAGTACTCCTGCTCCAATGGGCGGCTACACATAGAAGTGGCCAACCACACGTACACGTGCTACCACTCCAAGCAAGAGATCCGTATCCAGTTGTATGCCAGTGGCTGGCTCCACATTGGTGCTATCGTGTGTCCCTCGTGCCGTGACGTGTGCGCGGTGAGATGTTCCTTCACTAACTGTGAATACAGTGCTGTATCAAGAGCTTCAATGATCACAAAGTTTAGTGACAGTCAGGCATTCTACTGCATGTGATCTTTTTGTTTCGCTTTCTGCAATAGTATAGCAGCTACGGTGTCGCACTGCTAAGCTCAAGGATGCAGGCTCGGTTCTTGGTTCTGGTGGCATATTTCGATGAGGGCAAAATGCAAGAAGTTGCTATTTAGATTAGGTGTGTGCTGGAGAACCTGATGTGGTTAAAATTAAACAGGAGCCCCGTATCACGGCATGCCTCATGATGTTACTGCGGTTTTGGCATGTAAAAACCCAGAATTTCATTCTCTCATTTTGTACAGCACAGTGGCACCTAGGGTATACAGTGGAACCCCGGTTTTACATCCCCCAGTTTTATGACGACCCGCATTTTACCACAGATTAATCCCATCCTGGCAGAAGCCCCATAGACATAGTGCATTAAAAACCTCAATTATGCAATGCGATCTTGCGCCGAACCCGCGTTACACGGCGATCCACCCGAAGCAGGGTGACGAAACGGCGAAGAGAAGGGAAGTGTCGCGGACTTCTTTCGTCGCACCAGCTCTTTGTCACCCCTCCGCATGCCAAGCGCTCAGGAAACCGGTTCGTTTTGGCTTTCCTCTGCCGTTCGTTTGTCTTCCCCTGGCCCTCCCAGCGGCCGCCAGCGCCGCCAGTGGCGGCATTGAGTGGCATGGTTGTGGTCTTCCCCCATTCTTTTCACCCTTTACAACCAACCCTCTCTCTCCCGCTCTCCTGCGATCTCTCTCCTGTGATAACGGAAAGTGAAGCGGCACAGACAAAGGCAGACATTGCGGCGACAACCACGAAGCAGGCGCTAACCCTAACCGTAGCAGACGACACATGGAGCACCCGCCAGAGAAGGCCACCGTGTCATCACGTGCAGCAGCCAGTAGCGACCGCACGTTCGCCCACTTTCTCGAGGAACGCGCTTGGCCCAATCGCAACTTCGCATCCAAGCGCGGGATCCCCCACAAGCCCCCAATCATGCACGAACCATGCTTCTACCACAGCCGTTCTCGCCGACGGCAGTGGAAAAAGCACAGGAATTCACAAACAAAACAAAACCAAAATGGCGCTGGTCGGTTGAATGGCACGTGAACGGTGCTCGCTTGAAGTTGTGCTGTTTAGGGGCGCGTTTGGGCGGCACAGCAGCTGCCGCTGCTCGTAATATTTTTTATATGAAGTAGTTTTAGGCTGAATTAGGTGCTGAAAATTACAGGAGGTGCAGTTTATGACACATACAGTGCAAATATGCAGTTTTCCGAAAACTGTGTTTTTCGCTATTTTTCTACTTTCAAAGGCCACGTCCCCCCATAAAGGGGCGCTGACACGAAAATTTTTGCCTGATGTGTTTTTGCTGCAATGCGTAGCTGAGGATATGTTAGCCTTAACGCGGCACGCCAGTTGCTCCAGCGCGCGTCAGATAATTATTTACAGCCTGTTTATTACCTGCTAGGTTCAGTTTTAGTTTGGGAGAGCTCCAAAAACGACAAGGCACCCGGTGCAACTGGCGTCATCTAGCGCTCGCAATGGGGCAAACGAGTTCGACCACGTGAGCACAAATAACTGTGACGCACTTCTGCACGACAACCAACGCGTGTTTGTTTTCTTTCGCCTGTAGCATGTCCCGCGCGTTGTTGTCGCTGTTGCTGTCATCGTCGTTGGGTGGCAACTATTTTATTGAGGTCTGGCGTCACCAGCAGTCTACTCACGCAGGCATAGCGAATAGACAATGGCAGCTATGACGTCATCACTGCTAGCTGCACTGTTCGGAGCTCAGCTGCCTTGGTGACGTCGCAGAAGTTGGGGGTCCTCCTCAGGTCACCTTTGCTATTGTCGATGTCGCGATGTATGGTGTCTAGCACTCGATTGCACATGCAAACTTCAGTATTCATTTAAATTACCTTCGGAGCTGTGTTCACCGTTGAGATTTGGTAGATGACATGTGTATGTCCACGAAAATCGATCCCGCAGGCTATCTTAGCAGCGAATTTTGGTGTCAGTGCCCCTTTAGGTGTGTGCCGTGTTTCGCTATGCTGTTGGGAATCACACCAGCGGATTGCGGCACACTCAAGGGCATAAATTTTTCTGTTCGGATTCTTTTTCTGCCCGCATTTTACGACACTTTTTTGTGGTCCTGAGAACATTGTATAATCGGAGTTTCGCTGTACACGAGAAGCTCAAAGACATATGTCATGCCTGTAATGTCATGATGATTCTCTTGCTGATGTGCGTACCTCGAGTGAAGTTACAGATGCTCATAGGAGGTGTTCACTGAAAGCAAAATCTTAAAGATCCACTCTCTGTGAAAATTGAACTACTGCTGAACAGACGTCTAGTGCCTAAGTAACAACGAATGCCATTTGTGGAATACAGCCTTCCTAATACTTTATCGCTTTCAGTGCCCGAAGCAATACAGCAATGCACGCACACGTGCACACATGCCAATACGTGACTTTAGACGGGCCTTGCAACACTTCTTGAACATTTAAACCATATGTTATTGCACTTCCTTTAACAAGGAATTTGCATTTTTGTACCACATACAGCTAGAAATCTCTCACTATTCTCTCGGCATCAACTCGGCAATTCTCGGGCATCAACTACATAGTTGGCAAGGTCATGGACACTGCCATTGGCTGATGTCATGATGGTGAAAATTTTTGTTCATTACAAATGCAAGAAATAAAAATGTACATGTCTCCTTTTTCAGAAACACTGAAAATGTAATCAATTTTAAAACTTCCATTTTACGTCAATGGTCATCTACATTTGTTTTCTTCTACTACATTCATGTGACTCTGCACTTATGTACTTTTTGGGTGAATGCCAAGAAAGACTGCTGGGAAGGAAGGACAGAGCGTAATGACTTGCTGTGTCTCATCCTACTAACAGGCATTCCGTGTGTCTTGCTGTGTCCTGTTCTAAATATGCCACCTTAGCCTCTTTAATAAATTCCATTGATGGTGATGACAGTGTTTCTTTGACTGCTAGAAACATGTAGCCTTACCTCTTCAAACACTGATGAGTTATCTATTGTCCCAGGATGAAGGCATGGAGTGTGATGCAGACTTGGTGAAGGCAAGCTACATCCAGGCAGAGAAACAGTTCCACAAGGACATGCTGTATTGCCACAGTGTGGACCTTCATCCTAGCACCATGCTGTGCTTAGTGTTATACATTTTGGCTGTCATTAGGTGACGAATGCTTCGTGCCTGGGATGTGATGTGAAGTTCGCCCGTTCTGACCATTTTCTGACGAAAAGGCAGGCCTACCAGAAAGTGTGCCGGCGCTGGAACACTGGCCTTACTATCCCTGATGGTTAAAGCGCTGCACTGCTAATCTAAATCCATCGCTTTCATTGTGGGAAGTACCGTATTTACTCGCATAATGATCGCACTCGCGTGATGATCGCACCCCTAAATTTTGTCGTCAAAATTTGATTTTTTTTTTTCCCCCGCGTAATGATCGCACCCCGTACTTGCCGCAGCGATATGTCGTGTGCCAAGTCTAGCTGACAACCATTATATTTACAATCTGTCGAATGTTACGTAAATAACTCTTCAAGACTCACCAAGTGAACTGCACGCACCAAGCAGATGCCTAATTTTTGCCCACCCTTGGCGGAAACGTGCCGTATTAGGATAGATATAAAGACAAATGCTGTAGTTTTCACCATGCCAACAGCTTGAAGAAAGCATATCTAACGCGCTCGACGAAACGGAAGATAACCTTCTGTGGGACTGCGGTGACACTGCTGGTTCCGACAGGGAATTGAGCGGCGATGACAGTGATACCAGTGACGCTTCAGACTCTGAATGAAAGTTAGGGGGTCAGTGAATGAAAAAATTAAAGGGCAATATGCAATACATGTAGTTCCTGTGTAATGCGTGCGTTTATTACAAAGGCAAGCCTTACTCTACTTTTAAATGCGAAGCATTTCTTAGCGAACTTCGGTGAGTTTGAGCGTATCTATCTATCTATCTATCTAGCCGCCTACGATTTTGTGCTCTCCTGGCCGTTTCGCTAATCGGATGTTTACGAAAATTGGTATGCGACATCATGACTACATGGCGAACATAAATGACAGGTCATAACATAAAAATCATGATATGCATGTCATGAGTGGCATGATTTACATGCCACGGTCTTAGTGCTCTCCTAGCCGTTTCGCTAATGGGATGTATGCGAAAATTGGCATGACACAACATGACTGGCTGACGAACATAAATGGCAAGTCATAACATGAAAATCATGATATGCGTGTCATGAGCGGCATGATTTACATGTCACAGTCTTGGTGCTCTCCTGGTCGTCTCGTTAATGGGATGTATACAAAAATTGGTATGCCACAATATGAATGCATGGCAAACATAAATGACAGGCCATAACATGAAAATGATGACATGCATGTCATGAATGACATGATTTACATGCCACGCGTTTCGTTAATGGGACGTGTTTCGTTAATGGGACGTATACACAAATTGGCATGCCACAACATGACTGCATCACAAACATAAATGACAGGTCATAACACGAAAATCATGACATGCATGTCATGAGTGACATGATTTCTATGCGACGGTCTTGGTGCTCTCCTGGCCGTTTCGTTAGTGGGATGTGTAGGAAAATTGGTATGCAACAATATGACTGCATTACGAACATATATGACAGGTCATAACATGAAAAGCATAACATGCATGTCATGGGCGGCACGGCATTTCGGCAGGCGTTTCGTTAATGGGGTGTATACCAAAATTGCTATAGCACAACACGACAGCATGACGAACGTAAGTGACTGGTCATAACATTAGAATCATGACACGCGTGTCATGACCGGCATGTTTTACATGCCATGGTCCTGGAGCTATACTGCCGTTTCGTTAATGGGATGTATGGGCTCCGTCTACTGACCAGAAGGCGCTACGTAGCTCTCGTCGGACGGCTCAGTCGCGCGCGGTGGAAACCGAGGCGACAGCGACGCGCGCGTTTCTTCGCTGCTTTCCGGGCGTGCTGCGAAACACACGAACGCTCGCGGCGTCGCCCTTTGGAACAGTTTGCCGCAGGTTTGGAGCGCGTGTCTCAAAGAAAATAAAACGAAGGAAGGTGGGACGGGCGGTCGCTGCTGCTATAGAGTTGGAGACTCGCATCGCGTTCGCGTATTTCCCTGTCATAGTCTGCCCAATTTTGCTTCTTCTCTCCGCCAGCCAGTGCATTCTGGCGCTGATGTCGCACATGGAAAACTCGACTGCACGGAGCCTATACGAAAATTGGTTTGGCACAACATGACTGCATTACGATCATAAATGACAGGTCATAACATGAAAATCGTGACATGCATGTCATGAGCGGCATGATCTACATGCCACTCATTTCCTTAAAGGGATGTATACCAAAATTGCTATGGCACAACACGGCTGCATGACGAACGTAAATGACAAGTCATACGTTAGAATCATGACATGCGTGTATGAGCGGCATGGTTTACATGCCACAGTCATGGTGCTCTTGCGGCCGTTTCGTTAACTTCATATGTACCAAACTCGGTATAGCGAGACAACAATGCAAATGCATTTTAGGTTCCTTATGCGTGCTTCGCATTTCCTTGATTCTCACTGCACGTGGGATCTGCCAATTTTTATTTTTGGTTATGTTCATGATAGCTGTCATAAGAATTCTGATACGCGACTTGTTTGCGTTCTCGATGCTCAAAATATTCTTTCGCGGGAAATTTACCCCGCGTAATGATCGCACCCCGAAATTTCCGTCAATTTTTTTGAAAGAAAAGTGCGATCATTATGCGAGTAAATACGGTATGTTTGACAAAGTCCGGTGCAGCACATGAAATGCTGATTTGTCGTTGCAAACACACGACACATCTCTTGCTGGGAAAGCTGCGCAGTGATACGCTCACACATCAGTCCTGGCACGACAAAAATATGCATCGCATTGTCACGATAATGGCTTATTATTTTTATAATTGTCAACTTAGAAGTGAGTAAACCATAAGTAACTGCAGTAATGTAAAGAGAAGCCATCTTGAAACCTCGGCTTTTCGCAGCTTCTCCATCCATTTGCACCACCAGACGTAGTAACTTTGTGATTAGAGGCTGTGCTGCTTTATGATGTATCTGCAGGACTCTGTCAGAGGACAGAAGGGAACTCTAGCTTCTTTGCGCAGCACTGAGATGTGACCCCTGTCTGGAGGGCTGATCGAGAATGGTCATATTGGCTGTATCTTATGTCATCTGCACAAGAAAATTTTCCTGGTGTCGCTTTGTCACAGTTTCTGTGCACCTCTTGTCCTCCTTCTTGCTAGTGTATTCGCAAATGCTCTGCACTCCTGTGCTAGAGAATCCGCCAATTGCAACTTTCATATACTCTGTATATGGGGACAGTACTTTACACCTACACGGTCTGTGCTGACACGTCTGTAAAAAACAATACAGGCATCCATGATCCTCTTTTTCTTTATCAATGACAGTGGAGCGCAGCAGCAAGCGGAGACTTACAGTTATTTAACCTTCTGCCTTCGTTCCTTTTTTCTTTTTTTTTTGACAGTTATGTCAATTCATAATTTTCCTCCTGCCTTGTCAAGTTTTGTCCTTGATGTAGAGGTGGTGACAAAGCTGGCTACTGCACTATAGGATACATTAACACTCACAGCCCCTATAAGTTTCATTAAAGCTCTAAACATTCACTGCTGTGTGTGAAACAAATGCCACATCACTGTTAATCTGAAATTGGGCTCCAGTGTACATGATCTGGTAATGTTTGCTTATTTGTGTCGGAATGGTCATTACGTGTGAATTTGTTGCTGTGACATTGGTGTGTCGTGTTGGTGTGCTTTGTTATGGTGGAAAGGGAAGTGACTGTTTTCATGTACCACAGTTGTACTACCTTGCATTGCACATTTTTCCATCTAATGGCAAGCATCACCAGTCATTACTCAAATGAAGACATAGTACTGAGTACACATGTTGAAGCTTGTACTTTCACGTGGTCTCATTGCAATTGCACGCTTTACTTTTTCCATTCACAGTACAGGCAAACTGTGCTCATGTGTATTGTTTGCAAATATGACTACGCTGCCATCAGATGGGTTTCCTGTCTTATAGGAGAACTGGCATTGTGCTTATGAAATGGGTATATAGATGCCAGGCCGGTACTTTATTGCTTGTTCTATAGGTCGGACAACTTTGCTCTTTGTGTATCATGAGCAGAGTGTTCATGATACACAAAGAGCAAGGTTATGCATACTGCATGCAGGAAAAGTTTGTTGCCATCGAAGTGAAGCTTTTAACCTTGGATGTTTCATAACTTTGCTACCTGTGTTATGCTGAAAAGCAGATTGCCATGAAAAAAGTAATTTCTTTTATTTTTTCTATACACACAGCCTCACGTGATGCACAAATGTTTCTAGCGTGCATCTTATTGTGTGTACCGCACTTGAACTTCGACCGGTGTCTTTTATTCTCGCAAACCTTCAGAGTAATATTTCATGAAAAGAAAATTACATATGTGTAGGCAGTTCCTTTCTGTATTTTTTTTAAGATAAGTTACAAGCGAAATGTAAGGCCCGCTGCCTGTGCTTTGTGGAGCTTTGAAACTAGGAAAAGTTGTGCAATCAGCTGTTCAATATGCTATATGAGAAGAATATGTTTGTTTTTGTTTTTTTTTTCCCAGAAGAACATTACTCGGTGCTTAGCGAACCTCCTAAAATGTGCTACCAATATTTAGCAAATGAAGGAACATGTGTGTATTTTGCAGTGAATGCAGACTTGGCATTCAAGAACTGCACTAAGGATATAGGACTGCAGAAGTCACACACAGCGTCCTAGTATAGCCCGGTTATGTATTTAACCAGTCAAACACATTTTGTGAATAACTCCACAAGAGGGCAATGACAAATCATTATCTGCCTTTGAAACGTGGATCTGTGTTTGCAGTATAGTGTTACAGGCAACAAGTAAAACTTGTATGTTATGTGGTGCACCACAACATAATTATACGTACTAGGATTAAAATAATGGTGAAATTGGGCCATGTTTATTTGGTTAGTGATGCCCTGGAAAAGTAAGCATTGCCTCGCAATGCAGTGTCAGCATTTGAACTTGTCAGAAGCTAAGCTTTGAATGACTTAGTTAAGCAATTTTAATGTAGGAATATATTTTGTGTGCTAAACAGGCACACTGCATTTAATGCTTTTAAAGGGACTGTCTACCGCTCAGAAAATTTTTTAAGATTGTGGTAAAATTGGGCAGATCGTGCGTCACATTTACGGGAACGAGCACGCTTTCACCCAACAAAAAAGGAATTAGGTTTTTAATTTCGCTCTGAAAGTGGTGCAAAAAACGCCGCTAGCGACACCCAACAGCGTGTTCGTCATTTTCCAAGTGTACGAGAACCAGCCCCCGCAGGTATGCGTACTCTGCTGAAAAACTACTATATATGTCTTACAAGCGTACTTCACCCTACGAGACACCTTGTTATAGCGTGCAAGAGTAATTTGTTCTTTTTTTTCGCTGCTTTCGGGGTGGCGCAGGTGGCGCTGCCTTCGAATTCGTCTGCCTGCGGAGGCGCGTTGTACTGCGCTTGTCATGCATGCGGCGCTGCATGTCCGAGACGCACCCCCGCGCGCCGACTTTCCCTCGCCTCTGCTCCTCGTCGTCGCCTCTGGAATGTCGACCTTGAAGCCGGTTCGCGTTGAGATGCCTCCCGCGCCCTAAAGGGTTTCCAGGGAGACGACGACGCATCATGCGCGGTACCCAGTGTTGCTGGCATGCCTACACTAGGAAAGGAGCGACTTCGTAGATAAAAAAAATTGTGTTTTAATAATTTCTATTCAGTTTCTGGAGAAACCACTGCACGCTGGGACACTTCGAAAGGTACGCTTTCTATTGAGCCAGAAAACGGGAGAGCGATGAAGGACGGTAGACGGTCCCTTTAATATTCCATCATGCCCCCTGCATTCCCACCAGCATGGCATTGTTATTGCACATAGTAATGACGTGCGGTGTTTATGTGCATGTTATTGTACTTTTGTGCATGCCCTCTTCTGTAGTAGTTGGTGCTTTTCGTATGTCTGAAGAAATTATTTAGATGTCTAGACAGATGGAGTTTGCCAAACGCAGGTCTGTATACATTTCCATGTCAGTCATGTTGTGTCTGTCTTGTCCACATCGTCTGAGACTACTAGCACTTTGCTCTTCTTTTCAGTTCTTTTCTTTGACTGTCTGAGCCCACATTGACTCCTGCGTGCAGGTTTACTGGCATGAATTTTGCATTGTCTTTCAGCAGACTTATGGCATTCTTCTGTTATTTGCCGCAGTGAGTGTTTTCAGGCCCATGGATTCCGTAATGTTTAAGTCCATAGAGCAGAGGCATTATTCATCACTTTTTATTAACCCTTTCACTTTCGTATATGGCCCTGACGCACCCCCCTATGTCAGATAGGTTTAGGGAATATCAGGAATGAGCATAGCTGTTTATTTTATTATAATTATGATACAGATAACACAGCAGGATGGTCCGAACCATCCACAGCAAGCCAGGCTGCGGTGAGCAAACAAAAGAAACGATTGAGTCATGTTTCAATCTGTTGGAGAGGCAACTGCACATGCCCCTGAACTTGACATGCCGTAGCAGGCACGGGGGGGAAGGACAGAGAGAGAGAGAGAGAAAACACCTGGAAACCTTCAGCAGATGGCAGAACAACCATTCCACCCGTAATCACACATGCGCCGCATGGTCACACAGCCCGAGAGAGTTAGTGTGCGCAGAGCGACCACTTCTCCAGTAACGAAGGGTGGGCACGGTTGTTCCGTACTCTTATATATATATATATATATATATATATATATATATATATATATATATATATATATATATATATATATATATATATATAAAGACAGCAAATACGAGCTTTTAGAAAGATTCTGAAGACTGTGGAAGCAGTCCAAACATGTCAGCTTTGCACTTCGTTGCAAATTTTTGAATGTGCAGTGGAGAAAGTACTGGTACGTCACTGACACGGCGAGGGGAAACGAGAAAACTTACTGCAATGTCACTTACAGCGAAAGGCTGAAAGCTGTGCTTAGTTCGTGGTGATTGAGTGTACCAAGAAACCTCTCTAGAATTGTGCACACCCATCCATCATAGCGTGGGCATGTGGGCTTGTCGCAAACATTTGCCTCGGACCACCACCACATGGGTCACGAAAAATTTTTCGTGAGAGTCTACGATCGCGACTTTGAGTTGCATCTGCAACATTGAGCGGCTCTGAGCAATGCATCCTCACTGCCAAGTGGTTATACATACTGCAACTGTGGTTTACAGGCCCCATGGCTAAATTTCAGATAAATGGTCATAGTTTCCTTGGACTGTGAATGTTTTAGCCTTCAGTAGCAGACACGTCTTGGTGCACGAAGGCCTACTATTTTTCTCATTATGCTGTTACTGTTATGTTACTGCTTCGCTGTTTCGTTCATAAGCATCATTGATAATCTTAAAGGGGGGGGGGCCTAGAACACTTTTTTGAACTTGTCAAGAAAACGCCGCCGATTAAGCGTGGAGGTCCGTGTGAACACGTCCGCCAAATATTATCACACTACATGCAGCAGGGAATGTGCAGTTTGGTTTCAAAATACATCTGGAAAGCACCTGCTGTTCTTTCAGCAAAATGCATCATACAGGGGCACGGACTACGAAATGGGTGGGAGAACCACCATTGGCCGACTCCAAGGTACAGTTACCGTGGATGTCGTGACCACGTCCCCATAGTGACTCTAGCGGCAAGCCTGTCATCGTTATGGAAGCACAAGTATGTTCAAACAAAAGGAAACGATAAAATGCTCAAGGCCGTGATGCGCACCGGTGTGGCTTCTTGCCCCTTCTTCACCTGTGTAGCTTCTTCTGTGTAGCTTCCAGCGCTGCTTGTCATGACAAGAGGAGAGTGAACATGCTCAGATAGTAGACATGCCCTCAAACTTGACACCATAACTCCGCTAATACCCAACACATTTGAAAAATCTTCTCAGCGGGCAGTTCGTGAGCCAGTAAGCTACTTAAATGATGCAACTCGAGGATTGCTTGTAAAAGTGTTGCAGGGCCACTTTAATGCAATGGCTTCATCAACGAATATTCCCTTGTGCTTTCACGGTAAAAACTTTTCATTTTATTCTGTTTATAAGGGCAAATGCTTTGCTTGCTTGTATTGCATGGTGTGTCTCATCGTCTTTATTTTTGACTGTGCTGAAACTAAGTTGATTTGTGTGGCTCTGCTACTGTTATGTGCGCATAAGCTGCCCTATTGCACTATTTTTCATTCCTGTAATTAGAGTCATGCCAGAAATGGTGGGAAAGCTGCCTTGTTGCAAGTTATTTATTCTTGTTTTATATTTACCCGAATGCCTTTGTTTTACAATGTACAGAGATATGTGCCATTTTGAATGGCAAGCACCTCATTACGTTTTCAGGCCACAGATCTTATATGCTGTTTTCTTTACTGTGAAACGTCGTAACAATGAAGTTTGTGTTATGTAGAATTCTGATGTGAAAGGGTGTACATAACCTGTTCCTGTGGGTCTTCTAGTGAGTGCAACAGATGCTGTTTCGGCAGTGTCAGACCGAAGCTGCAACAAGCACTTGCGTGCAGCCTGCCTTTTCTATTACATTGCATTGGCACCTTGGAATAGTCATAGGAGGGAGGGGGCGAGGCAGGCATTGGACTGTAAGAACAGGCATTCACGTGGCGTGGATCAATGTGCAACACTTTATCATACTTATCAGTAGTTTCATTATTGATTTCTGTCCTACATAAGATTAATTTTTCTAAGCAAGATTATGGGCCTACTTGGCATTGATTGTGTGACCAACCCTAATGGCTTGCCCCAGCCTGAAGGCCAAGAACTAATATTTTAGCTGGAATGTCAATGTGAACTACTGCATGTGTCAACTGCCACATGAGGCCCTCTAAACAAACTGCAAACCACTGCTTTCACTGGGAACTTGTGGTGGATATTTTGACAGTCTTCTATATCAATTTATTTTAGTTAAGATGTGATTGTATGTCTGTTTTAATGTTATGGCCTTGGACCATCAGCACGAAGTTGTTGTGAGCAAATGCAATTGTACCAGCGCAAGTCCCTGGTGGTGCCAGCTTTCTTACTGGCATGTTGCTTGCTCCATGGTGTGTTCGTGCCTCTCAGAAGGTTTCCGAGGCTTGCCTCTAGGGTTCATATTATGCACACCTTAGTTGTGCATAAGGAAGAGGCAGATTGTGCTCATCAAGCACCCGAGATCCACAAGAATTTTTAAAAATTAATCATATTTCAGGGCTTTAGTGACACTGCTGATTTGACCTGCGTCGTGCATAAATTTCTGTTGATTTGCTGTATATGTGTTAGAAGCAAATAGTTCGTTAGCATCAGAGTTATGCAGAGGTCCAACTGCACAGTTATGTGGCATCTCTGTAGCTTCTGTCCTTTGCAGGATATTTTCGCTTGTGATTATTTATCCAACAAATTATCAGTAAGATGCATGGCTGTTCTGTGGGCATGCTACATTTTCAACATGATTTATGTTCCTGTTCCTTGGATATTATTGTTGGGCTCACTTGTTTTATAAAGCAGGTCCAGCTGTTTAGAAATTGTAAATGTTTATTATGCTCTGCTATAACCCATTTTTAAAGATGTGATGGTTGGAAGAAGTGTGTTAAATGTAACTAAATTTTTAACTGACAGAATTGGCTGGCACTTGAAGGGAATAGCTGTTATGAACAACCTTTGGTGGGACCCACGATGATTCACCACTCATTGTCGATTTGATGACTGTGCACCCATTTTGGTGTCACCGACTACAGTATTTATTTAGCTACAAATTTTTACCTTCGTCTTTATCCATTTTACATGCTACATTACCTTATTGTTTGCCCATCTTTGTTATATTTTTATGATGGGAATGTGTTCGTGGTTCGTAGTCGCGCTTTTCTGTGCTTTGAAGTTGAGCAGTACGCTTTGGCCCAATGTCGGAACTCTGAACGAACTAAATATGCTTTTTTATTTTTGTAATCTTCTCTTTTCACTGTAATGTTTGTGCCAGCAAGCTCTTTTTCTGCCTGCTTTTGTTGCATAGCAGCTCTGCAGTGTCACTAGCTGTAAACAAAGGCTGTGTAAAGGCTGTGTAGACTTCAACTGTGTAAAGGGCACACTAAAGTTAACTGTGTAACTGTCGTTCAGCTACATTGTTATGCCATTGTTACGCAGAGGTATTTTCGTTTTTTTTTTCTCATCTTTTTTTCTTTCTCTCTGCAACAATATTTTTTTGTCCCTCACTCAATGGACTTTACCGCAAATTCAAGTGCATGTATTTCTGCTCACACTTTGTGTTCTCACACTGTGTTTTTCATAATGCTGTGTTTGTGTGCAGCATTTGGTCTTCACAAAATGGAAACAAGATAGTAAAGGAACATACTCTTTTTTTGATCCATTTAGAAGCTGTCATGTCTCATTACGAAGTGAAAGGTCTGCAGATGTTGCCAGCCATGAGTGGATTTCTTATCCTTGTGTGAAGAATGTTGTGAAGCAGTAAAACTCGTGTTGCTTCGTGCTTGCTTCTGTATTGTAAACTCGGTACATAACACAAATAAATGCACCTTGTGTGGAATGACAGTCCCCTCTATTTCTGTGGTCTAACTATCTTCTAAGAGCAGAGCTATGTGCTGTCAAGGAGGATTTCGGACTACTGGATGGGCAAAGCTCTGGGACCTTGTTTTCTGCAGAGTTTAAGCAAATGTTTGTCCCCGACTTCACCTTGGAAATGGAGCCTTGCCATTTGAAGGCTGCTTACACAAAGTTTTGTGAAGGTATGATAGACGCAACATAAAGTGATAGCTAGACATTCCTGACGACCTTGGTAACATTTTGATGGCACAATCTCTCATAATATTTGCCGAAGCGGTCAGCCTTCGTCTTAGCTCAAATCGGTGACATGAATACATATTGAGCATTATACGAATGGGAAAATTAGCCATATAAAACTTCCAGGGAGTGTGAGGAAACTTTTTCTCGTTAATATTATGTCGCTGCACATTGCAGATGGTATAAATTCTGAAGAACATTTCCATCCTAACAAGATTTGCTTTAATTTTTCTTGACTGCAGTACATGGCTCTTAAGTGCCAGTGCAATCATGGAAGGCATGCAGAAGAATATGACTTCGTAGGTGCACTACTAGATAGCGCACTGTTCAGAGGGAAGCGTGATAGTGGAGCTGGGATGACTCAACTACAGTAGAACTAAGGTAACACATTAAAGCGACACAGCACTTGTAACATGGTAAAGTTGCATAATGAGCACAGTAAGGCATGATTAGCAGTCCAACGTAAAGCGATACAGTATAACATGGTAAAGTTGGGTAATGAGCATATTAAGGCATGATTACCAGTACAAGACTGGAAAAAGAAGGGTCCCATGTTCTTCAGTCTTCATCTTGTTATGCTGGTGATCGTGACTTACTGTGCAGTACATTGTTGCATGCATTTCTTGAAAGTAAACTGCATAAACGGCAGTGGTGGTTGATGGATAGGTTCTGCGCTTTTTTTCTTCCCTTCTCTCTCTAAGAAAAAGAGCTGGACAGCCTTCTTTAGCAATGTTCCTTCATTATTTTCATTATTTAACGGTGAACATTTGACAGAGATCTGTCTGGTTGGGACGAAATTAAAGGTGAAAAAAAGGGGGGACACCAACAAAATTATAATCGTCAAAAGTAAAATTTATGGCACATTCAGGCGACACCTGGTAACGTGAACCAGTCTGCAGGTGCAATGCCAAGTGTCTATTTTAGCGGACTCCGGCACCTGGTTCAACACTAGCATGACCGGCCTCGGTTTGAAGAACCGGAAGAAGAGAAAGTGAGAAAGGAAGGAAGAAAGAAGAAAAGGGGAAAAAGAAAGAAACAAGAAGGCCTTATAAGCACTGCTGCTGTCTGGTGCCCTCCAGTCATCCCTGAAGAAGGGACCGAGTGGGACCCGAAACATCGGGTTTTTTGTCATCTTTAGGAGTAAATTTTACTTTTGATGATTATAATTTGGTTGGTGTCCCCCCTTTTTTTCATCTTTCATTATTATACTCTACCTCTTTCTACATCTTGCTTTTTATTTCTGTCATTGTTCTATCTTTAGCTCTTTCTATATTGCATGCCGTCCTCCTTTCCCTCCTTCCTCTGCACCACCACTCACCCTCGGTTCTCTTTCCCACCCATTGCTATTCTGTACCACGCATGGCTATGCTATGGTTTACCATCTCGCCTCTTACTCGTGCTTTCTCTACTCACTGTAACTTCCCTTTCCCATCCCCTTGCTAAACTATAGACCCTTTCACCGGCGGGTTGACGACGGTGAGCCGCAAACCGTTCCGCGCCCCTAAGGTGCTTCCGGTCGCTGGGGTCCCCAAGCGTTGCGATCCCGCATTGTTTTCCTCACCCGCAACAGGAGTACAAAGGTATGCATTGCAAGCACGTGCCCTTCGCTGGCAGTCGCCCGGGGATGCGAAGGATGCATTTGTTTGTAAACAGTGAAAGGGTCTATACTGTACAAGGCTATGCCATGATTTACCCTCCCCTTTTTCCTCCTCACTTCCCTTTCCCATCTACTTGCTAAACTATACTGTACAAGACTATGCCATTATTTACCCTCGATCTCCTTTCCTTCCTCCTAACTTCTCTTTCCGAAGCCCTTGCATGCTTACTACTATACACTGTGCATGGCAATGCTATGTTGGGAACCGCTTGGCACATATACTGCAAGGCCATGCTTTACCCTCACCCGTCCCTTCCTCGAACTAACTTATCTTTCCCACCCTCATGCCATTATTATACTATCCATGGCTACGCTATGTTAGGGGCTACTTCACATGTGCCGGCTTTTGTGTTCGATAGTGGTCCAACCTCAATCTTAATCAGCTCCGCTGTTAAAAAATTAAATTATTCAGATACCTTTGACTGAAGCGCCGATCGACGCGGTACTCGAACCTCTAGCTGCAACTGTAAGAAAGGAGCTCTTTACGCCGAGCGTAATCTGTCCGGTCTGGACAAAAATAATCATCATGAAATATGTGCGTGTGCATTTCTGTGAAATGCACTTCCTTCTCTTTCTCTCGCCCTCGGCCCACTACTACATAAAGGCGGATGCGTTTCGCATAAAGCATAGCATATAGCTTTGTACAGTGCAGCAATGTTAGCTAGCATAGTAAGAGAGTGGGAAAGGGAAGTGGGGTTGCGGAGGGGGGGGGAGTGTAAAGGGTAGTATAACAGCGAGGATGAGGAGGAATGGCGAGGGAGAGGAGGGTGCAGGACGTCACAATTCATTGCGCGCCAAGACCCGTGACAGCTGAACACATGACATAGTCCGACTAATACCATGTAACTGCTATATACACGTTAGAAATGACTGAGTTGCGCTTGTATAGAAGCCGGAATTAGGAAGCCAGGTCGGCCACATTTTTAATATTAAAGATATCTATGTTGCATGAGGATATATTTTGATCACTGCAGCGAAGATTAAACAAATTTGGCTTGAGCACTCCAGTACGCGATGTAGTTGTCAAATATTACGGTTATATGCTCCCGAAATATTCCTACTTCAGTGTAGATAATGTCACTTCACAGCGCGCCGACAAAACGGGGGTCAGCTCTCACGCGCGCAGAACTTGAAGCCGATATTGACGAAGTCAACACATGGCTAGCAGGTTTGTAGGTGTTGTGCGGGTACATCGCACCGATGATAATGAATGCGGCGCACATTTAGCAGCGCTCATTCACCGTCATTACTCAGCAGGCACTGCTATCATAGAGAAAGAAAAAAAAAAACTTCCTCTATGCTACTCTACTTAGCAAAATAATTATATTCAGCAGGTGATCCTGAGCCACACACAGTGACTGCACTATTTTCGGAGTTTGCAAACTGCCCCATGGCCTAGCAGTTATTAATAGAGCGTATTAAAAGAGCATATTTATGGATTTTGCAAGATATTTTGTAAAATATAAGCTAAAAGATGGCGCATAAATCGTTTAGTGCTAGTCGTCGCTGTGTTGGTTGCGCGTGAGTGCAGCCAAGTGGAGCTATGTGATGTCCCTAGCTAGGGACATTATGGTTCTGACATAGGGAAGTGAGTAGTGTGCGCGCTGCGTGCGCCACCGCGCGCGCCACTGTCTCTGCGTGGCTGGATGGGCTTTAGGAGGTCACCTGCCTTTTCTCCCGGGAAAGCGGGGCCGCGGGGCGCGCCGGAGCCGCGCAGAGGAAAAAAAAAAGCAATAAGAGTGCGCCGAGAATTATGAAATGCGTCTAGTCCAGCCTTCGCTGCCTCAATGGCCGCGGAAAATCTATACTCCTCCACCAACCCAAGAAGCAGATCACGGTCTTTCTGCGTGGACGCCACTGCGCTTGCCTCGCTGGTGTCCAGTTCGCGCGTATAAATTAGTCAAGAGGCACAACGATTGCCTTGATGTTACACTTCTTCCGAAAGCTGTTTGACCTCGTACACTCGAGCAGTTGCTACGGCGCTGCTTGAGCAAAAAGCGCCAGTAACATAATATGTGGCTGTGCCGCTCACATTTCATTTCATTTTAGTAACACTCAATTGTCTACCGGCATGATCTGAACTTTTAATGAGGAAACCAACAAGTCGACTGTCGCAGGGGGTCCTCGAAAAGAGATGAAAGAAATGCTTCCACACCTTCTAGCTTTCGTGTAACTCTTCTAGGTTAACACAGTGCTGTAAAACACACTCGCGAAGGTGTAGCATCGGTGACTCTAAAGAGTTAAAAAAAAAAAAAGGTAGTGTTAAGCGAACTACCTCCTGTTCAGCGCGTCCCAAGCGCGTACCTGTTTTGATTCTGTTTTGTCTGTATTTTGATTGCTAGTTAACACGCCACAAACGTCCCGAAAACGAGACGAACCGGCCTAAACCACTGTTTCTATATTGTCCAGAGGTTCCAGCAGCTGTGGAGAAAGCGCTAGCCTTACATTAATGCACCTCTCGCGCGCCGCGATTAAAGCGTCTTCGAAATAACATTGTTTGAAACGGCTGGTGACGTCACGCGTCACAAACCTCATGCGTTCGTGATTCCTTCCTCTGCTCTTCTCCATTTTTGCCACTGAAACGCCGGTCCTTACACAAAGGAGCCTCATTTTATCGGCACGTATGCTGTGTTTTCCGCGGGATTTTCACAGAAGTTTGTCGCCTGGAAGCCGGGAATCGGTAAGTGTCACCGAAGCGTCCTTTATTGTCAGTTTGAATCAAAAAAATGTCCGAATGCATCGAGTTTGTAACACGTCGCCGTTTTAGGCTTGGCACTCCTAGGACCGAAGCCCTTCGACGCCACTGGAGCACTTGATTGCTCTGGTAAATCTTTAGTTTCGCCTTGTTCGGACCAGCGTAATGTTGTGCTAGTTGATTAACCATGATCACTGCCTCGCTCCGTCTCTACGGCTGCACGTTTAGCCGCGCGGGCGTCGGTCAGCGTCGGACCGAAGCTGTGTTACTTCTCGAGATCAAGAACTCATTGACTCAACTTCGAGCCGGACAGTCAGGTTTATGGCGACGAATATCCACAGTATGGTTCATTTTCTTGCGCCACGCTTGCGTTGTTGTACCCTGTGTGCAGCTGGTAATTCTGAGGACAGCTGATGGTGTTTGCGGGTGGTTTTCGAGTCCGGTTGGCTTGCATTTTGTTTTTGGTGGGCGCTTTCGCTCTGTGAGCCACTCTCCTTTACGAGGCCGCGGGGAGGGTGGCAATTATGGAGGATAAACGCTCTCGTTTTCTTAGCCGCTGCTTTCCGGAGTGATTCCACAAATCGTACCGGTGCAGTGAATGCGAAATAGACTCGTCTTCGACGCGAACTTGACAGTGTTTGGTAGTGATCTTAGCTTGGTGTCTGGCCTTCCTGCGCAGTGGTGTGGTGTTACCTGTTCTAGAACGACGGCACAGCTTAAATACTCAGTAATTTTATATCTTTTGGGGTTAAGGTTTCAGTTATTAACCGAAACAGACAGACACCGCTCACGGCAACATTTGCTGCCGGCAACTTTAGCCAGAACGCGAGCGAAACTGCCGTACATACGTAGGCGGTGGCTTTGATTCACCGAGTTTCGAGGAATACGCTTTCCACACAGAATCGAACATTGGCTAAAGTATGCATAAGGTTGCGAATGTAGCTATAGGTTTCGTTTCTTATCGTAAGAGCTGTGTGCCAAGCCGACACAGCGAGCAGACTGTGAGCGCTTTGTAGCCAGCCGCTCACGACAGCGAGCGCGCTCGCTGCGATTTAAATGCCACATCGCTCTGAGCGTTGTCGTGAAATGTGCCATCGGTGGTAAAATGAATAGCAGTATTTTTGTATTTTCGTATTGTGCTACGAAACAACTGACGTTACCAAAGCGACGCACAGCCGTTGCGGAACTCGCGATATCGGGAGGCGCTACTTTCTCCGAAATGTCTCTCGGCGCTAGATTAGACAGGTTTTCGCGTTGGCCGACGTGTTTCTGTTTGTTTGAAGCAAATACGGGCTCCAGAAGCGCGTCCTTCGCAGGTACAGCGTATCGGTGAACCCTGCCTCACGCAGCATTTCGTCGGTGCGAATTGTGTGCGCGTATTCCATCATTGTGAAAGGCCCAGACGCTCTCTGGTGCCGGCTGCTGATCGCAGACGCCTTCCGTTAAAACTATGGGAGTTAGCATTTTAGTCAACGCCACATGCGCACGCGTTTTAGCCTTCCCAACCTGTATATCGCGTGTAGTTTTTGTGCAAGTGCTTCGGAGAGCTGCGCACTTGTTCAGCGCTGACATTTCCTTGGGTCGTGTACGTTGCAAGCACAGCTCCAGAAAAGAAAAGAAATGCAGCAAATGATCTAAAGCTCACAGTAATACGACAAGCCTTTGAGGAGGTGCGCGTCTGTGCTCACATAGTTGACTGTGGCTGTAGAAGCACTTTATGATACTCCTTTTAAGCTGACCAAAATGAAGTGCCAGAGAATCGGTGTTACACTGCACAGAATTTTCAGTGGCATATAATTGTGTTTGCTTGGTTACACTAGACACTAAACTCACAAGTGCTTTCTATTCACAAGAATTGTGCGTGGCAACTTAGTCCAAGCTTGTAACCTACCTCGTAAAATTTCTTGTGGAGCACTTTGCCATTGTTTCTGTTTTGCTTATTGCTAACGCATTTTGTATTAGTGCAGTTTACCGAATGCTATTGACCTCGGAAATGGGGATAGGACAATTCAGTTTAGTTCATTTTTTTTTACAACACACTTGGAAGTATTCACCACTGGTTTTTGCTTAGAAACCTTAGACCAGTATGTTAGTGAGCAAGTGCATCGCCATTGTAACATTATCCTTATTGGGAGCATTGCATAACTTTCTAGGCAACGGTGGTGCCGGAGTGATCAACATGGGCAGAGGAATGAAAGTCAACGGCTCCTGACTGTATGTCCTCCAAATGTTTACATTTATTGTTTGGACCAATGTGAGGGAACTGCTTTATATCCTCTGAGAATTATCCTTTTTTTAGCGATTGTTAGGTCGATGGCCTTGGGCCTTTGTTATGGCAGCTTTCACTGCATGCACAGCTGTTAAATGCACAATTTATCACACGTGCACTTAGATGTGCACTGTCCTAACAACGTAGTTGTCAAAATATGCATTATGTATTGTCCTAATGGCGCAGTCGCACAGACATGAAAAGTGTTCATGCGATGTGCAGGTCAAAATTATTCTGGTGTCTTTGACACTGTGGAAGTTTTCTGAAGTGTTAGTGACATTTAGTTATTTTTAAAATTAACTTTGTACATCAGACTTTGTATGTCAATACAGCTTTCATTCATCTTTGTTTCTTCAAGACACAACGAAATGCATGTAGACGTAAATATAAGTGTGTTTATAGCACTCAAGATGCTAAGCATAGCGTCCACACAAGGCCGGCACTACTGCTGTATACTGCACTTGGTCCCACCCACTTTGTGTTTGATGTCTGGCTTGCTTCAGCACCTTTAAGATGATCCACTGTCAGTAACAAACTTTTCCAGGTTTCAAATAGAGGTGGAAAGCCTTGTCAGTGTAACTGGGCCATCTGGTTGCAGTTTCATTGGAAGTGTAAAACAGTGTGTTGTGGAGTTCGTGTTTTTCAGAATGAAGCCAGCATGTTATAGCACATGTTTAAGCCTTGCGAGCAGAGGATGGTAAATATATACACCCAATGGGACCTTCCAGTTTAAAAGTTAGTGGTTTATAATCGGGATTATGGTTGTGCTCTGCACGTGCATATTTAATTCCTATGCCTGATGGGTAGTATTTATTGACATTTGCCAGGAAGAAAAAATCATGACTGCCAAAGGGGCTGTGCACCCAAAATGTTGCTGCTGAGTCTCATTAACATGTGTTCCTTTACCATCCTGAGATGAATGCAAATGAAATTTATAAATGGTTGATGCAGACGAACAACGCTTAGTGTAGTTTTGTTTGCAGATCACAGAAATTGGCGCATCCTTTAGAATTTCACTCATGCAGTGATGTGGCACATTGGGCCTAACCAAAATACAGCTTATATCTTGCCCCACTGCAAGTTTGTTGTACAGTCACGAGCAAAAGTTTGGATACCATGACACCAGAAAAAACTTTAAATTCCAAGTAGCAAAGCTCTACAACATGGAATCGCACCACTGCATTGCATTGGTCGAACAAGTGCACCTAGGCTGAACCACCTGATTTAAGCCAACTTACTCGGACTGCAAAGAAAAATAGCTGTTTGTGGCACCCATTGGTCTCCAAACTTTTGCTCGCGACTGTACATTGTGGCCTTCCTACTGCAAGCCCACTGTACTTTTTGACAGTGTCGTTACCACCATGTGGGTCATTAACACTGACATCTGTAAACTGCAGCAACTTGAGCATACAGCACGAAAGCACAGCTAGGCCAGGGGCACAGTGAAATCAAGAATTTCGCTTTAGAGAAATGGACAGTTTTACCTTGATCCAAAAACATAAAGTATGATATATTCATGAAGAGCACGCTTTGTGCACATTGTTGGACAGTGCTCCTTGTGTCAGTTGCACACAAAATAAAATATTAATGCACAAATTTGTGTCCTTCTTGTTGCATATTAAGCATAAATATGTTTGTTATAGCAAGTACACCACATTTATTATTCTTAACGAGTCAACACCCACCGCTTAAAGGTGCACTGACACCAAAATTTCGCTTCTGAGATAGCCTGTAAGATCGATTTTCGTGGACATGCGTCATCTACCAAACCTCAATGGCAAACACAGCTGCGAAGGCAATTTAAATGAATATTGAAGTTTGCATTCACAATCAAGCGCTTGGCGCCGTACCTCACGGCATCGACAATAGCAAAGGTGACCCGAAGGGGAGCCCCGACTTCCGCAATGCCATCATGACAGCCGTGCTCCGAGCAGTGTAGATAGCAATGATGACGTCATGGCCGCCATTGCATATTCGCTGCGCCTGCGTTAGTAGACTCCTGGTGGTGCCAGGCCTCAAGAAAATAGTGTCACCCAACGATGATGATAGCAACAACAAAAACAATGCGCAGGACATGCGACAGGTGAAAGAAAACGAGCA
Source organism: Hyalomma asiaticum (assembly GCA_013339685.2). Classification (NCBI taxonomy): domain Eukaryota; kingdom Metazoa; phylum Arthropoda; class Arachnida; order Ixodida; family Ixodidae; genus Hyalomma; species Hyalomma asiaticum. The sequence continues at coordinate 38,200,120 of CM023485.1, forward strand.
AGCGTCGCATGTTTGTGGAAGTGCGTCACAGTTATGTGTGCTCACGTGGTCGAACTTGTTTACCCCATTGTGAGCACTAGATGGCGCTAGTTCCACCAGGCACCTTGTCGTTTTTGGAGCTCTCCCAAACCAAAACTGAAATTAGTGGGTAATAAACAGGTGGTAAATAATTATCTGTCGCATATGTGCCCTCTTATGGCTAACAGATCCTCAGCTACGTATTGCAGAAAAAAAAAAAACCATCAGGCGAAAATTTTTGTGTCGGCGCCCCTTTAACTTACCACATCTACGGCCAGAAAGTGTTGATGTACGGTGCTGCAGCTGGCATTGGAACAGATTCCAGGAAACGAATATGAAGCACCTTGGTTTTGTCACTTTCACCTGTGCTACGGTTGTAAAGTCCCATAGTAAGCAAACGCACAATAAGAACGTGTAGTTTGGGGTGTATGGTCTTTTCAGCAATTACCCATGTTAGCTTCCACAGATTGCAGCAGAGTGGTGCATGACAGAATAAACTGAATAGCTTGTTGGCGTTGAAAAACTTTCCTACTCTTCATCTGTCAGTTTAAGCTATGCCATGTTGGGCAGTTTGCTTCTCAAATGCAAAAGAAGATGCGATTGGCAGAAGTCTTCATCACTTCCTGTATTTTTGGGTTTTCTTTCTTTCTCGTGTATGTTGAAATGGGACCTCACAGGAGTCGTTCTTTGAGAGCTTGAAAAACATAAACGTAAAATTTACAAATAATTGTGCTTGTGATAATATACCAAAGGCTGAATTGTCGGCACAACATAGGATTTAAAGAAGGGATGTTTTGATTCGGTATAGGTTAGTGTCTGATTATCGTTTATTCACGCTCATTTTTATAGTATTTCTATTGCCTCTGCTCATGCTTCTCAGGCTTCAAGAGGGCACCAATATGGATAATTCAAGCCGTAATGCAGCGTCAAGCCCTGCACGCAACCATTTTGATGCTGCAGCCCTTTTAGGTGAGTTATTATGGCCATTGAAAGTGGGTTTTTTGTCAATTTTTTTTTCTACCTTATGTGGTAAACCTTTTTGAAAACGTTTACAAGGACATATGTTACAAAATTTTTGTTTTATGCCACATGCATTACCGTATGCCAATTGGACACTTGATCGAGGTTGTTTGTGGGATGGGTTGCAAGGTTAAAATAAAGTAAATTATTTTTAGAAACAGAGAAATAAAGAGGGTTCACTATTGGCATGTGCTTGTAATGCAATGGGCGTGGAAAGTGTGCATGTTGGACCTGATTTCCTGGCACAGTCATATCGTGCACCTGATTTCCTGGCACAGTCATACCATGCACTAAAAAGCAAGGGGTATTCTTTTGCCATATTCAACAAACTGAAACAGCGGTAAAAATGAGGTGGAATGCTGTTTGATAATCATTTATAGTTGCAGTCATTAGTACTGTGTGAAACATTTTAGTGAAAAGCGGAGTGTGCAATAGACCTTTTTCAAGCACCGCAGCGCCACCCGTGGGCGCGCAAGTGCTTCTGGGAAATGTGTGTACATCCAGCCGCCCAGCAGAGCGAAGCCCAGCCTTTCCAAGCGCGTCTTTCGCTCCGAGTAAGTGAGTGACATGGAATCAAGGCTAAACGCATTTTTTGTGTGTTTTTGTAAGCAGGCGCACAGCTGCACGGGACAATGAAAAAGGAGGGGAGCAAGGGGGTCATTCGCGGGGGTCGGACTGGTCGTACGGGGTGTGCGCTGGCATGGTCTCGTCAACGCAGTTTCCCAGAGTCTCGGCAGTGCACGTGCTTTTGCGAGTGACCATGTGCTTGTATCTCCACTCCGCGTGTGCGGAGAACACCGAGGTGTGGACGCTGTATTCCTGTGTACGTGTTTGTGTCGGCATTGCAGTGTGGTCCTACGCAGGCAACTGCAAAACAGCGATGTGTTTGCGACGACGAAGTAGACCAACGGGTAGTGTGTGCTAAACGAACTGTGCGCAGTGCGTGAACGAAGTCTGTTGCGGATATCTCTTTCTAGGTACTGTAATTCATTGTTTTCTAATTAAACAGGTATGGTTTTCCATTTACCGCGTGGGTTATTCCGGCTCAATTTGGTACCCCTTCGTGCTTGGTGCGTGTACTTCTGTCCCGCTGGGCTCTGTTCCCGCTACTCGTTACTGTCGCCTGATTCCCTTTTCAATAAAACTTCACTTTAGTAAAACCACATTTTGTTGACAGTGGTCCTTGATGTATGCTAGCTCCGCCGACGTGCCACGTCCAGCTGTGTCGGTCCAGCTGTGTCAACGCACATGCGATCGCGTACACTTTTCTTCGATGCTCTGTAATCTTAACTGCTGCACGAAGAAGAGAAGATTTGCGAGCGCCTAGATGTTCACACGAACTGCTGTGTGTGTGAACATGTGTGTGATCTCGTTTTTCTGAAATGTTATGCGTTAACTATCGTGTTGCGTGAACATTTTTATTGCAGTACTGAGGCTGAGTGTGTGAATTTTAGTTTTTGTGTTTATTTGTCGAGTTTTGTGATTGTTGACATTAGTATCACAGCTGTCACGTAAGTGACAAATGTCATTGCTGCAGCTCACGCGATGCAGTTGATCAGTTATTCTGAAGGTGCTGCCCTGAAAATGTTCGAGAGCATAGCAGAGTATAGCCACGTTGAGCGTGCGCCTGTTTTGTGTACGTACATCGTTTTCGGACGCGCAAATGTAAATGTTACGCACGTTTCACGATGCGGATGAACAGGTTACGTCGACAGACTGCATTCACCAAACTCGGATTCGATTCTTATCGCGTCGTAGCTTCGATCCCACAGCTACCACTGCGTCGGGCGCTTGCTTAAACCGAGCTTGCCTCCGCCGATGTACACACATTTCCCATACTGCACTACGCGCTCGCAGTGGCTTCTGGGATAGCTTGAAAAAGGTCTATTGGTGCTATTTCTTTATTTGCTCTGCACAGTCTCGTACATTTGTAGCAGTGTTAAACCAATGCGTGCAGGGGCAGGGACGACCTTTATAACTTGTGTTCTCTTATGCATTTGGCTCTCCTGTCATCTGTGATCTTTACGTGAATGGCTTTCGTGCGCATCTAATAAGCACCTTACTTAATTCTAAAAGTGTTTTTTGCAGTACTTACTACTGTGGGTGGGCAGCAATCGTTTTTTTTTTCCCCCCCTTTGAATGTCGAGACAGGCTTGTCAGTAGTCCTCACTGCTTTCATACAGAGCAAATGACACATAGGTGTGTCGACGCAATGCTTGTCTGTCTCTATTGTACTTCGGCGTGCCTTTCTTTTTTCATTTTATTTTTTTAACATTCATGTATGTAGTCTGCACTCTACATCTTGAGCATGTTACTTCTCTTCATCTTTCTTCCTCTCTGTATCTCTCTTTTCTCCCTCTCTCTGTTTCTATTCCTTGGGCACCCACGTTGCTTGCTCTCTTTCACCTCGGCTGTACCTATCGACGCCCTTCCCCCCCCTTCTCCCAACACACCCACTCATTTTTCCATTAGCCATGAGCCCTCCCACATTCCCCCCTTCCACCTCCTTGGGGGTGAGCCCCTTTCCCCCGTTCTCGCCTTTGCTGGCCAGGGGGGCGACAGCCTTTCAGAGCCCCACTTCCTCTTCCCCCAACCATCTCCTGGAAGGGGTGGCCGCCTCTCCCTCCGCTTGCCCCTCGCGCTCCACTCAGCCGCCGCCTGCGTCTTCCTCACCTTCGCTTCCCTCAGGTTGGTTGGTCTCTTTCTCTTGCAGTCTTTCACACTTCTGTCTGTTATTCTCTCTGCAACTTCTCTACCTGTGTTTATCTAGAGCCTGCTTTGCACTGTGTTGATTTTTGCTGCCGCGCATCCCCCAATCTTAGCTGTTTGGCCTGTCTTGCCGTCTTCCCATTTTTGCAGGATTTCTCAGTTTCGAAACAGGGCGCTCGTACTCCTCCTCTTTTTCAGTTTAATTATTGTCGAGTAGTGAGCTGCGTACTGTTTCACGAGCGTGAATTAACGAAGAATGTGTTGCTTAGCATGCAGAATTCCGAAATGTGTTGCAGTGTAAAATATGGAGCTCAATCTGCCTCTAATGAGGCACCTTTGCTCATTTTCACTGCTCATGTTGCAAAAGTGAGGAGAAATTATGTGGATGAAATAATCGGTTCATGTGCTCTATTAGACATTGTTATGACATCCAGCTAGCAGTGTAATTGCACCAATATATGTCACCAAAACTCTGTTTGTTTTTGAAAGTGGAGAAGCAGCGCATGAGTATTTGGGTAGGGTGAGATTACACTGCAACACAACTGTTAGCGCTCATATAGACTTTATTTATTCTGGTTATGATTCTCTTTTCTTGATGTTCTGCTGTATCACAGGATGCATACTAGCTGCTTCTGCAAGTTGCCTTTGGCTTCCTGATGATTAGTTGCTTGTCATTCAGAACCTTGTGGCCTTGAAGATGATATGCCTTTTAAGTATACTATCATCCAAAAGTTTTTCATTTGAAACTCTTATTTCCCTTCTGTGAATTTGGCAAACAAAGAACAAGAAAGAAGTTTGCAGCAGCTTTGGCAGATGAAGATGCAGGCAGGACTCGAGCATACGAGTGAGCAAAGCTGGCTTTTGTGGAGGGTTTTATCAGTGCATTATGTATAATGGGGCCAATTATTATAATATAGCAGCATGGTGTGATAAGCTGTGATAAGAGAACTTGTGATCATCGGCAAGATTTGTCACTGTTTATTGGCCTCGTCGGCAGGTACATTTCGACATATTGGTGAATGTTCTAGGAGGATCTTGCAGAGCCAGTTTATGCAATAATATTTTTCGAGAGGTGCAGGAAGCACAGGTAGACTTGTTTAGTGGAAAAGCAAGTTCTGATGTTTGAAGGTAGAAGCTAGAATAATGGCTTCATGAAGCTATATAATTGATATACCATTAGGTCTAATTCTTTGTAAACTGCCGAAAATTCTTTTTGCAGGGCATGTAAACTTTTCTTCAGAGCAAGCATTAAATATGAAAGCATGCTGCCTTTTCTCTCTCCCCCTTTCTGGTGAGCTGCCTTAGGGATTTTAACAAATTTTCAAGTTTGCAGGCTGTCAGGTATGTTTGTGTGTTTGTGTGAAGCTGTGGAGATCTGGTGACCTTTCCACATTGCCGGCATCACTGGAGATTGCCAGCATGTGTTACTGGTGATGGCATGTGATTGAGGTGGTGGGAAGCTGAAATAACTGAAGCCTGCCTGGGTGGTGGCGGTGTGTTCAGGGGCCTGGTGGTCCTCTGCTGACCAGGGGGGCATGACCCTAGCCAGCCTGCTGCGCCAGGGTACCTCCGCCCCTAGCCTGGCCAGCAGCTCTAAGCTGGACCATGCCCTGAGGCAGCCCCAGCCACAGCCCAGCTCATCACAGTCGCGCAGACGTGAGTCCATCAGTGGCTGAGCCATTGTCTGTTTGCCCGCTTCCTTCCCCCTTTAGAATCGCGGCTTGGGGAAAGTGCATGTGCCTGTTTCTCTAGCAGCACAGTGTACAGTGAGCTCCACTGTTAGAATGAAAGAGTGCGTGCAGTGGCCATGCAGTGCGGTTGATTAAGGAAGTGAGAGACTCGCCCACCCTGTGCATGCACTATAAGTGTGAGTGGGCATGTTACACTGTGTTGCAATTTGGAATTTGTTTAGTTGTTCATTTATTTAGAAATGATACAGGCCTTAGAAGGTCCAGCCAGGAGGTGAGAGGTACATCCAAAAATTAGAGTAGAATCTACGAACAAGTAGAGGAGTGCCGGAAAATTGAAATAAAGAAAAGAGAAATGCACAGTGAGTAAAGCACTGAAATAACGAATCGAATAAAAGGTGATAAAATACTAATTGAAACATGGTTTCAAAGGTACTATTTCAAAGAATTCGAAGGTGTAAAAAAAGAAAGAGTGTACAATACAGAATCGCCACGATGCATAAATAATTATAAATGTGCAAAGTTAACCTAATTGCGGTAGTAATGGATGTGATTGAGTCAGTGCTGACGAGTTTACTTGTAGGTAGGCTGTCCTATTCCAAATCATGTTTTTGTCATGTCACACGTCAGGGATCGCACATATGTGTTCTGCTAAGAATTTGTGGTCAGCAGTGGAGTTTAAATGTGAGTGCCTGAAGAGAGACCCAGTGTTGATTGAGAGGTGATACTAGCTGCTTGTGTTTATGTGGGCTACAATTCAATGTGACATTATGTACTATTAGTCATGAGGCAAGATGCTAGTGGGGTGGTGTTTCTTGATGCAGGTCATCTGTGTTAACGATTTCAAGCTTTACCCCCTGCAACATATTGTACAGCTTTAACAGCAGGTAGGCTAGGAAATGTTGAGGCATAAATGTCAATGCTCGCACAGAACACCAAGAGGCTTCTTTCACCAGGGGTCAAAAATGATGAAGAAGCATGAATTTTGATGAACACACCTACACTAGTGAAAATTGAATTGAAATTAATCTTTCATGGAAAAATTTCCAAGCAAATGTGCTCATTAAACAGCTAAGGCACGAAGCACCGCAGCTTCATAGCAGACAGTACTGATTGGCACACCCCTCACACTTACAGTGAATGCACACGATGTGGCATATTCTCACCACCTCATGTCAGCCATGCTCTCGTGTTCCATATTAATGGTGTACCATGCTGTAGATACACCTCTGCTTGCACACTGCTTTTGTCCCTCCTCTTAACATGTTAGTGTAGGTTGACTGTGCCGGGGTGAAGTTAACACTCACAAGTTTCCTTATTTTTGAAAGGACTTCGTTTGCAAATTTTGTTTTCTTGCATTTCCACTATGTGCAGTGTAACACCACTTGTTAAGGAAAAGCACACTTATTTCATCTTGAAAACACCACGATAGTATGAAACGGAAAACAGCTGCGCTGAACATCTTGCTTAGCAAGCAGTTTGGATTAGGAATGTGCTTGTCAAGGCTGTATAATAGAATTTTCTTTTTTTCATCTCGCACACCATTCTGAAATATCATACTCTCTTATCTAAACAAAATGCATTTGAGGTTACGATGTCTTCTGTCTCAGAAATAGGGCTGCAGTATTTGAGAGTTAATTGAACACTAGAAAGGTCTGGGAAATTCTGGTATTAGTGTTGTATGCTTCACTTTCTGCACATTTTATGCTGCAGTTGCACTGCGCACCTAACATAATGTCTTCAACACTCTTTCTCTTGCTCCATTTGAGCAGTCGAGGAAGTGCTTGCCGGGCACACCTATTCCAAACCTGGCGATGTGCACTTCGAGTGCAAGGTGTCAGGTAGGACCAGTTGCTGGTCTACATGTCTTGTTCCAACCACTTGTATGCTTGCCGCATGACATTTGGCTGCCACGCGTGTGTCTGTGGTGGCACACTGTTTCCCAATCCTTATCTGTGTCATCATCTTTATTTATATGTTAGGAGAGTAATCTTTGTTGAGATATCTGTTCGGCATTTTTGTATTGGAACCATTGGAAACTGAGAGCTTGCACTTTCATGTATTTTTACGTGGTGGTTTTCTCTTTTATTTTATCTTGTTTCAAATTTCTGTGTTGTTTCAACGAACTGTGTGTAATGAAACAGAACGGCTAACCGCCACCTGATGTTTGTTTTTGTTTTGTGTTTAGTGTGCGATTCTTGTTGTGTACTAATGTAGAGTTGAATATTTTGGTTATGTCTGCATTCGAAGAAACTGGGATGTACTGGTTGTGTTTGTTCCTTCTTAAAGATCTGGGCCCCTGTGAATGGGTGGGAAGATGTACTTTCAAATATTTTTATCTAATAACTCATGAGAAGTGCAATTGATGCATGATGCCACCAATTTGACCTAGGTTACTCTCTTGGTAGGCTGCATGTTGTGCAGTCTGGTACTAGTTACTTTTGCAACTGTGTCATTTGAGCAGCAGTGTTGCGAGCATACATGCAAAGGGTGTATGGACTTTTCATAAATGATATGTCTAGTCACATAAATGGGAGATATCAAGTGTTGTGCAAATTGTTTGATGGTGTTGCTTTGTGAATTGACTCAGTGGTTTGATTGTGTGGAGTGCATAGGAAGAGCAATTTATTTGTTCCAGGTATGAATGGCTCTCAAGCTATTGGCAAAATGTTACCTCCATCAGCCCACAGTAGATCGTCAAAACATTTGGAGCTCCTTCAAGACAGCATCCTTCTAAACACTGTGAAGTGAGTGTTATTTCTTTAAACTTACTTTTCCATTTAAAGGTCAAGGTGTAGTAAATGTAACAGGCTTGACCCTACTTATTCAGACGTTCACTTATACACTGTTTTTAGAGGTAATCAAGTATTGGTACTTTTTCAAATAATATTTTGTTTACTGCTCTTTCTTGGCCAAAACTGTGACCCTTTTGATGTAAACTATCACATTAGAAATGGCCAATAGTGGTGTTAGTGGGTTTCTTGTAGCATTTGCTAAAAGGGTGGTTAATGAGCAGTGTTTTAGCTGTTTATCAAAGTGGCTTTCATGAATGGTAGCAATTTGGGGGTTGTCTCCTAGGCCATGTCATGAATCTGGGGCTAAGAAGGTAAGTGGGAAAAGCTTTCTTTTATTCTTTCCCTTTTTTTCTTTATTGGTGGGGGGTGGGGGTGAGGGTAGAGCAGGGTGCGCTGAGACGTTGTGTGCATGAGAGTACAGACAAAATACGCACAATGAACCAGATGCCTGAACTGTTCATGCGAGAGATTGCCCTTTGCACCCAGGGAGAAACTTCTTCTGGGTTCCGCCAAAGGCCCACCTGTTTTGTCGCCACCATTCCTGGGTCAAGGTGCTGCGGAGTTGCTTGGGGCAGCAGCAAACAAGGTGGGAGGGAGCGCCGAAGGGTCTCGGCCGGGCATCACGCTGCCTCTGGGCAGTCTGGTGCGTGAGCGCAGCGGCCAGCAGGGGCGGCGCAGCCGCAGGGGCCCTCGGGAGTCCGGCCTGGCGTCTGCTGCTGCTGCCAAGGTTGGACACATTTTGCTTTGGCATACTTGCCAACTCTTCAGAATTATGCACAAGGTTCTTGGATCCGGGGATGTTTTACTATTTCACTAATGTCGCACCGCATTTTTAACCCTTTTGGCCCTGGCGTCCTATAAGGACACGAACAAGAGGTGCTCTAAACCATGACCTAAATAAGTAGGCAAGTGAAGTATGATCCTGAATTGTCCTCGAGGTAGCTGTGACGGCAGGCGTAATATTTTTTTCATCCTCGTCTTCCTCAGAACAAAACAGATGTGGAATCAAGATGACGGAAGACGAAAATGATGATGACAGCAGAAACCGCATGTTTGAAAATATTTGACACTTTACCTACTCTCTCGCTAGCTATTGTGATTTTGTCGCCTGATTCTAAAATGCTGAAGCACTTAATGAGAAATATTACTTACGTCTATCATTTGCAGATCGTCCACAGCAGTCTGCAATTGACATGCCCTAAATATAGAACACCAGGGCTCAGTGGATGTCATGACCCTGAGCGCATAGCGTGTGGATACAGGCCCGTATTGCTTGTGCCAGCCTTCACATTCTTGTTATTCTATTAGAGTAGTGAGAAATTAGCCTTACTTGTCTTACTTAGTTGTAAGGACACCCCAACCGTGGTATATTTTTATAAATTTGATCAAAACACATTTATTGCAGTTGTGAATGGTGCATGAGGGATGTCGAAGACAATGACGATGAAGTCCAGTGCTGAAACTTTGATCTTGCAGACATTCATGACAGAAGTTCCTTCGAAATACACGATGATACTGCAGCATACTAGGATGTTACGATTGACGAAGCGTCCAATATGTACACGGAGGCCATTCAGGTGCAACGAAGAGATGTGTATCATGAGACTACATACTTGCTTTGGATCTTTCAGACTCACTAGTGATTGCATGGTGGCTATTATGCTAGTTTTGAAATGTTTATATGTGCTTTGAATGGAAAAGTAGCTAGTATTTCAACATGCACCATATTGCGATTTAGGACCACTCAGCCCTGGGTGTCCTATATATAGGACATGTCTCCATATCTTATACTACAGTTATGGAGTACTCGAATTGGTAATTTTTGCGCTCATTAGGTGCTAGTGAAGGGATACCTACAAGAAAAAACAAAAAACAAAAAAGCTTCCGCCCATTAAAAAAAAAAAAAAAGTTCAGGGCCGAAAAACTTCTTGGTAGACAACTCGGTGATTCAGTTGCAGCGAAGATGATGCTATTATGATGGTGATACCCAATACATTAGCTGATATTATCCATCATTTAGCCAACAGTTGGTTATCATACATGCTGTGCTAGTGCAAATGTGGTAGTTGGATGCATTCAGTGAGAAATTATCATGGACTTCTTTGACATACTGTGTTACAGGAAGTTGGTGCAAGAGCCTAGGAAGCCATTGTTTTCAAAGTACATTTTGTTTGCAAATATGGTCCATTTATGAGTTTTGAAAGCTTTCGGTAGAAGGTTCTGGTTGAACGTAAGATACTCATGATTTCAATGATGTGGCTGCCTTTAAGACCATTGATAGTGTGCACAGTATTGCTACATTAGCAATTGAAGCTGCCACCGTGTAGCGTCACTTGGGCCCACTGCCATCATCACTATGCTTGCAGGCTGGGCATGTAAGTACTGCTGATGGTGTGTGGTTGGTTACATTGACATGGTTATTTTTCTCGAGCTCTAAAGTTTCTGGCCGGCACTTGCTTCAGCGTGTTACACATTTATGATCTGTATACCTTTTACTTGTTACTGGGGAAGCTTACAGTGAGTGCTCACCTTTCGAAAACGAGTGCTTCTTTCTTTATTGCAGCTGGCAGACTGTCTCATGCTGCAGCAGCCTTCGTCATCCCCCTCACGTTCACCTTCGCTTGGAGTGGGCCACCTGTCAGGCTCCTCAAGTCTGTTCCCAAGTCCTGCGCACTCGTCCCAGACAGGGGCCTCGTCGTCGAGTGGTAGTGGGGTTGGTGGAGGCACGCGCCACTCCCCTGCACCCCCTGCACATTCGGGGGCCAGTAGTAGCGAGACCAACGCTTCCCCTGGTCGCGGGGATGGCGGTGCCATGCCCCTGGACCTGTGCGTCAAGCGCAGTGCCGCCACTGCTGGCACTGCATACCTGTCCCCTGAGGTGACGCTGACCCCTGTGGGCCCTCCTGCCATGACCCCTGGTCCCCCGCTTCCTCCACCTCCTCCTCCCGCAGCTCACCAGCGGCACATTTTGGAGACCCTGCCAGCCAGCCTGGGCCCCGGTAAGGGTACTGTGCCTCTCGGAACGCCCTTGGGAACGTCGGCGTCATCGTCTTCGCGACGGCGGGGCCGAAGACCACGAAGCTCCCCCTTGTTGCCGGACCACTTGGCATCTGCGAGGGACTGCAGTCCCATGGGACTTCTTCTTGGTGCTTTGGCCGCGCAGGTGAGCAACCATTGCTTGCGTTGTCCGTTTATAAAGCAGACTGTACCTCACCATGAATGGTAGTGCTCAAGGGGAAAGTCTATAACAGCTGTATCTTGCCCATAGTTACCTTCAGGGAACCTTCAGGGAAGAGGCTTGGGGGCTCACTGAAAGAGTTCAGCTTAAAGTGAGGATGATGCAGCAAGCATTGGAGTGGAAGATAATAGGTGTAATGTAAAGGGATAAGAACAGAGTGTAGTGGGTCAGGCATTAAACACGTTCAAGACATTCTTGTAGAAATCCAGAGGAGAAACATGTCTTGGCAGGGCATGTAATGAGGAGGCAAGATAACCGTTGGCCATTCAGATTAACAGGGTGGATCCATAGTGAAAGCAAGTGTGCCAGAGGGCAGCAAGAAGTTAGGGGGCCAGCTCAAGAAGTTTGCAGGGATTTCGATGGTCGCGGTTGGCACAGGTTCAGGTTAATTGGAAAGCTATGGGATGGGCATTTGCCTTGCAGTGGGCGTAGACAGGCTGGTGATGATGGAGGATGTTTTTGAGGGAAACCATAAAGAGCACAGACGACTAAATATATATGGCACAGTGGAATATTTTTGGCATTTTATGTTAACTTTCACAAACCTGTAGTTGTCCTTGATGCAAATGTAGATTGTCAAAATAGTTTTAGTACAAATTTGTTTTTATCAGATAGGGGGAACTTGTAACAGTAGACCACTAAAAGAAAGTAAATGTGCCTTTCTCATCTTTTACTCCTGTAACTTGACAATTTGTATAGTAATTGGGTAATCAAGGACCCTCATGCTTGGGAGTGGTACTTATAGTCTGGTTGCGTGATCTGGTGATGGGGTATAATGTAACTCCATTATATTTAAATACCCATAACTTGCTGCATAATGTTAATAGCACATAAATTTTATGCATGTTGAGATGTATTTACGGCAATTATTAACTACATGAGGCAGCTGTACTTAAATTGAGACTATACACTGAAAGGACCACAGTGTTTTAACATGTATTTGATGAGACTGGGTGGTGCCATGCTTTTTAAATACCCTTGAAATAGGTTTCACATTGGCAGCTCATAAAGGTTGCACATTACAGAAGAATGTGTCTGTTTTTATTGCAGAATGCAAAGCTGTCACCAAGGCAACAAGAGTCGTTACAGAGGTTCCAGCTACTTGCGTCCCAAGGTTATAAATCGAGAAATAATACCGTAAGCATGAGGCATCATATATATTGATCATTTTACCCTTTTTGCTTTCTGTAATTGTAATTTCTTGTGACATGTCAAGCGAAATGAGCTCCATACAATTGAAGCATGTGACTTTGCTGATGCACAGTTCATTTCTCGCTTTCTTTGCAGCTGGATTTTATCTTGGTGACAGTCGTTGCAGTTCTGTGAATCTGCACGCATTTATTGTACAAGTGCTTTATTATTTTGAATGAGTTCATTGATGTTACAAAAGTACGGAATTTGATTGTGTTTCACTTTTTAGGCATTCAAGGCATTTTCATTACATAAAGTGAATCAACAGTTAATTGTTGAAGGTAAACACTATCATAGGCTCTGAATAAAATGAAAGCTCAGGACAAACAAATACAGAACTCCACATTAATGATGAATGAAAGGCTATATGTTACCGATAAGAGGTTATAGCAATAATTGAAGGAACAATTAAAATAGCAGAATTTTGCTATGTTCTTCCAAAAAAGCTAAAGGGCTGGGCTGGGAACTGATGAAAGCATTTCAAGAGGTTATGGGGGGATGTGTACATATAGGTTGTAGAAAGAGTGTGCTTTGCAGTCTAGTGTATGTACGTTAGCTGTAGTGTGTTATGCTTTTTGTTCAGTAATGAATTCTGTTACACTGTTCTATGTTTATTGCCTGTTAGGGTAAACACCGAAAGGGTAAAAATGGGAACTTTCTCTTGCCTTTGCTTGTAGCAACTTGATATTCGCAGTTATTTATGCAGCTCGTTGTCATCATACAGAGGCAGTCAGCTCCTCTTCAATCTTGGCAAATATGCCATTTTTCAAACCAGAAAACTTCCCAGGCCGTGTCACTCGAAAGATGCCCCCTTTTGCTTCCTGCTGCCGTGAACATTATCCTCAGTGGCACCTAACCGCTGTCCTGTGGTGCAATTATTGGCAGTCTCGGCAGCTAAAATACTTTTCCTTGAAAGGCAGCTGGACTTTCATGGTCCTGATGTCGTGTTGGATACATTTTTGGCGATTGTGCCGGTTCTTGTTGCAAGTTCGTTTTGTGGTTGACGTAAAAATTGTGCCAACGCAAACAAGAAGCAGTGGCCAACTGTTGCCACCAAAATATGATACCTTCTTTTAAAGACTCTTGATGATGATAGCTACAGTAAAACTGAAACTTCTAACCTTGAGCTGAAATTTTTTGGGTCCACATGTAATCCGAGCCAGAACTTTCACGTGCACCAGCACACTGCTGATGCATTTTGCATGGAATCGTAAAAGGGAAGTGTAAGAGCCACAAAACGCAGGAGCTAATAAGCAATGAAAGCTGAGAAAGTAACCAGCTCTGAGTTGCACAGAAGTTTATTTCAATGCTGATAGCTTAAAGAAGAAAGAAAAAAACCATGCAGCATTGGTTTATGCTTTCAGTTATGTTCGATGTGACAAAGAAATTTTTAAGCACCTTCACTGTTACGTCTTCCAATCTGGCACTGCTACGGTGGATAATGATGTTGGCTCCCACACCTAACAGGCAGCCACTGTTTGCGATACCTTCACGAGATTATCACCAGATGAGTTTTTCCACCAAAAAAGCTAAGCCATCTCCACTCCGTGAAAGCTGTACTAACTGTGGACTGAGCAAGGCCTCCCCTCATAAATCACTCGACTTATCTCTTGCCTATGGGGGGGGTTTTACTCGGGACTTCACAGTAGTATTTGCACGTGACGATGCAGCTTGATGAGCTGTTTATTTTATGCTTAATTTGAAATTTGCCTGCCCAGTAAAAATCAAATTCTCAGTTTTCAAAAAGTGGCTGCACCAGTAAAACATGGTTATGGAAATGTGACAGTGTGGCATCCTTGTTTCCATACAGTGTATAATACCAGCTCATGTTTGTTCTTGTCACTGCTCGAGAACATTGTTTTTCTATTGGGAAACAAATCCGTGCTTATCCTAGCCACTAGTCCAGGAAGTCTGTAATGCTGTTACATCGTGCTGTTACCTCATTTTAATTATTGCCTAATCTGCTGCTCACATTGTGTTATAATTTGGTGGGACATCAGGCCATCAGAGTATGAATATCTGATATGACACGAAAAGAAGTGCTTCAGTAGTATTTTTGTCTGACAACGATAATTGTTATCTGCCTTGCGTGCGTTTCCTTTCTAAAGAGACTCTGCACTCAGAACTTCGCACTCAGGAATGCCATGTCAGTGATTGTCGTGGACCAAAAGGGCTTGACGAACATTTGTTATTTTAAAACAGATCTTTTACGCATTGCGGTTTTTCGTGTTGATAAAGTGCTGCAGTAAACGACTGTTTGTGGTCGTTACTAAAGCAGCCGTTATGTCGTGATGTTGACCGAAAGTTGTGTTTCTTGTATCTCTTTAGGGAGCCAGTGTTTGAGGCGCTATTCACGAACAGAACACAGGCAGGGTATATGCATATTTTTTCCGCATGCCATGCACAAATTTATGCCTTCTGGCAATGCAGTGGGGCTACTCCAAGTCATAGTATCTTTGCTACAAGCGAAAAATTTCTTGCTCTAAAGGCATGAATTCCTTTCCCAAACTCTTATTTTTCTTGCCACAAAAGCTGCTCCAAAATACCAAAATCCTCTTCCGTCACTGGAAAAGTGGCAACATATTGAATGGGCCACAGGAAAGCCATAAGAGAATGTTTGAGCTTGTTTATACTCGAACTGCGGTGCACTAATAATATTTCACTCTGCATTGTATCACGTTGACTGTTCTTTATTTAGCGCTAAATAAAGAATGGTGTGGTTTCTTGCAAACCAATCAACAAGTCAGTGAACGGTGTTGTGTTGTTCGATGCTTGTGTGCAGTTGTCCAAGTCTGGACCTGAGGTTTCTGCCTCGGAGCCGCCGCCACTGTCGGCATCCCCAGGAGGTCGCCTGGGGTCACCGTCCATGTCCCTGCCCCCACCACTCAGCGCACCTTCTCCCCTGTCACGTCCTCCGAGCCGTGAAGTAGCACAGCGTCAGGGGACAAAGCGCAGTTCCCCTGATGGTGAGGCTTCTAAAGACGTGCACCGGCCTCGCTCCAAGCGACAGGAGGTCGAACACAATGCCTCTGTTAGTGGTACGTCTTCTTAGCATTGTTTTCTGAATATTTTTAGTGATTGCAGGAGGTGAAAGCTCGGTAGTGAGGGAAGTGGATTGCCATGAGGTCGAATTTTAAAAGAAAAATTTCTGAAAGTGGCATTATGGATTTTTATTGGTGTCTTATGAAGTTTATATGAAGATATAGTTGATCTTGGATATAGCACACCTCAGTGGCGACAAGCTATACACACCAAGTTTAGAGGGACATCATGCACCACATATTACTTCAGCTGGCCTAAAATGTGACATGTACATTTGTACACACTTGCCAAGTGGACAACTATCACTCGTTAATATTTGCTGCGTGTGGCATATTGTTATTAGTGCGTTCTACGCACAAATGATCAAACATACGGAAGGAATTCAAGTATACAGAAGGAATTCCAGCTTGTTCCTTGCTACTGAAAAGTTTGAAAACTATATTGCTCAACTTATTCTAGTTTCCATAGTATCTGCTTTCTACCTCAATCTCATTCATGTTTTATGCATCCTATCCAGCTGATTCATCAAGTGACTCAGAATCTGCTGTTGGTGACTCACGGTCCATGAGTGGCACATCAGACACTGAAGACACCGAAAAGTCTGCTGCGGCCAGCACATCGAGCAGCATTCCAGCTTCACTGTCGGAAAGGGTGTCCAAGCGTCATACTGATGAGCATGGTGAGGTTACTTACTTTCAGAAAGTAGCACAAGTTGTATTTGACAGGCATCATTCAGGTCTCTGTCAGTGAAATTCTGAGGTGTGGCCCGCCGTAGCAGCTCAGCAGCTAAGATATTTGCCCATGAAGCTTGAGGCTATGGGATAGAATCCTGGCCACGGTGGCCATCTTTTGAAGGGGACGAAATGCAAAGAACACCTGTGTACGTAGATTCAGGTGCACGTTAAAAAACTTCACGTGGTCTAAATTACTGTGGAGCGCTCCGCTGCCGGGCGTGCCTCCTTACAGTTGTAGCTCGTTTTGACACATAGAATTCCATAAATTATTCTAGGAATTCTGGAATGGGTGGCCTGATGTGGATTAAACTAAGGCTGGGCTGATTGCTGGCTTTTCTGTTTGATATTGAAGTTTGAATGTACTATTGATTGCCTTGTCTTTTCATAACATTAAAAATAAAAAGCTTAGTCGATATTTATTAATGCTGCTCCAGTGTAAATGAGTGTTTCCTAATTGTTCCAAAAGCATGATTGTGCATTCTGAATACGCAGTGTGATCATGAAGCGTGCTGTAGAGGAGATGTCTGGGACAATTGTTGCCATCTTGAGACACCTAGTGCGCAGTGAACTGCTTTCGCAAATTGTTGTGGTTGCTAATTGGCACTTCGGTAATGTTCCGGATGTTTTATGACGCTGTAGCGCACTACAGACACACGGGAATCAATAAACACTGTTGAACAAGTAAATTTACCGTACGAGCCGCTCAGTCCAACGTATTCATTCCTGCCAAAGCTTGACATCAACTCAGGAGCGCATGAAATGCAAGATGTTTTTGCATCAGGCTGTTCTTGGAGAATCATGGTACTCAACCACCACAACTTGTCCAAAAGAAGCTGCTAAAGCTCATTAATGTTGTTTGCCAATGCAGCAGCTATGCTGCTGAATGTACCTTGATTGCTGCTAGAATTACAAGTTCCGGCATGCACTGTGGTGGTGGCGGGGTGAAACACTGTGGCGAGATCGGTCTGTTGGAGAAATCTAAATTAGTCCTTTGTCCTCCTATGGAGCTTAGAAAGGCTGGAGACGACGACGATGGAATTTAGGACTGAAATGCACATCTTTATATGTAATTTAATTCTTGTTAGTTTCGTTGAAATTGATTTTAGAGCAGAATTTATCCAGTGGATGTCCAAGTAATTTTTTCTTAGTTTTGTTGAAATTGAGTTTAGAGGAGAATTGATCTGGTGGAAGTCTGAAATTGGCTTTGATTTTTTATTACATGATATGAAAGCACAATTGCTCATGCAACAAGTTTTTTACTTATGGTGCTGTGTACTGAGCAAAATATTAAATTTTTTTTACAAGAAGTATGCCCTCTTTATTAAAATCATGTACACTAGACAAGCTGCTTTGCTTTCTTTGCAGAAGGCACAGCAAAGCGGAGGACGGTGCTATGTGACAAATGAACGAGAAGTCAGGATACCTCTGGAACAAGGGTATGCATTTTGTGTTGACTATCAAATGTATAGTGCTTCTATAGATTTCATTGGAGCTGTTTCTGTGCCATCATGCTGGCTTATTGTCACAGTATATACTGTCAGCAATGCAATGAATGTGGCTAGGTGGTGGATTATGGCTTACCAATGTGCCGGTTAAATTTGTGTTCTGTGTGTTCCTTAATGTGTTGTATGAGCCACCCATTAGCGCACTGCTAAGCCATTATATACCATGGTTACACGATTGTAAGTCGACCCATTTTGTTGAAGTTTGACATACAACATCGAAGGGTCAACTTACAATCAGAACTCATACAGGTCACTTGAGTGAGTTTTCTTCCTTTGTCTTGTGATCCTATTGATGGGTCAACCTACATTTGGGTAGACTTGCAATCATGTAAATGCGGTATTTTCTGCATCTGTACAGTCAGCGTTAGAACTTTAGCTACGGGAAAAACCTGAATATTCCTGTTTCCTGAGCACACAGCCTCACGCAAAGTTTCTGCCTATACTGCTACATGCCAACAGTAAAGAACATAGCATGTTCACCTAATACGGCCAACAGAAGCTTTGCAAATTGAAGGTTTATCACATGCTGCAGTCGCTAAACTCTTGACGCCAATTACAGTGGAACCCCGCTGTTACGTTCCTCACTGCTGCATTTTCCCGGCTGTTACGTTGTTTTTCATCGGTCCCGGCACAGCTCCCATAGGGTCCCATGTATTGCGAACCCCGCTGCTACGTTGCAACTGTGGGCGTGTTCCCGCATGATGCGTCGCAACCTGGCACGCCGTACCCGCTCGGGCATCGCTATTTTGATTTTACCGCCCGCTGATGGCTGCCGAGATAGCGCCAGCGCTATCTCGGCAGCCATGCGATCGCTCAGCAGCCGAGCGACACTCCCCACCCCCCCTCTCGCCTTTGCGTCTTTTCGTGCTCGTTAAAGACGGGCGGGGCGTTTCCTCCCTGCTTCGACGGCAGGCGATCCGATAGGGGTGATGTTATCACCTCCGAGCGACGGAGGTGGGCCGGACACGTTTGATCTCTGCTTCAGCCGTTTTCGTAGCCCCCACTAGAGTGCTTTTATTCTAGCGACCGTACTTTGGGCTCTGGGGGCTTCCGGAGAAAAGAATCGAAAAAAGGAACATCGCACTCGCAGCCCCTTTTGCGTATGACCGTGCTCGCCCGCGCAGCGAGGGGCGCGGCCGCGCGGCTGTCCAAAGTCTATCCGTGCGCTCGCCGGCGAGCTGGTTCGGGCCGGACGGAGAGCGCAAAATATACGAGGAATTTTTTTTTTTTTTTTGTATTGCTGGCTAAATGTCAGGGGTGTGCAAATTATGCGAGGGCGCAAATTATGTGGGTAAATACGGTAAACAAGCACTGAAGACGGAACGTGAAAGCGCTATCGAGCGATCGCGGACCCGACGCGACCAGCCAACCAGCCGTACTCGCAATCACAAACCACGCGCGGAGTGCCGGAACAGGATGCGGTGATCGCAGTGACGAGGTGACTTGCCTCCAAAATTGGCGCGTCACGCTGGAACTAAACCTTAGGCCGAATTATCGAATTTAGAGCTAGAAACCGTCCGAAATATCGGCCGGTTTTAACACAATAAGCCTATGTTGGCACTAGCGGTACCGCGCGCGGCTGTCCGGATTATCGGTCGGCGACCTAGATGGATCACCTTGCTGAAATAAAATGTTTGAAATCAAAGCGGCCCTGTTTTCATTCATTTTGGGAGCTTTCCTCACTCTTGCGTTTTCCCGGCTGTTACGTTTTTTTCCCCCCTGTCCGCTGAAAAACGTATGAACGGGGTTCCACTGTATACAGTTGAAGTTTGTTGTGTTCCTCTGTAGATGTACTGTGCCCTTGCAATCTTAGATTATGTTGGCACTAAATAAATTTTTTTTTTGTTTAATGAGATGGCAGAAATAAAATAAGTTTTCTTTTTTTGTAGGTGGCAGAGACAGACTCGTATCCAATCTTATGGAAAGTCTGGTGTAAAGGGAGAGGTCATCTACATTGCTCCATGTGGCAAGAAACTTAGAAGCTACCCTGAAGTGCTCAAGGTAAGTGTGTGTCATACCTTGATACTTGTAAGTATTCCTCAGTTTTAAGGGGGGAGGCAGCACTTAGAAGTCGAAAATCGGCCCATCACAGAAATAATTAAGGGGGACGCGGGTCTTGGAAAAGTAAAAAATGGCCAGAAAATCGATTTTGAGAAAAACGCATTTTAGGCATGTATGTACCTTTTAGCAGCTGCCCTCAAGTTATTAAGGCTTATTTCGATCGGGAAATAGTCTAAAATGTACTTTCAAGGTGCCACGGGAGTCGAAAGTTGCACCAAAAAAGAGTTTTAAACCTGCCATTAAGAGCTGAAAAATGAGTTCTAGGGCATTAGTGCTACTACGAGCAGGCTTACAAAGCTGCAGAAGCCAGCAGTGGACCCCGAGTGCAGCCCTTGCTTTACCTGCTGTTGACATTTCCGAGTCATGTTATAACACAACAGTTTTGGATTTAATTAATAAATATGGCGTGTGCTTTTTAGACATCAACTTTGTGCACCTTTATTTTTTTTTATGACAAGGCCACACTATTATACTATTTTTATATTCATTCAGCTTGCATGACACTGAAACAGACCTCTGACCAGCCAGATGTATAGTTTCTGATGCTAATTCTGGGCATGGTACCTGGCTTTATTACATGATTTTTCTAGTTTGTTATGAAGGTACGGTCTTGTATTTAGCATGGTCGCTCTCGTGAAGAATAAAGCTATAACAACATATAATTGCCAGTCCTGTAGCTGCATTTTAGCCAAAGTTGCATTTGTCTTAAACTTCAAGTGCGTTTTTCTCAGTTTGATGTTTTTGCTGCCCGCGCTCAGCCTTACGGGGTCTTTTACCAAGTTGTTCTTGAGTGAGAATAACAAAGTTGGTATCATTTTATTTGTACTGAAATGATCTGGGGGGTGATGCTATTTTTATTAACCCAAGGTCATTTTATAAATTACAATTAAGCATAATAATGAGGCAAGAATGTTAAAAATAATTGCAGTAAATGTTCCATCTGCTTTCTCACTTACAGAATGCTTTGAAAGGATTAAAAATAGCATCACCCCCTAGAGCAAGTCTTGGGCAATGGGGTCATGCACTTTCTTTTTTGGTTTAACATAATTTAATTGCTAAAATACCCTGTAAGAACTGGCTATTAATTATTTTTACCAACATCCATATCTCTTGAACCAGAGCAGATATTAAAAAACTGATTGCAGATTTGAAATCAGCATGAAAAACTAGACAAGACAGTGAAGCTTGGTTTACATTGACCCAAAAATAAAAAAAAATTTTAGAGACCCACGTCCCCCCTTAAGTTTTTAAAATCAGCACACCAAAATACAAACTAAAAATTTAATCCAGATCTATCCATAAATAAAAAAGTTGACGTTCAAGTGGAATTCCCCCTTAATTTTATCAGACACTTTCAAATCATGTTTTTGAAGGGCATTCTGAAGCAAAGGATCGCAAGAAAACAGCATTTGTTTTTGTCTAACCTAGATTCTCTTGCAATATTGCTACCTTCTGATGAATTTTGACTTGTTTGTGGTGCCTTAAGCTCTGGTATTGATAACAGCCACTGAGGTTTTGCATTGAAGTTGTATGTCGCATCATTCAGCCAGATTAAATTTTCAGTGGGGTGGGTGAGTCATCCAGATGCATAACTGAGGGGCAGGCTTTTGGAAGGAATAGCTGCATCATTTACTGCAGCTAAGTATCATGTATTGTACGTGCTGAAACACATAAGCACGCATAAATTTTGTGCCCTGTTTTGTTCTCTTGCAGTACTTACAACAGAATAACATTACTGACATTGGAAGAGAGAACTTCAGCTTCAGCTCCAGGTTGATTGTTGGAACCTTCATTGAGGCCACAAATGACGGAGAAGACACCGATGTAAGTTGACTAGTTCGTCTCGTGGCCTAGGTGGCACTAAGTGGGAATCCAAATGATCCAATTCCCCTAATTGACAGGGCACATATATAATGGGGTCTTACTGTATTTGAGGACACGATGTTATGGCATGTACTGCATCGAGTCAATCTTGAGAAGATTATCGAAACCATGGCTAGATTAATTTATAGTATGCTTGTGGTATGTGCATTTGTGCGTGCATTGGCAACTTGATAAAAAATAATTCCAAGTGCACTGTATTTGCACCATGAGACGTAATAGTTTTCAGCTTGGGAATTGGAACTAAAGAGAAACTAGTGACTTCAGATGTATTGAATGCCTCTGCAAGTATAATCGGTTCGTACACATGTAAACAACATTGTACTGTGCTCACTCCTGATTGCGCCAAGAACTGGGGGTGCGAAAGAAACCTTCACAGGTGCGTGCTGTTACATAAAAAATAGCAAAGCTGTATAAACAAGTTTTCAGACCCTTTAGAAGTGTTAAGGGTCTGTTCACATTTTGATCGCTGCGGTGGCTCATCGCTGACACCCTGTTTGTATGGCTGCTTTGAGGACTCCCTTACACGTTGTGTTGCTAGCTGCTGTTGACTAGGGCACCCCTTTGGACTTCCTGCTGACCTTCAGTTGGGAGATGTTGAAAGTTGACATGGGAAGGAAAAGTTATTGATTTCTGCACAAGTAACGAAATCTTTCAACAAAGGTGTTCATTCATATAAGTGCATGCAAAGTAACATTTATTTTAGTTGTTATTAACTGTGTATCAAAGCAGATATTCTGGACTCTGGCAAAGGTTTTGTTGTTTATTTAACTGATGCCACTGCCACACGAAAAATCGCAAGATGCTTGCAAACTTCTCACAGCTGTACCCACCCCCCCCCTTTTCATTTCCAAAAATAAAAATAATAAAATAAATAAACAAATAAATAAATAAAAGAGAGAGATGTGCACACTTCGACAGGCTGCATGAAATTTTTTGACCTGGCTAGAGTATTGTTTATGCTGTACAACAGCGATGATGCTCGTGTCTTCATTTTCTTCATTCATTGCTGCAATGTGCAGGGTGGCCGAGTTATGAGCGAAGAAGAGCTGGCCCTACGCTTGCGAATCCTGTGTGGAATGCACACTCCGGTGCCGCCGCCCCTTGTGCCAGCACTACCTCCCTCCTCGACGGCAGCGAGCAAGGGTGGCTCACCTCTGTTGAGCCTGCCAGGCCTGGCAGGGAGCCCACTGGCCGCTGCTGTGGCTGCTGGTACCTCGAGCGCTGGGGGTTCTCGAAGGGGACGGCCACGTAGCCGCCCTTCCCCGGATCCGCAGGAGCGAGCGTTGCAGGAGGCTGTCCTTCTCCAACACAGGCAGCACCTTGAGCAGCAGCAGCAGCATCAAGGTGGGCACAGTTGGGCTCTCACTACGCAAGTTGGTACACAAGCCTTACCCCTTGAGACTGCAAATGCGATGTCAGATCAACCGCACCTCAATAGGGGGGAAATTAAAAAATGCTTGACGATCCATCCGAGCACTGTCATCTTGGTCACCTCGGAATGTGCATTTTCTCTACGTTCAAATCACATGCTTCAGCTATCTTATCCATGTAGGAACGAGCACACAGAAGCAGATGTTTGAAGGTTGTTCTGAGGTCTCGCGTTGGCTGCATCCACCATGTGGTCCCAATGCACTGTGTCATTTCCTTTGTCCTTTTTCTGGGTTGGGGGTCATAATCACGCAGAAGCGCTAACCTTGCAAATGTGTGTTCTGACATGCTGAATGTCAGTCAAGCTGGAGTAGGTACCGTAGTGTTATTGTGACCGCTACTAGTTAATCCAAAGGTGGTGGTCAAACGCAATATCACCTTGTGTGGCTTCTGTCACAGTCTTCTTTTCTCTCTGTTTTGTAGTTGAAGAGGCGAGGCGGCACCATGAGCAAGTGAAGATGATCAAACAGCAGGAGCGATTTGAACGCCTCGAGCAGCAACGTATCGAGAAGGAACTGCGCACCCAGCAGACAATTGAGGTTCTTTTCTTTTCTTCATTACCTCTAGAGCTGTTATATGTGCTTACCTTGCTGTACTTGAACCCATTTGGTGCTTGAACTTGTGGAGAGAGAGTATTTTTACACCTGCAGTTTTACCTCTCAAAACTCTTTCTCTCTTGTTATTTTCTTTTCAAAGCTTTGAATGACTTGTCCTCTCTGTGTTGTACTGCATGGGGGCTCTCCTGCACGATTTTCTCAAGTCTTTAAAATGTGCAAGTGATCTGTCAAAAACAGTGAATGGTTGTTTGTTAGCCTCAAATGAGGATGAAGGTATTGCTTTGTTTGTCGTCAAAATGTGCCTGTCCACATTTCTAGCTTTTTGAGTGTTTTCATCTGCTTGAGAGAATTTCTAAGCTGTGGAGAAACGTGCTATCTGTTGTTGGCCTTCTTTTCTGGAGTCACTTCTGTTTGACAGCTTTGTGATTGTTGTACTGTGTGCCTCTTGCTCGGCTAGAGCATGCATTCACAGGGCTTTAAAAAAGGGTTGAGCGGGTTGATGCAGGTTTTGTTGTCATGTTCAGGGCGGCACCGATTGGAAAGGGGTGCTAGGTGGTCTGTTGATTTTGCATGGTTACACGTCTCCTTGCATTAGATCCGCCGCAAAAGGAGGGAGGATATAGAGAGACAGCGCCAAGACGACGCTGTTCGCAGAGCTCAGGTACTGTTTAGGAAGTGCACTTCTGCATGCTTTGGGTACTGGATCACAGCCTGCACTGGTTCGCCAAAATGGCTTCACCAGCAACTGCTAGAGCAACCGTTAGTGACACTAGTGGCCTGCAAGCGTGGCTTTGACAGCTGTCTTCGTGTTTTCACAAGTTTGCCTCAAATTGATGCCCTCCTTAGATCGTTCCTGAACATGGAGCCACAGTGCCTCCTGGATAAAGCAGTCGGCGCTATTCAGGCAAGGCCAGTGCTTGCAGTAGAAAGTTAGCCTCGCAAATGCTGGTCAGCAGGCAACCTTCTAGTAATTACAATGCGCACCTGTCGAGCTTGCCTTTACTTCTGACACAAAATTTATGGAAGTTCCTCGTGTTAACAGAAACCTCCAAATTGATCTTTCAGACCATAGCCTTGATTTGGCTGTGTCACCCAGTCATTGTCACAAGAGGTACCTGAAATTAACGGATTTGAAAGAACGTATGACAGGTGTTAGGCTGGACGACAAGCAAATGCAGGGTGCTTTATGGCATAGGTCATTGTGAAAATTTAGTTAGCTATTGTGTCGCTGAAGTATAACACTGACCAAAATTTTAAACAGATTTCCTGTCTTCCTGACAATTAAATATATTTAAGACTGCCTAATTCAGTTGGAACATTTTGCGACTGGCTGCCTTTGCGGTTCTAAATGTCCGTTGATGATTTCTCGGGGAGCTGCTTCCAAAGCTTGAGTTGATTAGGCTTACTTGTGTTGCTCTTCACCAGGCATGGTTGGTTTGCTTTGCGACATGGTTTACTTTGTGGTGAATTTCGGTGTTCATGGCCTCCGCAAGCACCTTGATAATAGCTTCTGTGGTGGCTCTACGGCTAGTAGCTATTAATATCTGCCGTAGAAACGAGAGTTTCGAATGAAGCATTCAGTAGTTACAGAGGCATGGGTTCAGTTGCTTACTGGTTCTTCTGCTGACGTTTGGGCTTACATTACATGCTTCTTTATTGCTATAAAGGTTCTTGCTGCCTGCTGTTGCCATGCACTTGATATCTACGTGTTGGTAGGTACTGCTGGAGAAATTCGTGATGGCTTTCACACTGCTTCAGTGCCATTGCATGTTAACATCTTGTTTGCACACTTGGCCTTTTTTTCTTCCTTCCAGCTGGCTGGCCTTGTTCGTGTCTCTTGTATTGATTTCATGCTTTCTACGTAGTGCTCTTCATCCTTGTAGCTGCTTATAGCTGCTTGTAGCTGCTTGTTGCTGACATAGGCTGCAGTGCATCATGACAACAAGAGGCGAGGCCCTCATCTTTGGTCACTTGGGCACTGAGCACCTCACATTCCAGAGAATTCTTGTAACAGAAAATATAATTCCTTCTTGTACTGTAGCAAATCGCCCATCTTCATCGGCGATCTGCAGCTCTACCAGTCTTCTTTACGGCGAAGCTGTGCATAACTAGCCTGAACTGTGTTAAACATGGGCAAAAAGTTCATTGCATAACTAGTGTATTGCCACTGTCGTTCCAACATCCTGAAGGACAGTCCGACTGTGAACTGTGCAAGAGAAAGCTGAGGTAACATTGCTGCAGCACACAGGTGTTAGTTTCGCCACAGTGTGCGAGTGTTAGTTTCGCCTCAGTACACGGGTGTTATGCGGCGAAGCACACTACATGCTGGAATGGGCCACTTGTCACGAGACATAGCGTATTTTTTTCCCCTAATTACCATCTTCTTTACCAACTCACTTTTCGAACTATTCGTTTGAATAGTAAAAGTCAAGTGTAAAGCGAATCGAATAGAAAATTATTTGAAATTCTAATATTCGCACACTCCTACTGATAACAGCTTAATGATAGCAACAGTGGTAGGGCATACAGTTCTTCTGCAATTGCCATTACACAATTGTCAGTGGTACTATGAAAGAAGATTACTATCATCCAAAGTTTCACCAGCCGCATGATGACTGCTTTTGTGCATGCAGTTCACAACTAAAAAATATCATAGTTTAATGCTACTTTGTATAGAAAGGTTGAATTAGTATGAAGTGATGGAGGCTTTATTTGGTGCTTTTGTTTGTCCATCACATCAGTACACACTTAAAGAATATTCTTTAAATTCTTTAAAGAATATTCTGATAAACCCAGTGGTAGCACACAGCGACATCAGGAATTAATTTTATTTTTATATTTGGTTCATTTTGACTCGGTAAATGCGCTTTAAGTGTGCGGTGTTCATTCTTTGATTTTTTAAAATTTTAATATAGCCCTTTTCTACCTATAAAATAATAAACTAGGTGCCAGCACGCACCACTCTTTGAGACGACACAGTGAGCTAGTGCATGAATGTTAATTTCATGGCACAATTCATCTTTTGGTTTTGTCTCCTCTGGCCCCTGGAGCCTCTTCTCATGACACGAATGGTCTTTTTAGTTTTACAGAAGGGCATTTTTATGGAGTTAATTTTGTCATCCCTTTATCTGGAGGTATTCAGGGGCAAAGTTCACCAGACACCCGGAAGAAATGTTGCTATGAAGGGTGCTTCTCTTTATTTTTTTTTTCCCACCTACTTTCGTATGACCTTAATACATTGGTGTTTCAATCTTGCTATGAATCCTCATTTCCTCTTATTCTTCTTCTTTCTTCAGGAAAGAGAAATGAAAAGGCAACAAGCTTTAATTCTGCGAGAGCAGGTGAGCATATTTTGCTGCCTTGCCTTCCCGAATTTTGCTGCACATCATGGATACTAACGCATTTTGTTAAGCTGGGGCATTAGTGTGTGGGTTATCCACTACATAAAAAACTAAATGTGTATTGCTTCCTGGTCTGCAAGCTAATGCCTCTTCCATTTCCCTGGCAGTTGTGCACAGATGAGGAGCTGTAGCGTGTGTCATGAACATTGTTGCAATAAGCATGACATGGCATTTTCCCTCTTATGATGCTCTGGCATAACATGGCACCCATTAGCTTGTCTTTCTCTTATAGGGGGCACAGCATTTGCATTGCAAAAAAATAAAGGAGGTGGGGATGGGGATCTGTTTTGTAAAAATTCCATTTTCAGTTTCTCTGACCCTTTCTCTGATTCCGGAGCATATTTGTTGAAAACCATCTAGAGATATCCTAAAGCAGTTACCGCACTTGCCGAGAAAGGTGAAAATTACGTAAACCTTACACAAAAAGAAAAACTCCCACGGCTTCGGACGCAGCATGTTGCCACTGTAAGCTATGTTTTGCTGTGTGCCCTCTCCTTTTTCTTTTTTAATCTTCCATACCTGCTTGTTCTCCTCCTCTTTGTTATCCATTGCCTTCTTCTTCTTCCTTCTCTTCTTTGCTGTTGTATTTTTATTCGTCTACCTCCTCCTCCTCTTCGTCCCCTCCCCTTCTTCCTATTCTACTACTTTGGTGTCTTCTTCCCTTTCTTCATAGTCGGTAGTCACATTCTTCCTCTACTTCTGCCCCGTCGTCATTATCTTCCTCTCCTTCTTCATTTTATGCTTCCTCTTCATCGTTGTGATCTCCTTTCTCTGCTTCTTTTTTCACCTCTGCCTCCTTTTCCCTCATCTTCATCAATCAAACTACTGCAGATGGCTAGCATCATATGTCCTGCAACACACTCCTACCATATTAGACGTGAGCTATAACACAATGTCCAACCAAGTGGTGAGAGTTGGGGATGCTTAGTGTTGCCCTGTTGACTGGGTTGCGCAGGCAAGGAGTTAGCTACGGACACTGGCAACAGTGGCAGGCACCATCTCCACAGATTTCTGCCGTTGTATCAGGCCAGTAACAGCTTGCGCTGTAAAAGGGTGCTTTTTCAAGGTGATGAAACTGTAGTGACGCAGCTTGGCAACACCATCTTGGTCTTTTCGGAAAAATCATATTCTCCATCTTCAGATTCCCTGTTCAGCTGACTTCTCCCCAAAGAAACAAATATATCAAAGGCTAATGTTTGAAGGGCCACTTTAATGCCTCCTATTTGCTGTGTCTGCCGTGTTCCTTCAGCACGCCGTTCAATTAGTCTGAGCCTTGCTTCAGGAATAGTGTTGGACTGCCTCTTGTATCTCACGAAGTCATGGCTGCCAAGAGCGGCACTACTTAGTTACATGTTTGCACTCGTTCTGCGTTCACAGGTTCATAAAATAAAACTGAGCATTGGTTTGGCAGCCACAAATGGAAACTCTATCATCAGATTAAGACTGCACGACCATACAAGTGGCTTCATGCCCAAGAAGTTGAACATCGCAAAACACAACAAAGAACGCAATATAGGTGTATTTTAGAGAATTAAAGAGATAGCAGAACTTTAAAAGCAATTTTCTCAACACTGTCTTTTTTTTTTTTCTCACGTTGCGTTCACTTTGTCGAGCAGTTGTCTTGGCAAATCATGTATTGCATTTGTTCCTTAAGGTACCTTTGAAGTCTGTTTAGGATATATAAGTCTCTTGTCTTTATCCTGGTGTTTCAAGGGTTCTTTCTCCGGTTCCTTGTTCATGACTGAAGTGTGCTCACTGCAGCTGCAGTGCAGGAAGCATGAACTACAAGTTGGAGTGTTGAAAGAAATTTTTAGGAATGCCATGTCTTTCTATGCACATTTGGCTGCGAATGCAATATTTAACAAACTGCCTACTTCGGTTAGTAAATCGTCTAGTCCCTCCACAGAGGTTCACGTTAAAGAAACCCAGGCGTTCTGAATTCCAGTTGCCCTCCACTACGGATTCTTTCATAATCATATCTTGATTTTAGGGACATAATGCCCCAGAAATTATCTGCACAACAGTTCAGAGAAGTAGCTTGTTGAGCAAAGTGTTCCCAGGTGATTACTTGGAAATTTCTGTGATAGTATCGCAGAGCCATTTTGATGTTAACTTTCATCAACATCAATTAGGAGCAAAAAACTTGGTGCCAAAAGCCATGTCCCCCCTTAATATATGTGAGTGTGTGGTGTGGTGAGTGGTCTGTGCTTGGCTCTTGCAGAGGAGTGCATGAGGTAACGTTGTGGCTCTTTTATGACCCGTACACTGCTGTCACAATTAATGTTTTTGTGCGTAAGCTTAATCCAGTGCTTGCCCCCCTCCCCCTTTTTGGGTTGTGGGCATATTAGCCACTCGTGAATTTGTCGAGAGCCAGTCTCACTCGTGGAAATACATAATGCCAAATACACTGCAACTAGGCCTAAATGTCTTTTGACAATGTATGTGTAAAAAATGTCAATTACTAAGCATAAATATAATTTAGCTGTTAACTATTTCTGGTTGTTTGAGGACTTAAAATTTGGAACAAGGCTGATGGTTTATTTCAGTTCTATATGGTATTCTTGTACATAACAATCTTTTTGCATGCAGATGTGAAGGTAACACTGAACTTTTTTTTTTTCATACACTTTTGCAGGAGATGCAGAAACGTCGCGAAATGCTTCTTATGGTTGATTTGGTGAGCCTCGTCATTATACTCCATTTAATATATCTTGTTTCCTTGTGTTTCTGTAAAGGAAAAGATGCCAGAGATCCATCTACTGTGCAATTTCAGTGCATGTTAAAGAACATGATGTAGGTGAAATTTCCAGAGCCCTCTATTATGGCAGGCCTCATAATCATACGTATTGCATTTTTGGCTGGTAAAACCCCAGGGCTTGTTACTACTGTATCTTCGTGTGGTTTTTTTTTTTTTTTTGTTAGCCTTATGCGTAGAAACGACACCATTGCTGGTGCGTGCTTGTATTCAAATGCCTTCTATTTTGTGCTTTGTTGTGCTTTGCTTGATTTGAGTGGTGACATATTGCCAACGCGTTATAGAGCCAATATTTGTGCAGTGTAATGGGCTGCAGTTTTTTTCTTACCACTTTGTTGGGTGCTTAATTGGCCTGAATGATACGAGAGAATTTTAATGTTACTGTAAGAAAGTATAGAAGTTGATAGTCCACTGCTTGTTTTTGTTTTCTTCCTTGCACTAGGAGCGGGAGAGGAGAAGACAACATATGCTGCTTGTTCGTGCCCTAGAAAATCGCAAGAAGATGGAGGTATGGTTTAGGTTTATTTTCTAGAAAGCAGTTACTATGACTATCTGGTTACTCATGGGTCACTGACACAGAAATTTTCATCCGGCGTTTCTTTTTTTCACTGCAGTATGTATATGAAGGCCTGTTAATCGTTCACTGAACTATGTATTATCATGAGTTCCACACCAGCAGCGCTGGCCTTGAAGCATTGTCACCCACCCTTATTTTCCTTATTCTGAATTGTGTCAGTGTAACGAGGGAAGCTAGGTCTGCATCACAAGGGGGGCGGGGGGTTTGATGTGCTTTTTTGAGGCCAGAAAGTTTGAGGACATCTGCCATTCTGATATTAAACATTTTAAGATTTTGTGTAATAATTGTTGTTCAAGCTTATGGAAGAAGTAAACGTAATAAACTTAACGAACTATTTCTCTATTTATCGGCACATTGTAGAATTCACTGTTAAAATCGTTTTCCAAATAAAATGGTCTTTCCATAACAGTAGCACAAAGCGCTGTGCAAAATGTATTCATCACAACATTGCTGTGCCACAAACAGTTTATATAGTCAGCAGCAAACAATATGCATGCTTATTAAGTTCAAAGTTATGTTTTTTCCCCCCTTAAAAAATAGCTGCAGAAGCGCAGACATATGTGCAGCTGATTGCTCTTTTCAACTGTTCCCAACCTTGTTGAGCTGGGAAGAAAGTTCACATGGTTTCCACGTTGATGCCAGTTGTCGTGTTTGTTGTTTTTTTCAACTTGTCTTGCACAGCTGTTCCACACAAGAAGTTCATAGGTAGCACACAAAAAAAAATTGCTGGTTGTTGAGCTGCGGCATGATGTTCGAAGAAAATAATGTGTGGAGTTTGCAGTGTCACCGAAGCATCCCAAAACAAATAATATCTTGTGATTGCAAAACCATATATAACATTGCCTTTAAGTGGCCAAGTCTCTGATAGCTAGTTAGTGTAATTTGGCGGTACTCTATTTGTGGGCTTTAATAATCAAGGGCACTCCTAAAGTGATGTCTTTGTTCTTGTGACAGGATTCAAAGAAACTGGATATGCATATTTTGAAGGAGGTCAGGAGACCTGTCGAAGACATGCTTCTGAAGGACGCTCTTGTAAGCTAGCCTGTCTTGCTTGCTTGCTTTCTTTCAAGTGTGATCTTTCTTCAGTGCATGCGTACATGCACTAAATGCATGCGCTAGTACAATATTGTCTGTGTGTGAGCTTTTAATTTTGAGCAATATTTTCATGGGTCCTTGTAGAGTCTTTGTACAGGATAACTACACATCACGGTGCAAAACTGTTTTGATACACTGATGCCACTGATCTTTGTTCTCTTTTCAATATCTTAAGTAAGCTGTTGCCGAGATTTTGTGTGCTCATCACGTTTCACGTCAGTCTGCTAAAACAGTGGACAGAGTGTCGACTGCTTGGCTGCTTGAAGTATTGGTTAAGTGCTTTTTTTTTTTAACTACTCTAAGGGCCCTCCTTTCTCCTTTCACCAGCATTAAAAGCTGACAAAGAAAAATAAACTAAAGTATTTTAGCCACATTTGTCAACTGATTTTTTGGATAGCATGCATACAAAAATGGTGATAATGATAGTGCTGACTGAAAAACAAGAGTACTTCCCAGTAGTGCTTTGACAACCAAGGAGGAGCTCCATTCATAGCACCTGAAACTCTATGATGGCACATACTTTCGAATCTTGGAGCCTACACAGCAGGACATCGGAAGTCAAGCTTGATGAAGCAAGCCAAAAAATTCAACAGGGTGACTTTAATGACGGAGCAGTGTGGCTCAAAATGAGCTGTTCAGTCAGGAAGACCAAAGTTTAGGAAAATTGGCCACGAGATTGCACTAGCTCTGTGGGAACCTTGATGGTACACATTTGAAGACTGGAATATCTAAGTCTGAATTTCCATAGCCTGAAAAATCCATCGGTGGCTGTATGTTGATAGGCAGGTTCTTATAGCAGCAGTAACATTATTTTTTTCTTTCCTCGTAGCCTTTGCCAACACTAAACAGGATACCTGGACTAAAAGTTCCGGGCACTGCGTTTGCCAATCTCTTGATGGTTCGAGAGTTTCTGCACAACTTTGGTGAAACGCTACACTTTGGTGAGTACTGCATTTATTAAACTGCTTTTCTAGGTTAGTCGCAAAGGTTCTTTGCTTAAAGCTTGGTTATGATAAAATTTTTATGTATTTAATGGCACTGTTAGAATGCTGACATCTGTTCAATGCCTTGTAAATATTAGAAAAAAAGAAAAGCATATTGTAATGCAGTGCCGGAGAAGCGCGAAGGAAGAGAACAATGTAGATCGAGCGCGAGGCTTTAGGGTGATCGGCCACTTCTGACCATCCGATGTCCTACTGCTTTCACCTCTTGCTCTGTAAATAAATCCATCATTACATCCGTAACATTATGCAGGCTATCTCTTGATTTAACTTTGTGTACCACTGTCATGAACTGATATGCTAAAGACCTTTCGTTCTTTTTCCTTAATAAAATGTAAATGCCTCATTTTTATATTAGAGTGCCTCATTTTTATAGTTTAGTGTCTCATTCACTCGCACACCTTCTCAACTAACCTTATTGTTGATGTGTGAGCGTTTCTTTGGCAGCTCAGCTATGTTTCGTGCACTTTCCTTCAAGCAAGGACGGTAACTTGTTCTTGTTTCTCTGACAAGTTTTGCTCTGTCTTATGTGTTCTTGGGTACTTTGTGAGCTCTCCTTTTGCACCTTTGCTGCAGCAAAATACGTGACATATACAACTTAGTCAAGCGAGCTGGTTAAAGAAAAATGGTAATTTTTGAGGCTGGAAGCAGACTTTAGACTCGTGCAGTTATTTCATGTGTTAAGAATTGAACATCTCAGAAGAAATAAACGGTGATCCAAAAAGAGCAAATAGTGTGTAGCAAGGACACATATTAGTGTGAACCATTCGCACTTGAAACTAATTTTGGACTGTGCTTTCGATGAGAGAGGCTTTGGGTAGAAGAAGGACAAAGTGACCTAAAGCGGGAATCCAGTCTTACGAGCTTTAAGAATAATGCATTTGGTGGTTCTCTAGTCACGAGTATGGGCCTATGTGGCCCCAGGATTGACCCATGCTGGCCCTTGCTTGACCTTTTATTTTGTGTCATTCTTGTACATTGAACCCTTGTGACTTAAGTTCAGTACATTTGAAGCTGTCACTGTAGTTCACATTTGCACCTCTTCAGAAGTGTCTCTATAGATGTCTCTCCTTCTTGCCCCCAGATCTGGACAAGATTCCGAGCTTGAATGCTCTCCAGCTTGGTCTGATCAACCACGACACCAAGTCCGAACAGCAGTTGCTCAATGTAGTGCAGCACCTGCTCACATGTGCCATTCACGACCCAGGAACACTTCCCTGCAAGGAGGTGCTTACCACATTGCCCTCTCTTTAGCGTCTATCATGTTCCTTTTTCATTGTGCATTGGTCTGCACTGACTGGTCTTCTGTGATGCCATGAGGGTATCACAGTTGCGTGTACAGTTTGGTATTAATGTAGAAATTAACTGTTAATTCTCGATATACTAAAATTATTAAACCAGCGCTTGAGCTCATTGTGTCCAAATTTTCTTATGTTGAAATTTGATGTTTTATTGAACCGGTGTTGTTGTCATAATACTTTGTGTTAGCCTTCACTCTCATGCATTTATATCTGTGACCTCTTGAGAGTTGTTTTCACCGCCATGTGTAATAGCAGTGAATATAGAATATTTGATGGTGGTTGAATTAAAGGGACACTAAAACAATGCACAATTGCCTTTGGCTGAAGAGTTATTGAAAGCTATATGGTTGATACTGCCATGATCATGAGATCTTTATTAGAAGAGGAAATGGAAGGTCAACATTTCATCTTTGAATTTGTAGCTGGAACCCTGGCATATGATTGTCTGTGTGGCATCATAGATTTCAGCCCCCCCACCCCCCCTCATATTTTGGCCAACTTGGCTTAATAATATTCCCAAAACTTGCTGTCTTACTTGCCTTCCTTGGAATTCAGTAGGATTCATTTTTATTACTATGAAATTATTTACACCTTAGCAGATGCAAACAAAATCCAAGATGTCATAGTGAGTTCATGTGGCAAGTTCAAGGGGACATCACCACCTGTATTGTCTTTTTGTGCATCGTCACCTCCCATACCTCCCTCTATCTCTATTTATCCCTTTTCCCCCTTACCCCTGTGAGGAGTAGCAGGCCAGAGACTCACTCTCCAGGCCGAAATCTCCTCCTTTCCTCTCATTAAATGCTTTCTTCTTCTGGCTTGTGAAGCATCTTGCAGAAATAGTGGTATGCGTAGTATGTTGGAAAGGTCCAGAAGTAAAGTGTCTTCATCTCTCTAGTACCCTTTTAGCACTCTCCTTCCTTAGAACCATCTCCTACTTTGATTGCATGTCACAATGTGACTGTAATGAAGGAATGGCTGTTGCTTGCTCTCAAGGCCTTAAAGGGCCCCTAAACCACCCCCAACATTTTTTTTGAGAATTTCAAGTTAACACGCACGTCGCGTTGAGAATGCCGTCACGATGAACTGTGCCAAATTCGGCATGTGCTATGTGCCGTGGTTGTGCCACAAACTCGAAAAACAATTCGTGCGCCTCTCCAGGCATTTCTGGCATACCAAAGTTAACCACGACGACAGCAAGAGACAGCAACGTGGTTTTTGGTGATGTGAGCAGAGGCAGAGCTCCGCTGATTGGTTGAAGGGGAACTCTGACTTCCAGCTAGTCTGCTAGCAATTGCACGTGCTCCCTGCCTGTCTGTTCTTCTTCATTGTGTGTCGTTTGTGTGGACTAGAAACTAACAACTGTACCAACGAGTAGAACACGATGGGTAGTGCTAGCACAGAGCGTTGGCACAGAACCAACAAAACACTTGTGTGAGCTTGGAGGCAGGCAGAGGCACGCCAACCGGAAGTGGACAGTTTGAACTGGGCGCCATCGACGATGTATGTCACGTGACATTCAGAGGAGCACACGGCAAGGAGGTGGCACCAGCTGGTGTGTGGTGAATGAGAGAGCGCAAGAAGCAAGCGACGTGTAACTGTGCTATTTCGGCACCGTTTTGCAAAATTCTTACAGCTAAGCGTTCATTGCACGCATCAGCATAAAACAACATTACAACTAAATTTTGACCTCTGGGTGGTTTAGGGCCTTTTAATACAGCTCTGGTTCTCTCTCCTTTTTTTTTTACCTTCTCCTTTGCAGCTTTGTTAATTTAACTGCTGCTTTTTTTTTTTAATTCTTCTATGTTCTCTTTCAGCCTGTAGAAACAACACACATGCGTAAGGCTATAACTATGTTTCTTTGATGAGACATTGTCGGGGCATGGTTTCATTCTGTTCTGCTTTTTAATTTACAGGCTGTTACAGTCCTTGGCCAGCACGTGAAGGATGCCACAATCACAAATGACACTGTAACAGAGGCCCTACATCTCTACTTCATGGCTCTTGACAAAGAATGTGCTGTAAGTTAGCAGAGATGATCGCAACTGCTGATCAGTTAGCTTGTCTAATGCCTTACACATTTACTGTGTGCATGTAAAATCTGTCGAGGTGCTTTGGGTTGACTGGCAATTGCTACAGTGAGGCTAGCTTTTTTATATTTAATGGACCTTTTCGGAAATGTGCAGCGCTGCGCTTTTTCCTGGTGGCAGAACTTTGTGAGAGGGCTCACCGGCGAGCTATCGCTCGTAGTAATGTAAAGGCAATGTTTGTACTTGTGTATTCCCCCCCCCCCAGTTAATGTCTCCCTTTTATTGTAATCAGCTAGAAGGTGCTAGTTTCTGCATTGTTGAAGCTTAGGGAAGCATTTCACAAGCATTTTAGAGCCCAAGCATGTGCAGTAGCATAAAAAATGTGTCTGTTGAATTTTCCATCTTGAAGGCTACACTTGTGCAAATACACAGGAAGCCTAGGCCTCATTTTCACTGCAAAGAATGCAGACAAAGGTATTTGTGCACTAAATTCAATGAAAAGCCAGCAATGCAGGACATGGACATAGAAAGGAACGCATGCAGACACACCTTTATATGTCCGTGTCCTGCATTGCCAGCTTTTTGTTGAATTTAATCATGAACCAACCAGCCTAGCTCTTCACTCTCCTATTTGTGCACTGTCCTTCTTTACAAATAATTCACTATAGTTTGCGCTGTGTCCAAAGGTTTAGGACCAAAGATGCAGATCTGATGCAACTTTTCACGTTTTTCCCGCACGTCTGTCATTGCGACGAGGCAGAGTATTGCCTCCAAGATTGATGGTGAGGGACTGGTAAGAGGTGTTTGCAAGGTACCACCGAAAACAAATTCCCACTGGTTTCTCGACAAACTGGGCGAGTAACCAAGCCAAGTGCTACACTGAAAGACTGAAACTATAAAACAGTGCCTTTTTACAGCATTTGAATGTGAACAGAGCAGCAGTAAAAGCGATATGATTCTTCTAGAGGGAAGAATGCTCGTCACCGCTGCGCACCCCTAGAAACAAACGAAGTAAGAAACTGTTGACTTAATTTTTTTGAGGCCCTTAGCACAGTGAGTGAATATTCGAATTCATTAGAAGAAAGCAGGAGAATATAACCTTAATTGCTGGCCTAAAATAGCAAGGACACACTTCAAGGTGCTGGCATCTGTTATGCCCATTTAAGTGCATGGCAGTATTTCGGAGCAGATGTGGGGCACTTTCATTCGGACACCCCAGTCAGGCGCTGCTCGGAGGTCACATGAGTTTCTGAAAAGGTCCACTGAGCTCTTAGAAGGGAAGTAGTCACTGGACATTTCAGCCACTTATAGTGGATGAGTTCTGTTTGATTGTTCACATTCTACTGCCATCTTGACTGCTGCCTAGGGCCTTGTGACATGACTGTGAGGGATATATGTCCGTGGAAGACAATCTGACACATAAAATCAAACTACATGATTTCTGCGGTGTTGAATCTTTCACTATCTGATGCTTGTCACATTTCCCTTTACGATCAAAACTGTATACATGAATTTTAAAAATTATGTTGTGAATATTGTTGGGTAGAGGTTTTTCATCATTAGTTGTGGTAGAGTACTTCTCAATTTTCTTGAGCAGTCATCCTGTCTGCGTGAAAACAATCTAATATTGGGACGGCGTCACCTAAAAAAACAAATTGGTTCAGCAGAAAAATTGATTCAGAGGTGGCTACTTGCAGGCATGCATGTCAGTGGCACCGTCACTTGGTTTCATACTACTGCATGTACTGCTGCCTTACTTGGAAGCACTGCTCCTGGCACAAATACGTGTGTTGTAGACCTCATCTTTTGTGCTTTCTTCAGATGTATCAGTGGGTAACTGAAAAGCCTTTCTTGGCCCTGAACCCGACACAGAAGTCTGAAATCATGGCCTTTCTCTGCAATGAGCTTCTATGTAGCCGAGCAGTAGTCCGGTGAGTATTGGCAGTGAAGATTTCGTTTGTGGCCAGCGTGTGTTACCAGTTAGAGTGCTGATATTTTGTGTCCTTTGACATACAGGCAAGTGGACAGTAGCATAGAAACTGTGATCACGTTGAGGAAGGACAAATGGCTTGCTGAAGGGGAGCTGCGCAAGTAAGTACACTGGCACTATTTGATAGATCGGGTGTTCTTCCTTCTTTCTGTAAAGGCTAAAGAAAAAGCAACAAAGTAAAGATTTACTTATAAAGAAAAGGGTGGAAGCCCCAGACATTCTGCATTTCTTTGTATACCTTGTTGTAATACCCTACCTGTAAGGTTTAAATTTATCATTTTTACTTACGCTGCCGTTGTCACCGTGCGAACCATTTCCTTTCCTTTTATTTGTTCTTTTCCTTCTTTTACGCGGAGATGTGAACTGGTCAGGCAGTTCTAATGACAGCTTTTTTGTCACAGTCCTTCTTTTTGTATAGCAGAATGAAAATAAACTTGATTTGATTGTGACTTGATTGTGACAAATGGTTTGCTTTGGGTGCTGTCTGGCACTTGGTGTTGCGCTGCTGATCCTATATCTTGCAGAACAGCCTATTTGAACCTGAAAAATCCACAGGGATTGTTTTGTGACAGAGGAAAATTTTTCTTGGATGCTGTGTCCAACCGAATTAAATGTTTTGGGCTAACTGTGACATTCAACCTACCATTATTAACAGGCTTAGGAGCACTCAACAGAGCAGGCAACGGAAGGCTATCCTAAAACAGGAATTGGAAAACAATGCTGCAGCAGCAAACAGCAGTACCAGCTCCACTAACACCAACAACACCACCAATGCCAACAATGCCAGCAACAACACCAACAGCACGGCCTCTAGTGAAGTTTGCCCGAACCATGCTGCAACTACTAATGGCGCTGCGACGCCCACCATTAAGGACTCTGAGGAGAACAGTGTCAAGGGTGAGACTGCTAGTGAGGCAGGTGACAAGGCAAGCAAAAGTGGCCGAGATGAGGAAGAGGAAAATGAGGACCCTGCCAATGATAGCGGCAATGAGAGTGATGACCCCCAAGAGGCTGACAATGCAGAAGAAGAAGAGGTGAGCGAGCGTAGTTGTGACCTATTCTAAAGTCAGGTCCCTTTACATGTGGCCTCTGTGGCCACAAGCTTACTTTTGTCCGCTTAGCCAGAGGCACAAGAACTTGGTTGTATTCAGAACTTTCCCTTTAGATCTGTGAGCTATGGT
The DNA here is from genome assembly GCA_013339685.2 of Hyalomma asiaticum. Classification (NCBI taxonomy): domain Eukaryota; kingdom Metazoa; phylum Arthropoda; class Arachnida; order Ixodida; family Ixodidae; genus Hyalomma; species Hyalomma asiaticum. The sequence goes on from CM023485.1 coordinate 38,239,321, forward strand.
TTCATAATCAAGCGCCTTTTCGAAAAGTTTAACCAGTTGATTTTTTGCTCATGAGTTAATCTCAGTAGCTGTGTCATTGTGCGTGGTGTTCATGGAAAATGGTGAATCAGTAGTATGTCTGGAGTGCAGTAGACTTGATAATTAAAACTTACAGTTAATTCAAACAAATTTAAAATTTTTGGTTGGCCTGGCATGCTTTCAGTGTATTAAGAAGCTGCTTAATTCAAGCCGCACCATTCGGTTATTCCTGTTAATTCACACTTTTTGCTTATATTTATCAGAAATACTAGCTGGTTTGGTTCGTTCTGACTGAACATTCATGCTCATTCATTCATGTTCATATGTTCATTCATGCTCATATTTATAGCCAAAAATAAAGCCAATCACCTCTCCAGAACTTGTTAAACCATTAAATCCGCCAGTGGAAAACAGGAAAATAAGTGCTGAGGTGGCAACAATGCATCTCATAACTTACCACCTTTGTTTTTCCTGGTGTGTAGCACTAAGCCATACATCTCCTTGCCTCTGATAATTCAAACAAAATTCTGGGCTCCCTTCAAGTTCGAAGTAACAAAAGTCCTCTATATGAAGTGTTTATGTCAAACTGCTAGCATAAAACAGTCTCTAAGAACTGCAACAGCATGCGTGTGCACAGAATGAAACTGTGAAGCTTTGGTAACAAAGTTTCACTATCTTCTATTTGACAATATTCAAGGCAGTGTCAGGGAACATGCAGACAACCACCTCCACATTTCTTCTGTAGAAAATATGTCTTGCTTTTTTTGGTGCTGCCACAAGTGCAACATTGATGTATTAAAGTGCCATTAGCCTTGCACCTTGATGTAAACAGCGCACGAGAGCATGCAGCGCTGCTTGGTGTTAACGACACTGACAAGCACTGTTTGTATGAAGCGAAGCCAACCTTGAAATCAAGGAAAAGCATTTTAACATGAAGTGCATTCCAGTTTACTTGAACACAATCTCTTTCCTTGTGGTATGCTTGTGACCATGTCTCTGTACTCCACTTCTCCCTTTACAGGACAGCGAATCAAGTCTCACTAATGAAGAGCTCGAGAAAAGGATAGAAAAGCTTTCAAAGGTTGGACATCTTTTGTTTAGCTTCCTCTAAACATATGAAGTAGTGTTAATACAGCATAAATTGATATGTGTGTTAAACACTGACATTAGAGCTGCATGAATACTTGAGAATATTATGCAGATATGCCTCAGTATAATCAACTTCAATATAACACATTTCTTGATATAATGACATATCTGGCTGTTTATGTCAGGCCCACAGAACACCATGGGGTTTTGACCTCAGTAAAATGAAGCATGTTTATGCACGATTTCAACGATTTCAACAAAGGAACATCAAGCCAGTAAATCCCACTTGTGCTGTGCATCAAATGGGCTAATTGCATGTGATTTCTTATGATTTCTTACAAATGCATTTTTCAAAATGTGCGACAGTGCGGCTGCCAATGCTCCTTCTACCATGATAGAAAGGAGGAGGGGGAGGGGGATTTCTGGATCCTGGCCACCAAAGCAGGGCGTACATGCAAATTGTGTAGTGCGTCATATTGCCCACGTAATGTGGATATCGTAAATGGCACAGTTCTATATTTCACACTTCCTGTTCTGCGCATGAGCAGCCGATTTGGTGGTTTTTTTTTTTTTCATCTTAGTACCAGCAGAGCTCTTCAGTAGCTTTTACGAGCTATCATAAGACCCTGGTATCACATATAAGCCATAAAACAGTACTGATTGAAGTTGTCTAAATTCGGTAAACCGGGAGAGATGCTTGTAAGTGCCTTGTCTGACCTGCTTCCTTTTTCGAGTTTGTCCCCATAGTCCTGTTGCAACATTTAAAGACATTTAGTGAACTTCTGGGCACCTTTGCCAAATTTTCCAGTATACCAGGAACTAAGCTTCAATCCTTTGTTTCTTCTTTTCTTCTTTTTGCACACTTTTGTGATTGATCTTCTGTGCATCAAAAAGTAAGCCATTCAGCCTGTTGCAGCAGTCTGACACTAGGTGTGTATGTGCATTTCCGCAGCAACAGGCACAGTTCCAGAACAAAGTGGCCAAGGCGAGCAACAGCATTCGAGCTGTGATGCTGGGCCAAGACCGCTTCCGACGTCGCTACTGGTTGTTACCTGTTGCTGGAGGCATATTTGTGGAGGCCATGGAATCCTGTGAGCAGGATGGAATGGGTGACTTTGTGGCCACAGACTATATGGCCGACGAGGACGATAGCAGCAGTGAGGACTCTTCGGTTGCCAAGGAAGCCACCTCTGCCAAAGGGGATGTCGCTGTTGTGAAGGAGGAGAAGCAAGAAGAAGGGGAAGAGAAGGCACCAGAGGACAGCGACAAGCCTCCTCTTGCATCAGTGAAGCAGGAGCCTTCCGAGCCAAAACAGATGGAAGAAGACATTCCCAAGGTGGCAGCTTCGACGACTAGTGAGGTCAAGAGTGAAGTTGAAATGGCGGAGAAGACAGACGCCTCCACCAGCAATGAGGAGCCCGAGAAAAAGGAGAAGGAAGTTGAGGTGCCTCCTAACCCGGACGAGAAAGGTTCATCCACCACTGCCAAAGAGGCTTCCCCTGCTGCGGCTGTGCCAACATCGGCAGCCAACCTCTCTGCAGTGACGACGTCGGCGACCTCTGTCCCAGTGGTTCCAGTAACCAAGGAAAAGAGCCCACTTCCTGAGCCAACCCTAGAGCAAAGCTGGATGGTTCATTCTCCTTTTTTTGCATCCATTATTGCGGGAAACATGCTGTTCAACAGTGGCACGTTCCCAGCCCCAGGTGCGGCCCCGCCTTCATCGTCGCCGAGCCCATCGCCACAGATGGGCGCGGCGGGCACTGTAACGGCAGCCATGGGGAAGGATGGTCCATCTCCACTCCTTGGGGGCTTCACCACTCCTCTGTCAGCTGAGCAGATGCTTAAGAACCTGGCTCAAAAGAAGCCCAAGCCATGGTTTAGCCTACTGCCGCGGGTTCCCTGTGACGAAGAGTCGCTGGCAAGGCTGCCTGGCTCAAAGGACATGGATGATGACGATGCTGAGGAAGAGGCTTCGTCCACTGTTGGCTCCACTATGGGCAGCAGCAGAATTGTGAGCGTCATAGAAACGGAGGACACCACCAACCAGTACGACAAGCCACAGCCTGTGCCTCAAGGTATGTGTAGCACTTTTTGTGAGGAAGCTTTTGTTGTTGAATAGACTTCTCTTAGTTACTTTGCTGTTAGTAGGGAACCTTCATTTATGTGGGGATTTCCCTGTGGATGTAACATTTGTGTTTGTTGTCTTGCCATTTGTCCTCTTATTTGCTATTTACAGTAATAGCTCGTTAAGTCAAAGTTGTAAAAACCGGGTAAAATTTTTGAGATAACAGTAACGCTGCCGCCGAGCGGATTTTCGAGATAAGCAATGTTGCGCAAATAGCCGGGAAAAATGAGCGCTTTCCAGAAAAATCACTGCTACTGAACGGCTCTTCAGCAGCAGTAGCTACTTAACGGTTCTTCTTCTTCTCGTAAAGGTTTGAAATTTCTTCTTCTTCTCGTAAAGGTTTCCATAATTTCATTAAGATGTCTACATCATGATTTGGGATGATGAACCATGGAGTGATTGAAAAGTTTGTTGTACTGTTTTGCAGAGTATCTGCGAGGCTGGTGGCGCATCACCGACTCTGCTCAGCTGCGAACCTTGATGGGCGCTTTGCATAGCAATGGTATTCGGGAGAAGGCTCTCTTAAAACAGCTGGAAAAGAACTTCAACTATGGAACTGCCACCTGCATACCAAACAGCCAACAGGGTATGTGCTGCTCTGCAGAGTAGTGTGTGTTAATGACTGTTGGAGAAAGACGTCTGCAGCTAGTTTGTGCCTGCGCTTTATTAAAACGGGGAGGGTTATTCGTTCAGACTAGGGATTTTTGAAGATTGAACTGGTAACAAATGTAATTTTGTTTTGTTGATGTTTCATCTATAATTACCAGAATACTTGATATCTTAATGTAATCAGAATTTAAGTGCAGCTATAGTTTAATTTGTGCAGGTAGTCATTAATGCTGTGAACAGCCTTTTTTTTTTTGTGACATTTGTTGCGTTATAGACAATCAATGGTGCCTGAATTTTTTTATGCTTAGGAATGACGTAGCACAAACAATTTTGCATATGCGACTATGTACAGTAAATGTTTTTTCAGGTTTATCATAGCATGGTGGGGGTGCACATGTCAAAACCGATCCTGTAGACCCGCTCTGCCACTCTGCATCACGAAAATGTAGTGGCACTGTTGTTAAGATCAGTTCTGCTTTGTATGCAACTGCTTGCTACCATGGATACCATACGTGGTGTTCTGTTTTCACTGGTGGGTGCACTGCTGATCACTGTGCAAATAGGAAGCGGTATATTGATGTCGCAGTTGGTTGCGCAGTAAGGCACAATAAACGTGCGATAGGTTTTTATCAGTTTCCTCTAGAAGACTGCAGCTTTGTGTTTCAAGTGGGTTGATACAAATTTTTTCTTTGATATGTAACATTTTGTTCATTTTCTAATGCATTATTAAACTGATGGAAGTGATGCATTAATAAAAATTGATTTGTGGGGTTTAACGTCCCAAAACCAGCTCTGATTATGAGAGACGCCGTAGTGGAGGGCTCCGGAAATTTCGACCACCTGGGGTTCTTTAACGTGCACTGATATCGCACGCATTAATAAAAATGGGCAGCACTGTACAGCAAAAGCAAACTTCCATTGAGACAAAATCTGTTTAGTGTACAGACATCTGGTTAGTCCTTCAGACATTTGGATGTATCTGTCCTAGTTTCTACCGAATAAACTTGTGTAGAAGAATGCTGACCAGCTTGAACTATGCTTCACTTAAATTCATGACACATTCTCTGAATTATAGTGTCTTTAAAAAGATGAGCTGTTTTACTTCACTGTTCTAGGTAACTACAGTAGAACCTCGTTATAACGAACTATCAGATATAACAAAGCAATTGCAATTCCCCTTGAAATTCCTATAGATGAAATTGAGATTGATTATAATGAACTAATGGTTATAACGAAAGTAATTACCACTCCCCTTTCAACTTCATTATAATGAGGTTTTACTGTATGTATTTCTCTGTTGAGAAAGATAAATATACAATATATATTTATCAGCACTTCTGCTAATTAAAATGAGGATGTAGGTCTACAAATGGTCCTTGCTATAGCTTCACAGCTTGTGAGTGGAGTCTATAAATATTGATGAGTGAGGCCGTGTGTCTCGAAAAGACCCTCTGTTGTTGCCTTCCTCATTCATGTGCCAGCAGAACAGATGGGTCTTGCTTTCATTGCTGTTCATCGGTTCATTTTTTACAATTTCCTTACTTTTACATGTTATTATGGTGCTCAAGATGGAGCTGATGGTTATGTTTAGTCTCCATATGGCCACATCTGTTTCTGGGCGAGACTTCCATTCCAGTGAGGTTCATGTGTGTGGAATGAGAGAACTTTCTTGTGCAGATGTTGGCCTTGAGATCACAGAGCTTGACCGGGAAGTGTCTGAGAAGCATGGTGGTGCCCCACCTCCAGACTATGAAGACCAGTGGTCCCCTGATGTTGCCCTGCGGGTGGACTTGGCCATGTTGGCCCAGGTGGAGGCATTAGAGCAGAGGCTCTTTGGTGCCTGCATGGAGGTCAAGGTAGGTTCCTGCTCAACTGTGTAGTCTTATTGGTTGCACAAGAGACGAGAGTGCTTAGACTTCAATCACAACGGCAAGTTTCCACCGCTGTTTACTGTATTTATTTATTCGGGTGTAAGGGCGATCAGAATTACAAGGCAAGGGAGAGTTGAAGGACTTACAAAAAAGGAAGAACCGCTCTAAAATTTATTTCGTTTCCCACTTTCAGGAGGCGTAAAAGGTCTATTCGCAAGCACATATTGCTACTGAAACTGTCGAACAACCACAAGATGTTACCTTCTGATGTACAGTAGAATCTCAATGATATGATCACGTTTGATACGAATTTTACAGCGATACGAATTTCTGAAAAGTCCTGGACATCCTACGTACATTGAATGCGCCAAGGTTCGGGGTTATACGAACGGTTTCTGAATGCGTGACGGTTCATACAAACGCAAAAACCATGGCTGCAAACAAGTAGGCCGGCACAGCCGCTATCAGAGGAAGTACTGTTCATGGCTGCTGCAGCCTGGCCCTCCTTTCCACCCCTGCCACATTCCAATCTCCAGTCTCTGCAAGCTCAGCGGTCATGCAAAGTAAAGCGAGGAGGAAAGGAGCCAAGCGCTTGTTCCTTTCTGCATGTCCACCAGGTCACATGACCATCATAAGTGGGCTGCGCTCGCCAGCAAACGCGATGTGCGTTCACGAAATTCCCGGGCATGAGAGCAAGTGTCGGTGAGCCTCCAGTTTCCAAAGTAAAACTACACAAACGTGGTCTTGAGGACACAGGGCAATGGTTTGCTTTGCTGTAATTTTGTTACCAACATGCAAAGAGGTAGTTACACGGCATGCAGTCGGCTTGTTGAGTCTGCCAACATCTTTTCACTGGCTTGTCTGATCCTTGCGATAACCATCTGCTTCTGTGCTTGTGTCAGCACTTGTAGGTTGGTTTCATTGGGCAAGCGTAAGATCGCAGCTTGCAAACACAGTATGATTGCCAAAGAAATAAGGATCAACGTGTTCGAGAAAAAGCCGCTGATTATGTTACCGTCAGCTCATGTTGCCGTTGCAAAGACGGCAACGTGAGCTTCATGATGAATGCAGTGCGTCACCATTTGCACTTGATTGGGAACGAATTTGACACACACACACAGCTCGTAATTGAGTGCAAAATGAATGCACATACATAATACATAAACTCGCCCTGTTACCATTTTGCGATGGCAATGACACTGCATCTGACCCCTCTGATGGGAGGCTGTCACCAATGCCCAAATTTGATATCAACGGCTCCTCTCTGAACGGCGCGCGTTGACTATGGAAACACTCTTTCTTCGATGTACGCTTTACCAGCGTGCAAGGAATGAGAACGCGCCCTCGCCTGCGAGAGACAACCCTGACGCAGGCGTCAAACCGATGCAAACGTGATATTAACGGCGTGATGCAGCATTCGTGTCTGTTGCTCTGGAGTTTCAACTGCCGTTGGATTTCTCTCTTTTGTTTTTTGCTGACGGTGGCCATTTGCTTCAAGGGGCTGTAATGAAGAAGAAGACAAGGAAGGCAAGGAAGCAAGCCGCAGCGTTGGTGACAGTCTCGTGCCTCGAGCGAGCGCTTGCCCGGATTTTGGCTGCTTGACGCTCGCCGTTTGTCGGAGCTCGCTTTTGACGTTATCCGTCGTCCAGACGTCAATAAACCACGTCGCATTTGGTGGAAGTGCGTGGGTTCCCACTACCAACCTGGAACTTCGCTCCCGGACGCTTCGACCTGTCCCTGTCCCCAACGTTATCATGGCTGACGCTAACCCTGCCCAGCCTGGACCTTCGGCAATCCATGTCACCTGCGGCGCCGTTCACCGTCAACGGGACCCGCCCATCTTCAACGGCTCAGGTGACTCGGATGTTGAAGATAGGTTGACTGTCTACGAGCGAGTAAGTGAGCACAACAAGTGGAACGATCCCATGAAGTTGAGTCACGTCACGTTTTATCTCGCTGATGTCGCTCAACTGTGGTATCATAACCACGAGGCCAATATTCCAACTTGGCCTATCTTTAAGACCTCCATTGCGGACGTCTTTGGCCGACCTACAGCGCGCAAACTTCGCGCTGAGCAGACCCTGCGTCAACGTGCTCAGCAACCAGGCGAGAACTTCACGAGCTATATCGAGGATGTGCTCAACCTTTGCAGCCGTGTGAGCTCCGCAATGACTGAGGACGAGAAGATCAAGCACATTCTGAAAGGCATCGAGGACGACGCCTTTCAGATGCTTCTCGCCAAAAATCCCACGACGGTGGACGCCCTCATATCGTTGTGTCAGAGCTTTGACGAGTTGCGTAGGCAGCGCGCCATCGCGCGCCAAGCCCTCGCAAATCCTGGTGCGCACTCTAGTTTGGCAAGTTTGCAGCCGGCCCCCCATCCTGCCGATCAGCAACCGTTGCTATCGACAATCAAAGATTTCATCCGTGAAGAGGTAGCACGTCAGCTCTCCTTGCTACCTCTCACGCACGCGCCTACACCGTCTTTGGCTCCGGACCTTCAACAGGTCATTCGCACTCACGTGGCCGAGACCCTCACGCCTATGCCACAGCCACCACCTATCACTGCGCCTCTTACCTACGCGTCTGTCGCTGCTAGGCCGCCTCAAGAGCCTGCGCCGTATTTACGACCCGCGGTTCCGATCCACACCGTCCCGACGACCATGCGTGCTGCGACGCCCCCTTACGCGAGGCCTCAGGCTCCGCTCTTCCGACGCCAGGACGCGTGGCGGACGCCCGACAACAAGCCTATCTGCTTCGCCTGTGGTGTCGCTGGGCACGTCGCCCGCTTCTGTCGCCGGTATCCTCCTTGCCCGTACGACACATTTGACGCGCCTGTTCCTTCGTCGTTCCGTACGCCACCAAGGTATACCGCTGAGGATCGTCCACCCCTTTCAAACCGTCGCTCTCCATCACCTCGACGACGCTCGCTATCACCCATGCGTCGCCGTCCAACTACGGAAGAGGGAAACTGATTGCTGCAGTTCCGGAGGCAAGAGCTGCACGCGACTCGAACTATCAAAGGCCTCCATCTCTTTCGCCGCGAAATGTTATCGACGTAAACATTGAAGGAACTGCCGCACTAGCGCTTATTGACACAGGGGCCGCCGTTTCTGTAATTTGTGAGAACCTCTGCCGTAGGATCAAGAAATTGACCATGTTGCTCCCGGGACTAGTGCTCCGCACTGCAAGCTCACAGTGCATTTCCCCTTCTGCCATGTGCACCGCGCGTGTAGTTATTCAAGACGTACTTTATGTCATAGAGTTCTATGTGCTGCCGTCATGCTCCCACGACATTATTCTCGGATGGGATTTCCTTTCACGTCATCGTGCCGTCATAGACTGTTCTCGGGCGGAAGTGGCTCTTACTCCGCTGCAAGACTCCACTTCGGCTGACCCTATGCCCGACCCTCACAAACTTGTCGTTGCTGCAGACACCGATATACCGCCGAAAACGTGGACCCTCGTAGCCGTCTCCTGCCCGGCCGTCTCTGACGGAATGGTCTTGTTTGCCCCCTCCGATGTGTTTCTTCGTCGTCGTGGTTTGTGCCTGCCGTTTGCAGTACTGACCATGGAGTCTGGTGCTGCCACAATGATGGTTTCCAACTCATTCTCGTCGCCTGTTACTTTACTCCGTGGTGAGTCCTTGGGTCATGTACAAGATGTCGAATTCGTGCATTCCCTGGATTTCACAGAAGACCAACCCTGCCTTCAAGTGAATGCTATGACGTCACCCGTTCCAAGATCACCAGCTCCGGACAGTTTCTGCCCCTCTATCGCCACCGATCTACCGCCCACATATCGCGAAGAACTCATCTCTCTTCTGCAAGAATTCCGCTCGTCCTTCGATTGCGCTCAGCCATCTTTAGGCCGTACAACGAGTGTTGCACACCACATCGACACCGGCTCCCATGCTCCCTTACGTCAGCGCCCTTACCGAGTATCGGCGGAAGAACGGCGTATCATCAATGAACAAGTCGATGACATGCTTACACGCGGCGTCATTCAGCCGTCCCAGAGCCCTTGGTCATCGCCTGTTGTACTCGTGCGCAAAAAGGATGGATCCATCAGATTCTGTGTTGACTATCGCCGCCTCAACAAGATAACTCGGAGGGATGTGTACCCGTTGCCGCGCATTGATGACGCTCTCGATTGCCTGCAAGGAGCAGAATATTTCTCATCTTTGGATTTGCGGTCGGGCTACTGGCAAGTCCCGATGGCCGAACCTGACCGCCCGAAGACTGCCTTCACTACTCCCGATGGACTGTACGAGTTTAAGGTGATGCCGTTCGGATTGTGCAACGCGCCAGCTACATTCGAACGGATGATGGATAACATCCTTCGCGGCTACAAATGGAATACGTGCCTCTGTTACCTTGACGACATCGTAGTCTTTTCTCGAGACTTCCCCACTCACCTTGTTCGTCTACGTGCTATTCTGAAGTCCCTCACATCTGCCGGACTTCAACTTAACATCAAGAAGTGCCATTTTGGGGCGCGTCAGCTGACGATACTAGGCCACGTCGTCTGCAAAGACGGCGTCCTCCCGGACCCCGCGAAACTTCGTGCAGTTGCCGAGTATCCGAAGCCCACCTCCATGAAGACACTTCGAAGTTTCATTGGCTTGTGTTCGTACTTCCGTCGATTTGTCCGCGACTTTGCTACCATCATCGCGCCCCTTACGAATCTTCTCACAGCCTCTAACGGCCTCCTTGCGTGGTCACCTGAGTGCGACGCGTCCTTTACGACGCTAAGACGCTTGCTAACGTCGCCTCCTATACTCCGGCACTTTGACCCCAATGCGCCTACGGAGGTCCATACTGACGCCAGCGGCGTCGGCCTTGGTGCTGTATTGGCTCAGCGGAAGCCAGGCTACGAGGAATACGTTGTGGCTTATGCGAGTCGCACCCTCAAGAAAGCCGAGCGCAATTACTCAGTTACGGAGAAAGAGTGTCTCGCCATAATTTGGGCGTTGGCTAAGTTTCGCCCGTATCTTTATGGTCGCGCCTTTGACGTTGTCACAGACCACCATGCTCTGTGTTGGCTCTCGTCGCTGAAAGATCCGTCAGGGCGCCTCGGTCGCTGGGCGCTCCGCCTGCAAGAATACGACATTCGTGTTGTATACCGGTCAGGCCGTAAACACTCCGACGCTGACGCGCTGTCCCGCTCACCACTGGCGTCCGACACGGCTTCTCCGACAGGTTCTTCGCTCTCGCCAATTGACTACGTCGACATGTCGTCGGAGCAACGCAAGGATACGTGGGTTCGCCAACTCCTTGAGTTTCTGACAAACCCATCCCTTCGTCCCGCTTCGAGAAGTATCCGTCGCCATGCTTCCCATTTCGTCGTTAGAGATGATCTCCTTTACCGGCGAAATTACGCACCTGATGGCCGCAAGTGGTTACTTGTGATACCGCGCCATATGCGCAAGGATATCTGCGCCGCTTTCCACAATGACCCGCAAAGTGCTCATGCCGGCGTTCTCAAGACTTACACCCGCCTTCGTCAACGCTACTACTGGCGCGGCATGTACGCCTTTGTGTGCAAGTATATCCGTGCTTGCATTGCATGTCAACGGCGCAAAACTCCACCTCAACACCCGACTGCCACACTCCAGCCTCTCCCTTGCCCTGACCGTCCATTCGACCGCGTTGGCATCGATTTATACGGCCCGCTTCCCTCGACTTCATCTGGGAACAGGTGGATAATTGTTGGCGTGGACCATCTCACACGTTACGCTGAGACCGCGGCGTTGCCCACAGCTACTGCGAGAGACGTTGCATTTTTCCTCCTACGCAACTTTGTCCTGCGCCACGGTGCTCCTAGGGAACTTTTGAGCGACAGGGGACGTGTTTTTCTTTCTGATGCCATTCAAGCGTTGCTTGATCAGTGCAATATCATTCACCGCACGACCAGCGCATATCATCCGCAGACGAATGGTTTGACAGAACGCTTTAATCGAACTCTTGGTGATATGCTAACAATGTACACTGCGTCCGACCAGACCAACTGGGACACCGTCCTCCCATTTGTCACATACGCGTACAACACTGCTACGCAAGCGACCACCGGATTCTCACCGTTCTTTCTTCTGTACGGACGCGAGCCATCCTGTACGCTGGACACTATCCTTCCATACACACCTGATTCCAGTGAATACACCCCGATTTCTGATGTTGCTAGGTACGCGGAAGATTGTCGAAAGTTGGCTCGTTCTATGACAACAGACGCTCAAGGTCGCCAGAAGGTACGACTCGATTGTGACCGCTCGCTTTCCACTTTCCCGACGGGAGCCCTCGTTTGGCTTTGGGTCCCCCCGAGCACGCCTGGACTTTCGTCGAAATTCCTCGCACGCTACCGGCCCCTACCGCATCCTCACACAGACGTCTCCTGTCAATTACGAAGTCGAGCCCTTGATTCCATCCCAGGACTTACGTCGTCGTGGACGAGAAATCGTCCACGTCAGCCGCCTCAAATCCTATTATGACCCCGCCATACTATCAGCGCCTTAAGTAGCCAGGATGGCTACGCTCGTCGCCGGGGGTCATTGTAATGAAGAAGAAGACAAGGAAGGCAAGGAAGCAAGCCGCAGCGTTGGCGACAGTCTCGTGCCTCGAGCGAGCGCTTGCCCGGATTTTGGCTGCTTGACGCTCGCCGTTTGTCGGAGCTCGCTTTTGACGTTATCCGTCGTCCAGACGTCAATAAACCACGTCGCAGGGCCATATTCTGAGTATGTAGCTAAAGGCGATAGTATTACTTTGGGGATGACATGTGTGTCCTCTTTGGCATCTCCTTTGGTGGTGATTGGCTGGTTGAAAGGGTGGGTTTCCAGTTTGTTCAACCAGCCAATCACCACCAAAGGAGACACCAAAGGGGATGCTTACATCACCAAAGTGGTACTATTGCCTTTAGCTACATAATCAGAATATGGCCCTTGGAAGTTGTGTCCTAGCACTACAAAGTTAAATGTTAAAATTTTTTTCATTTTCATGGAAAGGTAACAGTAGCATGCATTTCCCTGCAGTGGAGCGATAGTCGGAGCTTTCTGCCTTGAATGTAAGGCAGGGGTGGACTTTGACGCGACGAGTTTTGGAAAAAAACACCTCGGCCTTATATTTGAATAAATACGGTAATATGGGAATAAATACGGTATTTGAATAGATACGATAATACGGTAGAAGTGTCAGTATGAGTAAAAGGAATGGGAAAAAGAAGTGTTAGTATGAGTAAAAACATGTAAGAGGGTATCTATTCATGGAAAAAAGAAAAGAAAGGAATAACGCATTTTTAAGAAGATACAAATGTAAGCACATCTTAGAAGTTGTCAGTGCAGAAGCATTAATGCCCAATTGAATGCCTGACTCACCAAACAGCTGGCCGCAGTGCCACTGTTGTTGAATGTCATCAATGTCCTACATGACAAAAGATTAAGGCAGCGACCAAGGCTGTGGCCAGCAAGTGTGTGCAGCAGCGAAGCCCAGTTAGGGCGACAAAGCAAGATACTGAACACATTCAACATCTCCTAGATAGCAGGCCTCTGCACTCGCCATTGTCACACCACACTGCTTGGTCCGAAATCCCCATTGCCAGGCCCTGCATGAATGAAGCAGTGAAGTCAAAATTTTGGTCCAGGTAGTACGGTTTCATAAAGCACTGTGCAGAGGCCTTCTGTCTGGGAGGCACTGGTTTGGCCGGCTAATAAGGCACTCAGCTTGTAAGCATAGTAAGGTCGTAGGCTCCAAACTTGGTGCCACCACAACCTTTTCCTTTCAAATTCACTGTTTTTTTGGCATTATTAGAATGCCCCTAGTTGTATACCCTTAGCATCCCTTTAAAGCTCCCCATCCTGGTTACTGCAGTTGTCCGCCGAGATGTCATACGGGTGTTTTCATTTGCGGTTCTATTTTGTTGCAGCATTGGCGACCCCCACCAAAGGTATCAGATGACCCGTCAATACCGTACCGTCCATCCTGTGTGCTGCTTAACAAGAAACTGCTCGCGACATCTGATGACGATGATGAAGAAGATTCAAGTGCATCTCAGGCATCTGGTGCACCATCACCTGGTGACTGCAAAGACAAAGCTCAGTACAAAGAGGGCACTGATGCTACTGAGGAGCCTAGCAGCAGTCAGGCAGATGCGGATGTCACTATAGATGATGCAGATGCCTTGCCAACGTCGCCAAATCATAAGGATGCATCAGTGGATGATGCTTCTGTAAATTCCCCAGCGGCCAAGGTCAGCTCGAAACAGTCAAGCCCTGCCCCAGAGGATAACTATGTGAACCCCATTGAAGTTGCCAAGGAACGGTTGCTAGGCGTTGAAGCAGGCATTGAGAGGCGGTACCTTCGTCCACCGCTGGGGACAAGGTGGGCATGTTTTTACTTCATTACTTGATACATAGTTTAACTTCCATAAAATTGTTCAGTATGGACATTCATATTAATATGACCTTGTTGCCATAACCAATAATACATCATCTGGTCACTGTACTAAGCAGGTTATTTAACCATAGGGAACATGTAAAGTTCCTGGAGCAGCAAGTTCCGATTATTGCAACTGGTATCTTGTTAAGGATGGTGTCATTAAGTGTGTTCTGCTGTAGTCTCCTAGGGGAAATCTTCGTGTCACAAAATCTTAAATGGCATGGGGTGCTACTAGAGAAACTTCAACTACTACTTTATATCCATTAGTTTTTCTTTGTTATGCCAGGCCGGGCTGCGTATATACTAGCTTCTCTCAGTGGCAGCAAATAGTGATGTTCAGTGCTTCTTGAAAATGTGTCCTGTCTTTTCTTTTTAACCTGCATATTATGAATTTGGAGCAGCAGCTTATTTTATACACATCAATGCTGGAACATTGAAAAATAGCAAGGCCATAAAACTGTGATGATTTTCAATGTATTGTTGCCAGTGGGAGCAGCCTGCCACAGATTGCCAGTGCCAGCAGCAGTGGCAGCGGAGGCGGCAGCAGCAGCAACAACAAAGGTGAAGATGACGCAGCCAGCAAAGGTGGTGCAAGTGGGAGTCAGGGTGAGGAAGATGAGGAGCCGGTCTTGCCCCCAGGGCTGGTTCGGTGGCGCGAGGGCGTGGCAGCATGCCAGACAGCTGCTCAGTTGGCCATGTGTTTCAGCCAGTTGGAGACGTGCATTGCCTGGGATCGCTCTTTCATGAAAGCGGTGAGTGTTTGGAGGTGGTTGTCGCACACCACTGAAACAAAACCTGTGGCATATTTTTTCTGTTTGATATATAGTACATTAAGACCTTGTTAATATGCACTCGCTTTAAATGTACTAAAGGTTGAAATCTAGTTGTGATGAATCCCCGACCTAGTCTCCATAGAACCTTGTGTATCCTCTGACCACTCTAGTGGCTTGCCTTATGCCTATTAGTTAGTGCACACCAGAATTACCTTTTGCCGAATTGTGCTCTTCAAGAGCAGCTACCACTGCCACCGCCAAAGGGATTGCGTCTCTTCGGCACGACCGGAGAATGGTCGACTAATTATCATGGCGATACCTTTCCGCATTGGCATTGGAAAAGAATGAATGAATCGCGGCTGCTGCCAATACACCTTATCGCCAGTAACCGCATTACAACAAGCACCTTCAACTGTCTGCTTGGCAGCGTGTGTGCTGTATAGCGTTGCTTAAGTGCTTTTAATTCACTTCCGCCTGCTTCTATGGGACTGCCTTGAACTGTGTACCACAGTACAGCAGGCATAGCTCAGCTGTAAGCATTCATGTTTTTAATGGGCATGTTTTTAATGGCCGACAAGCTACCATGCAATTAGCCAGGGGCGATCAGCACCACACGACAGCAGGTGTCGTGTTTTATTGAAACATTGCATTTTCACTCAGCAGATTGCGGTACAGGTGCACACAACGTATAGGGGAAAGCCAATATGTGTGTTTGTCTGTTCCGTCAGCCGCCACGTGTTCCTGGCTGTAGTAGTTTGGAACAGTCCGTGTGTTATCAATCGGCCATGTGATGGGGCTGGAAATTTCTCTGTACTTTGGTAAAAGGGAAGAAAAAAATTAGTGAAGCTCGCACTAGTGGTGCTAGGCTAGCAAAGCAGTGGAGCTGGTGATCACTTGGCTTCTGCGGGTTTGTCTCCGGCACACCCGCATTTCGTCGTGGACAGAGACTTTGCAAAACGCCTCACAAAGGACTGCAAGGCCCAGCAAATGCTTCTCAAAATTTTGCACTGAACTCGGTGTAAAATGTTCGCATCAAACCACAGATGGTCGCAGACGTGTGACACGTCTGCGACCCACCCCTTTGCTGTACTACACTATGCACAAATCCATAGCTCTGCAAGATGCTGTGCAACGGACAAATTGATGCACCCACACTGTCTTTATCTTCTTTTTCATCTGCTTGAACACACTTGCCTGCCAACCGCAGTTTTTCCAGTGCAGTAATGGGCTGAGGTCATGTGCGCAAGAGAAGAAAGAAGCGGCATGTGCGAATGCCGCACATTGGACATTGCATAGTAGTGCACACACACTCTTGGGGACCTGAACTAATGATGACGATAGTTTTGTGATCATCGTCATCATCATTAGCCTATTGTAGGTCCACTGCAGGACGAAGGCCTCTCCCAACGATTTCCAATCCACCCTATCCTGAGTGAGTTGGTTTCACTTTATGCCCGTAAACTTTTTAATTTCATCGCTCCATCTAACCTTTTGCCTGCCTCTGTTGTGTTTTCCCACTCTTGGTATCCATTCCGTCACTCCTACTGTCCATCTGTTGTCTTTCCTCCTCATGGCATGTCCCGCCCAGGTCCACTTCTTTCAGCTGATATAATAATATCAGCTACTCCTGTCTGTTCCCTGATCCATTTCGCTCGTACTTTTATCCCTTAGCGTTACACCTATCATTTTTCTTTCCACTGCACATCTTGTGCTCCTTAGTTTCATCTCTAGTTTTTTCGTTATCTCTCACGTTTCTGCACCGTACGTTGGTACTGGGAGAATGCAGTGATTGAATACTTTTCGCTTTAGTGACAGCGGCAAGTTTCCATTCGTTATTTTGGAATGCCTTCCGAATGCGCTCTAGCCCATCCTTATTCTACGGAGAATTTCTTTTTCATGTGTAGGTGTTTCTCTTAGTAACTGTCCCAGGTATACGTATTAGTTCACACATTCTAAGGGTTCACTGTTAATTTTAAATTCCTGTTCTTTAGCTAGGCTATTGAGCATAAATTTGGTCTTTTGCCTATTCATCTTTAGTCCAATTTTAATACTTTCCCAGTTTGGTCATCAATCATGTTTTGTAGTTCTCCATCATTGCTAAAGAGCACAATGTCGTCTGCAAATCTTAAATTGCTGAGATATTCTCCGTCTACTGGATACCTCAGACAAATTATGAGAGCCTGAAATGCTTCACATTTAAAAACCCTGTAAGCCTTGTAATGGACACTGCGGGCAATATTTACTCTGCCATTGCACATACTTCATTGTTGGCAGCGGCAGCGCACGTCAGAAAATGCGAATTTTTACTTCACAGTTAGTGCTTAGTGTGTAGCTTCTGCGCCATTCCTCACAGGTACGTTCTAAAGAGGTTTCATTGTAATTCCGGATTATCGAATGGACCACGAAAACAAAAGGAAAATGTACTCGGCACAGACAAACCTTTATTTCTTGAAAAACTGCGTTATTTTTGTCTGCTTCGTCGTCGGAATTTGTGAAAGAACGATCTTCCTCAACCCCATCAGGTGGTAGTGCGCACGCTCGCTGTCATGAGAACCGACACAGAACTTCTCGAGGACCGCGAGGGCTTCGGCGGCCTCCTGCACGGTGCGATGTCGCGTCGGCTCATCTGGACTGTCATCATTGCTGGCTGCTGTGGCCGCTTCACTCCGGTGGCGGTCGCCATCACCATGAAGCGCGACAGCGGCGGCAACGGCACAGACGGAGAACGCAATGTGTACAAGCTCGCGTGTTCTCTGGCTCGCACGCTACGTACACAAAGAAACCAGCTGCGTAGGCGTAGCAAGCAGCTCAAACAACTGTGGTGGCAGTGGTGGTGGCACCCCCTAATGGCAGCGCAAGCCGTCCCGTCGTCCGTGTGCGTTCCTTATAGAACGGACACGAGCCAAGGCTTACCGCCGTTGATAGCGCGACTAGATGCATTATTTCAATCAATGCCATCGCCGGTCGGCTCTCGGTTCCTGGGTTACACGAACGCAGTGCGCGGCTAAACGGGTTCCGATAGTTAACGAGCTTTTCCGGGCCATCTTGAAGATTATACGCTTGTGTAATCACCGCGCCGCGAGTCCGAGTTAACCGAATTTCCGAGGTAACGAGATCCGGATAAACGAGGTTTACTGTATTGCCATTTTGAGGGTAGTGTGCTGGTTAATAAGCTGAAGGAGGCTGCTGTAGCCTAGGACTGAATCAGTGTGTTTGCACCACCAAGTCTGACGATCCAGCACGTGGGTTTCCTTCAGAGACAATGTAATGTTTCATATGTGATCCAAATGAATCTGTCCCCATCTCCCACTAGGCTAGTGGGTTTCCCCACTAGGCTGTATTTTGACAGTTTGAATTTGACAAAAACCACGTTGCCCCACGTTTACACTTTTGGCGAACCTTGGCAAAAGGACAACTCTTGCAGCAGACTTGTCTTACTTCCAGATATGCATTGAATGGGTTACAGTCATGCCTGCAGGGTTACGTGCACTTCTACAAGCTGATGCACGCTTTTGGATCTAGCAGCATCTGTCTGATTGACTTGCCGACATGACTGTTGCAGCTACATAAAATTAGATTAAAGTAAATGCCTTTGTCTTAGTAATGGGTTTTACAGTAAGTGAGAATACTTCTTCCCACCCCCACAACCTCTTCTTTTTTCATTTTTTCTTTTTCTCTTTCCTAGAGCTGTCAATTCTGCCACAGTGGAGACAACGAGCAAATGCTCCTGCTCTGCGATGGATGTGATAAGGGCTACCATACCTACTGCTTCAAGGTTAGTGGGCTTTCAAATTCAATCACAGAATGAAGCGTGCCCTGTTTTGCATGATTTGTTGGCATTCTTATTTCCTCATCTTCAAAGTGCTGCCACAGTTCCCAGCTTTTGACAGCGGAGCTGTTTAAGCTTTAGTTCCATCTGTTGGCGGTGACTGCTCAAAACTTGGTGGAGAGAGTGTGAAATGAGGAGAGATGTAGAGAGATAAAGAAAGAGAGAGAGTGAAAGAAATAAAATCAATTTTCTTCGTGAGGCTGGATTCGAACACTGATACCCACGGTCTGAGGGTGAGCCTCATAACTACTAGGCTATACACCCACACTCTCAAAACATGCATTTTTGGGAACCATATGATTCAAATTGTGCTGATAAGTGTAACACAACTTGCTGTGGGTGATAAAAAGAGAAGCAGAGAGATGATGAAAGAATGAGAGAGTACCATCAGGACCCCCAAGGAAGAAGCTGGTTTGCTAAGCCCTTACTGCTTCACTCGTCATTGGTGTTTGTGATGGTGGAGCCATGCCTGATTTTTCTGTGTTGAGGTCACATTTGCCTCAACCACTATGGGTTGTTGGGAACATGGTGCACACAAATGCGCGAGAAGGTGCCAACTGCTTACGTGATCATGTTTTTCATTGCAGCCCAAGATGGATAGAATTCCAGATGGCGACTGGTATTGCTATGAATGCTTGAACAAGGTACGTAGCCAAGCAGCGAATTCAGCCCTTGTTCATTTAAAAAATAGTATAATTTGGGCTTATTCTCCACTCCCTGCAAGTGAATGCAAATTTAAGGGCAAATGCAAATCGAATGCAAATTCAAGGAGGAAAAAGAAAAAGAAACCATGTCTGCGCAATTGTGTTGCAGACCCAGGACGAGAAGGTGTGCATCCTGTGTGGGAAGAAAGGCAAGCTTGTACGTTGTGACGCCTGCCCAAAGGTCTTCCACCACACCTGCTTGGATCCACCGTTGTCCAAGTAAGCCTTTTCTTTCTTTGCATGGTGTTTTGCCGGGAGGTCATGTGACTTTGTGAAAATGTTCATTCAAAAGTGGAAAGCATCTACACAACAAAGTTGCATACCTGCCAACGCTCTGGATTTTCTCGGAAGACTCCCATTTTTTTAGCACTCCTCTCGGCTATACGGGCACAGTCGTAAGTCTACTAAGGAACATCCACTAACCCCACTCTGGGGGGGGGGGGGGAGGCAACTGGCTGTCATCTGCCTTTGGAGGAACCCAACAGCTTCCTGACGGCCTTCCTGCATACCCACCATTGTGAATGTAGTTGAGGGCACGTCTTGTTCTGTGTTAATTCCATGCAGCACTGTTGCTGCATTTGCAGGTGGCCTTTGTTACTTGCAGTTCAGTGAGTATCTATCACACTGAGGAACTCCCAAAGCATATATACGCAAGCAATCCGTTTTCCCCATTATAGTACAGCGCATGATACTATACATCCACCGTATTAGGCTCCACAGGCCATAAACAGTGTTTTTATACAAACTAAGTGTCATACATGCAAAAGTATAAGTTTTTGCAATGGCAATTTTAAGAATGACCACTTGTTCTTGTTTTTCATCGGCATCCTCATCCCATTTTCTTAGTTTGTGAATCTCCCCAATTTTTGAGCTCCTTATTTTGATAGGTATAGAGTAATATAAGTTTAGATTTGTAGCTATTTTGACAGTGCCTCTGTGCTGCAAAGTGGTACTGTTCTTGCTTCTCTTATATGTTAAACAATCATAGGAGATGGCTGGGGCCTCACAGGTAGGGTATGCCCATAAAGATGTGCTTTCAAGATGTGGACAAACAAGACCAGACACTTTGCATCTTTATAGCATATTCCTGTTGGTTCAATGTGGAACTGGCCTAACTGAGTGTATTGACTACGGCTATGGATTGCTATTTTGTGCATCAAATTTGTAAGAGCAGGCTTAGCATTTGCTGATTATTTGTGCAGTAAAGCCTCACTAACTCAGACTTGTGCTCTGGCGACTGCATGTGCACACGCATTGTTTAATGTCTTCGTAAAGGTTTGCTATACCTGATGTATTTTTCTGTGAGTTTTTTACTTTGGCACTCGTTTAGGTTGGTAAATGCTGTAAATGGCTTACAAAAGGGGGGAGCCAGTGCTATCAGCCAGTCAAGACAAAATGGCTGAATATGCATCGCAATATTGTTTAATGCTAAGAAGCATAGAGTGGAGCAGTGAAAGGAGGCCAGTGTGGTGGTTCATTCACGCGCAGTTAGGGCAGATTGTCCTGACATGGCTTGCAAGCACTCTATATTTTTAGTGCAGTTTTCTTTTTCTTTTTTTGTTGTGTCTGGGTGTGACCTTGTTTAGTTTACATATCGTTTGTTTTCCTCTTGTCTCAGACCTCCTAAAGGGAAATGGTGCTGCTCTGGGTGCTCAAAGGTAAGCACTTTGTTCTCATATGGTCAGGCACTGTTTACTGTATGTATATCGCAGTACAGTCTCATTAAGTCTAGCATTAAGTGACCAGGGAGGTAAGCTGCATTTGACAAAAGTTTTGTTAAGAGAACTGTGTAGGCGGACAGTTGCCCAATACAAAACCAACCAACTTTGTCAGTTTTGCAGTTGTTCTGTTTTAACAGCAGTAGCTTATAAGCCATTTTCATTTACCAAGAGTCTACTGTATTTATATGCAGGCTTATATTTTCTTTGATATTGCAGCAGGCTCACTCTTATTATTTTATGGTATTGGTTAATTAAATTTCAGAATTTTGGTTGGCTCGACATGTTTTCAAGGTAGTTGATGGCTACTCAATTCACATGCCATCATTAAATTAATTCTGGTAGCTTTGCTTTTCGTTACCAGAAATGTTTGCTACTTTTGTGCCTTCTAGCTGAACATGTGCGTTCATATTATTTTAAAACTGTGACAAAAAAAATTACACCATGCGCCGCTAAAGGGGACCATGAGGCGATGCGAAGCAGCACGGGGGGTGCACACCGCGTTTGCATCGGTTTGACTAGGTGTCGCGTTTGCATAGGTTTGACGCTAGCAGACGTAGCGTGCGTCAGCACTGTCTCTCGCGCGCGAGGGCGCGTTCTCGTTCCTTGCGAGCTGGTAAAGCGTTCATCGAAGCAAGAGCATTTACATAGTCAACCCGTGCCGTTCGGAGAGGAGAGGAGGAATGCCGAGAGGAGAGGAGGCAGAGGAGGATGCGCATGCGCAGTGTGGGTGTGGACGCCACACGGAGAATAGAAGGATGGAGGGAGGGAGTGACATAGCCCCGACCATAAGCTACTTCGCACCTAAATAAAGCCATCAGTAATGAAGAGCTATATGCCGTCGATACACTCTTTATGGTGGCTGCATTTTATTCCATTGCAATGGCTACATGTTAAACAGAATTTTAATGCGCAGTTCGCAGCGCAGCACCGCGAAAACGGATAAGTGGTGACAGTGTCGAATGGTCAACAGCGAAAAAAACAAATTAGCAGCATGTGGCGGTTTTTGTCGCGCATAGGGTTTCTATAGTTTGTATTTCACCGTGGGTCTCACACATAACGACGCTTCAACGCACACCATGCGTAGGCCAATGATCCTCGCCGTGCCAGCTTGGCCGGCTTGTGGCCAACGAAAGTCGCTATGTCGCGTATGCAATCTTGGAGACGCCCAGCCACACTAGCATTCGGTAGTGTTCGCAGGTGGCAGTAACAGGACAATAGATGTTTCCCATCACTGCACGCAAAGCGTCTCATCACCTTTCTCCCTCATATCTGTGCGACTGAAATTTTAATAAAATTTCGTCGCACGCGTAGCTCTAAGCAATACCGCGGGTCACAACACCGGCTTTTTTTATGCATTAAGATGTTTTGCTGGCCCTGAAAATGTTTTCATGAAATTTACCCTGCAAAATAAGCGCATGCTTCTGTTTTTCTGTCAAAAAGATGTAAAAAGGAGTAAATACGTTATTCGGGCTACATTTAATTACACCTGTTTGAAACCCTAGCATTCTTGTGCTCGTGAAACAACCACGTGCCACCACAGGCTGGCACAGGCACAACCCAGTGATGTCACCTGAAGACATTTAAAACCTCAAACATATTCTTAACTTTCATTTGGTCTAAAATAAGTTTTATATGAAAGCAAAAGTAAGGCAGTAGTTGGACGCCGTGCAGTGCCGCCGCATGGAAGTGAAACTTGAGCACAGTTTGTTTTCCCATGACCTCTGAGGGTGCACCAATCTTGCAGGCCAGGGTGTTGACCAAGATGATGATGTCAGCTGCAGAGCTGAGGAGAATGCGCACCATGAAAATGAAGCCGTGGTTTTTATTGCTGTAATTCAACCCGCACAATATAATGAAACAGTGTATATTATAGATTTGAGAGCCGGCACTCTGAATGCGCACACTGTGCAAAATTTAGAGAAAACATCTCAGACTCTTTTAAAGGCAATGAGGTCACCAAAAGAGAATATGTGTTTTGCCTTTTCCATCATTTGCTGATGATACGTCAGTTTGGACAAGCAATTTGTTTCGTCTCAAGCACTGCCCTGGCATTGAACATTTCTTGTGCTTGGCATGCTTCTAGTGCCATTTGAGTAGCTTGAGGAACAAGAGATCAGTTGTGTTTATTACATTTTCCAAATTTGTTTGCTCTGTACATGAAATTTTACTGAAATGGAATTCTGAAACAGTGATTTTTCTTTTTTTTCTTCTTCCTGAACTCCTTCACTGTTATTGCAGTATTTGACTGTTAGCCTTTCAGCAGTGTGCAGCTCATCAGACTGAGCAGGTTCCTTTGTGTGACAATCTCCATTTCATGCTTGCAGGGTCGCAAGAAGGGCCGTCCTTCCAAGGGGGGTGCTCATCATGACAAGGACTCAAATAAGGAGTCCAGCAGCCCCAGCAAGAAAGCTGCTGAGTCGTCCTCATCAACGGTGGCAGGTGGCTCTTCCTCTTCCAATACTCCTGGCCAGACCACCAAATCATCAAAGAGTGGCGAGCGCAGGGAGAAGAACAAGGCGCAGGTGCTCAAGGATATGGCTGCTTGCAGGTAATGAAACTTCCGTTTCCCTTTGTGTGTTAAGCTTGGATGTGCAAATATTGAAATGTGTGAATACAAATAGAATAGGGAATTTGCGTGCAGTACAGTTGAACCCAGCGATGACGAAGTCCCACAACAGGGAACACCTTGAAGAAAAGAAAAGCATGCAGCCTGCATTAGGTCGCGTTACTTCGTGTTCACATTATTTGTGCATAATGCGAACCACCATGGTATGCTGCTTAGTAGCGTGCATTGAAGCACAGCTGGGCTTGTCCTGTGGCGGTACATTGCGAAATGCGCTCTTTTACCGCATTTACACCATTTGCACCGCTGTGCAGTGCACTGCAGCGTGGGGCTTTTGTGTTATTGCTGATGCGTGCTAGGACGTTGCTACACGTCACACGCACTGCTGCCGAACAGATTGTCACTGTAGAGTTGCTGGTGATAAGTTGTACTACCACATTCGTCGGCTGCCATCATCACATACGCCTTCGTGCAGCTCAGTATCCAGCATTGCTGCATTCTCGCCGAAATTGGAATTTTTGGTTGATTGGGGGGGGGGGGGGTCTCTCTCTCTATTGCATCGTATATGTGTTGCTGGCCAAATCACAGGTTGTGGAGCGCAGTTGGTTTATTTACTTGAACGTCTAACCTGTACCTCTTCTAGAAAAAAGGAGCCTGAAAGCTGCCTGTGCGTTAGAATCGAGCGCAAAACTGAAACTGCATTCAAGGCGTTGGTAGGAACTTCATAATGGTTTGGTGCAGTATCATCACCATCGCAAAATGGTGGTGGAAGACATTTGTGGCGAGTTTACGGCGGTTCATTTCGTGCGCAACTGCAGCCTCTATGCATTGTATCTGTTCTCAATTAAGTTCACATGGTGACATGCCACGTTTATTATCAAGCTCTGGTCAAAAGAAAGTCATTTTGCGTTCTGGAGATAGCTACGTCGCATTGTCTTCGCATGCCCGCGACCGTGAGTAACGCATAGAGCGATTGGGAAAGTTTTTGTGGGTCGCAAATTGAAAAATAGCTGGACCTGAAAAATAATCCCCCTTCTGATGCTGCACTGTGGTGCATTTTTATTGCGGAACCTTGAAAATTAGGCCGTGTTAGATTCAGGGAAATACAGTAACCCTCGTGGGATAAAAGCAAATGCTGCAGCAGCCATACTACGGTAGTCCCTCGTTATAACGAAGCCAGCGGCACGGCGAAAAATTTCATTATAAGCGGTATTTCAATATAAGCAACCACTTGATGAAAGCTTTAAAAGTCGTGCTCACATTGCGCTACAATTGCAAGGAACTGAAAATGCAATAAAGGTGCAACAACTACAGCCACCAACATTGACAATTACTTCTGCGACCGTGACACCAGGAGCAGCGCAGTCAGACAGTGCGAATGATATTGTTGTCATCCAGACATTTGTCATCGCGATCTATGCCGAGCTTGGTTTGTTTTACTGATCACCATCAACAGTCATGGATCGTAGCTGCACAGTCCAAGCTAATGCCGGTGTCATGGGGGCTTTTTTGATTGTGGACCAAGAGTGGCCGGTGCTATACGGGCCAGGTTAAATTTGATGCTGATGTCGGCCAAATAGTGATCATGGATCCTAATTGTGATGCGCAAATCGCAGTAGTCTTCATCCCAGTCAGGCCTGATCGCGATTTAATTGTGATGAGGCACTGCTACACAGTCATTTTTAAAATAACTGTGTAGCAGCACCTAATCAGGATTGAGCGTAATCCGGATCAGTGTCGTTCGTGATTAAAGTGCCTCTGTGTCAACGGTATAATACAGATCGGGTATGGCGCTGACGTCACTCATATTGTAATATGCAGATCGTGGTCGTTTTGATTCTGATCGAGCCTGATCATGATTAAGAGATGTGTAGCAGCATCCAATGCAGATCGCCGTCGATCGTGATTGAAGGTGACGCCACGTTAACTCAAAGTCGCCTTCAACTTCTTTGCCAGCAAGGATCTCTGGAAGACTGGTTATCATCAAGCTCTACTGCCAGCCATCTTTCTCTAAATTTTCTCAGGGGACTTACCTTTCTCCGCCTCTTATCAGCAGAACTTTCTGCTCTGAAGTCTGACATTTCATTCCGGAGACTGGAGGAGCCATCCTAAGTGTTGGTTGCAGAAGCACCTGTAGTGCATGAAACTCTTCTACAACACGCATTCAGACGGCCTGCAGTAGTCTAGTTTGGATCTCAGTGCACGTGAAGTCGGCACTCAACCCAGCTCAACCACAGCTGAATGCGTGCGGCAGTGCTGTTGAGCCGTCGGTACTGACGTTCGGTGCTGATGCCACTAACATAATGAACTTTCGTTGCTTGAGTGACCTTAAGCCAGCTCTGGCATTGTGCAAGCTGCATGGAGTAGTACATCTGCCTGTTCTGTTGCGCACTATTTGTCACCGCGCTCACCAGCTCCGCGCCCTCAAACGTGGGCGCAGCCAGGAAGAAAAAAACGGTTGCAACAGTGCACGTTCGCTTTGATATTGTGCTTACCACGTGTGCTGGTGATGGCGACAAGATGGGTTGCCATCAAGATGGATCACCTAAAGTCTATCAACAATGGGCCTCACGTTATTGTGCCCAGCAGCTGCCTGATGGGAATGTTTGCACATTTGCCAATGCCCGCCCTGTGTTCCTGATGCTGTTCCCGGGGCAAACTCGTTGATGATTTGAAGCCGTCGCTGTCCTTGTTTGAGGCAGCTGGACTCTACTGCCTGCCTTCGTTGTTGTTATCTGGTTGTTGTCAAAGCGGTCAGTGAGAAGCCTTCCTCGTTAGGCTTAGTCTTGACCTCGACTGCCGCTTCCAAGTGATCATGTGGCGCCCCGGGGATTGTTCTGCCGGTCGGTCCATTCTGCAGGCGAAGACGAAACGCCGCGGGTACACTGGGGAACTGCTGCGATGAAGCAGCTGCAAGTCCGAGGAGCCTTGCTCGGTTTCGGCCAAAGTCTATGGCCCTGCCGTCGAACTCTATTGCCACAGCTTTCAGATCTGGCGCCCGCTGCTCCCGTCACCACTGCGCTGCCGGCTCGACCATCTTCACCCACTGGTGCCACGCAGTCAATGCCAGCTCAACGTTTTCCATCTTCGATCACGGCTAGGGTCGCGTGCCACGAGCCAACTATTCACCAATTACGTGCATGGACGTGTCCACGGCACGTGCCTTCACACGCTTCTTTATTCCTTCGCACACCGTCGCTTCTTTTCGCAATGTTGCTCATGTCTCGGGCCTGTTTACTCATGACATGCACATACGAGCATGGTTGTCTTGGGAGTGCACGTGCACATACACCCATGCCTGCATCACTCCTTGGCGTGTACTGCTGAAGCCACTTTCGTTTCTGCCGGCTGTGTGCACTTGAAGCAGTCCATCTCAAAGAGGAGAGGTGGCAGTGAGTGAACACGCAATGTACTTGGTGCTGCCTGTTAAAAGCACACAGTGCATGTTTTAACAGCAGTGCATCACATTCATTATAGAGTAGATGGTTGACAATTCTCTTCATGGCCAGCGATAATTCGTATTTGCGAGTTTGTCATTCCTTGATGTGCCAAAAATTTTAAGCTTAGTTTTTTTAGTAGTATGCAGCATACTGTTACGCGCTATTCCGCGCAGTTAGCGTCTTATCCCCGTGGCAATACCTAGAACAAATGCAGCACATCTCGAATGACCCTGCAACAGTTATTGTGAAAAGAAAACAGCAGAGGTAAATGAAAGAAGTGAAAAGTGGCCGAGCCAGTTTATTTAGTTTTACTGGTACCACAGTACATATGTGCTAATAGGACTTTATGTGATGCCTTTGACGCCTTCGGTGAATACTAAATGAGATATTAGGATTAAAACGTCGGTGTATTGCTTTAACGTGTTCGTTTCACAATTAAATGAAATGTGCACATTTCTTTGCTTCCAGGCAAATTCTGGAGGAGCTGGAGCAGCACAAAGATGCTTGGCCATTCCTTGTTCCTGTCAACACTAAGCAGTTTCCCTCCTATCGCAAGTTCATCAAGAAGCCCATGGATGTCAGCACCATGCGCACCAAGCTGGAGTCAAACCAGTAAGTTGTTATTTAGATACAGCAGCTACTCCCATTGCATTTACCGGTATATTGGCTCTTGCCTGACGTCCTGCACAGTGGCTCTAGCTTTAGGTGGCTGCAGCTTTGGTTCTGCTGAGGGCCACTTATGGCTCCCAAGGAAACAAACAAACGTTTTTTTTTAAGAATCTGTTATGCAAAGAGCTCAGCTTGGGTTTCATAGTGGTGCCTTTTCCCACTCATCACTGGTCAGAGTCGGAGCAATGCTTGGCCCTCGCTATCAGTGCGTCTATATGGCACTTGACAGTAGACAAGTGCAGCATAGAAATGAATGGAAGGCATTCCTGCACAATAGCTGCCCAGTTCACCCACATTATGTGTGTGTGACCGAGGTAACTGTGAGTGGTGTATGACTAGAGTGGCATAGGGTTGTGCAGAACGTATGGGCATGAAATCGTTCCCTCTAGCATTTACTGCAGTCTTACCTCAATTGTAAAGATGTAAAGTCTGTATGTAATTGGGGGGAGCGAAAGAAAGCATGTCAAGGGCACAATTTTTATTAACCACTCACCATTTGCAGTTGAAGACTAGAGGCACGAATGCAGAAAGCTGTCAACAAACTTTATCGTCTACAAGTTTTATACACAATAAAATGGAGGGGGGGATGAGACCAACTTAAAGCGTTGGTTTCATTTATGGTCGTCTCTGCCACAGGACAGGAGCTTATGATCACGTGCGGGTCATCAAACTGTGGTGATGAATGGCCTTGTAAACAAGCAATGTCTTGGCCTCCCGAAGGGAGAGAGAGCGAGCGAGCCCAACATGACTGCTGTGGATCAGAAGGTTTTAATGTTCTCTCGAACGTTAGCGTGCAGAGGCCTGTGCAAGCAGCATCTGCCTCATGCTGCTGTGATCATCTTGCTCGTTTTTCATGCAGCACCAATGCTGCTGCCACTACAGTCTTTCTAGGTTGCCCTTCACATAATCACTATAATGCAGCAGTTGGGCTGAGGGCAGCAGTATGGACTAGAATGAAGGCAAGGGTGTGGGTACTGGGTCGAGGGCAAGAGAGGGCCTATTTTCTCCTCTGTGTGATAGCGGAAATTGGGGATAGCAAACATGGTGGGCCCCTAAGCAAGCTCCGTTGTTCAAAAATTAAAAAAGGAAGGGGGAGTGCTTTGGCAAATGCCACACTAACTGGAGTTGCAGCAGCCACACACTGTCACTTGCCTTCTTTTAATTTTAAACGTTCACATATGCACTAGGTGATGGCACTACATTTGAAGGTTCCGTCTTTTCTTTCATCACCACACTTGCAGTGCTCACTGACATACCCATTGCATGGCCAAAAGTTTGCAGAGAAAGC
The DNA here is from genome assembly GCA_013339685.2 of Hyalomma asiaticum. NCBI lineage: Eukaryota > Metazoa > Arthropoda > Arachnida > Ixodida > Ixodidae > Hyalomma > Hyalomma asiaticum. The sequence goes on from CM023485.1 coordinate 38,268,446, forward strand.
CACGGGTGTGCGTGTATTCAAATAATTTTCAAATACCATTTGCTATTCAATTCAATTCGCACTTAAATTTTGCTATTCTAACTGTTTAGAGTTTGTAATTAAGGGGGAAAAGTACATCTCTCGAGAATTAGCCCGTTCCCACGTGTATTACACTTTTCCACATAACATTCATGTACTGCAGCAATGCTAACACTCGTGTACTACTGCAAAGCCAACACTTGTGTACTGCCGCATAGTTAATGCTCGAGTATTGTGGCAAAGTCAGCAGCTATGTACCGCGGCGAAGCTAACGCTTGCAACAGCAAACTTGGCTCATGCATTTGCACAGATCTCTGTTGGACTGTTGTTTAGGCCTTGACATTTCTTTTTTTTAACTACATTGTGGGAGTACAATAGTTGTGCAATAAATTTGTTCATTTTGTCCATGTTTAGCAGTGCATTTCTCAGTAATTTCATATGGTAATAGTTAAACATTTTTCAAACATTATTTAAGATATATTTTATTTGATGCACACTGAAAATATTGCTATTCGTGCAGGTCTAAAATAATATATATGTCATATGCACTGGTGTCGCCGGGAGAGTTTAGGAATGAGGAGTGTGCAATTGGCAAGGAGAAGGAAAGAGAGGGTACATGAGTGTTGTCGCATGTTGTTTTATGCCATACATTGGTATACATTGGTATGCAGTAGTTTAGTTAGGTGTGGGCACATGGCCAGTGTATCCTTCCTGATGCTGTGCTCCTGGCTATGCAATAAGTTGTGCTTTCCTTTGTCTATTCAGTGACTGCTCCTCTGTTAGGCTGTTCTTGGAGAAGTTGAAGCCCTGTTTCTTTTTTGCCTGCGCAGGTACAAGTGCAAGGATGAGTTTGCGTTGGATGTGCGGCTCATTTTTGACAACTGTGAGACTTTCAATGAGGATGACTCTCCTGTGGGCCAGGCAGGTCACAACATGCGCAACTTTTTCGAGAGCCGCTGGGAAGAGCTCACCTCCTGAACCCTCGACCCTCCCGTGTCCTTTGCTCCACTGCCATCCGGCACAAACAACCACCCATCCCAGGGCTTTACCGTTTACCCACGTACACACACACATGCACCATCACCACTTCTCATGACGTGTCTGTTGTCTCACTTTGTTCTTGTTTTCCTTCTGCCCCACACTTTTTTGTTACGTGTATACATGAGATATACATATATATATATATACATAGTGCTATATTTATACACACTTTTTACTTTAATACTGTAAGCTAATTTCCTCGAAAAGCGCACACATACGAGCGCAGCCATTGTCTCTCGTTCTTTTTTTTTTTTTTTTCCCCTTGGGCCAAGGTTGACACCCAGCAAGGTTGTGGTTGTTACAGTATGTTTCCTTGCTCTGAAGTGCTTAGCATGGTGGCAGAATCATCGGAGACGCATGAGAGAAGGAGGCGGACCACTCTGTCAGCTCTCGGCACCTTTGGAGTTGTGGCAGCTTTGTGAAAGTGGAAGAAAATTGAGCAGAGAAACACCTGAAGCAGCAGCAAGGGTCACATGTTTGCAAGGAGACTGGGTAGTGACTCTTGTAATTCTATGTTCATGCCCTGTCGCAGTTTATTTGGCACAGTTACATTGTGAGAGGGAGTTGTCTTCCTCCATCGTTGAGTCTTTCTCTTCCTTCCCACTGTATGTCATCATAGTGGCTGTCTGCTGCTGCATGATACATTTATTGCTTTTAAGTTTTCTATTCTGTTCATCAATTGTGAATGAGGAGGAAGATGAAACACATGAAAGAACTGGGGAAAGTGCCTGCATAAAAACTGAAGACGGTGCATGTTGCTCACAGCTCTTGCGTTCGTCGCAAGAGGGTCTGTAAAAAAAAAAAAAAGAAAGTGCACTAGGAGAAAAAATAACCCTCATGTGCCAGTGGCTGTCACTGCAGTGCATATTTTCTTGCAGTGCTTCCGAATGTTTCCCGTTTCCCCCCCATTTCCTGTTATTTCATCATGAATTACCTTTAAGATGTCCATCACTAGTACAATCATTGCTCCCTCCCCAAAGCTGTATTTGTTGTACGCTGCGAGTGAAGATCGCGTAGCATGTGGCTGTCTCTTCTTTTGAGGCTATACTTTGTTCTGACACAAGTGGCTGTGGAGTTAGTGTTGCGTTCGGGACATCGGGAATGATGCATTCATCGGCAAATGCCAGTCTGTCTGCGCTTTTCTGTCTGTGTGTATTCTCACAGGTCTGTGTGCGTTGTGCTCTTTCACAGATGGTTGACAATAAGCCAATTTCTAGATTGTACAATGGCTGCCGCCTCAGGGCCTATTTCTTGAGGGGAAGGGGGGGAATGAGAGTGTGTGTGTGTGTGTGTTTGCCTTCTGCACCTCGTTGTTGATGTTAGCTGTTGGTGTGCAAAGCATTGGCTTTTGCCACTGCTGGTTGCACCCACATCATTCTTTTCATTCTCTGGTCCTTCAACTTTGAAGGAAAAGGCAGAGGGACTGTCGGGCACCAGCTTCTCTGCATTGTGCAAGCTAACCTGTATGCCTGACAGGTGTGGGCATGCACGTGATTTCTTCGTTTGTTTTCTCATCTTACCTCACTCCTCTTCATTTATTTGTTGTCTTGTCTTCATTCTGTTCCAGTCTGAGCTCAGGATCTTGATTTGCAACCAGGGTAAATTCTCGTATTCCTCAAAACATGCGCTGCTGAATAAGCTTCATTCACTGTGCCTCATAATTTTCATGCTGTTCAGCACTGTTACCCATGAAATGAATTAAGTGTTTCGATTCCGCTTTCCATTTAAATAACCCCATCGTTTTCTTTTTTTTAAACTTTTATGTGCATACTCACAGTCTTCTGATTTTAGGACGTACATAATGCATAATGCTCAAGCAGACACATGAATGGCCATCTTGTGCGGCAATGTAAAGGTATTGTTTTTATTTGTTTTTGGGAGGCGCTCTTGTGGCCTCGTAGGCTCGGGGATGCTTTTCCATGGCTCGGCAGGGCAGGGGGGTTGTCTTGTGTATAGGTTGACTTTTCTCGCGTAACTTATTTATTTCTCACCACCACTGCACAACATTGCAAGAAGCGCTGTAGGAGGCATCTGTAAGTGTGCTGCGGTGACCATAATCATTTGGACGGCCATCCAGTGCGGTGACTGTGTCGTCAGAAACCTTGTCCACCACGTGTTGTGGCTGCATATTTATATACTCATTGAGTTTTTATGTTGACAGATTCCCTATGTACATAAAGATTGCACCTATAACGAGGCTGGCTAGGCCGCTGAAAGAATTAACAGTAAATGTAAAGATGTGGCTGGTACAAAATAACTGGAATCAAGCATTTAAATCATTACAATGAAGCTATTTTTGTTTGTCTCCTGTTTTGTGCTGTGGTTTAGTGTGACGTTTCCACACATGCCACAAGCTGTTGTAGTGCACTGTGCTAGTGCCATTACCATTGTATAGGCTTGCCGCTGGCAATAAAGTTGTAATAATGTTTATTGAAAAGAATTTGCTATGTGGCAGGACATACCTAGTTGGCAGTTTTTGTTGCAGAATGACTTTTTTTTTTTTCTTTGTATATGACAGTAGATATGTAAAGGAATGTCGCCAAAATGCTGTTTGCGTTTTAACATTTCCTAGGGTTGATGCTACTGTAGGCACAAATCCTTCCTTCTTTTGCCATTGGCTTACATACTGAACACCTTTTCTGTGTGCTGTCAGATACAGCCACCAAACGCTGTAGCACAGGTTGTGTACCTTGGTATGTGGTGTGAATTCCGCAGGATACTGTATGATTTGTTGCTCTATACATCTCTGTGAACAAATTGCAGTCTGGATCCATAACTCCATTTCTGCATTAAAGGTGTTGCATTTGCCCACACATATGTTGCTCCATTCCTTTGTTTACCATTATTGGGCAACTTTGGAGTTGGCTCATTGGCGAGCTCTGCTGGTAAGTAAGTACGACTGCCTTTGTAAACGATTGTGTGCAATGGCATCAAGTTTACATGCTTTGTAATTCTGGGGTTTTACATTCTAAAACGACGATATGATTATAAGGGACGTTGTAGTTTAAGGCTCCGGAAATTCTAACCGCCTGGGGTTCTTTTGACGTGCACCGAGATCTTGCAGTATGCAGGTCTCAACATTTTACCTTTTCTGAAATATGCTTCCCAAGCATTTAATATATATTTCATGTGAAACAAATTCAGTATTTGAAGATCTTACAGCAGTACCCCTGCTTGGTTAGCGCAGCTAAAAAGTTCCTATGTGAATGGCCCAAGCTAATGCTGTGTAAAAGTGACGTATCAAACTCTCTGTTCACAGATGCATACTGCCAACTCTGTTAAAGAGCTTTCCATGATACATGCGAATTTGGGCCAGTCTTGTGATATTGCATATGGTGACTTCCATGTTTTTAAATGTTTAAACTTCCTAATAGAACAGTGTCATTGCTTCGTCGCACACACCATTGTTGTGCAGTTAAACATGCCAGTTGTGGAAAGTGGCCACCATGCAGCTTTCACTGGGCTAAATAGATTTTGTCCATTTACTGTGTGCGTGGTATAATTATGGGTTCCACTATGATTGCTGATGTCGTACTTTACACGTAATCATATAGCCGCCTATGACATTGCTGTGGCCCTGAGAAGCAATAAATAAAAACATGTTCTTATTCATCACATTGCCTTTGTAGCATGAAGCACACATTTGAGCTCGAAGCGTAACAAGTTTATCTTTCAGCAAATGTATGTACGGGAGGTTCCTGTGCAAGTTGGAACTATATATCTGTGCATTGAAGGAAGTACACGGGAAACTGTGACCAAAATTTGGAAGTTTATGTAGGTCCGATCCGTTGGTAACGCCTTCGCGGATGGTTTGCGGCCGAAAAGGGGTTAGGAGGGTGAACGGGCCTTTTAAAAGTGCTTCATTTACGGTGTAAATGAAGCTGCTGGAGAAACTGTACACCTGCATTTTCCACTACGAAAACGTTTTAGGTGCAGTCATATGCAGCAGTAGCGGCGGTAACGACTTTTTATAGAAGCTGTTTTAGTGTCCGCCCTGCTTGTGCGGTTTCGCTGAAAAGTTTAGGACCATCAAATAAAAAAAAAATATGCGCTTAAAGTGGGAAGGAGACGTACTGATGGCACACTTGCCGTACCTGCGAATTCGTTGGTGAAAAACCTGGGGGTAAATATCGTGTAGAACGAGATGCAGTCGGTCGCATTCAAAGTTCGCGCCGAATCACAAATCTTGGAGGCAACGTCAAACACCACTGCCAGAATTTGTGTTTTCATCTGTATGGTAAATCTTCAGATGAACGTTACTAGCGAATTCAGTTTGTATGCTACATATACACCACATTTTTCCAAGGAGGTCTAAAGAAATCTTATACATTTGCAAAGAAGCCAGCCCAGATAGATCAGCCATAGCACACTTAGCGCCCTCTCTTGACATATGCACGTAGCTTCTATGTGTACGTGAACTGACGTCATAAAAATTTGATGGCCGTATGTGGCTAGGTTTAGCGCTTAGCGGTGTTGTAGGTGTTGGGTAAACTGCTGCCCGAGTTTGTAGAAATTTACGTGTGAATCTTCATGGTTTCCGCAAGAAAAACACGGAAGAAAAGTGCAGCGCTCGTGCAAAGGTGTTGTCTGTGCTGTGCAAAAAGCCTGAAGAGGTTCACGAAAGGCGCGGTGAGTAAACTTTGATGCCGAAAAGTGTGTGCGCTTTCTCAACGTAAGCCTACAGTGCCGCTTTGAAGTTGTCGTTCTAAATATTCTGCTTGAATATAAGGCGTCTCCCACAGCATTTCCTTCGGTCGAGGCACTGTTCCATCTCTTGTGATGCTTTCTTGCCTCTGCATACAGCACACCGCCGTGTAGTGTCACATCGAAAGAGTTGCGCCCGTCACAGTCGCATCGTCGAGCTAGGTGTCGGCTCCGAGAAGCAAACGAAAGGGTCTTTCGTCGATCTCTGCACTCTCGAAATTCAGACCATTTGCAGGATTTTCAAGTATCCTTCAGAAAAATAAACCGAACATCGCAGAGGCTTTCTTCTGCCATGTTTCGTAGTCTTGTTCGTTCTGCAAAAGGAGTGCCCTCTACGATAGCATACCTGCTGTCGGCGTTTTGCTTTCTCCTTTAAGAAATTGGTTCTTGCGCCTTATGAATTTAGGAGGCGATAAATTGCTCGATCTAAATACGCCTGTTAGTTGCTTAAACCTTTTCCTTGCTCTCGCTGCGCATTCTCTCGCGGGATACCCCACTCGGCAGTTGTCACTCCCATGCCGCCCGCGGTGCGAAATTGTGGTTCGTCCGGTGCTTTCGTGCTCAGCTGTACTTGAATTTCTGTGAATTTACAAGACAGTGTGGTCAAGGTCTGTGCATTTGCGGCGGACCATTAGTGTCCGAGCTTGCTCATTCTTATTTGCATAGGACGAGATGAACGTGTCTGCAGTTGGGACGCGAGCAGCGCGCCGCCCAGCCTCATCTCGCGTGCAGATCCCAGAGCTAAGCAAGAAGTTCGCGAGCTAGGAGAAAACAAAATCTTCGCTGCGTAGAAAGTTTCCCGTCACTAACTGGCGTATCTAATATTCCGTGAATCCTTCACGGTGCGTCTTCGCGTACACGCGGCCAACAAGCAGCGACCATCGTGTTCCGTGTATGTGCGCGCTTGGCAAGCTTCTTGCGAAGACTCATGCCATCCAAGATGCATCCCCATAGAGGGGTGTAGCCCTCGGGTGCACATCGACAACAGGTTGTGTGGACGTAGTACGGGTAGTTTGAGACGGAAGGCGCGTTTTGGTCTGGGCGGGCGCGGCGACGGTTTGCCCACGTACACGGCCGATCACGTATGTAGTAGCGGGGCTTGGCCATGAGATCTCAGTGTACACGAAATTCCCAAGTAAGGCAGGGTCCCCCTTGACGTCACGTAAGCGCGCGGAATTGCGGAGGCGACGACTGCCTCGTTTGCTGTTTTGGCTGCGGTTGGAGCTGGCGCACTCCGGCCGGTTTGGCGTCTCTCGAGCGGGAGCGCCAGTGACGTCCCCTCGAACAGGCAAGCAGCCTCTTAACGTTCCGCGGCGGACTTCCCAATTGTGCACGCACTCGGACTTCCGCGTCTTGCTTCCCCCGGCGTTGTCTCGAAGGGAAGGAGAAGCTTAACGTTGACACGCTTCATATGGCCGCGCCGCTGTGGATACCTCACTCGGTTGGTGTTTCGCAAGGCACACCGTATACGATATGGGTCACGGACGCGGCTGTCACGCCCGGCACTTTGTGTATACTTTGTGCCGGGTGACTCGGGAGGGCTTGTAGGGGCCCCACCTGTGGTGAAACGATGGTCTGGGCGTGCACAAACTGGCTCCCCTGCCTTTTGCCGGCTTACGATCAATTGTCTCGACGTGGATCCCTTCCCACCTGCTGGAGGGCAGTTGTCATTGTTGTACAATCCATTAAGCTGGTACCGCAGGTACTTCCCGACGTGAGGTTTCGCCGAAGATAGCTGCATATTACGATGCACGCATTGTTGGGGGTGAGTGGCTCCGAACGAAGCACATCACACCCTAACATTGCTTCTAAATGTAAGATGTGCCACGAAGACACATTATTCAGTCATTTAATATATATACGCCTAACACTTCGTGCAATGATGTGGTAAGAATAGAATGCAGCCACCTTTATTCCATTCTTTTTATATATGAGAGTCAAAATTTTAAAGTCTCTTTTTTGTTTAGGAACATTGCACTGTATGCAAGTGGAATGCAGGGTTATTCACTTGTGAAGAGTGCGTTGAAATGGAAGAAAGCCTGTGAATTCTTTCTGCGCTTTGTTTCCTGTCTCGGTGACAGCTGTGACGGCTGTACATTGAGTTGTCAGGAGCGTAAAGCGAACTTGAATATTTATGTGGACAGGTGCGAGCTGTGGAATGAGGACGTACGAGTTGGAGGCAGTGCCTAAATGCTGCAAGATAAAACGCCAGTAGCCATAAAAAACTCTTAGCTTGATAATTGTGTTTAAATTATGGCATTTAATATGTTACTGAATGAAGACACGCTACTGAATGAAAACTCATTTGTTTTTAATACTACATTTATTTGCATTTGTAATGTGTGTAGCTCTGCTCAAACAACGTGTGTGCATCTGCATTTCAGGCATTCAGTATCATCCAAAGCATATGTGCCTAACAAATCGACAGAGTAAATATGTTGTGGGCAAAATAAACATTAACATTGCACAGCTGCGTACTGCTACTGATTTTTATTGAAATTATCAATACATTTAATGGCAGCTGTTAACTACTACAGTATACTTTCTTTAATTCAAAGGTGAGGGAACCCCAGAATTTTAATTATCAGGTGTATGCGGAATTGTGGCTGGGTGCTACATATAGGGTAAAACAGAGATGGCCACTTATCACATGGATCATTGCTAACTCAGTGTTCATTTTCCCTTCTTTTTTTTCTTTTTTTTTCTGCTATTGGTTTTAAATGCTTTCACAAAGGGCTGAAAGGCGATTGGCTTTATCCCAGGCTGTTGACAATATATGAGCATGAACGTTCAGTTGGAAGGAACCAAAGCAACCAATATTTCTGGTAGTGGTGAGCAAGAACTATGAATTAACAGGATGAACCAAATGATGCAGTTTGAATTAAGCAGGTTTTAAATACCTTGAAAACATAGCAGGCCAACCAAAAATTTGAAGTTTGAAGAGTTTTAATAGTACTTACTGTACATGCTTGTTCTAATTTTATGTTATTTTTTTCCAAACTGCTTATAGAATGGACTGTTCCTAAATTTTAATGCTGTCTCTTAAAGTTTTGACAAGGAAATAATACTATAGAAATAATTTGACTATTTGTAGTTCAGCCTCCTCATGGAGTTTGTCACTGGAGTACAGTCACTTTTATGGAGAACGTCCCAGCCCTTAGTGTTCAAGAGCTTCGCTGAGGTGCTTGGTCTACAGCAAGAGCACCTTTCAGTTATTAACCTTTTATTGCTAAATTTCATGGTCAGGGATCTCACTGTCTGTAGACATTATTTCAATATAACGTGTTTTGCACCTTTTTGAGCAAATATTTTTAAAGTATATATAGTGGTAGCATGTCCACCATTTGCATTTTCTTGTCATTTAGTATAAAATGTCACAACACACTTGTGGTCTCCATAAATGCTAGCCACAGTCCTGAAACATGATTGTCACGGTGCTTTTTGGACATTGCTGGCCCTTTCACCATGAAACCCCCTAAATCACAATGCCCCATATGTATGCATAACCCTCACTGACTTGTGTGGCTTCTTTTTAAGTTATTTCCAAAAAGCAGTGCTCACATCAAGGTTTTCTTGGTATGCCTGTTTTCCTGGAACTATTATATTTAAGATGGTATTTATAATCCTACAGGTTGGAAGCAAGGTCCTTGAGTGCATAGTGGGCTGATGTGTTGACATTAGAAAGTAGTTGGCCTCTATAAGCATTGTGCCTGCATTAAAGGCCAGCTGCGGCAACCTGCAACATTTGGTTTTCAGTTCTTTCTGCATTGCTTTAATGGGTGTTCATGTCTGGTGCTATCATGTTGAAAGCTTTAATTTCTTTACAGTGCTTTACAGTGATGTTTATGCATTTCTTTGGTAACTTATACCATCATTTCTTTTGGGACTGCATGAGAAACAGTCTTTAGCATATCCCTGCAAGCAGTTTTGATATCTTTTGGGGTTGTGGTGACAATTCTTTTGCCTACTGTGGCATTTGATTTTTCCTGGCTGCTCCACCTGAAAAACCATAGCAGTGTTAAGCTGGATGATTTCAGTTGATTACACCGTAATATATGTACATTAAACGACCTATGACTTCACACAGAAAAGTCTCAACTGCACTGATACCTCTTTGAAAATTCAGGGCCGGGGGACCACGCAGGGCTGGTGACAGCCCCCAGGCCTGACAGGATGGCGCTGGTCGTGGGCCTGGAGCAATTTGTGCCCCAGCTGAGCTGCCAGGATACAAAGAAGCGGCTACAGCTGGGTGCCACCCTGCTTTCATACCTGGAGGATCCGCTCAATCTCGTCGACTGTACCGAAATGGGTGCTGTCATCGACGGCCTAGTTGCCTGGCTCAACAGCAGTAACTCAAAGGTGGGCACCTTCCTTGTGAAGTGTGTGGAAAGCAGCCTGACACCTTTGAAAGTGTTGCAGTGGCGGCAGCATTGGTACCATATAAGCATCCTTGTGGCTTGCTTGCCCTGCTCACCACTGCTGTCTAGCATAGCAGGGACTCCAGCCAGCAAACAGGGCATGCAGTTGCTGATGTATTGTTGAGCTGGCTGGTATGGACTTGGTTCTCTAACCCTCTGCCAGCTAGACAACCATGAGGAAATGAATTTAAGAGCTATTAAGAGAATTGAGAGCTAATTAAGAGATCTTAGTCTGTATAAGCATACTTGCCTACATTCCATACTAGCCTGAGAAACTCGACTTCAAACCAGCCATCCTGTTGTATAGGAATGGCCGTAAATCTCCTGATAAATGGCCATAACACCACCATGAAAAGAAACAAAGGACATTGGTTCTAGAAGTTTGCTGTCCTTGAGGAGCCCAAACAGTTTGCTGCAAGATCCTTTCCTCTACGTTGTGATGTAAATGGAGGGGAAGCTGCCGCGTTTGTGTGTGGCGTTCGTTATCTACAGTTCTGCATGTTATTTTTAACATGACGAGGAACTCTTGATATCGCACTGCTGTGTTCAGAACGTTAGTTTGCCACTGTACAACTGTCAACTGTTTTATGCAGTACAGTGTGCTAGGTGTAGGAATGGTAGTAATATATGTACTTCAAAGGACCTGTGACTAGCTTTCATGTATCATAGCATATTTCAGCCTACATGTGCGAACACAGGTGCATTGTTTTTACTGGTACTGATATTATTGCCCATGCTTAAAAAGTTTTACTGGCAATCATATGGAACTGTACATGATGTTACTGTGGCTCTGAAAAGCAAGAAAAGAAAATGAGCATGAGTTCTTTGTTTCCGTTTTAATGCTAGTTTCACTTAGTTTACTTGAAACATTTACTTTATTGCAGGAGAATTGTTAGACATTGAAATGCATAGGAAGGTCATTCTATAATCACTCATAATTGCTTCGTGACTTGTTGTAGTTTACGGGCGCGTTGTAGTTTACGGGCGCTATCATTGTCAGTAATCCACCTTTAGGCAAAATGGTGACTTTGATGACTTGTGTTTCATTTTTTTTTTTTTCTTCCGTGCTCTCAACACAAAGCAGAGTTTACCTCTTGTCATGCTACTAAAACAAAAAGCCATACTTCAACTCAAATGTATAGGTCTTTCAGTACTAGTACATACATAACCAAGCATAATATATTTGTTTTGGTGTTTTTTTCCTTAACTTTTTCACTGTTATTTTGTGTCTTTAGGTGGCACAAAATGGCCTAGAGATACTTTCAATCCTGGCAGAAAGACTCAAGGATGACTTCCGCCCCTACATCTCTACAGGTGGGCATAACGTTAGTGAGCCACTTCAGGAGTTCTCACACACTACTTTTGTGGTATCCAAACTTTTCAAGGGTGATGTTCCTTTGTTCTGCGGGTGCAAAAGTGAATGTATGCCTCTCTACACCTATACATTCATATAGAACATTTTGCTGTTTTGGCTCACAGCGTTGCATTGGCACAATAGGAACGCAATTGACTGTATAGTTAAGTGGTATTCTATAGTTTGTGTCGACATGACGGTAAGCTGACCTGTTTTATGTTTGAAATCCAGAGTTTAGGGGTCAACTTACGGTCAAAACTATAGTGCGTATCACCAGCCATGGCAAGACAAGCAAAAATTCAGCAGTGCTACTGTGTGATGACAACCTTACATTTGCTTTTTGGATCATCATTGCATATGGTGCATGCTTTTTTGTCAGTCTCCCCCCCCCCCCCCTTTTTTTTTTTTTTCATGATTTAGGTACTGTGCATGTCATAGTCTACGTATGGTGTACACCTCTTATGGGGCCATAAATCATTGATGGAAGAGCTGCCGTTCTGATCAGCAGTGCCACTCCTGATATAGTCAACGGTGAAACAGACAGTGGCAAGTTTTTCAAGGGTTTAGTACCTGTAGTTGGTAGAAAAGCCACTGTTCTGATCATCAGCGGCACTTACAATAGTGAATTGTTTAGGGAGTACCAGTAATTTATCAAAGTGGTGCTGTTACAGTCGGCAGTGGCACTTTTGATGAACAGTGCAACCATGGCTATTAGGTTATGGGAGACCACCAGCTTCTGTTTTCTGGGTTTTTCTTTTTCCTGTGGCTGCAAGCAGCTGTTGTGCTAGATTGCTGTGCTTAATCATTGCAAGTGCGCTGGGCCGAGAAAGCTTTTAGCACTTGTTCACAGTAGCATTCAAAAGGGTGGGTGTTCTCCATGCCAAAAGAGCTAACAGAGTGGTGGAAGGCAAGTGCAGCATAGTTTCTGAACAGTTGATGCAGCATGGTGACTGGAGAGTGACCAAAATTTCAATTGTGATGCCGAGCATACTTTTGTACAACCACTATATTTACGTATATATGAACATTGAATCATTGCACTTGAACTTTGTGTGAAAAAGAATGTCAAATAAACTGCAGCTGAAAACATGCAACAAAAGCTTTTTGAAACATTCTTGTTCGTTTCCCCTTTGTTGCATGTTTTCAGTTTCGCTGCTTGCATTAGCATTGTAGATACAAAACACGCTAGCTCACCTGAATACTATTCTGATGTGGAAACTGTTCTTCTTGCAGTCATTTCAGCAGCCATTGATAGGATGGGTGACAGCAAAGATTCTGTAAGTCTTCTGTATTTTTATTTCAGCTCATGATGTGCATGTTTATTATTCTTTGTTTGGGCTGAGCTGCTGTAGGTTTGCTTGAGCGAGGCACGACTGTAGTTCCCTGCCCACTTGTGGTGGTTGTAAACCAGGGAAATTTGACGTTTTGCTGTGCTAAGATTGCCCACACTGTGCAGATTAGCGTTACCGGTGAACCTAAGTGTTGGAGTCTACCAAAGCAATCTGACACTATGTTCATTATTGGGAGATGTTCTCCTAAGATATTTGTTCTTTCTTTCTTTCTTTCTTTCTTTCTTTCTTGCTTGCTTGCTTGCTTGCTTGCTTGCTTTGCTTGCTTGCTTTGCTTTGCTTTGCTTTGCTTTGCTTGCTCACATAAGGACTGTAAACATTACTGTTATGCTGCGGGACATTTTGATATATGGTCTCCTCATTGTCATTTGTGTTCAAAGCTGTGGCTATTACACTAGCAGTGAACTGTGGCTGGCTTGTACTGTCATGTACTGCATTTGATAGCTCACATGATTGTCATTAAAATAAATCACGTACATTTTTGTTTCTTTATTCTTTAATGTGGTAACTTGTTTGTTGGTTTCATCCTTACAACCTAGTGTTCTTAGCAGCATTAATTTATATGATGTTGCTGTGCTTCACTGCTTATTCCTTCCACTTACCATTTTGAAAGTGTAGGTACAGTTTAATCTTACTACATCTCTTGATAGTGAAGAGGACATTGGTCTGTTGTAAAAGGAATATGTAGAATACGAATACTCTTAAAACTGACTTTTATGTGGACGCTGAGTAAGTCTGTTATAACTGGAGTTGACAAGCCACAGACATGGTGGAAGAATGGATTTATTCCTCTCTAACTTTTCTGACCAGAAGCTTGTGAGCTTTACCTGTGCTGTCCAGTCAACAGTTTGGACACTATGCATGTCATCCATTATTACCAGGCTGTTGACTTCATCTGCCACAATAGTACCTCACTGTGTTGATCCCATGAGTGCTGTCGAGCGATGTTTGAAGTTGGAAGCTATTGAATTTGGGATGTCCACTGTACATAAATCTGTTGTAAAGGAGTGCTGACCTGCTGGCTAGCCTTGTAATTTAGTCCTTCCTTTATATCCGTAAGTATGTTGTATAAGAATCTATTGTAAAAGAAGTTCAATCAATCACTGGAAGAGATGGGAAGATCAGCACAACACCGCAGTTTGGTATGTTGTTTCCAGATGTGTGTTGTAGGCAGATCTGTTATGAGGTTATACTGTAAGAGAGAAATCCCATTGTTTCAAAAAAACAGTTTTGTGCGGGCCTACAATAAGCAGTTCAGCTCTTGAGAAGTGGTCGTACAAATAATTGCAGCTTCTCCCTACAAGAATAAGCAAAAACGGACTGAAAACTTCAAGGTGCAGGGAAAGAAGTCATTACCCTGGCATTTAACCTAGGAATTTTCCTTGTGTTTTGTGCTGGTGTTTGTACTTCAATGTCCCAAATGAATGCTTGATCTGTGAAGAACATCATAGTGGTGATGATGATTTAGTAACTGGAGTCCTTAAACCTAGGCCTAAATCTAAACATAAAAACTAGTTTCTGTGTCCTAGTTTAATAAAAGCATGGCTGACTGTCTATGAATAGTAGCCATGTTGCTGTTGTAGCAGTAGAATATTACAGTGGTTGAAACACCTAGGGTGAATTTAGGTATTGCACCGAGTTCCTGTGGATGGTAATTTTTTTCATCTGTACTTCATTGCTTCCATCTTGAATTTTATCCTTGTGCTGTCAAGATCTACATCATAGCCATTTATACTTTGTTCCAGGTGCGGGAACAGGCAAAGTTTTTCACCATGAAGCTGATGACTGTATCATCTCCTCAGGTTGGTTGGTTTGTCTGCTGGTGTCTCATTTCTGTTTGTAATTACGTGACCACATTTTGCAGGAGCTTAGATAACTTGCTGCCTCATTAGATTCTGCATGCTCTCACCAAACAAATGGTTCGGATTTCACAAGACCAAAGAAATGATCAAGTTAATCGAGTGTGAAATTTTTGAGGGTATAAAGAAAACAGTAAACAAATGGTCTACTGGACTAAACAATGCTTACTTGCTGAATAAATCTGCGATTCTTGTCTTATTTTCTAAGTTTATTTTGCTGCACAATTTCTAAAATTTATTTTTTGCACTAGAGCAGTACAGAGGCTATACTCATTATGTGGCTGATCTGCACCTGCCGATGCAAAAGTCTGAACTTCATTTGAGATGTACCTTTCTCTTACGTGTCCCAATACTAATAACATTTTGCCAGTGAGTTGATTGGTAACTGATCATTCATCTCGATGTAACTGTTTGGTGTAATAACAGCATGCAGGTCACACCTGTAATTGCTCTTCATCCTTGGCAGCTTCCACAATGTTTATGACATTTAAGCAAACATTGCACTGAGTGAAAATGAAATTGATTTTTGCTTCAAGTGCTGCGAATGCGACCATGGTTCCTATTGAAGCGATTGCACATGGTGACAGCGCGGTTGTGCAGGTGTGCGGCCAATGAGCTGGCATTCGTGATGGCACATGCAGTAATGATGACCATAAATGAACGAACAGGCACAAAATGTTCTGGTGTTTTGGTGATGCTGTTACTCCCACTGACGATGATGCAAGATTTGCTTTCCTGCACTTGGGTGCTATGCTCGTGTACAGGTCAAGAAAAAAAGTGGTGTCCCTCCGTCAAAGGACCCCCTTCCAGCCAATGGTGCCGCTGTCTCAACGTGATGTCGCGGCAGACCGCCTTCGCGTTGTCCTCAAGAGAGAAATCTGAGCGCGATGCTGAGGCAGTCTGCCGCGAGGTCACGTTTACAGAGGGGCACTGTTGGTTGGAGGGTGTCCGCTTTTTTCTTAACCTGTACCCGAGTATATTGCTGCTATTGCTGTTTTATTTTTCACTGCCCATCTATGGTCATCTGCGCTCTGAAGGTTGCCTGTACAGTCGAGTGTCTTATGCAATGGTTTCATATGTCTTATCTGGACCAGAGGAAGAGTCACTTCAATTTTCCAAATTAATAAGATAAAATTACCTAGGCATTAATACACTTGTTTTAAAATGAAATGTCAGAATGTTTGCTGCAGCCCATTATGCAAGCCACTCATTATCTATTGAAACATATTCATTCCACTAAAGCTGCTTATCAGTGTTGATAGGAGATGGTACCGTGTATCGAGAATGTCTATGTAATCCCGTTCATCACTCTCCTTCGTAGATTTGTACTGCAAAACTATGTTGTCATGCATAATCTGTGCTGCGAGTTTGCGATGATGCTTCAGGTATTGCTGCCAGAGTTTATTCCTGCCAGAGTTCTTATACAAAGTGTTCAGTGTAAATGTGATGCATGCCATAAGCATTTGTGGAGAATCTCTAGCTGTCCTGAGTATTTCGTCAGAGTCACTGTTATTCATTTATTGTCGTCGTTAGCCTGTCTTTATTAGCCTTTCCCGGGTGGTCAATGAGTAGCAGCGCCACTACGCTTTCGGGCTTTGCAAGCCACTGCGCTGCAGTTGCCGTTGCCTTGCTGCTGCTTGCGTGTAACTTTGTTAATACCCATATAGCTTCTTCAAGAAATTAAGTGGAACTGTGGCAGATAATAATAATAATAATAATAATAATAATAATAATAATAATAAAGGCTCTGACACAAAGGCAAACGTTTCAGGTGTCTTATGTAGCAGTGCAGGGATATTAGCATGAAATGCAATAAAATCGGAGTTTAGCTTTCATTCTCTCCTCTAATAAACAACCTATTCTAACGGAATCTAGGAAAATACCTGTTAACTCACCATGGTAGCTTAGCGGCTAGGTGTTGGATTGCAAAGTTCAAGGTCGCGGAATTGAATCCCAGCTATGGTGGCCGCATTTCGATGGGGTGAAATGCAAAAAGCACCCATGCACTTAGATTTAGATGCATGTTAAAGAACCCCAGGTGGTTGAAATTGCTGTGGAGCCCTCCACTATGGCGCATAATCATAGCTGGTTTTGGTTCATAAAACCGCATCAATTTTAAAGATATCTTTTAAAGCATGCTTTATCAAAGCATACGAAGTGGTGTTTCTGTTCAGTGTCCCTTTGTGATTTTTTACACCTTTACACCTCACTTTACACCTGACATTCAGCGTCAAATTATGTTTCTTTGTTCCAGTACATCCTTGAAAAGATGATGCCAGCATTTAGCCATAAAAACTTTCGAATACGAGAAGAAGTGTTGTTGTGCCTCCAGGACACTCTAAATGCGTGAGTATATTGGTGGCTTGTCTACTGTAGGCAAAATCCATAGGCGCAGATGGCCTATGTAGTCACAGTCACATTTTTCAGACTCTTTGTGGACCTTGAGAAACCGTCCGGGATGGATGCTTGTTTTCTTTTTCTACCCTCAAGGTGTCTGTTCATCTCAGCTGCATCTGAAACAGCTCTGAAGGCGTACCAGTAAACTTATTAGGTGGCTGGCCTCTTGTGTTATGACAACGCATGGCAGGTGTATATGTAAATTTAAGGAACACATATGACACCTCCTAACATTGGCTTCTTTCTAAGGGTAACCACAGTTTGGAACGTGCACAGTTGTTCATGTAACATATTGTGGCTAACTAGGTTTTTGACAACCGCTACAGCTGCCATTTAATCAGCATGGAAGGGTGCCGACTCAAAACTACAAAATGTTTAATGTGTTCATAGTGGTGGCTTCGGGTAATGCCATTTTAGATCAGTGTACAAGGCTTTAGAACTAGGATGGCGAGGTGTTTCAGCATCCAAAGTTTCAGACATCTTTTCGCACATAGGCTTTAAACAGTATGTGGCATGGCAGTGAAGGTGTCTGGATTATCAGGCAAGTGTGAAAAATTTGGCCTTGAAGTGTACCATACTTACTCGCATAATGAATGCATTTTTTCCGCCATAAAACGGAAGCAAAGTTTGGGGGGTAAATATTACAAAAACATTTTCAGGGTGAGCAAAACGTTTTAACATGCAAAAAAGGCAGCATCTGCGACCCATGATAATGCTTCGAGAGAGAGAGAAGCTGTATGGTATCGGTACGATGCAGTTCGGCACTCACGGTGACAGCCTTTATGGTGGCTGCATTTTGTTCCATTGCGATGGCCTTTCGCTTCCGTGTAATGCGTGGTTTGCACACAGTGCCACAAAACCGGAAAAATGGTGACGCTGCATGTCGCACGGTCAATAGCAAAAAAAGTGAGTCAGTGGCATGCCGCGGTCTTCGCTGTGTATGGAGTTTCTATAGTATTTGTTGCCACAGCTCTCGCGCGTATTGACGCGCACAATGTATTTGAGAGAAATGTGTTGCTGTATCATTTAGATTTCTTTCCTACAGTTTTAGCTTATGAATAGTATGCACCTTGCAATTTTGTAAGTGCCCCTTGTACCTAAAGGAAATATGCAGGGTGTCCCGCGTGACTTGAGCCAAGATTTTAGAAAAATGTGTCGGGAGCAAATTGAGCCAAGTGCATGCTGTTTACACTAGTGTGTAGGTACTCAAACTATTTATATTTTCCTCTTAATTAATTAATTGATTAAATATTTTAACTAGCTAACTTTTTAATTATTGCCTGGAGACCCTAATTAAAGTTGCAGAGCACTTTCAGAAACCACCAACTGAAGTTTTTTCATTGTGGTACGTCTCACATGGCCATTTTTTTCCGAGTTGTAAAGAGAGCATGCGAAATATGAAAAAAAGCCACATGGTAGATCGCCTGGTGAAATGCTATTGTGCAGCATTTGAACAAGGTCGCATGCAGCGTGACTGCTTGGATGTGTTATCTTTCTGGCAGTGCTTGGCAAGTAGCATGCATTTGCACCATCAACCGATGAGGCCCAGAGGATGGAAATTGTCAAAAGACTCTGCTGTTCCACCGTGACCACGCTTATGCTGCGGATGATTCTGTTCATCGATTGCATGCTTGAGAGCCGCGCGATAGCAGTGTGCAAAACACTCCATCATGTCTTTTATTCTTTTTTTCCTATTTCGTAAGCTTCCTTTACAGTGCAGAAAAAATGACTTCATGAGGCATATCGTAATGAAAAAAATTTACTCGGTGGTTTTTGAAAGTGCTCTACAACTTGGCAAATCATACACAGCATTTCCAGCCAATAATTCAAAACTTAGCTATTTGACCATAATCAATTAGTTAAGGGAAGAATAAAAAATAACCTGAGTAACTACAGACCAGTGCAAACAGTATGCGCTTGGTTCCATTTGACTGTGAGGCACCTTTCACTTTCAAGATGTTGGCCCGACTAAAGATATTGCACAAGGATACTGCACATCTCTTAAAGGAGTACTGACACGAATTTTTGACATCCTCATATTATTGCTGTAAATGAAAGCACTGGCATGGAGAACCCCAAAAAGAGTATCATGGTGCGTCGCAAGGCAGTGAATATATTTTTAATATGGCTTCCTTAAAAGCCCACTTTCGGTTTCGATTTTGAGGGGGCGGTTTCCTAGTGACGTATCAACATAGTTGGACGACGCCTGAGTCACGTAGGGACAGAAATTCGTGATAGCGTCGCTGCAGCTCTGTCTTCTGTGGTCAATTACACGTGGGGCACGCAGACAACGACAATTTCACGGTCGTCCAGTGACTCTGACGGCGATTTCGGCTATTTTTTATTGACTGTGCTCATACGTCATCATAGTGTCCATTGCGCTGGGGCTGGCTTGCAGTGCTGGGCGACGAAAACTTTAAAACTAAACTAAAATATTTTGTACGTGCTTCCTGGCTTCCGTGTGCAGAGGGCGTTAACAATACATGGCTAGAAAACGAAAAATGCACATTTTGAGCCGCCGCGAAATCGTGTCAGTACTCCTTTAACTGTGCACTTTTTCTAAGCAATAGTCTTTTATTTTTTTTTTAATTACTGCATTCTTTCGTTACTGGACTTGTATTATGATGACTAGAGGATCTTTTTTGCTCTGTCCAGTTGCCATTGAATGACTTGTGTAGATATTAGCTTGCATTTTCGTTTCAGTTATGCTTACACAAGTTCGGTTGTCTTTATTTTCCGCTCTTTCTCTTTCTGCATAGGTATGGCCCCCAGCATCTGTCTTTGATGAAGTTTATGCCACTAATCGCCAAGCTGCTTGGGGACCCCAACTCACAGGTGAATTATAAAGGAGTGCATTTGATTTTGTTCGGAAGATGGATGTGCATTGGATTCATGCACAGACTGCAAAGGTTGGATTTGTTGGTGATGCTCCGCTATTGAGAACACCATGAAAAAGCAGTGAAAACTCTATGGTACAAACCTTGTCACTCACTACTGTTGGTGTGTACCAGACTTGCTGGGCGAGTCTGTTTATCTCTGTAACAGGTAAAGGAGTGCTACATAATTTTTTCATTAATGACAGAGTAAAAACAAAATAGTATGCAGCCCTGTTACGTGCAGAGCCTTGCAGAAAAGACTGCCATCTGATGACAATTCTGTAGAGATACGTACAGGAAGGCAACAATGCCATATGAGCAGGACATAAATTGCAGCACAAAATTTTCTTTCCACATTTGACCCTTGCGTAAAATGGTGTGGTTCATTGGAAAGCAGAGAGTTCTGGGCCTGCGACATGCAGATTAGCGGTGAGTTATACCAAGGGGTACAAGCTAACTAAGTTACGCCTATGTTTAATTCCAATAGAAGAGTTGAAGCCAGTTTTTTCACTTGTTTTGGAGCTGGTTTGTTCCATTAAGAAGCTGAGGGGTATGCATCGTGCATCATGGATCCCAGTGGAAGGGCATGCAGAGCAGAACTCACTTTGTAATACAGAAAGTACTGCTTAGCTTCAATAACTTCCCTTATGCTTTCTTAGGCTTTAATGTGTGTTGGTTCATTAAGTTGTTTCTAACAAATAAACGAGCCATTTTGACCCCTTTCGTTGCTTCGCTTAAAGTGTCATTGTGACCAGGCTGGCTGTAGCACTAGGTTGTGATGCTGATGGTTTTGGATCCTTTTCTGATTGTGCTGCTGATGCAATTTTCAGACAGATTTCATAAACAAAGGTTCTACAGTCAAACCTTGCTGTAACAAATTCCGATCAAGAGAGGGGTCAGACAAGGATATACGGCCTCCCCGATGTTATTCAGTGCATGCCTAGAAGTGTCCAAATGTCGAGACTAGGAAGAAAGGGAAACTAGAATAGACAGAGAATATCTCGGCAATTTAAGGTTTGCAGATGACATGGCGCCCTTTAGCTGTGACGATGGCAAGCTACAAAACATGACCGAGAACCTAAACCGGGAAAGTCTTAAAATAGGGTGAAAAATGAATAGGCAAAAGACGAAAATTATGCTAAACAGTTTAGCTAAAGAACAGGAACAGGCCTACCAGGCTTGGTTAACATTAGCTGTACCATTTCATGTGACCAATATGGAAGCCAAGGCCTATACAAGGCCAAATTGACAGCTCGAAGTATCAGACATTTACAGCAACTGAATTACTCAGAGTTTCCAGAAATGCTGTTACACATGCTACATTGCGAGTGCATCGTAAAAGTGTGATCTGAAGGGAGAACTGATGAAAAAACAGTAGACAAGGCCACTTTCAAGCAAGGTCTTTGGATGAACTGTCACTAAGAGAGGCTGCACTTCAAGCAAAAAATTTGGCCTGATGAAATCCACTATAGTAGCTTAGTGGCTAAGGTGTTTGATTGCTAAGCTCAAAGATGCAGGTTCAACCCCCAGCCATGCCAGCCACATTTCGATGGGGCGAGATGCAAAAAACACCCATATGCATCAATGTAGGGGCACATTTAAAGAATCCCAGGTGGTTGAAATTAATCTGGAGCCCTCAGCTACATTCTGCTTCATAATCATATCATGGCTTTGGGAAATCATATCTCAGCAATTATTATTACTTCTTGTGAGTTATGTTATAGACAAAACGCAGTGGCAGCGTTCCATTTTTCTCCTTATTTTCTACAGGTGCGCGACACAGCCTTCCAAACGTTTGTAATCATCTACACTCACGTTGGCGAGAGGGTGCGATTAGACCTGGGAAGAAAGCATGGAATTCCACCTGCCAAGTGAGTAACACTCGTAATTGCTTCTGAACTTTCTTGAACCCTCAGGATATTACAGTAAAACCGCGGCATACCTAACACTGCTTTAGGAGAGCTGGATTTGATTTGTTAAGAAAAGCCAGGGATATGGTGATGTGAAAGACTGTTGCACATTACCAAAGGAACACTGAAGGTGGCTTTTCCCTGCAGCCCTTTCACTGAATTCACTGCCTTGCTAATGCAGCTGTTAGTGCTAATCAGCCTCTGCTATCATTGTGTGCTGTTGAGTAGTGGCATAAGCAGCCTTACAGTGTTTTGCAAGTCCTGTCCAGAGCACTGAAAGCGTGCTTTTGTATGCTTGTCACCATAATAAAAAAATCGGCAAAGCTTGCACTGTAGCGCTAGGCTGGCAAAGTAGTGAAGCTTGCGGGCACTTGGCTTGTCTGGGTTTATCTCCGGCATACCTGCATTTCGTTGTGGTCTGAGGCTTTGGGAAATGCCTTACGAAGCACTAAGAGGCCTAATGAACGCTTTTTAAAGGAGTGTTGACACGAAAATATCTATCTGCTGTTTTTTTTTGCTGCAATATGTAGCTGGGTACCTGTTAGTCACAACATGGCACATTAATTGCTCCATTGCGCAACTGAAGATAAGCTCTAAAAACAAGCTGCCGGGTGCACCTGTGGCCACCTAGCATTCTCAATGGGGTAAACAGGTTGGACCACGTGAGAACACAGAACTGTGTCTTTTTTATTTAGTATTTCTTGCATCTAGGTAAATAAATCTTTAAGAAAACTAACACACTCTTGCACGACATGAAATGTGTGTTTGTTTTCTTCCACCTGTTGCACGTCCTGTGCATTGTTGTCATTTCTGTCATCGCCGTCGAGTCACAACAGTTTTATTGAGGCCTTGTATCGACGCCACAAGAAGACATATGCTCTCCTGGCGCAAATATATGCACAAACGCGTAGCTTTGCAAGACACTGTGCACCAGACAGTCAATGCACACTGTTTTTGTCTTCTTCTGTTTGCACGTGCAGCCCAGCCACAGTTTTGCCATTGTAGCAGTGGGCCGAGGGCATGAGCCTGCGCGCGAACGCCGCGCATTGGGCCTTGCATAGAAGAACATGCGCACTCTTGGGTACCAGAACTAATGATGATGATAGTTCTTTGCAGCGCCATTTCTGTTGTTTGACTAACAGCTTCGCCGTTAAAAAAACGGGCATTTCCTTGTGCTGGTGTGCAGTAATGGCACGCATTGGATTGAATCAGACCCTACCATCCTGCCAGTACGCTTAGAGGGACTGTCTATCATCCTTCACTGATTTTTTATTTTTCATCACAATAGGAAGCACACCATTCGTAGTGCACAAGCTTACAGTGGTTTCGATGGGAAGTCAGCAGAAATACACTCGAACCTTGTTAATTCGAACTCTCCGAACCGCTGGATAATTTAAATTAGTTAAGTGGTCCCGGAATTAATGAGATTCGACTCTATTTAAAAAGGGATTTCCTGTCTTCGTGTATGTGTAACGGAATTTGCTACACCTTCTATATATATAGGGACGCTGGCAACACGGGCTACTTGGTTTTTGCTAAAATAAGTTAAAAATGAAAGTTAGTCAGCATTGTGAAGGAATGCTAGAGGATGTGTGTCAAATGCAACTGCAAGTAATAATTTTTAAGCAGGATAATTGAACCTGCAGAGTTACTTCTTGGTTTCTCGTTTCACTTCGAGCTTGAGACTCATCGCTGAGGATGGCACTGTTGGTCATTTTTTAACAGCTTTCAAAGCCAAGTTTAAGATGATATTCCTTTTTATGGTGTACAAGCATGCCCTTTTCTGTCAATTTAAGGATCTTGCCATTTCCGCAAACTCAAAACAAGTTTTTCGAGCGGTAGACAGTCGCTAAATTGGTGCGGCGAATGCAATTCTTATGTTGGTCTATCCATTTACGATCACATCTTGCTACAGAGAGTTGCTGGCACCTTCGTTGCTGTGAACAGCGCTGCTAAGCCTAACTCAGGCAGTGTAGCAAAAACAAGCAGAATTTGTTTCTTGATATTGTCAGGGAGGCAGTATCACACCCATGATTTCTCGTACCGCCACCAGTTCCGATACCTTTGCCAAAAAACAGACGCCTCAAGGGGCCTTCATTCACTTGTTGACCCATTGTCTCAAACTTTGTGTAATAACCTGAGCATCTGGAATTGTCATCCCTGAATACTTGGTCCATTGCACAAGCTGCAAATTCCATCGGACTTATTTCACTGTGATGCAACTTTATTGTGCTACCTGTGGTTAGGTGTGGCTTTTACAAAAGCTTACTCATACCGTATAGAATGTTAGACACTTCCACATGTGACTTTTGCAACTCTGAAAGATGCTAGAACAGATATTGTATGATTTTACTCACTTTACATACGATTGCAATCTTCTCCATGATGCTTTAAGGGGAGACACTGGTCTGAAAAATGTTTTTTTTAATTTTCAGTATTTTGAGCTGAAATTTTTATATAGTATGTAGTTTTCACAGCTGAAAACAGATATGCAATTAGTTTTGGGCTATCACTCTTAGATTTTAAAATTTTGACTGTCCCATAAGCTTACATTCTGCCCAGCTTTTCGTCACCTTTCTCATAAAAGATTGCTACAGATTTGATATGACAGTGTTCTATGAAGACCAGGGAGTGCAAGAAAACCATAATTTTATTTTTAGCTTCATTGGTTCAAGAGTTGTGGCTTTAACAAGTGTACTCATCAGAAATCTGAAACTGTTGCTTAATTTTATAGCTAATTAAATCATTTCTCTATATAAAAATATCATAATTTCTTGGTTTTGTTGCACTGATCAATCTTTAAGCTTTCAAATGCTACAAGAATGATTAAAATCCGACTACTACATCAAAAGATACTGTGGGCAACGGCATAGGGTGTGATGAAAAATGTTGTTTTGAGAAAACGAGAAAAGAAGTTTAGGAACATGGCGAGCATTTATATTCAACAAAAAAAGGTGTGAAAAAGTGCAGTAATGATGCTAGAAGCCACCAGGAACGTAGTCTTCCTCATTCTCCTTGGTCCGCCTTCTTTTCATTGCACGCCTGAAGTTTTCAGCATGCGCGTGCTTCTCGTCAATAACGCGCGCGGCAGCCCTCTGCGAGGCAGGGTTCATTTTCCCTTTCACATAATCTTGGTACGTCTTCGTGTGCATGCCTCTGCGTGAAATATTCAGTGTAGAAAAAATATCATTCTGCGCAGTTTGTCCGTTCCCTGTGCTCATTGCCGCGCGAACCGCGAGCACGTTGATTTCGAACGGGCCGCGCGCCGCGTCACCCCCTGCTCTCGGCGAGCTCCACACAGTCTTCAGTTTTCCGCACTCGTCACAGGTCAGCACAAGTTTCGCGGCGATGCCATATTCACGGTCTTCCTTCGAGATGCTGCAAGACCCGCCACACACACCGCACTTCACGCACTGCAGCAGTTCATTCACCAAGTCTAAGCTTACGACGGTGAACGGCGTTCCAGTCGTCGCGGCTCCTTGCGAGTCTAGAAAAAAAGACCGCTTGCGTTGTGTGGCTGACGTCGACGAAAGGCCTTGCAAAACATCACTCGCACGACGCTCGATGGCCGCTTTATCAGCGTCGGAAATCAGGGGCGTGTCGACGCGCACAGCTCGCGTTTGATCTTTGGGCGCGGCTATCGCGTGCGCGACGGCGGGTGCCGCGTTCGTGATAGCACTGGCACAGCCCGCTTCTTCTGTGTTGTCGGCAGCAGAAGATCTCGCTGGTGATAAGGTGCGGGCTCTCGGACGCCGTTTTCGCCTTTTTCCAAACGCATGAGCAGTCCGGAACTTCCGATGACCGCCTGCCATCGCACCGACCGCGCTACCGTCACTTAGGCCTCTCCGCAAAATGGCGGACTGTGCGCCGCTCTCTAGCAGACGAATCCTTGGGCATCCAATAGGAAGCCGGGATCTGCCCCACGTGATGGAAACGCACCAATGATGTGCGAATATTTCGTTTTTCTTTATGCGCGATAGTTGTGTCGTTGCCAGACGAAGAGCGTTCTTCCGCTAGGAACAGGCGATAGAAGAGCGCGTCTTTCAAATGAGACCAATATGGCCGCGCTACTTGCCGCGGTTCACGCGTGCTGCACCGTTGAATATGACCGTTTTTTAGGTGGTTTCGCGAGCGAAAATGGCCAGTAAACTGACTTTGGGACGCAATAACTCGATAAATACGCATTACATGGGTATAATACTTCAGGAACAGCATCTCTAGACGTTATTAATTACGAAAAAAAATATTTCAAAAAATCGATTTTTCGGAAGTTTTTTGGCCTCCCAGACCCGTGTCTCCCCTTAAGTCGACTTGACCAGAGACCTTTCTCGGAGGAAAAAATTTCTCAGACCATGGCCGTATGCATCGCAGGCTAGCAAAGCAAGGCGGGGGTTGCTTCAGTTTTTACACTTGACGGAGGTGACTGGCCACCTGTAGGTCGACAATGGACGTACACTTGTGATCTGGCCTCTGACAGTTGCACCACCCTTTCTTTCCCTTTCAATCCCTCCTCCTCTCAGGAGGCCAGGGTTGGGGGAGGGAGCGTGCACTTTACACAATATACAGTTTATTGCTTCACCCGGAGCAACTCAACAACAAATAAAAACCCAAACAGTAATATTTGCAGGATGATGATGTTTACTTCACCGTTTTACCCAACATTCTTCAACTGACTTGACAGGGCCAAGAAGCCGCTCTGTGAAGGAGTGCTTGTAGAAAGTAAACTGCAGACTGACCAAACAAGCACATAGTATAGTTCTCAAAGAACTTCTTTGGAATTCTCTTATTTTAGCCAATTTTCTTGCCTAGAGCAGTGACTAAGGGGCTGACATGCTGTATTGATTGCGGTTGCTTGAAACTGTTAATAAACCTCTGCAGCTGAGTATGCACTAAATTATCAGAGCAGAAGTTCTTACATTTTTTTCTGTGAGCCTGGCCAAATGATAAATCTGACGGCTGCCTCCTGCCTTGTGATGATAACGTCAAGAGAGCCCTTAAAGGTGTATGTTGAACGCTCAGTTACAATGAGAGGGTGGGTCAACCCCCAACTTCCCCAATTTTTTTGAAGTCAGGTACAAGAGGTTTCATTGGTCGTACTTATGCAAACACTTCAAATGGCCGCTTAACAAGTGTGATTGGCAGTTTCTTGGCAATACAAATATTTAAAGAGTTACCTCTAGCTGGGTTGTGCGACTCTCCACACCACTCAGTTCGGTTCAGCCTCCTTGTGCACTTGACTGTTCTTAAAACGTTTCTTACCTTTGGAAATGATACCCTGTGAGTGCACATATGTGGAGAGAGATGCCCCCACCCCTCTACCCTTGTCTTGCGAACTAGTTCTTTTTTTTTAATAAATGTAATTTAAGGAACTAGTTAATATGCTGCTGCGATTTCTTGTTCTGTGTGTGTACACCATAGCCAAATACCATTTCATATGGTTGCCATCATGATAAAGTGGTGCCTCTTCCCCCTTTTTTTTTATTCCTTTTGTATCTAGGCTGCAAGCACTGTTCAACAAGTTCGACGAAGTGAAGAGCTCTGGGCAGCTTCTACCAACTGCAACGCTTGACCTCTGTGAGTAGTAGAAGTAATTTTTTTAGGCGTCATGCATGGACTGCACAACCTCCTTTAAGGGTGAGGTCACGTTGGTCAAAGGCTGTGTTTAGTGGCAGCTGATTCAGTGTGACGACTGCACATTTGGCATGCCCCACCTGGCAGCCAGAGCAAGGCGTCGGTGAATACCTCACCAGTTTGGATCTTTTATTCAGTTTCTCTAATAGTTGCTGGTTTGTGCCAAGTTTCGTCACATTGGTGCTCTCTGGCATGCGAATCTCTATGTGATATCATGGTTGCTTTGTGGTCATCATCTGTTATTCTAGTTGGGAAAAAAGACTGTGCACAGGTGCTGTCCCTAGTCTTGTGAAGAGTTCTGGTTCTGGAGCTTTTAGCAAGTCGCACGTAGCTGCTGCAACAGTTGCTTTTGTAAAGGTCCTTGCATGCAACATACAATGGAACCCCGTTCATACGTTTTTCAGCGGACCGGGGGAAAAAAACGTAACAGACGGGAAAACGCAACAGTGAGGAAAGCTCCGAATATGAATGAGAACAGCGCCGCTTTGACTTCAAACAATTTATTTCAGCAAGGTGAGCCATCTAGATCGCCGACCAATAATTCGGACAGCCGCGCGGTACCGCCAGTGCCCCCGTAGACTTAATCTGTTAAAACGACCGATATTTCGGGCGGTTTCTAGCTCTAAATTCGATAATTCGGACTCCGTTCGCGGCTGTCGAGCGCAGTGAATGGGCCGCCATTATAGCCTGAGGTGCCCCGATGAGAAAAAGTATGGCCTCAGAGATTGCAATCAAAACTGTGATCATTGAGGCTTAGTTCCGGCGTGATGTGCCAATTTTGGAGGCAAGTCGCCCCGTCACACTGCGATCACCGCATCCTGTTCCGACACCCCGCGTGTGGTTTGTGATTGCGAGTACGGCTGGTCAGCTGGTCACGTCGGGTCCGCGGTCAGTGCTTGTTTACCGTATTCACCCGCATAATTTGCGTCCTCGCATAGTTTGCGCACCCCTGATATTTAGCCAGCTTTACAAAAAAAAAAAATCCTCGCATATTTTGCGCTCGCTGTCCAGCCCTAACCAGCTCGCCAGCGCGCGCACGGACAGACTTTGGACACCCGCGCGGCCGCGCCTCGCTGCGCAGCCGAGCGCAGTCATACGCAAAAGGGGCTGCGAGTGCGATGTCCCTTTTTCCGATTCTTCTCTCCGGAAGCCCCCGGAGCCCAAAGTACGATCACTAAAATAAAAGCACGCCAGTGGGGGCGACAAAAACGGCTGAAGCAGAGATCAAACGCGCCTGGCCCATCTCCGTTGCTCGCAGGCGATGACATCACCCCTATCGGATCGCCTGCTGTCGAAGCGGGGAGGAAACGCCCCACCCGTCTTTAACGAGCATGAAAAGACGCAAAGTCGGGAGGAGGAAGGGGAGTGTCGCTCAGCTGCCGAGACAGCGCTGGCGCTCGCGCAATCTCGGCAGCCATCAGCGGGCGGCGATTCCTGCAAGCGTGACCAACACTGTCAAAAGTCAAACCAAAATAGCGATGCCCAGGCGACTACGGCGTGCCAGGTTGCGACGCATCATGCGTGAACAGGCCCACAGTTGCGACGTAACAGCAGGGTTCGCAATACATGGGACCCTATGGGAGCTATGCCGAGACCAATGAAAAACAATGTAACAGCCGGGAAAACGCAGCAGTGAGGAACGTAACAGCGGGGTTCTACTGTACATTGAAAGGATTCTGGGCATCATAGCCACACAAACCTTCTCAAAGACAAGTGACTGGACTTGCTCCTGAATTTGTTGTGCAAGAAATTAGTGCCCCGGTGCTCATCATACTTCATCACCAGCCTGCGCCGCTACAATGGTCTAGTAGTTATGGTACTCGGCTGCTGGTCTAAGGGTCGCGGAGTTGAATCCCGGCTGTGGCGGCTGCATTTCGATGGAGGCGAAACATTGAGGCCTGTGTACTGTGCGACATCATGAATGTTAAAGGGACACTAAAGGCACTTCTTTTTTGTTGAATGGTGGGTGACTGGTTGAGAAGGCCTGAAACGTCACTATTATCTACACCACCTCTATTTACTGAGAAATTCAGGTAAGTGCACAACACAGCTTGCGTCACCTGTGGGATGTGCTGTGAACTTGGCGTAGTGACATAGATGAGGCTAGCGGTATGCAGCATGGCCGGTTTATCCATGGCTGCAGAGTGCCTCAATGTCCTCCTCGCCTGGTGAGGGGACCACCGAGGCATAGTAACACAGTATAGCTAAACCCTCGTTCTCTCCTGCGTGCTCCCCCCTTTCACACAGCTGGCTCGACTGCCAGCGAAGCGAGTAAAGAGAGATAAACAGTAAGGTCATGGGCCATTCAAGGCAGGCAGTTTGAATAGTTCTAACAGCTTGCTGACCACCAAAGTATGATATTTGTTCAAAGTAGCCATTTTCTTGGCACAAAACAAGCACTACGAGGTTTCTTTGATAGTTTCAACAGTGTACGTCGGTTTAATATTTGCTCGTAGTGACCCTTTAAAAAACCCCATGTGGTCCAATTTTCTGGAGTCCTCCACTATGGCACCTCTCATAATCATAGCATGGTTTTGGTGTTTAAAACCCAAGAAATCAATCAATCTCATCGCCGGCCCATGCTGATGACGAGATTAATGCCGGCATGGAGCTGGGGTGCTCCAGTCTCGTGCTGTGTTGGCATCGTTCTTGACCACGGTTTGCCACATGTGAGGGCTGTGAACTGTCTCATTCGTCCCTGACCGTATGGTGGCAGCGGGGACAGTCTGACACAAGCCAAACACATTGCGTCATTACATTGCACGCGTCGCGCTTATTCCTTACCATCGCAAGTTGTAGCAAGCCTTGTGAATAGCCCGTGCTTTGGACGTAACGACCCGCATTGTGTAAACGCACCAGTGTGCACTGGAATCGGTCCCGCATTTTTTTTTCTTTTTCTTTTTTGGTATAGCGCTTACCTGGCGGCGATGATTCTTGAATGGGGCTGTGTCCTTCGCTCGCTTTTTGTCCTGTGACCCTTCTTTTCTCTGCAAGTGGCCGTCGGGAGATGAGCCCGCATGGAAGGCGCATTACTGGCTTAATTTACTGGCGCATTATTGAACATGCTGCCCATTGACAAGACTCTCTTGCACGTTGGCATCGACCAATGCTTTCTGGGATCCATCCTTCGGAACCCGCTGCACAAGGCACTGTTTCAGTAGACAGTTTTAGAATTGGGCACGCCTAAAGGGTTTTGTGGGTACGCACGCCACTTCTGTGAAATAACATGCGTAACCAAGAGCTTAGGGTATTACGTATGCGCAGCGGCGACAAATGCAAGCGCGAAGCTTCGAGTACCCTTTTCTAAAACAGCCTAATTTTCCTGGTCTGTCTGGCGAGTTCAGCTAGACATTGGATACTAATCTTATACTGTGAGGCGAAGCTTTGTCAGCCAGAAAGGACGCAAGATGGGAGGCGATGCTATCTTTGGAACTTTCGTGTGGTGTGGCCCTGATGCCACGGTTTCTGTACGTATCAACGTCAACGTAGCAAGATTTTAATGATGTCGCATTTATGCACTGGCCCGACATTTAGGCGCGAAATTGAAGGAAGGGGAGTTAGGCTTCAATTCCCTCCGCTAGCGGCCAAGCTTACGCGAAATTAGCAGCAATAGAGCTTGGCTTTATTGTTGCTATTTTGTGACTTGCAAAGTGTTCTCTGTGATGTTCTCGCCTTCTGCGCTCCCCTGTGTTTGCATCGCGGTTACCGCACCAGTGCATGATGGTATTGGACTGGCTCGAATTGTTCTGGTTGATGGCTATCAGTCCAGGGAGGTTCGCTGGTGGCTGCGAATGCAGTGCGGTTGCTTCAGCGCAAATCTGGAATTCGCCGAACTCGGAATGACCTGAGCCTCCCCCGTCGTTTTTAGATTGGCATCCGCCCACCTCCCACCGCAAATGTGGCCAACCTGCGCCTCCACTGCGTAGTGTTACTACGGTGGCCGATCCCCAAGTGCTCCGAAGATCGCATTTTGCGGCGAGTGTTTTATATGATGATTCGCGGGGATGTCGCGCTGACCTTCAGCAGTAGTTTACGGGTATTCACCGCGCCAATGGTCCCGGTCGTAACCCCAGGCGATTATAATGTTGATGATTATGTGTGGCCTTTTCCTTCTCTCTTTTTTTCCTTTATTCTGGGGGGGGGGGGGGGGGGGGGTTCTAGACATGGCTCAAGTGTGCCAACTGGCTTCTTCGTTTGCCTTTCATTAATCAAGAATGACGTCGTCATGTGAGTGTGCGTCAAATTTGACCTAGCATCGTGCGTCTCAACGAAATGCTGTACGGCATGAATAGTATCTGAAGAAAAAAAAATGATAGGGCGTTATCTGTCAAACGTGTTTGCTTGGCTGCTGTTTCTTTTTTTTAGTTAAATCTTAGGGAGGGGGGGGGGGGGGGGGGACGGCGTACGGCCGTACCAACTGGCCCAAGTATCGACTCTTCTGCAACGTATGTAGTACATTTAAGGTTGTGCCTGTGCCTCTCGCCTTAGTCTTCGAACGCTTGTGCCCATGCGTGTTCGCAAGATCCTTGCGCAACACGACTCGCGAGCCGATACGCATTGGGCGCGGCAAATAGCTTTCGCTTTCGCTGCGGCCCTGCAGATTCATTAATGGGCCAAGAAACGCGCTCATTAGCTGCTGCCTCGCCGAACGCGTTGCCGATCTGTCATCCATTATATTCCCTCCTCGCGCAACGCGGAGCTGTCGATATGCGTGTTCTGTACAACTTTGCTCATATCTCTGTGGGTGTGTACACGATAATTAGTGACTACCGGTCACCGTGGTGTATAGGAGCTGCCCTAATCGCTCGCTCTCATGCTTCTCGCGATTAACGCCGCCCCTTTTTGCGAGCTCCAAGGCGCTGCGAGTTTCACTTCCTCGTGCGTCGCGCACGTAACGGCGCTGGGTGCGCGACTACAGATCCACGTATTCTCGGCAAGGCCCGGTCCGTGAACAGCCCTATCCGTGTTATGGTTATGAATGCCCGGGTCCCCTTGCGCGTTTTATCGCTGTCGTTATCGGCGCGCCGCGGAAGGCAGCAAAGACGGGCCACGCGGGCATTTCGTGCTATATAGCGGCTTTCTCATAACGGCCTCGCTGCAGCAGTCTACAGCGGTCCTAAAAAGGACACTTCATACGTAGGTTTTTTTTTTTTTTTTGTCTTGGGAATATGTGAGCGAAGAATAGAAGTTGGAGTGTCTCGTGTTATAACCGAGTGCTCGCATATTGTGAAATTGGCCGGGCACGGCCATCCGCGGACCGTGTTATTTCTCATATAATCGTATCTGACTAGTCTTTTTTTTTTTTTTTTTCCATCAATCGAAGTACAGTTGAACCTTGTTGTACGAACACTAGCGAATTATCCGTCATAGCGAACTAAATATGAACTTTGGTTGGCCACACTTCATTTCAGTGACTTTTATTTATTTATTTATTTATTTATTTTTGTAACGAAACGGGAAACATGGGACCTACCGCGACGTTGTCTATTACAAAGAAATATTTGGTCCGCGCGAGGCTCGAAAGGTTGCATAAAACGCAAAATAAATGTTGAAGGTCAATTCGCAACAACGTAATCTCTAAAAGGGTGCCAAAATTCGCTCATGTCCAGCCCCCCCCCCCCCCTCCCCAAGAAAAAAAGAAAGGGGATCGCCTCGTTTTAATACACTTCAGTTTAGAATATTGCGCTTTTGTATCTAGGGCTTTTCCGCGACCCATATCGCCGATTCGTCAGAGCCGTTTTTTTCTCCACTGTTAAAACGAATATCGTATGTAACGAACTGGTTTGTGTTCCCCGTGGTACTTCGTTTAACGCGGTTCGGCTGTAATATCTGACACTTTACCAGGGCTGCCTCGTCCAATGTGAGCGAACTACCCGCCCCCTGATTGTTATGTGCACCCACATGAGAAAATTATGCGTGCAAGGACGGATGGCGGCTCTCGTTTTCGCTCCCGATTGGCTGACGTGACTGTTAATGAGCGTTTGCCCTACCTCTCACGTGAGCGTCTTGGTGAGATAAGATGTGAACATGGCTGTTAAACTAATGATGACGCCGCGTTGCATCGGGTGGACCGGGTAACCTTGTGTCATCTTATACGGCCTCGCTTACGGCAGTACCGTGTTTTCAGCGTTTCCACGCACGTGTGCTGCAGTGGCGTATACGTGTAGCGTACGCTCCGCAGAGGAGCTCGGTCGATGCACGTGGAGTGCATGCATGTATGTACCGGGGCGGCGTCGCGTTGGCGAGCTTGCGTGCACTGCGTGTGTAGGTGCGTGGGGGAAAAACCCGTTGCTTGGTTTATTACTGAGACGATTGCGATGAGAATTCACTGACGAGCGCCGTAAAGGAGAAAAACACAATGTGCACACGGTCTTCTGGTTAGGGTTACTTGACCGCTGCGCAGAAGTGTTTGTGCCAATACATTGTGCTATATATTCCGTTTCGCTACGTGCAGCTGCACTTGCATTATGGAAGGCCAGACTTTGTGAATCTGACATTACACGCGTTCGTGTATTTTTGTTTCGTTTCTTTTTTTCCCTGGAGCGTTATGTCGTCATCAGCGCCGACTATTGTACTGTGGCTATTGTATCATGAGCCTTTGCTTACCTGATTAGCAAGATATATGCTTTCTTTTCTTTTTCGCCTATCGCGCAACATTTGTGCGAGAACTCCGTCAAAGATAACGCCGCGAGAAAGACGCGCGCATGCGCGAAACCACGACTTGGTGCTGCACTACCATTGTTGCCGCGTTTCGGTCAAACTGATGTCACCTTCGGTAGTTTACTCAACTGGCACTTTTCCTTCCGTACTGCAGCGGCGCTACGCGTACGACAGAAAAAAAAAAGAAAGAAAAAGGAAACCGGGATGTCATTCTTATAACGCGGATTTGTGCCTTCATGCAATTGCGGCGGCTTTCAATCCAGGAATAGCGCGTTTCCGTGGAGCTCATCGGTGGTGGAACCACACCGCGCGACCGTGTGCCTTCCAGGTGTTTGTCGAGGCGCCAAGGGTCGTATGACGCCAGCGGAAAAAAAATAAAAATAAAATAAAGGACGAGGAGGTTGTAGGGGCAAGCCGTTGATAGCGCGGTCCAGTTTCGCTTGCTGGGCTGCTGGCGCCGCGCTGTTTGGCGGCGGCTCCAGTGCTGACGACAACGCGTAGAGTGCATGGTCAACGGCCGCCGCCTTTGCCCAAGGTTTCGCATTTCTTCGCCCTCGGCCGACCTCGTATAGACCACTCCCGCAGTGTCTCGTATCACGCCCTGTCGAGATGGTTTAGGCCCCGCAGTACATAACGCGTCATTCTTTGCAGCACGTTCGAATACCTATAGTGCATGCTGGCGACATTGCAGGGAGAAATAAGCTATACGAGATAGCGCCACGTCCCGCAGTCAGCCTCGTGCAAGTATGTATGTACAGTTAGGGGTGCATTATGCTAAGGAAAAAGGCGTGCAAGCGCGGACACAAGAAAGAGTAGACAACACGAACGCCGACTATCTGCTGAAAGCGAGAGATCACTGAGGCGAAAAGGGAAGAAGACACAAAACTCGTTCACTTGATAGTCGTCGTTCGAGTTGTGTACTTCTCTGTACTCTCTGTCCGTGTTTGCGCCGTTTTCCTTTGCAATGCAAGCTGTCTAGTGCGTAGATTTCCGAGTATAGGCTAGCGAACCAATCAGTGAAGCCATTCACTTCGCTTTGTGCTACCTTTACGCACTCGCACTGTCGGCCCAACAGGGTGAACTCAGAGAGGTAGTGTGTATATACGGCCGAGAATTTTTCTTCGGCACGGTGGCGTAGATTGTTGCCTGCATGCACGCTCAGACGTGGCGGTGACGTGTGAGGCCGATATATACCTTTCTGGGCTTTTGCAAAAGTCGTTTCGCCTCAGTCGCGGGCGGGCAGCTGACGTACAAAACGTACCGAGATCGCGCGGCCTGACATACAATTTCGGCAGCCGTAGCTGGTGCTCATGGCTCCGGCTTATCTTCGCCAGCACAGCCGCGTGTTGCGAATGTTTCAACACGGTGATATCGAAGTCACGTGTGTGGATTATCTCAAGAGCTTATAAACCACTCAGGTTGTCTCTGCGCTCCATGTATACGTGTGGGAGAATCCACGAGGGACAAGGAATAGCCTCCATGCACGCAGCCCGTGGGCTCTTCGGACTCCCGACCCCTGCCTTGGGATGATATCACGAGAGGTCTTTTAGAGCATCTTCCTTTCCCAGAGCCGTCTGCCCGCAGCGCGGCGTGCGCCGAAATAGAAAGCGGTGCAGAATACATCGAAAACTAAACGTGAACTAAAACCTGTCTTTACAACTTTCCGCATTCGTCATTCTGCGTACGGGGAAGTTGCGCGGTCTCGACGATATCGACCGGCTATATATAATGCATACGAGATGCCTCGTCTCGCATTGACCCAAGCATGAGAACGGCCCCTCGATCTGTTTTTTGTACGCGATACCTTATTTGTGACTGACGGTGCTACATTATGCATGCGTGATCAGTGAGTGCACTTCTGATCGGTTCGCAGAGCACTCGAATCGTGTTCGTTATTTCACGCCGCTGGGCGATTGAACATCGTTCTTGAAGGAGTGACGAGGTGCCGTGGCAGTAACAAACTGCAGCGGAACGTGCTCCATTGTTCTAAGCAGGCCACCTTTACCTACAGTCGCGTTTTACTTTGACTACACTTGATGGTGTCGGCTGTGTTCGGTTCTAGGCCGTATTATTTGTGCATAAATAATGATTGGGTATTCAAACCGCTTTTTATTTCTTGGCCAATATAAGGTGTCCCAAACACGCGTTGCGCGGAACTTTCGATTGCGGCCCGGCCCGCACATTACAATCCTCATGCGATCATAATCAAGTGGAGATCGGTGTCGATATGTTTCGCGGATCCTGAATCCGAATCAGTAAGGACCCACCTATGAGGTACGGGAAAAGACCTCTTTCGAATGGAAACGTTAGCTGACATATTGTTCTCCCTCCCTCTCTCCCCCATTTTTTTCTTCACTGTCCTGGCTGCTCTTGGTGAACTAAATTTCGTGACTGCAGCCCGCTAGCTGACGTTAGTTTGAGAGCGCTGGCCTGTATGACAACCAAAAGCACATATAAAATTTCCTGGAGAGATTGTTCTCACGGAAATAGTCATTGAAATATCCACCTGGACTAGCATCCTTAGCGCCACGCAAACCTCCGCAGTGTCAATTAAGGACCCCCCCTCCCCCTCCTGCCCCCTCTTTATCAGGGCTTTTCTGTTACTTCCCCTTCTCTGTCCGTTTCCTGTATTGTACTGTACTGAACGACATCATCAGACGAAGCCGTATTTGCATTCGATTGGTTCGTCACATGCGGCCTGCAACATTGCAGCCGGGAACTTCGACGCGCTGCTTTTCTTAATTTTTCCTGTCCATTTCTAGCACGTCAAGTCGGCCGGCAGATTTTCAGTTCACGCGCCTCCGCGCTCTGTGGCGTGAAATCAATTCACATGTCGCAGTGTGATCAAGTTCATCTGCACATATGCCTACCCTCCGGGGTCCATTTTCGCCGCAAGTGCCATACGCTGGTCGTTCTTGCGTGCTGACGTTTTCCACCAGCGTCTGCTCCCGAGAACTGCTCTGCGTTCTTTCGCGTATATGTGTACACCGCGATTCGCATCTCGAGGCCTCGGCGGGCTTCTCCGAGGAACGAGTTTCTCTCGGCATGGTTATTGACACTGAAGTCACGTGTGCGCGCCCTTGAACGAGCCCTTCCTCTAAGCTGTGTCTATGTTCGTCGAACGGAGTGTGTGTTAGCCTGCCAGAAACGCACGTTAGTCGGTGGCATGCCTTTCACCCCGGTTTTGGAGGGAATCAGTGGCGTACATCGTTTGAAAGCATATATGAACTGCGTGCCGTTGTGTAACAGGGGAACGAGTTTCCTTAACTGAGTAGTGATTCGCCTAACGGCTCGTGCGGACACAGTTTTTGCGATTCGCCGCCGACTTGCATTATAAGGCAGTGCTGGAAGAAACACTGCAGCGTGCTCGAGGTTTCACATTAGGGGGCCACCATCGTAGGAAACTGCGGCCACCATAGACTTGTGGCCATCATTGAGGTTCTGAAATGGTCACGGAACCACCATACACTTGTGACCACCATAGACAGGTGCCTCCGTTCCCCTCGCGCTATCGCGCCGTTGTGGTCGAACGAACGAACGAACGCGCAAGCGTGCACGAATCACACAATTTCCAAGTGAAATATGCAAATGAACAGCTATCAAAAACAGTAAGGCGGTGAGAGCAACTGCAGGCGGAAGAGCTTCCGCAAGGTGACCTATATTTATAGCTCTCGCGGAGCTTCCAACTGTTGCTTTGAAAATGATAAGAGCTACAACACCGACCTCCCGCCCGCCGCCACCTCCCCTTTCCAGTTGTTTTAGGCCAGGATGTCGCCCCGCCTTACATTCGATTCCGTGCCACGGCGGCGGCAGTTTCGATGGGATGCGGGAATGCACAAACGACAGTGTAACTTGAAATTTATGTGCAATAAAAACGGAGGCTCCATGTGTCTCAATCATATTTTAGTTATGGCATGTAAAATACCGAATTTCTCTGTTTTTTTTTTTCTTGTAAGCGACTGTTTTAGGCCAATGTACTGCCACGTCACACCTGCACTTCGCACGTCATTACGGCATTGAGAATGCGTTATCACTTGGTGTTTTTTTATTTATTTTTTTGCTAGTAACTGGCTTTTACGAAAAATAAAGCGCTACGAAAAGAACACGATTGGAGGTGTTATGACATAGCCCAGTCGGTGGCTTACTTGCTCGTGTTTCACCACACACGCCGTTTTCTCCAAATCTATTGTTAGTTTTCTATGCCGAATGTGAGCCGTTTTCGGTTGCTATTGTTTGAGACGTCCGTTGACATCGTTGACAAAACGCTCAGTCGTCGGTTTTGGCAGTGAGCTACTCTACTTTCTCTCGCTCTGCTCTGTGTATATATAAGGCGTCGACACGCGTTCCTTGTGTATGCCGTGTTTTGCAATTGTTCGGCCCTTTGTTCGGTTACGCGAACTGTACATCGTGCGGTGAATCCTTGCGAAGATTTCCTTGCGAAGAAATCTTCGGGTATTGGCGGAGGCGTTCTTTTACGTCATCACTGAAACCTGCTGTGAGCGCGAAAGCTTGTTACGAACTGGCTTTAGCGATCGGGGTATGTTAATGTTTCGGGGTCATTGTTTTGTGTTTTTTGAGCGCATAGCAGGCGTAATGCGGCGGTTTCGGATACGGCTTTCACCTGAGGTACTTCGTCGTGTTCCACTATCGGTTCTGGTTTCCTTATTGAGAAAGAGTGAGCTTGTCCGCGAGCTTGATTGTGGCTTTACGGATTGCAGCTACGATAAATGCTTAGGCGTACGCGGCCAAGTCGGCGGCGTCATGTTGTAACCGAAATACTAACCTTGGGAGCAAGACCCGCCGTGTAGTAGCTTATAGCAGGTTAACATTAAACTCATTCCGGATCTCTCGGCCACCTTGGCTAATTGTGCAGAAATCGACCGCGCGCCGTGAGGCGTTGCCGTTCCTTCGATCTGACCGACTGCAGAACCGGCCTGCAGCGTTTGTCGCGCGACAAGGTCGAAAATGGGATCGATTCCTTTCCTCGCGTGCTTCACTCACCAGACGGCTGGGTTTTCCCTCTATTTTTTAACTTCGTTTCTTTGCGCCGCTCGGCGTGTGTATAAGTATATAGGAGCGCGACTGGAGGGCATTGGCACGGTTCCTTTTGTCCTTGCGCCGCCGCGCACTGGTTTTGCGATAGAGCCGGAGGGGTGTGCGTTCAACAAAGGGCGTCAGGTTGTGGAGGCAAACCGAATGCCGGAGAGCGGGGGATTTTATTCTTGCGGTTTCGTTTATTTCAATTCTCTGGGCTGTCGCGCGTTGTCCCTTCTCTTCAGCATATCTTCTTTTCCCCCTGCTATAACGCACGACCGTTCTTGCGGTGACTGGATGTCGCCCTCACCTCCGATGTTTCACCCATGGCATCACGTCGATCGGTTATATGTGCGCTACTTTATTGCCTATTTGTGTATATGTTCTTGAAGCAAACAGCTATTTGTTGGGTTGCCGTTGATGCATTCGATTCGCGCGCTTCTTTCGAGCGATATAATTGCGACAACAAACTGCTTCGGGGTAAACGTCGTTTTTGTTTTTGCTTCTGGTCGTTCGCACAGCTGTCAGAAAATTGTTGGTCGTACTTTTAGAAGAAGACACCTGCTATCCTTTTTAGAAGAGCTAGCGTCTCCTCGGCCTGATTCCTGCTCGCATATGTAAGGACAAGGCCTAGGTTCGTCTGTTTATTCGAACACATAGGAAGTAAGCAGGGACTTTGCTTAGACTACATTTATTGGGCAACGTCAAAAGCGCCATTTTCCGAGCTATAATTGGAAAATAAATATTGAGCGATGTTAGTGTGGAGCACAAAAAAGTGTAATTTGAAACTATGGCCACGACCGAATATTAAAAAAAAAAACAATGAATTGTGGAATTTTGTCTGTAGCCTGTCTTATTTACTTGCACAGTGCCGGTACTATGCTGCGCATCTCGGTGCGCAGGTCGACCCTGCTCTGATAAATGAAATTCGTCGCACACTCGACGTGTTCCCCTTAGGGAAATTTCCCTCTAGTACGAGAGATTCAACTTGCTAACACCGCACGATACCGCGGGTCCTTCCTGGTCTTCTTTCTTTTCAGTAAAACGCGACGTGACCTCACTGCGGCGCTTTACGCTTATTTGCGTACTGTCGTCTCGTTTGTGTCGGTTTATCTCAAAACTTCATCAGCGCGACGCCGTTGTGCTTTTGTGTCAATCGTCGAGAGACGGGGGTACGCGTGTTCGCTGCCTCGTGCGGAAGATGCGGCGCCGTGCAACGCGCAGCATCCATTCACTCTGCTCCGGGTGCTCATTGGCCGCCGGCGTCAGCCGCCGCCACCGCCGCACCCTCCTCTTCCATCGGGGAAAAAGCGTGGCTGGAGGGGGCGCTAGCGCTGCTGCCGGCTCTCGCGTCGTTCCGTTCCTTCGACGACGGAGCGAGCGAGCGTACTCGTCGACTACGCCGACTAGTGCTTCGACGTCGCCGCGGCAGCGCTCGTGTGTGTGCGCGCGGTGCGCGAAGAGTGGAACGCACGCGGCGACCGTGCTCGCAGTGCCCCGCTTTTTTCCCTCTACGTTGCCCGAAGCCGGGTGCCGCTGCTATGCGGCGTGGCGTCATTCTCCTGCGCCGGCGGCCTCGGAGGAAGAGACCGTCGTAGCGGCGGCCACCTGCTCGGCTTCTGTGCGAGGCCCGCTGCAGCGCGTCTCGTCTTCGTCGTCTGCTAGGAACGAGGGCGTACTTGTCTTTCGTTGCCACCGTTAAAGCTCGTTCGGCTCCTGCTTCCTCGAGGGTATCCGCCGGCGTGCATGTTGTGCGCGTGTGGTGTGCCGTTGTTGTTGTCGTCGTCGTTGGAGGGCGACGATGCCGTCGACGGTGCCGTGCGACACCGGCGGAGAAGCGCAGTCCGCGCCGGGTGTGGCATCGAGCTCGGCTGGCCATCCGTCCCCGGCTTCCAATGGTCATGCCGCGGATTCGCCGCCGCCGTCTCTTCCTACTCAGCCCCCCGCGGCGACGCCGAACGGTACTTCTGCCGCCGCAGCGGCCGGCGGCGGTGCGGTGTGCGCCGGTGCCGCCGCGTTTTTGCCGTCGCCCCCCGCCGCACTGAACGGCACCGCCGGCGTCAACTCCGGCGGCAGTGCCGCGCTGTGGGACGCGGATTCCATGTGGATTCTCATGTACGACAACATGCTGCGCGAGGGCACCCGGTCGTCGCCCACCAAGCGATCGTGCGGATGCAAAGGTAGGCGGTGGGTTCGTGTGGTTGTGGGAGATTTGTCCAGCTTTTTTTGTTTTTGCTTTTTATCCGCGCGCACTTCAGTATTTGCAATAGCGAACAGGTCTCGGTGTCGCTATCATTTCCATAACAAGAAAAATAGAATGTCTGTGCGCTCGTGGAAACAAAACTAGTTTAAGAAACGAGTGTCTTTAGTGACCGCACTGCCTGAAGCGACTCCGACAGTCTGTTGTATATATATATATATATACACAGTTGAGGAGAGATGAAATATAGCTGATAAAAGACTGTCGCCGTCCTGTGCTCTCGTCGGAACGTGCTTTCTTCGGCGCGCTACGCCGGGTAATTCAGTGCTGCGATCCAGCGGTTCGATAGCAGTGTTCGTAGCAGCGCGGTGCCCTTGTGTTCTTGTTTTTCATTCTCGGCGGTGCAGCAGCAGCCGCCGCCGCGTGCGTGTGAGAAGCTGGTCGGACGCGCCGCCGCCGTTCCGCGCGTTGCCTGAATCAGTGATGCGCTGCCTACCCTCTTTGCCTGCCAACATTCCCCTCTTTCTCAATCCTCTGCTAGATATCGTAGCCGCTGGTGCTCCGTATGGCTGCTGCAACACAGCCCAACAACGCCACCTCTCTCCCATTCGTTTCTCGCCCTTCGGACAAGCGAGGTGATTCCATTATTCATCGAATGATGGACACTTGGCTGCTCGTCTGTGTGATAGGCTGATGCTTCGGCAACCTACGCACCATGGTTCTTTTGCCGCTGCGCCCGACTTACCCTTACTGCCTTCAGTGCGTGGGCTGTTTGATTTTTGCCACTCATTGTAATTGTGCCGCAAGACAGTGTTCGCGCGCACACTGTCTTGCGGATAGAGCGCATTTCTGTCACACTCTGTGTACGGCTGGCGCTTTATGTACAAGAGGAAGGTCTTGATTGCGAGGAAAACAAGGAAAAAGCGAGCGGCTTTCTTTTCTCCTTTCTCAGTCGACGGCAGTTAATTATGTCTATTTGGGCGTTCTTGGGCCCTCGCAAAGCTTTAATGATGTTTGATGCTTTCTTAACGATCTTTTGCTGACGCCAAAGACGTTGCGTAGTTGAACAATGGCCGTGACATCTTGAAATGCCCAGGATATAAAAGCCACATGCGTCAAGCGCATTCTCGAGTCTTCGTAACTTGACGCTGTCTTTTCTTTCGGCGATATTTAGGCTTCACCTTTCTTCTTTTTATCGAAATGGCTGCCAATGGGCGCAGTCGTCCCCACCATACTGAAGGCACTCACGTCAAACGGTGCTGCTTCGATCAGATAGGTTTCTTTTGGCTGCGGGCCGATCATGGCCGCATTGCAGGCTCGTCAA
Organism: Hyalomma asiaticum; assembly: GCA_013339685.2. NCBI lineage: Eukaryota > Metazoa > Arthropoda > Arachnida > Ixodida > Ixodidae > Hyalomma > Hyalomma asiaticum. Next base: position 38,311,221 of record CM023485.1, read on the forward strand.
TTTCTGTATAGGCAGCGACGTCGTTGTAATTGCGCTTTCAGAGGCAGTTCACAGCCGACAAATAGCCAGCCGGTAGTTTCTTTTTTTGCAGTTTTCATGTAGCATAGCTGAAATCGAGCCGTGCGATATAGCACTGACGTCGCGATTCGTATTCGTCGCGTAAGCTTTCACTCGCCACTGGCTGCTTTGTCTTCGAGGCAGGCACGTAGCACTATGCCTGGAAGGCCGATTGATTGTGCGTTTACTTCTGCGACGAGGTCTCTCCCGCTATCGGCGTTTCCAAGCTTTTACGTCAGTCTTCCGTTTATCGCCGTTCTGTTTAACTTTTCCATTTTCAGTGAGGATCGAACCGAGCGACAGGCGCAGCTCCATTTACTCCATTTACAATGTCCTTGCATATCACGCACCGGTACGTGCAGCTTTGCGAAGTTGTCCGATGCGTAGAACAGTAATATCTTTCATGCCTGCCGCGTGATGATGATTGTGGTTCGGTTAACGCAAATGTCTGCACCAGCCCATCTCGGGATCACGGCTAAGCGTCCGTGGGGGAGGGGGGAATGAGAGATAGAAGAGGAACGCCATAGTGAAGGGCTCGGGAAACTTAGACCACTTGGAGTTCTTTAACGTGCACTGACAACGCACAGTACACGGGCCTGTGGCATTTTCGCCTCCATCGAAAATGCGACCTCCCCGACTAGGGTCAGGCTGCAGGGTTGACTGCAGCCCAGAATGAACGGCCTCCCTCCCTTTCCCGCGCGTCTGGATATTGAGTATGGTTATGGATGGGGTGGGGAGGGGAGGTGCGTTCGAGGCGTAAAGTCCGCACGCGCCCTTCCTGAAGCGTGGGAGATCGGGCTGCCGCGTCCGGAGTCCGTCGCCATGGCAACGCTTCCAGTGGTTCTCCCCTCCTCCTGCTCCGTCGTCTGTCGGGATCACACTGTCGGAGTCCGTTCGGCCTGTCGCACGAATTCAAACGAGGTTTTTCTTACGGTGCTGCTTCGCTTTCTGTGTTTACTAGGTGGTGACGCTCTCTGACGCCTTTCGTGACGCCCGACACGACGGCGCACCGCCTGTGCTGACGTGCACGGTTAATTACGAAACACATTCAGTGAACGTGCCTGCAGCTGCATATTTAGTCCAGTAGTGTCACATGAGCATGTGCCTGTGCGCGCGACTGCGTTTGCTTTTAACTTGGGTAGTTTAAATATTCGCGCTTAGCAACGAGGACGACTTTTTGGCGGGTGACGAGGCTGTCACTGCTGCCCTAGGTTGGGATCTACTCAAAGTTCGTTAATTAGTTGGATAATTAGAGCCTGTCGTGACTCGTGTGGTACAATTGCCCCTCGAGCTGGTCTAGATTGCCGTGCCGATTCTGAGCGGCTTGGCATTCTATACTGTGCTCGCAGCTGCGTTCCCGCGTGCTCTACCACGTAATACGTCTCCTGATCTGAAGGTCGGGTTCGTGCGTTCGCTCTGTTTATTCTCAGAAAACCGCCTCGGTAAAACGGTATGTCGAATGCGTATTTGGAGGCGACCTTGTCGCTTTCGAAACGCCCCGAGGAAGGTCTGCGCGTGAGATGAATTTCTTAACGTATCCGAAGCAGCGACGCACTGTTTGAATGTCGTTACATTGCGAGAGCGATTCGCATCGTGAGCGCATTACGTTTCACTGAAGACGAGCGCGCATGGTGAAGGCGCCGCGTTGTACGGCCTGCGTTCACTGCATTCCTAATCCGGTAGTCGATCGTGCAGGCCTGAAGCTGCACGCTGCTCAGCCCTGGTACCCACGCGCTGCCTGCGTCATCCTGCGACATCCTGCCCGTCCGGCTGCTGGCCATTTCGTTGTATGTGCGGTGTGCTGCAAGCTGAGACATGCTATAAGCATCCAGACTCGAGTTCGAAACTTAAGCCGGGGCTCCTTATAACGAGGCGTTGCGAAATCGGGTTACCGCGCCCTCGAGACGAGACGCGCCTCTTTCTTTCTCTCCGTTTACCTGAAAGCGGCGGGGTCCTTTTCTTATATTTTTTTTCTTCTCATTTCTTTCTCGCGAAACAACAGGTGCCGATACGCACGACTTCTCCTGGTCCGCCGAGCTGATCCACCTTTCTCTATACACGCTGAAGATTTGTATATCTTGCCTTATTTTGCATTGTGTGATGGGACTCTTCTGCCTTTTATTTGATTCTGCGGCGCTGACGCTCCGTAGACGTATAATAATAACCTATTGTGCATTTCGAATGGGAACGTGACTTTGTATGGACAGCGGCGCCCGCAGCCGCTTGGATCTGAAGTCGCCGCGTAAGATCGCTGCAACTTTCACGTGGTTATATACCTATGGTAGTTGGTTGCACCTTTGGCAGGCTAAGGTTGTCCATGGGGCGGGTTTCACCTTTATTGTACTTCGCAGTAAAGAAACACCGTTGGGTGCCCTGTGGCATTGGGGTCTGAGCCCAGCGCTTCCCACGCTGGACGCGGACGCTCTGACCACTCGGCCACCGCTGCGGTCTTCCATGGACACTGAACCAAGCTTTGCGCGTTCCAGGATTGTAATTTAGACAGCCAACTTCCATTTTCTCTCCAATCCCTTCCTTCGACCAATGACGATGTTTTGAGATCACTGAGCAGCCTTTTCGTCAACATCTTTAACTTGCCGTAACCATCTTGGCCACCTTCCCGCTGCGCATTACCACTGTTAAAGTTGAAATATTAGAAGAGTGACAGTTCTGGAATGCCGGATCGAGAAGGTATTCACCAACCCACTTGTTAGTGCCTCAGTTCTAGCGTATATAGTCCGTCGTTTCGGTTAGTGCAGGAGTGTGCGAAGCTGCGCAAGGTGTTCCAGCGTGAACTGAACACGTCCTTGTTTGTTGCAAGGACCTTTAAGGAACACTCGTTGAATTGTATCTGCGTTGTGATTGTGGTCACATAAATCCAGTTGGTGCTGGATTGTGCTACCTACGCAGTTGTGGCTCGTGGGCGCCTCTAAACGCTGGTTTTTTCTCGAGCTCTGTGCAACCGCTAGGGGCGTATCCCGAGTTGTGGCAGTCACACTGTGCTTGGTTTTCGTAGCGGGGCTGACATTTCGTTTTGCGCAGCTGCGTGGCGCTCTCTCGAGCCGCCATCGTTCATCACTCAAAGGGAAAAAAAAAAAAAAAAAAAGAGAGGAAAAAAGAAAGGCGAGTAAGGGCACATAGCAACAGTTTGCAATTCGCGGCCACAACATCTAACCTTGAATAGACGGCTTGAAGCCTGGATCGCTGACGTCGCCTTTTGGCTTGACGCTACGAATCGTACTGTTAGCTTGGCTCCCGTCGCGCTTTATTTCTTGCTAAGCGTCACTCATCACTCCGGTATCGTGTTGACGGGCATTGCTGTGTGCACTTCTGATCCGCATTGTTCTTTTATATTTCGCTTATAACTGTGGTGCCTTCCGACAGGCTGATGCTTGTCTGAGCCATCGGTAACAGCTGCTTCTTGTTTGTTTCTCACCAGGTTCACCTCTTCCTTCTGAACGCAAGAGGGATTCGTAAAGTCACACTCACCGTTCGTGGTTCGCGATTTTCGCAGTTTCGATCCAGCGTTTGTAACCTCACGCATAATCGTGCGTGCGTGTGTGTGTGCGTGCGTGCTGTCGGTATATCGAGATCATTCGTAATAATCGGTGTGTTTTACGTGCCAGTGAACCACTATAACATATGATGATTATGAGGCGCTTTTGTGGAGGACTCCAGGTTAATTTTGACTGCCCGTGGTTCTTTTAACGTACGCGCACCTAGAACAAAGTAACGGAGCCTTTTTTTTTTCGACCACTGAAATGCACTGAAATGCACTGAAATGCTGATTGAGCATGCAAGGCCGGGATTCGATCCCGCGACCTTGCATGCTCAATCGGCAAGCCAACTCCTTATATCCGCTATGCTGCCACGCCGGGTGTCGTGATCGAGTATTTTGTACGATCGAGTATGTATGCACTGGGTGTGGAAAGAGGCTGCGAGTACTTCATGTTCTGAACTTGAATGAAGTTTCATTACGTTAGAGATAGTGCGGCATGTGTGAAGGTCGGTGGTGGGCGTTGGAAGCGTACGACGCGCACGCGCCCGTGCGCATCGAGTTCGCATGAAAGGGTCACTAATTGGGCACGCTGTCTCAGCTCCGTCATGGTCGTAGGTTCATCATCCAAAGCACCTGATTCCGTCTTCCTCCACAGCTTCTACCCTTAGCGCCGTTGCACCCAACTACTGGCGCCGTGTGTGGGCTCCTCCGTGTCGCAGAGCCGCGTGTGTTTTGAAGTCCGCGTATCCGCTGTCGTTTCCTTCGGTGCCTCGCACTCGCGACGCTTCGCGATGTGGAATCGTTCGAGAAAAAAAAAAAAATATACAAGTTTTACTTACGTGCGACTATGCGACTATATGATTTGTTTTCTTCTTCTTGACGTTGTTTCTCGCTAAAGGAAATCAACAGTGCAATGACTTTCCCGGGTGACCGGTCGCGCAAAGACGACGCCGGAGGAGATGGCGGCGCCGAATGCTCTGCCGGCGATCCCGTGTGTCGAGTCGGTGGACAACGAGAGAACGAAGGAAGGATATGACACGGCTCCGAATGCCTCGTCCGTGACTACGTAGTTTCCTCGGCTTGTGTACGCCTGTACACGCTTGCTCCCGCATTTATTTTTGTTGTCCTTCTATAGAGGGTGTCTGTTTGCTCGGTTCCTGCCCGGTTTTCCTGCTTTCGAGAAAGCCGTGTCTTCTGTGGTGTCGGTTTCGTGGCGGCATTGTTGCCCGTGTTCTTTCTTGTACTGCGAGCGTCATATACATGTAGAGGAGGAAGGAAGCCTGCGTGTACGTAATCGCCGGTTCGTGGATCTGCTTGCGACTCTCTGTATCTCACTCTCACACTCTCTTTGTGCGTGTTCTCTTGTTTTCGACGCGTTGCGTATGTGCTTTCCTCAACGCCGCTATCCTTCGAGGTGGCCACATACCGCCTTATTTGCGTGAATAACGTATCTGTTGGCTCGTGTCCAGCCATGCCTGAAGGGCTTGAGACGATCGTCCGAGACAAGCCTGTCAGGACTTATTGACACATCGGTACCAAGCACGCTCAGTGAGGCGCTAAACTATGATGATGCGTTTAGTTACTTTGCCCAAGAAAATACAGGCTGCGCGTTTCGCGCTTGAAGCTATGCGTTATACATAGCCATACGTAGAAAAAGGAAAGAAAAACACTTAACGCATTCAGTATGTGGCTGTGTGTAAACGTTACCTTACGTGTATCGAATCACTATCGATTGCACCCTATACTTGTATAGTATCCAGCACATGAAACGCGATACCTGGAGCGCGCAAGGCTGCTGATGCTTTCTGCCTCATCGTCTTGCGCTGGAGAGGGACACCAAGCTGATTCGTTGTTGTACTCAATGAAAGCTGTACGTCAGCAATGCGTACAAAGACGCCTCATCACAACGCGCAGCGGTTCACATGGGCCGTGTACTTCGGTCTTTACCCTTCAGTCTCCGGAGCCCTCCACAACTTCGTCTCTCATAATCATATAATGGTTTTGGGACGTTAAACCCGAGAAATCAACGAATTTATCATTCAGTCAAAGCGCACCGCGCGTGGCGTACATTGCCACCAACATTAAACTACTCTGGTTTAATTCATATTCGCTCCTTACAATGTTAAATTCGCAAATCATCTGTTACATGTCTGTATACGAATGCCGCCAAGTTTTCTTACGTTGTATTCATGTCTTATATATTCATCTGCACGGAATACATTTCAAACATTTCGGTGTTCACTTTTCCTGTACTCGAGTTTATGCCAAAGGTAATGAATGCTTTAACCTGCTTTCACAGTCGATGACCGCGGTATTTGTCAAACTGTTGGACAGTTTCTTCCTAGTCACTTTTTTTTTTTTCCGCTAAAGCTTTTTCTTTTTGCTTTAAAGCTGGCTGTTTTATCGCTTCAACATTTTATGCATCGATTGGACATAGATGCATTGCGCGTACCTCCGTGGTCTAGGAGTGTTTGCATTCAATACGTTATTTCTTCCGCCGCGTCGACGGGCCGATGACTGTAATAAGAGCAGCACGACAATGCTCGTTTGCGAGAGGCTGGACTAATTGGAATGCCATGGTGATCTGTTACGCATGTTGTTTTCATCCCGGTCGGCAGCTAGCAGCTGTGTTAGCCCCGCCGACGAATAGCGAACGCGTGCCGTTCGGAGGTCATTACGCGGTCGCGTAAAACGTGGGCCGAATAGAAAGCAAATAAAGGGAAATGCGGAAGTGCGCCGTTTCGCAATATGCGCGCAGAGTACATTGTGGGACACTTTGTCGGTTCGCATAACTTGCAGGCGCTGTGTGTCGCCGTGCGTGTGTCGAGATCAGCTTCGTCGAGGTGTCGAGATCACTTGAATCGCACGCCGGTGATCTCGACACCTTCAAAGCGACACTGAAGTGAAAAACACAATTTTTCTCGTATAGGTAGGTTAGCTTATCACAATACCAAAAACATCAGTCTTGCGAGAAGACCCTCGGGAAGCTATGAAGACGCGCAAAAATAAATAAATACATTAAATAAAAATGTATAGGCGGCGACGCCGCTTTGAAGTTCCTGCTAATACGCGTGACGCCAGATATTTGACGGTGTCTGCTAAGGCCTACACAGCTTTTTATCGGTGAGAAGGACATAAATTATGTTCTGAGTATGCCAGAGACTTAACGAAGGGAGTTTCAGAACATTGATGGAGCGAATTTGGCGAGAATCTGTGGAAAAAAAAGCGAAAAGGCCGTTTGACGTCATGAGGCCGTAGTATCGGCGCGAATTTCGAAATATAAATCTTTGACATTCATTTTCTTTTAATGTTGACCGTAAAGTGGCGAAATTAACGACAATCGGGTTCTCGAAGTATAGGTAATCATTTTAAACTATTTTACCATTTCGTATTGGTGCCCTCACAAGCGCTCCGCATGGTATTTACAATGGTTGTGGTCGGGTTAAACAATAGAGCGCTATTGTGCAGCCCTTTTAGGGAGCACGGTTCGGCGTCTGTGGGAAAGGGACTGAAAGAATAGAGAGGAGAGGAACGCCGTTGGTGGATGGCTCCGGAAGTTTTGGCCAAGTGGGGCTCTTTAACGTGCGCTGAAAACACAGCACTCAGGCCTCTGGGATTTTTGCCTTCGTGGGAAATGTGACCGCTGCGGCCGGGTTTGAACCCGCGACCTTCGGATCGGCAGTCGAGCACCACAACCACGGCGGACGCGGACGCCGTCTGGGTTATGCGTACTCGCCGCTATTGCGTGCTCATCGGTGCATTGTTAGACGCGTCGTCGCGCGCCGACGATCGCTCGGCGCCGCGAGCCACTCCGGCTATGGTGCGCAGTACCGTTATTATAATAGTTTGCGTTGCGTCGTTTTCCTTTCTCTCTCAGGTGCGCGTTACCTTGCCAAGGACGCGGCTGGCTTTTGTCGTTTGCGGAAGCGATGCGCGCTCGCGCGGGCGTGCACAATGAATGCATCCCAGCGGCACCGCCGCTCAAAAAAATGAAATCAAGTAAAAGATAAACAAATAAAAATAAAACATGTGCCAGTGGTTAGAGAGCCGGCCAAGCTCAATTGTGCGTCGTCGTCGTCGTCTCGGTGGTCTGCCTTGCCCAAGGCCTACCGATGATTTCCTGCGCTGACCGCGAGCTGTGTTTATCGTGCGCCGCATATTACGCCGTTGTGGTTGTGTGTATGTAAAGGCGGCGGGAGGGGAAGGGGGAGGGAGGGATGGGAGGGTGAATTGTAGACGAGGAAGCAGACTGGGCTTTTCCCGTTGTGTGGGGGAGTATATGGACGAGTCGCAGGCCTTTGGGCTGAGGCAGCCATCTGTCACGCTATGGCGAGAGAGAGAAACACCAGTTTGGCTTGGGAACATTCTGTTCTTTTCGCTCCCCTGGTGGACGTTTTATTACGGGAACCGTTTCCGTTTGATTCGTTCCGTCCGTGAATTGACGTATTTATTTTCTTCTTTCATTCGAGAAGCCGTGCCTTGTGCGCTGTGCCGCGCCGTGTGTTAACCAAATCGCTGGAGCTTGACGGTCGCACGAAAGTAGCACGCGTTTATAATAATAAGGACGCGGTTGCGTATCGTTGCGTCTGCGAGAAACAGTCGCTCGCTTGCCGGCAAGAATTATTTCTCCGCTTGCCCGAATGTGAAGTGCTGCGTGCATGCATCAGACACGGTGCGTGGTTCTGTATATAGGCGCAGTACGGCGCAAGGCCGCCATGACTAACGGGCTCGTTTCCGTGCGTGGCTTGCGAAGGATTTAGCTTGCGCAGCTTCCTCGGCTGAGCGCGGTATATGCTATAGCTGCTGCGGGTCGTGGGCATCGGTATTAACGGTCCAGCCACGCGCAAGTGTCCCGATTTGCGAAATTTGACATCAATAATAAGCATGGACAAAGCATGTAAATGCATCACCTCGGAGCACGTGGTTTAGTAGAAAAGCTTATTTTTCGTCTTAAAACACCACGGTGTTTGCGTGCGGAATACGAACGGACTGTCTTGTATAGTTTCGGAATGCGTGAAACAACTGGAATTAAGAGCCATTTTCTTGTTTGGCAAAGCCATCGGAAGCAAGCAGGGAACGAATCCGTGGTCTGCGTATAGGAAGTGTTGTTCGTAGTTTTTTTTTTTTTTTTTAAGTTGAATCGTTGCAGTTGTCGCCTGGGGCACCGAACTCGCAACGTTCGCACGACATACGTTTTGCACGAACGCGGCAGGTTTGTGCTCAATGGGGATGCCCGCAAACGTCGTCTGGGCAGCGCCGCGCACGACTGCCTGCGTTGTTTCGGTTCGTTTTCTCGTGCACTTATGTTCCAAGTCGCAAAGTTCTCGCTCTGGTTCGTGGGTGTCCAAGTTGAACCAATGGCAACCGTGCATTGCTGTTGAAGCGCTCGCAGTCAGAATGCTTTGCCGGAAAGTATACCGAATCGGTGCAAGGCAGGAGTTCAATAATGAACGAGGTCTTTATTCAGTAATGCGGCAAAGGAGCTATGGGACAACATATAGTTCAAAACGGGCCGCGCTCGCAGAAATTTCCTACTTGGCTCGGTTTCACAATACATTTTCAGTGGTGGGGCCCAGGCGAGGTGTCACGGGCGTAAAAAGTGCGTGCCGCATGGCGTTCGCCCAAAAGCTGCGCTTCCAAGGGGCGTGGTCGGCGCCGTGCCCCCTTGGTATCCTCCGCAGGCAGCTCGTTCCCTGGTGCCTTCTTCGTATACACGGTGGTCCCATATGCGGCTTCTGGGTTTCCGGACCTCATTTGCAAGTCCACGTCGTTTTTGCGGAAGCGAAAGACCGGCTAGTCTATACCTTTATGTATACTGCATGCGGGTCGATGTACACAACGCGACGCGGAACGCATATAACGAAGAGTCGCGGAGGTCTGTCGTCGCGCGTCGCTAATTGGTCGTTTTACTTTAGCTTTTTTTTTTTTTTTTCGTGTAAGTCCTGCTTGCCGGGCGAAAATCGCGACAGCTCACGGTGATGGTGTGCGATGGGTTTGGCTAAAGTCCCTAGATATTTTACGGAAAAAATATATCTAGGGACCTTAGGTTTGGCAAGCCAATGGATTGCGTGAGGTAATGCGTCTATGTAGGAGGAGTTCACGTCTTTCCCGGAGGGAGCAAGACCCACGAGCCCGTCTCTTCATGTCCTGTCTTCCTCGTGTCTTTCTTGTGTATCCGTTATTGAGCGCTGCCAAGAATCAGCGCGCACTTATTTCTCAGGCCCGCATTGGAGGCACTCTACATTTCATTCAACATTGCATGAGACCGCTACTGTTACTTGATTTTGCCAGCCGCTTTCTCATCTTGCAGTAACTTTCAGTCTTCGACCTCGAACGACCGCCCGCTCTTTCGCGTCGTTGCGTTCGAGGGCTCCCGTTGCCCCAGTGCCGCTCTTTTCAGCGCTGCCCGGGCTGCCGATGTTGCCACTCGTCGCCGCGTTATCGGACGCTTATCGGGGCTCGTTCCTCTTCTTAGCGCGGCGCGCACCGCGAAGGTCGACGGGTCTCTGTGCCGCGCCAGCTCTCTCGGCTGGGGCGCGTGCCCCCGTAGCTGCATGCCGTCGTTCACTCTCACGGCTTGCCACGTTGCTACCGCAGCCTGCTTGTGCCAGCGTTGAAACGGGCCGTCGACGAAGGCGCCACTTGGGAGGTCGGGGGAGGGGAGCCTGGGCAGGAAACGAGAGAACAAGCCGACTTGCGCCGAGCTGTCGATTCGTTTCCAACTCGTTCCGTTTATACCTTTCCGCCGGCGTGTTTACGCGCTGTCCCTGTGTACGCAAGCGCGATAAAATGCTCGGAATTGGCTTGCCGTATAAAAAGACACGCCTTGCCGACACTCCGCTGCATTGCCTCGATGTTAAGAGTGACAACGGTACCAGAGCAAGAAAGCAGTTGTTTTCTTGTTCCTACGTCGTAGGTGCGTAGGTCTCATTGAGCGAAACACTTTCTACGTACGGTGCGTGAATTCTGCCGCGGATGTTCAATGTCTCGCAAGAGGGTAACCTAGCTGCCGCCTAGTACAAGTTGTGTGACGAGAGAGAGACAGAGGGAAGATATGTTTGGGAAAATCTTATTTATTACTTGATTCTTACGTAGCGTAGGTTACCACTACTTGCGCAAGCCTTCCCGAGAGACCCGTGTACTGTGCGATTTCAGCGCACGTTAACGAAACCCGGTAATCGAAACTTACGGAGCCGCCACCACGACGTTCCTCACGATCATATCGCGGTTTTGGGGCGTGAAACTCGAGAAATCTCTACTGAACCTTCCAGAGCTGCAGAGGCAAAGCTGCCTAGGTGGCAGAAGCACTTTCACCGCCACGTCGGTGTATAGTAACGCAACCGCCACGTAAGTAAGCAGTCAACTCGGCAACAAGAACAAACCAGCGTAACCACGTGCCGCTTTAGTTTGTGCCGCGCTCAATCCGAGCTCATGCATTCACGCGTGTCAATTTCGTCTCTGCATCAGAGTTCTCCGCAGCTGCTCCACCACGGTGGTCGAGTGGCTATGACACTCGGCTGCTGCAGTGTCGCGGGCTCGAATCCCGGCCGCGGCGGCTCCGTTTCGATGGAAGCGAAACGTTGAGGCCCGTGTACTGTGCGATGTCAGTGCACGGTAAAAAGAACCCCAGGTGGTCGAAATTTCCTGAGCCTTCCACTATACGGCGTCGATACCGTGGTTTTGGGACGTAAAACTCCAATAATTAGTTCTCCGCAGTTGTCAGCGACTGCTTACGAGCTGTCCGTTTTCTATCGTTACTGAACAACGTTTCAACGCTTCGGTTCCTGCGCTTCCCATGTGAAAGTGGTGTGCCATGGAGCGCCGAAAATTCGCGCGTTAATTTTCCGTAGTGCTGCAGTGTTCCGCTTAGAGAGAGAGATAGAGTGCGTGTTTCGTGTTCTGTGTACTTGAGGTGTGCTCCGTAGCTTTCCATTCAGCACTTCGGTGAGGGCGAATGAGAGAACCAGCTCCAGCGCACGTCATTGTACAGTCACTGTCCAATCTAAATGTCAACATGGTTTAGTCGCCGCCTGAGATGTCATTCATGCCCCGGTTTTTTTTTTTTTTTTTTGCTTTGCACTTTTCCTGGTTCTTGCAGTGCACTGTTCTTGCAGCCGCTTCACCCATTTCTTTCGTCGCAGCTAAGTGCGTAAACTCGATTGCGACTCTCGAGAGCCCATCCAGATTCTAGCGTAACAATTACTTCGCGCTCGAGTGCGCGACCTTCTTTTCTCTGAGCCCCCCCACCCAGTCGCTCGCTCGCGTCCATCCTATGTAGCTCATCTCCCGCACTTTTTTTAAAATATCTTATTGTTCTCTCGTCGTCCACGGCTCTCCGTTACTGCGGCTTACGCGCGGGTATAATTTCTGGCGCGCTTCACTAACGCTACGCGTTTTCGGTCATGTGTGAAAACTGGCGCGCACGTATGGGACCCCCTATATAGGCAACTCCTCACATGCTGCGTCACCAGGCAGGAATGCGCCGCTTTCGCACTCCGCTTCCACACCATCATCTTTTATTTTTTTCTTAATTCTCGCCTTTCTCATCTATGCGGCCGTCGTAATGCTCTCCCTGTGAGCGCGCTCCAGTTAGACGGCAGATTTGCCGCAAGTGGAGCGTGCAACACAGCGATCGAAGCTCGCGCTCTGGCTTCTCTCGTTGTGCGTTTCGATTCGACGAACGATGCCCGCCTCGCGGCGCGCGTTGTCCGCGAACACAGCGACGGTCATCGACGTTGCAGCACGCATTGTAGACAGCCGGCACCGACTTTTGAGCTGTCCGGTATTTCTCCAGCTCGGCCGCATACCCTCGTTTCGCGTCAGTTACGCCGCACACGTGGAGGCAGTATGTACTCTATGCAGTCGAGTGGGAGAAGTCTCATGGCGGCATACTCTCCGTTTCACACATTCGGCTAAAGGTCATGTGAGGAAGTGATAACGTCACGGTGACGTCGCCACCTAACTACACCTGAGTGCGGCGTGTCACTGTCACGTTGAAATGTCACGCTGTCAGGTTGAAATGTGGGCTTGGATGTGGTCGTTTCGCTTCCACGTTATGTTTTCGCATTGAGTGCGCTTGAGAAGACTTGGGTGCATCTCTCTCTCTCTCTCTCTCTCTCTCTCTCTCTCTCTCCGTATTTTTTTCTTGCTTTCTTCCTTTTTTTTTTTTTGGCACACCTGACTCCCCCGCACACAAGGTCGTCGAAATTACTCCGGAGCCCTCCACTATATACCTGGCGTGATTCGTAATCATATATTGCTGTGCCTTCTCGTGGCAGAGTTGGCCATTTGCTGTTGTGAGTCGGTAGTTTATTCATGCAAACAAGATCCTATTTCTCTAGCGTTCCACCTAAAAGGACAGTTGGCTGCAGCGCAGTTGTTTGCTGAGTGCGGTGTTCTTTCGTTGCGTGTTAATTGCGTAACCAGAAAGCGTTTTTTTTTTTTTTTTGCCCCGCCGCTTTACGCTCTTGCCCATTTATCACGCGCGTTGTTCTGTTCCTTGTCGCAGTAGCCGTAGACAAGCTGTTAAGTATAGCTTTGACCAACGTAGCGTAACGGGCGTCGCTTAACAGTGTGTGTTGTTGCAATTTCCTTGGCAGCATTCCTCGCGCATTCATCACTTGAGCCAGCTGAGTCGGAAATACCTAGACATCCTTGTTGTGGAAGGCGGCGCTGAAGTATGCGGTCACGCAGGTTTTAGGCGAGCGGGACATAGCCTGCGGGAAGAAAGTTGCTCGCATGTTTGTCGCGTAAATGTAGCGGTTGTCTTTCTGGTTGGCTCGATATACCTATAGCGGTTTTTCGGGACGTTAACACCGTCTGCCCTTTTCGCGATGCCCAAGTAGCGCTGTTATGCATGTTGATATTTCGTGCTCTTGTTTTTTGTTGTCGTTCAGGCGGCTAACGGGGCGCGCCCCACATGCCTCCAGCTGCTCCCTCCTCCTTGTTACTGCTGCGGTATCTATCATGCCGTTGCCATCTGGCAATCCCATATCCGTCGTCCGATTGCCGGTGTTGCACATCCTACCTGCAGCTTGGGCTTTAGCTTTCGGATGCTCAGGTGCCTCTGCATTTGATTTCAGCCTTCAGCACACGCTTAGAAACAGTTGGCGAAAGTGGCAAGAATCCGCGTGCTCGGTTTCATGTTTCTCTAGTGCCATAATTGAGAGCGCATGTGCACTTTCTACACATTTTCTATCGTCATCCACCAGTCTGCGCTTTTGATAGTAACAGGCGGATGTGTTAGCAAAAAAAAAATGAGCCTAACCAACGAATTTAAATCCATATTTCGCAAATAACATTGAGGCATTCCAAGAGGTTTCTTCGGAGCAATAGCGAAGACCCATTCGCAGCAAGCATACAGCTTGCTTCGAATGGTGATGCTTCTTGCGGAGGTCCGGCGTACGCGCACCAAGTCGGGTCCACCGTCATCCGAGTTGTGTGTGCGTGTGTGTGTGCGCGCGCAATGGGCAGCGCATGCGAGGTACGGCATCAGCAGCAGTATCCCCTCCTTGGCGTGCCCTAACCCGAATGACCGGCTTCGTCTTCCGCGCGGGGCACCGTTATCTCCCTCTCTCAGCCATTCCGAAGGTGCATGCAGAGGCAACGGCCAAATCAGGGGCTGCTACTGCTGCTGCTTCCTCCCCCTGCCCCCTTCATTTCTACCCTGGGCTGTATAGCTTCGCGCCTGCGTGTTTTTATGCGCGTCCACGCTGTCTCGCCACAAAACCGTACAGCGCTGGTGAATTTATACAAATGTGACGTAATTAAAAAGACGTCACAGGTTTTCGCGCTAACGAGTGTTTTCTTTAGCCAGTGACGCTGCCGGCGGGGCTATGGACCAGGTGTGACCAACAGCACGACAAGTTGCAGGGCCAGCAAGGAAGGCTTGTCGTGATAGAGTATTATACCGAATTTTTTTTTTTTTTTCGTGCCAATTAGGAATCATCTCGGTTCCGTACACTTCCCTTTGTGGCTTTACGTGACACCTTGAAATCTAGCCTCCAGGAACAGTTGACAGAAATGCATTTGCGCGGAACATGGACGAGAAGGGCTTTCCTTGCATTCGGCTGTGGCTGAGCATATACTACGTGGCATTGGAGATAAACATTGATACAGTTTTAGAGTGCGTGGGCGTAGGAGTAGCACGCGTAAAGTATACCGTTCCGTCATCTCCGAAGCTGGCCCGACGCTGTACGGTTTTCGCTGGGCAGCAGGGCGGGCTTCGCTGCACACTACCTCGAGGAGCCCTCATTGCCTCCCCCCCCCCCCCCCTTCGCTCTCCCCCGTCGAGGCTACCAGTGCACTTTCGAGGGCGACGTTGGTGTCATCGCGCTAAAACACTCTTCTCCAGCGGCATGCTGGTTGACTGGCGGTTGTCATTCTCTTGCCCATAGCCAGAGGCGAGCCGGTGACCCGGCCGTGGCATCGAGGAGTATTGTTTCCGCATCCTTCCATCCTCCTCCTGGTTGCAGTGAAAGAAGTCTTGCGTGATGAGACTCGGGCTTGACGACGGCGTCCGGCACGAGATCAGGGAGGGGGGGAAGAGGGGGCAGGCAGCCACTGCACTGCCACTGCTTCGGCAGCCGGAAAAAAAAAAGGGGGGGGGGGGGGGGAAAGAAAAAAGATGTAACACACGAACCATAAAGCGGAATGGCGGAAATGACTCACCGTCGTCCCCGCCGCCGCCGCTCTTCTGCTGCCTCCTTCGTCTAGCTGTGACCGGAAGAACAATGGATCCGTGGGCTGGTGTGCTACGCCGATGGCGTTATTACTCGACGCGTGCAGGAATTCGCCGATGCTGCAGTTGGATCACCCTATCGCGAGAATTCCTCCTCCTATATATGAGCAGTGGATCGGATCGAGTTCGGACGCTCGACGCGGAGCCTTGGCGACGACGTCAGTACCGCACCTCAGTAACGATCGTCATTACTAGGAGACCTTATTTCGTTTCCTTTTTCGCCCTGCGATCCCTCTCTATAGTTTGTGACTTTTTTTTTTTTGTTCTGTTTTTCGCTCAACTAGTGGTTTGCCCGAATCCGCGACGCTGTTACCATCTGCTTGATTTACCGCCATCGTTCGACAGCGCGCTGCGTCGGCGGACTGTCGCTGAGTCCAGGCCGCTAAGATCTAACGGCCACTTGGCGTGTCTAACAGGTGTTGAAGGATATTGGAACGAAGGAATGTAGATGAATGTAAATGGAATAATCTGAGCACGATTTAGACCGAGTTCTCCGCATGGTTTTCCAAGAGAGTTCCACGCCGATCGCGTTTGTGTCCGTGCCTCCCGAAGCGCTTCAGGGAAACTCGGGAGTCAACCCACATTACCGCTATTCATGTAGTCGATCTCGACGCCTTGAGAGCGGCAGCTGTTGAGGAAGCTGTACGGTAGAAACCAGCTTATGGGGATGGCTTCGACAAGTCAGCTGGCATACGCAATTAACCGCTCGCCTGTGGGCCGTCCGATCGACCGCTGTGAGCGTTTTCGCGTGTCTACTTGTAATATTTGTACCGCGACCCGCAAATTTCGGAATCGTGCGTGGCGCAGTCACGTAAGCGGGCCACAGCGAGGATTGGACCACTGAGAATCGGGCAGCGCAAACCAGTGTGTAGTATACATACTGAGTAATTACGCAGTTATATAGGGACACTGAATATTCGTGCTCGTCTTTATACGTATGTAGTATTGTCAGTCACGTAGCATTATGGAGCCTTTAGTGGTGCAGATGTTGCCAGCATGGACCTAGTTTCCTGCACGGATATGTCTCCGTGCTGTTTTGCGCAGTGCGCCCATCACGTATCGTGGCATCGCGGGACGTTGTGGGTTCGAGTCCCAGCAGTGGCAGTGCTGTTTGAGGAATCGGTGCACTCTGGTGTTCGCTGGCTGCTCTTTGCGTCTTGCCTCGGCCGGCACCTTACGAGCGAGTCCGCATTACGATTTGTATAAATTCGTACGCGCGCGCGTTCTTACGAATAATACTATGACCTAGAGCTTGAATTTGACAAAAAAAGAAAAAAAAAACTGTTGGGGGAGTTACGAATGGACATGAATGCACGAAGCTACTATGCTGACACTGACAGGCGCGCCACCGCGGCCGCTTGTACTAGAATATTATATGCCTGGTTCGGGTCCGTGTTTTGACTTTGAATTGCATGCCGGCGTTTAATTAACCTCTGTACCGTGATTTCGTTAAAGCCTTCCGAGATCGTTTCTACTTGTTCGCTGCTTCCTTCGTGTCCAGAAATCGTTCTCATGCGTCCATCGATGGTGGGTCAAGATCCCCTGGTCCGACACGGCAGGTCAAGATCCTTTCGCAGGACGCGCTGGCGCCGTTTACTGCTACACTGCAGTATATAATCCCCCCCTTCAGCGCGCCTCGACTCGCTCGTTCTCCGTGTATGTGTATTTGTGGCCGACGCCTTTTCGCTGTCGTCGTCGTCATGGTGCCGGCGTTGCAGGACGACGTTATATAGCGCGGCCGGCTCGCCCCGTCTATCGCGCCTGTGCGTGCAGTGACGAGGTCCTTGCTCCGTTGTTTCTCTACCCTAATTTTTTTTCTATTTTATCGCGCTCTCTCGACCCCCCTTTTTGTTTTTTGGTGGTCAAGGAAAAAGAAAGGGGGGGGGGGGCAGTGACACTGGCCACGCTGTACTGCGTTGGGTGCTTTCGACCCCCCCCCCCCACTCCCCCCTTTCCCCCCCGCGGGGATCGATACTGCAGGTCGCGCGGTCATTTATCCTTTATGCAGGGGCACGCGCGGGGATGCGAACTCTCGCCCTTGCATATACTGCGTACGCGTGCGTGACCGGCCCTAATCCCACTTTCCTGCGCCCTTGATTCATCTCAGTGGGCCCGTCCTCTTGTAAAAGACGTGTGTGGAGCGAGTTGCCGCCGACCGCACTAAATAGTATAGTGTATGAAAGGGTGTTCCGCTCGCGTTTGCATTTATCACTTGCAGATGTTGCGCCAAACCAGCGCGTCGGCTAAACGTTCTCCCGTCGACGCGCGGTGTATGAGCTGCGCGATTTCGAAATCGCGCATATATAGCCACTAAATGGAGTCTCGCCTCGATTAGCACTGTACATTATACAGAAATGAGGCTGACGTTGTGCAATGTATAGGCTTCGCACGCATTGATGCTTTCCCAATCGTGGTGATCGCTTTTCGACTGAATAGCGTCTAGTTTCGTCAGCTATGGGAAAGTAGCAAAACGTCTATAGGCAAGTCAATGGGCTTGAAAGGAACTGGTTAAAGCATATAGCCCGAAACCTGTCAATGGCAGTATAGTTACTGGTAGCCTAAGTTATCTTGGTCATGCATTTGCCATTTTTATTCTTTATGTTCCTTGCGTTTCCACACGTCTTTACCTCGTCGTCAGCTGCGGATCGGAAATCGGCTTCGAAATACCGTGACCGTGCATGTATGAACGCCTTTCCCGACGTTATGCGCGCTTGTGTGCATTCGCTGTGCACCTTTTAAAAAGCTTTATTCTTGTCATTTGGTCGTATAACCTTTCGCTCGAACGTCACGCTTAACAGCGTGCGGTGTCGTGTCATTCTTTAACGAAACGCGCGGACACTTAATACTTAGATAGAAAGTGAAACAAGTATACTGCTGGAAGGTTGCCATTGTTCTACTGTGTTCTACTTCTAATTATTCTACTAATTGAAATACTGCAAAGGGAGAGAGAGAGAGAGATGATGATGAGGATGATAATGATGGGCGGAAGGCAGGGAGGTTAACCGGAAGGAAAAATATCCAGTTTGCTACCCTGCACTGGGGAAGGGGTAAAGGAGACAGAAAGGGGTGGAAGAAAAGAATAAAGGGAGAAAGAGAGAGGTCGAATCACGCGCGCACACACAAACACGGCAGTGTCAGAGACGGTTAACGAGGCCCGTTGCGCGCAAGAACTTGAGCACTGAAATACTACAAATTCTTTTATTGCGCCTGCCGCTTTCTTTCTGCACGGTGAAGAGTGTGCGTAATATCGGCTGCAGCGTCTACACAGAGGCGCGCGCCGCACGCAGCACGTTTGCGGACTTTGCGTTTCACAGTAATTGGCTGCACGCCAGCCTATTTTCTTCGAGGACTAATAACCTGTTGCCTCTGCTATTCTTTCTTCTTCTTTTTCTTTTGGGCGGCACCTTTGCAATGCAAATTATTCTCGTCGATTTCTGGCGTGGCGACGATTTTACGGATGCGTCGGTCCCGTGCCTCCGACGTGCGTTCGCACTTGCGTGCGCCAGCGTTCCTTTAGGTGAATTGGGCACCGTTCCAGAAAAATCACGCCCGCCGTCGTCGTCGGACGGGAGCGTGCTTGTATCGAGCGTACAGTACGCACCGTGTACACTTGCCTCTTTTCATCGCCAATTTGTTAACCGGTGCTCGCTCCCTACCTACCAATTTAATTCTCATCGAGCGCGCGAACCGTCTTCAAAACACATTGAACACCGCCCAGCCCATCGCTTTGCGTGGCATTTTGCCGGCGATCTTCGTGGACGGGCAACAAATAGTCGCTCTCTTCGTTCTCTCTCTCTCTCTCTCTTTCGCTTTCCGTCTTGTGATATCCTGTTGAGGCTACGTTCGCGCTGCGGCGTCTTCAAGCATGGTGGTGCTTGCCCTTCGTCTGGAAGCTGGTGTACCTTGAGTGTTCAGGCGTGGCACGCGCAGTTAAGCCTCGCGGACGTGTACAGCAGCACAAGCACGCGTGTTTGCGCGTATGTTTGTTCTCGTCATGTTTTAGGGCGCACTCGGTTCCTTCAGTTGAAACGTGTGAACGTGTATTTTGCGAACGTGGAGTCGTCGATCGCGTGTAATCAAGATTTTTGAGGACTAGCAATGCAAATGCCACTCGAGATTTAAGGCGCATGCAATGTGTTCGTTGCGCGCGCGCCCAGTTTTGCCAGCGTGCTCATTGGTGAAAATATATGCTTCACGCGCTTGGGAAATAGGTGTTTGAAAAGGTGTTTTCGCGTCCTCCCCGTCTGCGCGTCCACGCTTCTCACTCTGACCTGCTTATCAGTGTGGTACTTATTTCCCTATCGGTCGTTATCGGATGGTACACACTCTTAAATGTGTCCGGCGCACCTTAAGGCAACCATTCCATTCTACCACACCCTGCAGCAGCAGCAGCAGCAGCAGCAATGGTGGCCACCGCCTCGTTGCCATGGCAAACCCCATGCAGCTCCCGAGGTGGGGAGAGCCAGCAGCGCGCTCTCTTCCCACAGCAGCCGGCAGAGAACGCCCGCAGCGTTTGCTGGTCCTTCGCGTTTGTGTGCTGTTAGCTTTTTTGCCCCACTGTTCCCGTTATACGCACCTCTCCCCAACCCCCCACGCGTCTTCTGCTTCGATGGCGCGGACTGGGGAATTCGTCGGGGGTTCGGGGGGATGGGAGAGTGAAAATTACACTCGAGATAGCCGTGGCTGCTCGGGGAGCGCTGTTTCTCCCCAATTGATTTGTTTTCTTTGTTTTCGCTTGCAAGCATCCCTGGGCGTACGGTGTTACTTTGACATCTTTCTTCTTCTTTTTTTTTTTTTTTCTGCTTAGGGGGCCGTTTCATTTGCTTCTTGCGCTTGGAGGTTGGGCGGTAGGGAGAGGTCGAGGGGACGTTGTCCAGGATGATGGCACCGATAGCGGGCTGCATTGTCCTCCGTCTCGACCCTGTATTTCCGATGAGTCCACGGTTTTCTCGTCTTTCGTAAATGAGATTCTAGGTCTCCTTCGCCGTTGCGAACTTTGACGGCTTCGCCGATTACACCCTCCCTCCTTTTCCCCCTTTTTTGTACCCATTATTCGTGTAGGATATCGGAATTATGATGTGCTTACGAGCGCTCTTTTGCGGCACCGCTATGTCTTCACATATAGCTGTCGTCTTGTGGGCCGCTTTCGATTCGCGTTTGCCCTCCAAGCGCAGTCCCACGCATTATGTAATGCGCTAAGGCAGTTTCGTTGGCGAGTGTCAGCGCATTTTATGCGCCCGGCTTCGGTATCGTTTTAGGTAACCTCGTATTGCGTCGTCGTTTCGTCTTCGGCTGCCTCCGTGTACTGCCCGAGAACTGCTGCAGTCGACGTAAACCGAGCGCGCGGGGCTGATGTTTCTACAGTTGTCTTATTGATAAACGAGGAGGAGGCTAGGGGTGCATTAAAATTGCACGTTGTCACGCGTTCGCTTCTTCGCACTGTATTATGCCATTTACACAGACGCTCGTATAAAAAAGCAAAAGAAAGTGTAAGATTCGAGCAGCGACAATCACCGTCTTGCGCCTTCTGAGGGCTCGGCATGAGGGCGGTGCATTAAAATTGCACGGCGTAAGGCGTTCATTTTTCAATACTTCTCCCGGGCCTCTCCTCGACGATTCGCTCCGTTATAGCGTTGCAGCGGTGGCGGGGGACTCCGTGTTATGGCCCGGCCGAAACTGCCTGTCGTGCGCGGGCGTGTGTTACAGCGAGGAGAGGGTCGTGGGAGCGCGGAAGCGTGTGGCTCTCGAACCACGCTTGCCGCTCCCATGGAGCCGATTCTCGCCCGAACGCGCGTTTCCTGCAGTCCCTGCTATACTCTCTCTGCCGGCGTTGATTCTCCAGTCGCCCACAGCATTTCACCCGAGTTCTTTCTTTCTTTGCGCTTTAACGGAGCCTCCGTACGGGCTGCTGGTCCGAATCTTTACTATACATACAATACCTCCCTGCATGGGTCGTCGCTGGCCCCTGTTTTTGCAGACGCTCGCTATATAAGGGAAATTCTGGACGTGGAAGACCAATTGTTTTCCCTCACCAGATTCTAGCCGTCCATTTCATGTCGTGTTTTTTGAACTTTTATCCTGCAGCATACACACGCGCGCGCTCACGACCTCTCGCCCATCACATTCGCCCTTAGGTTGTCGCTTCCCGTTGCTTGTGGACCCGGCGAGCACAATTCAATTTGCCGCCTATATATACGCTTGTGCTCTGCGAGATTGTGAGCGTGCGGAGTGGCAGGCGCTCCGTTAGCTGCGAACTCTCTCGCCGTATTGACTGTGACAGCCCGGAGAAACAAATGGTGACTGCGCGTGGCAAGGCGCTCGCCACGCAGTCGTTCGCCGCACTGTACTTCGGCGTAATGTCACTTGTGTAGTTTCGGGCGGTTAAGTTGATGTCGGCTTCTTTTCGTTGCCGCATGATGTCTCTTTGAAACTGTGTGTGTGTGTGTGTGTGTGTGTGTGTGTGTGTGTGTGTGTGTGTGTGTGTGTGTGTGTTCCTGTTCGAGCGGTAAAATAAGAAACGTATGTCGCTGTGCTCCGTTTGTGCACGCCATTCGCGACATGCACAAGTTCCCGTTGCCTTTTCAAAATCTTTTGGTACTCCAAAATACATGGGGCATCTGATTCTCAATTGCGAACGACAATCAAGAGCATCCTGGCATCTCGGCGGCCGCTGTCGAACGTTCAAGGGCAGAAACGGTTGTTACGGATAATACGTTACGGGACGGATAGCAAAATAAACAAGTAACTGGGACTGCGCAGCGCCCAGTAGGTCCGATGCAGAGTAGATGCTAAAGGCGAAGAGGGCATAATCACTTGAAGCTAAGGCTATGGCGATGTTCTTGAGAAGAGGCGGGACGCATGACACGGTTCAGGCGTCCCACCGCTGCCACCATATGTGAGGGCCACGTGAACGCTCAGGTCCGGACACGACAAAACTGCAAACGCCATTGCACCCCCTTTAACCCTTTTCCTTTAGGTCGTTCCGTTATTCACGCAGTCCAGCGTCCTTTTCCCGCCTCGTTATAGAGTATTATTCGCAAATTTCGTTGACGGCGAATTTTCGGACAGAAATTTAAACCACATGGTGAAAGTGATAAATATGCTGGTTGTGCGTCCTTCGTGCGATGTTTTTTTGTATTCGTATTCACTTTAGCGCATGCCCAGCAACGGTGGTCTAGTGGCTATGGTACTCGGCTGCTGATCCGAGTGTCGCGGGATCGAATCCCGGCTGCGGCGGCTGCATTTCGATGGAGGCGAAATGTTGAGGTCCGTTTGCTGTGCGATGTCAGCGCACGTTAAAGAACCCCCGTGTGGTCAAAATTTCCGGAGCCCTCCACTACGGCGTCTCTCATAATCAGAGCTGGTTTTGGGACGTTAAACCCCACATAACATTCACTTTAGCGCAGGGGGCCGTTCCGTGCGCGTTTTTTGTCTGGCGTAGACGTTTACTGCTCCCCTTCTTGCGCGCACACCGAGCGAATGCACCTCGTCTACTCCCTGCCGTGCCTTTCAACGCGAGCGACGCGAGACGTTGGGCCGGCGCCGTCTCTGCGCTATCTGACGCTCGCCGCGTCATCGCCGCGGTCGTCTTCGCCCTCCTTTGTGTCACGTAGTATATAGAGACCGCGCGCGCGGTCGGATAGGTGCGCGCTTCTAATATGTTGGCGCTCAAAACGCGTGACGATGGCGTTCAGTTTTGTCGACCCGTGACATGTATTTCTAGCGCGTGATGCGATGTGTACGCCATGCTGGCGCGAGCTTCACCTTCGCTGTCGTGCCCTTCCTGTATAGCGGTTGCCCCGCGATTTGTTGGTTTTGCTGTCGCTATAGTATGTCGAGTTTCGCGCTGAGGACGCTGCGCGTTCACCGCTTGGCGAGTTTGTTCAACGCCGCTTTGGAAATCGGCTATAGCCGCTAGAAACTAGACCGCGCCGAATGGGCCTCGAAGAGAACAGTCGTGTCATGTGTAGTCGCCGTCTCTGAAGTATACAAAGGCGCGTTCCCTTGATCGATGTTCTCCTTTCATCTCATTTCATTCTTTCTTTCTTTCTTTCTTTCTTTCTTTCTTTCTTTCTTTCTTTCTTTCTTTCTTTCTTTCTTTTACTTTGAGATATAACATTTGATCGGGAATTATGCACGCTGTATAACCGCTTGTTCCGGCTTGTCGCACGCATATCGTAGGTCGTACGGCTTGCGCACCTGAAATAGGGGTTTTCGTGGGAGACTATGTATACAGACTATGTATACATTGAAAATTTCTTCTATTAAGGCGCGTTTAATATACGCCATGTCGTGATGCCCATCACAGGTGCTGCGTTTCCTTTGGCCAAACCTCGATATCATGAACTCGTATCTAACGAATTATTGGTTATAACGAAATAAATAAGAAATAGTACAGAACAACGCTACAGTTGTACATGCATAACGAGGTTTTACTGCATGTCGGTGCACGTTAAAGAATCCCAGATGGTCGATACTTCCGGAGCCCTCAGTTAATTTTAGATGCGTTGATGATCTTCGCTCTCGATGGTTCCGATGTCCGCGGCGACACGTTGAAGGACGGAATCTGGAGCAAGATGCCTCAACAACACAACTGGGCTCAATCCACACCAAGTGGTTCGTTCCGAGCCCTTAACGTTTGCACTCAAACGTGAATAAGCACTAAGCTTTAAAACATCATCATAACTCGTCAGAGGCAGCGCCAAGCTCGACCTCTGACCACCTTGCCGCGTCTGCGACCCTAGTTAGCGCTAAGCTCTCCCTCCTGTTGTTCCTTTCTTGGACGCTCTTCCGAAATGTCCTACAATGCCGCAGTAAAGAGACCTGTCAACCTGTCATGTCAACCCTATGTTGTGCAGCTATGTCCGTCACAGAAATTACTGACCGCGTGCGTCGCGGGAACAAAGCCGCCACGTCAACTGCGTACAGAGTGCATACCACGACGTTGCTACGGGAAAAGCCATGCGCTAGGGCGCCGTCGCCTGCTCTTCCCCGCCGATCTGCCGCCGAACATAACACCCTCCACCACGGCGTCTCTCTCATAATCATTTCGTTGTTTTGGGACTTAAAACCGTATAAATCATAGCTTCGGTTTTCGTTTACTTTTATTTATTTATTTATTTTTTTTGTCTGGATAACTTCCGCGCTGTATCGTGTTTGTAAACATACGGGCCAGACACGAAGCGACACCGGTCGTCGCGGCCATCTCGTCATTGAAGGCTTTCAGTTCTCTTACACAAGAAATGCTCTTTCGCGTTCGTCACAGCTTCGGGCCATTCGAGAAGTCCGTCGGCCGTTTCCTCTCGTCGTAAACTCTCTCCGTGAAGGAAGTTAAAAAAAAAAGCGTTCGATGTCGGTCGCCTATCCGGTTAGGTCGTGCGCGACCTGGCTTCCGCTGTCGCCGTCTCGCCATCGAGGCGGCTCGAGCGAAAGGCGATACCTGTATGGCGGTGAACGTATGTGTGTGTGTGTGTGTGTGTGTGTATATGTAGGTCGCGCCAGCCGATTATAAACCGCGCGCGCGCGCTGATATTTTTTGCCTCGTTAATAGGTTTCCGCCACCGACGGGGTGCCGCCTAATTGCTGTCACCCGACTCTTATCGAATGCGCGGCGCCTCCTCGGCTCTGCACGTGCGGTGTGTGTATGCGTATGTCCAGAATAAGAAGCTGGCGGAAGCGGGTTAATCTCTCTGCCTTTCTCTGTGTACATATAATGTTTCCGCCGCCGTATCGTGGCTCTTCTAAGGCTTTCCTCGAGAACGGCGCGACGCTTCCTCGATCACGTTATACAGCGCTTATGAAAGGGAAAATTAGCATCCACCCGTTCTGTAGCACAAGGCTATACAAGGATATTCAAGCCCTTGTGCTTCGAGTTGTCGATGGATTCGCTCTCGCGCTGTCAATCGCTAGCCTCCTGTTTAGCTCAATTGGCAGAGCGAGCGCCCCGGTCAGGCATTGGTCCCGAGTTCGAACCCCGGACCAGGACGAATTTTTCGGCAACTAGGAAGCTTTCATTTCTGAGAAATCCGTGGATTTCCTTCTAGCCTTGTGCTACAAAACGGGTGGATGCTAATATTCCTTTTCATAAACGTTACTCCACCTTGCGGGTTTTCGCAGAACCCATTTGCCCTATACATCGCTTATTCACGCACTCCCATATTTTCCACGGCGTGCATTTTCGGAGCGCCGCTGAAGGTGGCGATTACGCGCACGCGCGTTTGCTGCAGTCATTTTGGCAGTATATACACTGTGGCACCGCGGCGTCGCTTGGCGCACCTTGTAATGCATTGCGCGAGAGCGAATTCGCCACGATCCTGCAGTATTCGCCCCGCGAACGCAGCCTTGCTTTCGAGTCGCGCCGCAGAGCGATCGCCCGGATTGTGGCACTCGTGGTGTTTCCGTTGCCTCGCCCCCTTTAGACGAGCTATCAAACATCTTACAAACCGTACGTGTGTACAGTTTTGAACGAAGCACTGCGATTTGTGTACGGCTATGTGGCTCACACTGGATACGATGACATGGGAAGCACACGTGTAATTGATCTGCGTTTCCCTTTCGGTGCTACCGAATCTGGGACTGCTTCGTGCACGGGGGCAGTGTGTGGTTGTATGTAGGCAGATCCTTGTCGGTCACCGTGAGGTATAAATACGGCGCCAGAAACGGCTTCTGCCGATTAAAGGGCAGTATTCGTGCTAACATCTGGATGCAGCTCCGTCGTCTTTTCATCCCCGCCCCGTTCCCGTTGTTCAGTGATGCGCGAATTGGCGTCTGATGACCATGCCTTTAAGGTTTATGCTGCAGGGCGTGGTTATACGTACGCTTGCTTGTACATCTTGTCCAGCGTGTATATTTTGTAGACCCAGATAGTGGATTTCTCGTATATTGTGCGCAGGTCGAGCTCGATATTATACGATTATCTCCCACTGCCAGCCCTTGCTCTTTTAAGGATCAAGTTAGTTGCAACGTTACCGCAATTGGTGGTTTTGTGTACACACATTGTCGTTTTGGAGCAGTGCGTACGATGCTATAGTAATTAAGTCAAAGTCAGTTTATTTTCCATTCTGTCGTACAGAAAGAAAGGACTGTGAATAAAAACTGTGTTAGACAGCTTGACTAGTTCACAGCCCCATGCAAAAAAGCAGAAAATAAATATATAGTAAAAAGTCGGAGCGGTAGCAGCACCGCGGTAAACATGGCGATATGGCACCTCACGGGCAGTGCGCCATGACAGGGCGTACACATTGTAATTACGATTTTAATACATATACGAACCACAGATTGAAAACTAAATTATTACACTGTGTAGAAAACATAAACATGATAACGCGATTGGCATCCAGAAACAAAATATAAGACATATACACGGCATAAAAAGGCATTATATAGATTACAACATTATACATTATATAGATTACAACCCTAGAAGTATCTACATTTAAAGCCATTTAAACTGTCTCACGGGGTTATAGAGCCGTGAAGTCCGGCCAGTTCGCTTGCGCGATATGTACCTTTACGCGATGCCGTGCATTTATTAGGGTTGTTTCATCATTGCGTGTCCGCACAACTGCTTCCTTGTTTTGTGTTCGTGTGCTTTAGTGGTTCTCGGCCACCGATATGTCGGTGACCCCTTGTGAATTTGTGGAAGCAATGAGGGTCCCCTTGCTGTGATACAGGCATAAAGAGGGAGGTCGGGGGGGGGGGGGGGGGCGGTGTAAAGGGATAGGAGGGAGGCTAGTATAGGTTGACAATTGTGGCGTGCATTAGATAACTTTTATTCTTACGAAGTTACGATAAAAGTAAAAAAAAAAAAACTGCCACGCAATTCGGTTCCGACGGCTTGTCAGTTAGCGATGTGGTTAAGTGGCGTTGCTTATACTTTTCCAGATCCAGTCTGTTTGCTTTTGAAGTATATGCAAGCCCGTAAAAAACTACACGTCATAGAAAGCTGCAAGGTCAGCTTTACAGCGGGCTGATCTCCAGAAAAAAAAAAAAAAAAAGAAACGCGCAAATAATTTTGCCTTGGCTTTTGTGAAACCCCATTGTAAAAGTACCGGCGTATACCTTTTTTTCTAATTTTTTAATGCGTTACGTCTACTTCGTGCAAACAACGACTAGTCGTTATTCTGGGCAATGAATCCGCGTAGGATTGCGTACGCCACCGTTAACGCACCTGCGCACGAAATGACAATGTGAGACATTGTTTCCCCACAAAATGCGTGGCGATCTCGCGTTCGCGTACGGCACACAATGCGCCGTAAATCCGGCATTTGCATTGCATTTTCCCACACTGACAGCGCGATTGCAACACGCCGGCTTCCGAGTGAGCGCGGGTCGCTGCGCGCGCATATTTCTTGGTGGTTCTGGCCGCCATCGACAATGCATTAGCACAGAAGCAGGCTGATAGGTTACGTTTTGTGACACACTTTCCGTTCCATTGTGTTTCCGCGCCGTGTCGTGCCTTTTTGATCGCGGTTGGTTAATGCCATTGCACTTACAATAGTGTGCCGCTGTGTCGCTTACTTTGGCCGCAGCATTGCGTGTCGATAACGCGAGCGAGTGCTATTCAATACCCGGTGTCTCCGTGGGTCACGAGGTTGGCTGCCGCAGCGGCGTGCGTGCTGAGCAGGGCATCGCGTGAGGAAGCTATGTGACTATAGGAACCTATCACTTCCGCATACGGCGGCGAGCTTTTAAGTGGCGGTGTTCCGCCTCATCAGCGATCAAATGAAGCGTCGTGACGTCCTCGGCACGATCCGGAAACGTGTCGGTTTCTTTTCGTGTAAGTTGACCTTTGCTCGCAGGTCTGGTGAGCTCCTTCCAAAGATTTGTCCGCTAAGCGATCATTGGATTTGTCGTTCACGTGTGCTTATAGGCTCGCTGCCTTCCTCGACTTTCTTTCGTTTCGTTTGGATCGTTGTCGGCCATATGAAGCACCGAGTCCTGCTAGCAGTCGGCTGATCTGCATTTCGACGGAGGAGAAACGTTGAGGCCCCTGTATGCTGTGCAATGTCAGTTAACGTTGAAGAAGTCCAAGTGGTCGGAATTTCCGGAGCCCTCCACTGCGGCGTCTCTCATAGTTATATTGTGGTTTTGGGACGTAGAACCCTCGGGAATCAATCAAATCAAAATCAAAGCAGTCGGCTGATATAGTTTTATCATAATATAGAACACTCCAAGGCATGCTTGCTGAAGACAAACTAAGGATGTTTGAAAGTTGGGGAGATAGCGACACATTGATGAAATGTTGCGCAGTTATCTCTGTCGAATGTCGCCCCTGGCGTTCCGCGACGGCTGTATCTTTAGAAGACGGGACGTCTAGCGACTCTCCAGTTATCGCCGAACATCGTCACTCTGTCGAAGAGGCAAGGACGGCATTTTATCTTTATGATGAATGTGTTTTTGAAAGGCCCGTCGCAGATAATCGGGCAACGAGGTCTTTCCCGGGAGAGGCCTCCGGTAGAACCGAGCCGTTCCGTTCCCCTGCGATGGTGAACGTTTTTCGTTCTTGGTGATCATAATTTCTTCGAAAGCGTTGCGCGGATGCCACCTTGAAAAGTGAAGGGTCTGCAGTGTATAGGCGCGGGTGCAGCGAATTCCAGTCATCGATAATGATATTGGTGTTATCGAGCTTTTAAGTCGGACCAGTGGGCTTAATTAGTCGTTCATGGCTTCGCATACACACGGTTGTTGACAACCTAAGAATAAATAAAAGCTCCGCCCGTAGCAATCGCCCTACCACGCAAACGGAGTTTGCGCAGGATGTCCCATGCAATCGCCCTTGCTCAATTTTGTGGCGGTAAACACTTCACCGTGCTAGTCAATTTTGCCATGCGCACGCACGCTTACGACTGATTTTAGGTTTCAATCTTTAGCTTCCCGACACAATTGTTAAACATTCAGACATCAGCACTGCGACAGGAATATTTTATTTAGAAGCGAACATTTGCTTTCGCCTATAGTATTTGCATAAGCAGAGACGAGGCACTTGTGATTCGAACGAAAAACAGCCGTTGCGTCCCCTGTACGTTATATGTCCCCCGTTACCCCTGTCATGGACAAGCGAGCCGCAGCTTGTGGACGGAGCTTTTAGTATTGTGTCGTAACCGACTATATATAAGCGCTACAATTTCCTCCTCTCATTGGCAGCGCATTCTTGCTTGTGGCTGCACGCAACATTATTAGAACAATCCTATATTTGTATGATGGTAACGGCATTCCTCCTCGCTCGTTCGCTCACTATACTTTCCCCCCGCCTTGGCTGTAATTAGGTGCAGTGGCGAAGCTTCTTGGAACGAATGCCCCATTCCCGTGCAACGACAACTTCCATTGGCCGCTTAGCGCTCCTCTTGAAATTCAAGGATTGTGCGAGTGCAGCGAAAGCGGCATAATCTGTATAAATCCCACGTTATTGGTGCACTCTCCCTAGACGTGACCGAGGGAGAGCTCTTTTCCCATTCAGCGTTAACTGGAGGCACTTCGGATACTTTATTTTGCCGAAACCATTAGAAGGCCCACGTATAATGCGTGCCGACGCCCGGAGGAGCGGCCCGCGGTTTGCGATCACGTCGACGTAACGACGCGCGCGCAGAGAGGATCGCCGAGCGGCCAACGAAGAACGGTCCACGGATGCGCGGGAATGGATCTGGTCGGCCAAACGCTCGTTGCTGCTGCTTCTGCGTGCCGAGCACGTGCGCATGCCTCTTCTGCCCAGTCGCCGGCCCCTTGGACGCGTCTGTCGCGGCCTCGTTGCAGCAGCTTTCGAAATCCGAGGCCGGGCATCGGACTTTTTCGTGAAGAGTGATCGCTGTTTGATGCGCCAGCGGCCCTGGAACGTGTCCAGCACCATAACTTGCAGGCAACAGTTTGACCACCACGCTCAACAAGACAGGAAGCTGGTATCAGCCCGAATGGCATCTAGGGTTTTTCGGCTCGACGTTAACGGTTGCTGTTACACAAAATAATTCGAGCTGTAGCCATTTCAAGGTTGAGCGGTTGCTCTATACGCAGTTTCTTCTAAAGCAGTGTAGAGCCGCCAACTATGAGGATAAATTGTGACTGCGTGGAGTTCTCTTGAGCGAGCATTTCGAAGCTTGGTATATACACGGGCATTGCGAGATTCCGTGTTATCGGAATGCGGCCGCACTGCCAGTAACGAACTCGCGACCTCGCGCAGTAACAGCGGAAAGGCGTAGCCGTATAGAGCTGTTGCATTATACTTGCTGTTATGCTGGTTGGTAGTACATGCTGCACGAACTGGCCCATCATCCATCAGCTTGGTGGATGGTGGAACAGCCTACTGCCATCCGATTTGACTTCAGTCATATTGAGAACGCAGCCTTCATCCATTTCGAAAAGTGCGCTACGTGAACAAATGCAGATCGTGACGTGGTATAAAAACAGGAAAACACGTTAGGGCATGCGATCGAAGGCTCTCCTCGACCCTGTAACGATGGCTTAACGGTTGATGTAGTACATACTACACACATGCGCAGAGCAGGTTGGCACGCATTGTTGGCCTTCGTTAAAGCAAAAAATGCATGCCAGTGTGTTCTGTGCACGGAAGCCAGGCTGCTGTTAGACGCGCCTTTGGCGATGACGTCACGGAGAGCCTTGCGTCTGCATAGAATACCGGAAGCATTCTTTTTCTGGAAGCGTGACTGGAATGGAAATGGAACTTCTATGACATGACATACGAATTGCTCATGCGGTGATTAGGAGAAGCTTCCTGCTCAACATTCTCTAAGGGCATTCGATCTCAAACGTATACATCCGTAAAATTCATTTCCATTACCTGATGCAGCTATTTTGAAAACTTCACAACGTGATGGGTTCGCTGTCTCAAAGGACATGAAGTCTCGTGGCGAAGTAAATCGGTGTAAGAAAGATCAGGCTAAAAAGAGTATCTGCTTAATGACTTTCGCTCCTCTGCTGTAGTCACTCAGCGTTGATACCTGCGCAGATTTCGTCGCAAGCTCGTTCTTTGAAGTGTTCTTTCGAGCTTCCGCGAATACCCGGGGAATTCCACGGCGCGTACTCGTACACGCTCGCTCGTTGAACGAGACCTCTCGGCGGTTGCGTGGGCGTCGTACCGTGCTGTCCTCCTCCTGACGGCGGCCTCTCCGCGTGCTGCCGAGCCAGGCACGAGTGGATTGCATGTTGTGTGTGTATGTGTGTGCTTTGTGGCGACGTGGACCATCTGCCGTCCGGTTCCGAAGCCGTATAGTGACGGCGGCAGCGTGCTTGAGGTGCACACGGCGCGGTCAAGGCCGGGGGTCTCCATAGCTGTTGCATAGGTTCGGCTCTTCGCTTATTACCGCGCACGCATATACACGCATTACTCCGCGGTTGCGGAGACGCGGAAGAACTTTTCCTCGTGGCCGATGGCGTCATGTCCATCGGTATGGCTCGCGTGCTCGACGTGATGGAACGGCCGGCCGTGACTGGCAACGAGACGGGCGTGCGGTCTGTCTGCGGTCCGGCGAACGTGGGCGGCACCCCCTCGATCTCGTCTCTGCGTTCTTGGTATTCCAACGACTGGTTTGCGTGGCGCCGTTGCTCGGTTGTCGGTCTCGTCATCGGCGTAGCAGTTTGCGGAAGCCGCTTGCGGCTCGCTCCACGGATGGTTTCGCTGCGAATTTGGTTCTCTCGGGGTCGTGGGAAAAAGGAAGAAAAGCGGTGAGAGGTGCCGGAAGCGAAGCTGGATCTCGTGTGTATATGGTCCGTCCTTCCTTTCGGTAAACCGAGCGTGGTTGGGTATTGTTTCTTGGATTGCGGAAGTGACTAACACATGCACCGCCTGTCGGGAAGCGACCTGCAGAACCATGGAAGGCTGTCTTGATTGCGTACAAAACTACTCTGAACATTTTACCCGATGTGCAGCTTCCGTGCCCGCCCTGAGAACGGTGCAACGTGTTCTGTCACTCTTATCTCTGATCCTCATTCCTCCCGTTGACCTGATTTGAACTTAGGAACAGACACTCGCTCAAAGTCCGCTTTCCGCGTAATGCTTTTCGCCGAGAATTCCGAGTTGAGAAAAATCGTCTGTGGGACCCGTCCTCACCTGGACCGCACACAGTGTGTTCCTGTCATTGTTCGTAATCGAGGAAGGCCGTTGTTTCCTGCATGTGACCCGTTGTCCTCATCGCGGAGAGCCCTGACGCGTGGCTCGCTGTCAACGCCTCCGTAGTCTTTTTTTTTTTTTTTTTTTTCCGCGCCCGTTGTCCCCGCAGGCTGCATTATGCCTTCTGTGCTGCTGTACGCTGCTTCTGTTCTCGTCGGCGAGGTTCCTTGACCATCCCAACGCTCTCCTCTGTTCGCGTTCCCTGAGCACTGTGCTTGTCGGACGCAGTGTACATATTTGGGCTGGCTTTGTGCATCTCCGGCGACCTGCGTTGGCGTTGGCATATGCCGAGGGAGAGATGTTGCGGTAAATACGCCACTCGCGTGTGCTGTTCGCGTGTCCGGGTCGCCTCTTCCCCCCCTCTTGTTCGCCGGACAATGCGGCTTCCTCAGGCTGGGCGCCCACCGTGCGAGTGCATGGCTTCTTCACGGCGGGCTTCTTCGTGCATTGCGCAGCACCGTAACGGACTCCTCGCATCCCCCCCCCCCCCCCCCCCCTTCTCTGTCTTGTATTCCATACGCTCTGTGTACACGTAGTGCGCCAGGAACAAAGCCGGCGCGTCCCAGTGGCCGCATCTCTTTTTATTCTGACGTCTGTTGTGTGCGTAGATCCCCCCGCCCCCCTTCAGGTTATTGCCACCCTGCAGTGCGCATCTTTTGTGTAGCGCAGTGTAGTTAGATTACAAAACGCGCGCGCCGGCCAGGCCGGTGCCGCATTCCGTGCAGAAGCCACAGAATCGATTGCGGTCAGCGTGTTTGGTGGCCCCCGCTTTGGTTCATCGTCAGATCTACGGGAGTGCAGATGGATGGATGCGTCTCCCCTCGTTCGCAGAGGTTGTCGGCCGGCCTCTCCGATGGCTCGCCGTGCGGCTTCCTGTATCTTCGTCTGCGCCACATCACAGTTGGCGTTTTTTTCGTTTTCTTTCGAGCATACGAGCTGGCAGAACGCGTTCTACTTTTCCAACTCTGACTCTTGCGACTGGTCGGGCGGTCAGTATTTATGATGCACTGCGCGAACGGGATTGGCGTAGGTGAGTCGTTCCGAGGTGATCAGAAACCGAAATGCTCGAGGGATTTCCCGACAGAGCAAGTGGTCTTGCGTATTTATTTAGGGCATTGAAAAAAAAAAAAAGGTATCGGCTGTCTTTTGTCGCTGACATCTTGCATCGCGCAGTATGTAGCTTTATAGTGCTGAATCCGGAGGCGCATACTCGTCCTTGAGCGTGTATCACTACAGCGTCAAAAAAGCGAATTTTGGGATGTCTCCTCATCTACGTTATTAGAGGTTGTGCACCTCTATGCATGTGTAGCCCACAGAATACGCATAGACACAATAACCGGTGTTCGTTGCTTAATACTCATGTTTTTTATAGCTTCTGTTTCTTTCGCCTAAAAGAAGTATCTCGGGTCATTGCGTTTCATAGCGTCTATTGTTCTTATCATACCTACCTGGCAACACTTGCTGGAATGTCCCCGCTTTCGTTGACACGGTTCTTAGGTAATGGTCCTTATCTGTTCTTGCCCGCGGAGGCCGTTATCTGTTGGTGGAGTTGGAGCTCAAGCGGGAACACGCGGCAGGTCGAGTTGATAGGTCGTCCGGCTGCACATTGTTACACAATAACGCTTTCAAGACGTCCACTGCAACTCTACCGCGTGAGCTGATGCAGTGCTGGGCGCAAAAGCTTCGAACTTCGTGCAGTTTATCCGTTGTTTGAACTTGGACGGCGTAAAACAGACGTGTCTGCGCCGTGCCACAACCGAATCGGGGAAAAAATATATATATACTTCTTGCTTCCAAAATAGCGCGATCGATTTCATAACAGCTTCATGAAATGGGTCGAGGAAAGATAGCTTTGTTTCGGTCCTACGCTTCTTGCGTGTTTCTCCGTCCGTCGTATTCGCGTATTCGTGCGTTTGTCAATTAGGAAGAGCAATCAGTGACCTGTGCTGTGTACCATTCTCGTAGACGGGCTCGCGCTATTATAGTTCGGCCATTCCTTCGCACAGGCCAGACGGTCGGGTCCGGTTCTTCGTATAGAAACAACTTAATGAACCAACAAACATTAAAACCCATGAAAGTTTGTTGGCTCATTAAGTTCATATATATATATATATATGTATTGTTTCTGTGTATGTTGCGTGTGCGCGTCTCAGGAGCATCAAATGCATATATAGACGCGAAACCAAGGCGTGGTTGTGTGTCGCTCTACAGGGCTATATATTTGCGTATCTCTACCACCCGCACCTCCCCCCTTCCTCCTCCTGTTTTTTTTTTTTTTTCTTCTTCGTATAGGTCTCCATTAGCTGTCGCAGGATTGAGGCCGAGTTTCTCCCCCCCCTTTTTTTTTTTGGAACGGAAACGGATACCACTTTTGGCTCGCACTTGTTTCCACCTCCGGGGGTGTTTTTTTAATTTGTTTTTCTCTGGACTTTCTGTCTACATGGAGTTCTCGGGCGTGTGGCGACTAATTCATGGCCCGCTTCACGCACCCACGTTTCTCGTTCTCTTTCCTCTTCTCTATCTCTCCTCTTTGTTTCTTGATGTATCGCGTCACGGGCACAGGCTTATCCTCGCGCCTACCTCGACTTCCTCCTCGCCTTCCTCTCAGCATTCGTTACACCATCCTTCTTCCTCCAAAAAAATCTTCCCTTTATTTGTTTTTCTCACTCACGTATATGTATAACTCGGTGAGACGCCCGTCCTGAGGCGTGCACGTATGTCACGCGTGTTGACGTAAGGGTTGCACCACGTTTCGCAGAAAAAAAAAAAGTGCCATTTGTCTCCGGTTCGTCTCGCCTGTGTTTGTTTTTAATTCGTTTACTTCTTTTTGCCGACTTCGTGATGTTTAGCGGGACGTCCTTGTACATGGCGTATACTGCCTGTTCTCGGAGCTTCTCGGGCTTGCTTGCCTGCTCCCTAGATACGTGTTGCGTAATTGGCTCTCTCGTACAGTACGCTATGCTTGCGTGCGCGTGCCGCTAAAAATTAACGAGCGCTATATAGACGGGTGTGTAGGTGTGCGTGAGAGGCGAATACAGAATGCTTCGTTCCTTATGTTCCACGTTGCCAAAGTGCGCCGTTTGCGTAGTTCAGGTTGGCTCTTCGGCCCTGCTCTGAGTCATACATGCATCGCCGCGTAAGAAATGCAGTCTTGGAATGTTAAATGAAATGCTGTTGCAGGGTCTCTGCGGCAAGTTGTTTCGGGTCTGCGTTCGCTGTCAATATAATTGTACGTGACCCGTACGTAGCGCATGAACGGTAATATCCGAATGTATAGGTGCTGATGTACAGCAAATCTCGTGACCCAGAATGTTATAAAGATACAGTATAAACTTTTCAATAAGTAAGCGGTGTGAAAAGATTCTCATCCGCCCCTCGGCTAGTCGACATCCTTAGTCCGTGACTGTCATTGGTCGAAGCCGCCGCCCGAGCCCGTTGGACCGGAGTTCCCTGTTCCTCCAGCCTTGAGCTCTACCTAGCAGAGTCGCCTCTTAGAAAGTTATAAAAAACGGTCGTGTACACACTGTCCATTGCTGAAGCTGCTTTAATTAATACTTGCTGCGATTTTACGCCCCCAAACCACGGTGTGATTATGAGAGATGCCGAGGTCGAAGGTGCCGGGGGTGGCTCCGGAAATTGATACCGTCTAGTTATTCTGAACGTGTACTGAGCTGCTTTAGTACCACGCCTTGCAACGAAACTTCGACAGCACTTGTTTGCTTCATCTCGACCGTCGCGCGGTTGAGACGCGGTGTGCAAGGTTAGCAAATACTAATACAATTTCATTCCGTTTGTATGTAACCTTATGACAACGTCGTTGTCTTGCGTATATACCGACGAGTTTTCATGTGGAGGAGTCGCGCCGCACGAATCCGTATTTCGTAATAGTTCAGAAAAGCTCTCCGAGTGTGACGGCATGCGATCATGTCCATCATCTGTGTCGTTCCTGTCGGTGTTGAACATCTTCTGTACCACCGCTACGAAGTTCAGTGCGGCGAAATTGTCCCGCATATATATAGGCACGATGACATCCCTATAAATGGCGGCGAGTGCATGTTCGTTACGATGCCCATTCTCGTTAATGTCTAGTGAACAGCAATGGGAATGCATCCTTGCGCAGCGTAATGCGCGACTTTGAAAAGGCCATCGTGGAGTGGGTTGAGAATAAGTTAGAAGAGGCTATACTTCATGTAGCCGTCCCATCCCCTCCACCCCATTTTTTATACCGTTGCCGCCTTGAAGACCCTTAAGGTTAGCAAAGTTTTCATTCATTCATTCATTCATTCATTCATTCATTCATTCATTCATTCATTCGCGTTTATCGGAGACGAGAGACAAGTCAGAGCTCCGCATTTCACTGACCCTTTGTTCAAACTTAGAAAGCGACAGTCGCATAAAGCAGCAGTGTTGCAGGGCCCGCCGGCCGGGGGCTTGCCTCACTTTGCGACGCACTGCACGCATTTTCACCGTTGGTGTGAAGCTGCTCGCGAAGTTGCCGAAGACTTGCACGTTCGCGTGGTCCCGCTGTTCTCTTCAGTGTCACGCAGCTTCTGGCACCCTGCCAGTTCGCTCTTGTTCCGACGCCTCCATTAATCCTTTCCTGCCCTCCGCAGTGGTTAGTTTAGTCGGCACGCGGTCATGACACTTAAAAAAAAAAAAAAAAGGGAACAATACGGACGACGCTGTAGGCCAGGGTCACCCGCGCAAAAACGTGGTGCATGAACAAAACGTAATGCGCTTCTGTCACCGGAGTTAACGTCGTATCAAGTGGTCACTCTAGGGATCCCATTGCACTTTGTAAATAATAATAATAATAATAATAATAATAATAATAATAATAATAATTTTATTTTCATCAAGGAGATGAGGGAGTCTGGAAGAGCTGAAAAGCAGCTTGACCAGTTCCGGCCTCCCAAAACTACTTTGGCGAGTATACAGCAAAAATATGGTGCGCATACTAGAAAGTAAACATATTTGTACATCGATGAAATGAACAGCCCTGAATAAAAAAGACAGCACTGTATAGGTCGTATTTACGACATATATTAGGCGCATCTCTTGTCACTAACCCCGCCACGGTGGTCTAATGGTTATGGCACTCGGCTGCTGATCCGAAGGTCGCGAGATCGAATCCCGACAGCGGCGGCTGCATTTCGATGGAAGCCAAATGTTTAGACCCGTGTGCTGTGCGACGTCACTGCACGTCAAAGAACTCCAGGTGGTCGATATCTCCGGAGTCCTCCACCACGGCCTCTCGCACAATCGTGTCGTAGTTCATAAATCTGTCAGGGTTTTACTAATGAGGGAACGCATTTCCGCTGAGACGATGTTCCGTGGTAGATTTGTGACGCTAGGCGAGCCGTATATGCTTAAAATGATTTTGCACAAAGCGTCAGCTATAGATAGTCGAACACATATAGGTTGGTACATGATGTAGTACGTTTCGACGGGTTTCCGTGGACACGCATGCGGATAGCGAGTGCGTCGTCGGTTTGTCGCAGAGCGCATTGCTTCGTTGCAGACAAGCTTGCGCAGACATCTTTAGCCCGAACTGATGTTTTATTGCGTGCTGATGGCGAACGATGGCGCCGCCGCCTGCTACGTATTTCGTATTGTCGGATGTATCATGTAGCGAACCTTATATTTCCCTTATATTTCAATTACTGTCGCCCGCTCTCGTAAAACGTACGGCACGCGACTGCGCGTTCACACTCTGCGTCACTGCTACTACCGCACGGCATCTTGGGAGTATACAGGGGAAATAATCGCCGCACTGAGCGATCCCTTCAAGTGCAACGTGTTGTGGGTGACGACCGTGGCATCGTCGTGTGTACAGAGCCCTGCAGGATGCTCAATCCCAGCTGCATGCTGCAGTTGTGCCGGTGTATACACGCGCGCAGGCGCAACAAAAGGGGCGCGCAAGCGCGTGAAAAGAGCGAGATAGGACGACGGGTTCGAAGCGGCGTCCTTGACCAGGATTCCCGAGGTCTGCGTCACTATACGCCGCGATGGCGGCCGGCCCCGTCAACGTTTGACGACGGCTGCCGCCAAGTCAAACAAGAAGGCGCGGCTGCCGGTGGTGAGGTGCGGACCGTCTTTCGTTCTGATCGACCACGCGCGCATGCCGTCGCGTTGGAGTTTTTCAAACGACGTCGAAAAGCGTGGGTCGAGTCTGTAGCGCTCCCGATTAACGTCGCGCCCGCTGCCGGCGCATCCTCTGCCGGTCTTGTTCCCACGGCCGCGGTGGAACGGTAATAGGCGCGCCGACGCGTGCGGTTGCGAGAAGCGATGGCTCTCGCAGTTTGACCGGCTCTTGTGTAAGCGAGTGGATGAAAGGTTTTGTTTGTTTGCCATTTCCTCACGCCTGCGCCTGTTCTCAGCTGTGCCGTAAACAAATGGCAGTATACCGTACGTGACACGGTATGCGTTAGTCAAGCTGCCGCAGTTGAACCCGTCTCGGTCGTAAGTGTAATAATTTCTAGGGTTTTACATCCCAAAACCACGCTGTGATTGAGAGACGCCGTTGTGGAAGGCTCCGCAAATTTCGACTGCCTGGGGTTCTTTAACGTGCACTCGCATCGCACAGAACACGGGACTCTGGCATTTCGCCTCCATTGAAATGCGGCCGCCGCGACCGGAATCCGATCCCGCGACTTCGCGGGGGTCAGCAGTCGAGTGCCATGGCCACCAGACCACTGCGGCGAGTCGGTCTTAATGGCCTGATAGATCACACTCAGGGCCGGAGTGGTTTGGAGGTCAGCAGTGGACGTCACCATGCAGTTATCTGCACTTTACTGGGTCCATCACTCCTTCACTGAAGCACCTGAGAGTGGGTTGAATTTCTTTCACGTCCAACTGTAATTTGCGTGCTGGATCGTGGGCGTTGTCGTAAGTCTTTCGGGCGCTATATTATAACGACGTTATCGCGAATGCTGCAGCACTTGCCTAAAGTCATGCCGAACTGCGGATATAGCCCTGATGTCACTATTCCTTGTTTTCTTGGGTTCGCAATGTCTTGAGCTCAGGTAATCCGCCTGAAAGTGTAGCTGCAGAGTCGCCTATTTCAGCCGCCAAGCGTTTGTGCTTTTCTTCCTCTCGCTTGTTCCTTATTTAGTACGCGAACTTTAAGAACGCGGCTTCCGTTTCGGCCGCGAGCGTGCGCGTGTACTACGTGTACACCACGCATGCTTCGATTGCGTACTTCAATTCGCCTCGTACGTGCGA
Organism: Hyalomma asiaticum; assembly: GCA_013339685.2. NCBI lineage: Eukaryota > Metazoa > Arthropoda > Arachnida > Ixodida > Ixodidae > Hyalomma > Hyalomma asiaticum. The sequence goes on from CM023485.1 coordinate 38,350,857, forward strand.
CCCGTTCGTCGTGTCCGCGAAGCCGATTAAGTGCCGATAATGGGCCTTCGTCACGGTCTTCGCGTGCTTTCGTCGCCGGCCTGGGCGGCTTGTCGCGGGATCGTTTTACAGCTCATCCGTGAACGCAAGCGCGCAGCGCCGTACCGTACGCGAAGATACCGCGCACATGTCGTAAAGCCAGGCGTCCAACAGCGGCCTGCCTCGCCATGCCGAGCAACCCTCGGGGACAGGAAGAGGGCGCGGTGCCGCGCTACTATGGTCCTCATCCCCTCCTTGTGGCTCGTTCCCTGCGCGCACATATTGTACGCACATACAGATCGCGGCAGCATCACGCAGCGCGTGAGGGGGTGGCGTGTGTGCCACGAGTCCAGCCTTACACCTCTACCATCCCGTTCCCCGCGTGTTTGTTTTTCTTGCTTGCCGTGTATACGCTACACTGTTTATTTTTCCACTGCGTACGCGTGCTAGCGCACGCGCTCCTGTCGTTTTTGTGTGTATGCGCGCTTCCTTCCGGAACCGCGGAGAGCAGGGAAAAGCTTCTTCCGTAATCTCCCCGCGACCAGATGTGTGGTGTGTGCTCGTGGCTGCCTCGCTGATGTGATGTGCGCGCACAGTGCTCTCGTGCTGCTGGCGATGGGAGCTTTGCCCCGCAATGGACTCCGTTGTGTGCGGCCAAATGAGAGTGGGGAGCGGGACGCCACAGCGGTCCGCGGTCCAGGCGTCGCTACTTTTACGCTCCGTAGTAAAACCTCCTCCTCCTCCTGTACCTCTTGTTGTCGTTCCACTTGGCGATCCTTCGACTGTCCTGCCCATCTCCCTCAATTCCTATTTTTGTATTCGGTGTAGCGTCTCCCTGTCGATATATACAGGGCCGGAATGGCTCTCACTGTGCAGCTTCGGGGCGCTGTTTGTGGCCGCACCAGCGTAGCGCGCGGTCAGCAACCCTCCTCTGGACGGCCCGAGGGGAGCCGTGCTTCTAGGGCGTGTTTGTGCTTCCCTTTTCACTTTCCCTTTCGTACATCACATGGACGGAATCGTTGTATTGCAGCTTTCCCTCGTTCGCTTATACTGCGTTGTTTTTCTTTCCCAAGCTTTCCCCAGAATTCGGTTCTCCCGGGCGGCTCATCAGTGTCCCCCCGTAAGTGTGATCCACGACCCTCTGGACCCCCTCATTTTCGGCGAATAGAGGGTTCTGGAAGCGAGAAGCCCGGCCTACGTGGTCCCATCAGAAAAGAGCTTGCCGTGGAATCAGCGTTCCGAGCAGATGTACAGTCAGCCGCTACGGGAATCCGCTGTTCTGAAACCCCGATTTGGACCGACTCCCCATCGCTGTCGTGTAGAGATTTTCCCGTTTTGATGCGGGATGGGCTGTAAGGCGTGTTGCTTTTTCTGCGTTGTTTCTCCGCCCCCTTTGACATGTGGCGTTTGACGTTGTATATATGACCGAAATCGTGTGCCTCATTTCTTTAGCAATGCCCCGCCACGGTGGTCTAGTGGCTGTGGTACTCGGCTGCTTATCCGAGGGTCGCGGGACCGAATCCCGGCCGCGGCGGCTGCGTTTCGATGGAGGCGAAATGTTGAGGCCCGTGTACTGTGCGATGTCAGTGCACGTTAAAGAACCCCAGGTGGTCGTAATTTCCGGAGCCCTCCACTACGGCGTCTCTCATAATCATAGCTGGGTATGCGGCGAAATAATCCCAGAAATCAATTTCTTTAGCGGTATCCTTTCGCACTTTCCTTGCTTCGTTAGTGGCGGATGGCACGCGACAGTATTGAACCGAGCAGAAGACGTCGCTATATACATTGTACACTGTACTATATGTCGAACTCCTTGACGCGCAACGCGAAGGGTTTCACTGATATACACACTTCGACTATACCTGCAGCTTTCTGCGAAAATTGAGGAATAGCGTTATATGCATGTACAGTGGTAGAAGCGTGTTTATAAGGCCGCTGTGTGTGTTACGACACGCATTTAAGTTCAGGTCTTGTTAAACTCGATGCGACATGTTTTGACATCTGGACTAAGTATGAGAACGCTGTCTTTCGCGCAATGACAGCCTGGTGTATGCGGTTTCACTTAACGCTAGCTTTCCTTATACCACGCTGCAATCTTCTTATAGCTTTGTTTCACCACTGAAGGCCGGATTGAAACGAAAGCGACACGCAGACGAGCGTGACATGGTTCAGTGTCGGTGAATTACGTCGCACGCACTCAAGTAAAGCCGCCGCAAAGTGGACTCGTCCGGGGCCTGATTCACCGAGCCGCCCTTTCGTGCGAATCCGTCTTCAAGGTGGTATATCATCGACTGAAACGAGTGTACCATCAGTTGACGTCATCGCTCTGCGCTGAGCGCCCGTTTCGAAACCGCAGTCCGCCGTGCGAGGAGTCTCTTGCGCCATCGCCGATTGTAGCTCTTATTAGCGTTCTGACGAAGTGACGGTTGACACAGTGCCGTGCACGTCCTTCGTGTCACTTGCTGTTTACGAAGAAAATAGAAATGTAGGTACGGGTTGTCTTCGGTGGGGGAATACTGCGCGCCCTCCTCGCAACCTAACTTTTGTTCTGTTTTCGCTTGGCGACGATTTTGATTGGAGATGTTGCACGGCGGCGTGGCGCAGTCTGTCTCGCGTGACGCTGAGTGTACTCGGTCTGTGCGTACAGTATAGCGCTTGTCGCGCTCGTGTTGATGTATCGTTGACTCGTACCCGTGTTCTAGACATAAGCGACGCTGTCGCCGTTGGCAGCTGGTTCTGATTCGGTGCAAGAATGTATGGGAACGACTGACAGGCCCTGCTTTTGAGCTCCCTGCGCGTTGATTGCTTCGGGACACTGCATCACGGTACATGTCACTGTTGCGCAACAGAGGGTTTCTCCGAAAACGCAAGCGCTCTTTCGTACACTGCAACGGCGCGTTTCTCGTTCGACAGCTTTGTAAAAGCGGCAGTATCGATTACATGCTACTTAATAGCTTCTTTTGTATATTTTTGCCTGCTATGAACCTGTATGCCTTTGTGAAACGACTCAGCCGTATGAACAGTACTTTTGACATGTCTCTGTCTATGCCTCAGGCGAGATGTCAAGGGGGAGAAAAGGTATAGTAGTTTCTGGCGTCATATTTCGTGTACTGGCGTAGTTACAGTATTGCGGGCTGTGAGCGACCCTTGAAAAAGTGCACGTTCTCGCATTACACGCGCCAACAAATCATGCAAACTGGCGGCCAGTATATTGTCGAACCAGCTTTCAGATACCCAAATACCGCAAACACCACACTGCAACTCGGGTTCTCGCAAGAGAATATGAGGGCGTGCTCACATATTCGCGTATTTCGCCAGTGCAACCTTTACTGCAACGGCGAGATCATGTTGTCGCACTTTTGAATTTTATCTGGGTCGTTTGGACGACGCCCAACATGCATGTTTTGAGAAACGCAACGTTTTATGGCGCGCCGGATAGTTCAGACAGGGTTTTGCACTTTCTTGCTGTGATGCGTTTTACTGTCCGTCGCGTTTTTATTGCCCACGCTACTGTCTCATACTCTGCTGGCATCAGCGATTCGTTTCCCATGTTGCTGGGACACTCTTGCTATTGGTCCATTGCTCAATGCGACGTAAAATATATCGCGGGGCCCGCACTGCAAGACTGCTTCCCCGCCCGTCGCGGACTCGCGGTACCGGTAGACGCGCGTGGGAGTCTCTGCACCGCTGCATTGCAGCGCTGCTGTGCGGCAGAGCCGACTTCCCGCCGGGGGCGACGCTGCACGGAGGGCAGAAAGCCGAGCAGTGCAGTCAACGGTGGCGGGTGCGAGCGAGAGTCCTGCAAGGATCGATGCCACCTCGCGCAGCCTGCATTGTTAACCCTCGCCGTCCTGCGCTCCCCTCACGTTTCTCGCCGCTGCATTCTATATATACGTACGGCGTTCTTTGTAGTTTCTCGTACAGGAAACTGGGGCACTGCGTTCTTTCATTGCCGCTTCTCCACTTCCGGCTTCGGGGCCTCCCGGGCGTGTATCATGCAAGACTCATTTCCGAATTGCGAGTGAGCGACGTCCTCTCTGCTTTCAGGAATTTCTTCTTTCCACCTTCTTTCCTTTTCATTTTCTTTTCTTTTCTTTTTTTCTATACTTTCATGTGATGGGTTGTTATCGCGGTCGTTTTTTCTTGGCATCTCGAATTTCCCCATTGTAATCGCATCAGTTACGTTGTATGTAATCGGCGTGGCTTTGTTCCTTTTGCTTTTGTTTCCGTTCGCGCGCATATATTGCTGTTAGCAAGCTTTTTCTTTTTTCTTTTTTTTTTTCACGGCGGGCGGCGATTATAATGGCTGCGAGAGCGCGGCTTCTTTTGTCTGGAAATGAGTCGCACGTCGCGGCTTGACCTCTTTCGCCAATCGATCTCTCCAGTTCCCTTTTGGTCACGTGCCTCGAATGCGACCCGCTAGACGCGCTAAACGATGCGACACATCTGGCACAGCAGCCCTCCTGGCCCCGTGCTGTGTCCCGCCCCGTTGCAGCGCGGTTGCTGTAGCTTCGCCCATTGTTTTCTGTGGCTGTGTGTGTGCATGCAGTGATATCGCAAGATTGGGTGCGTGCGATTCTTTGAACCAGACCGCACTCTCATTGACGGTGAACGCGTTTTGCACTTCCGTCTGGCGTGTTGGCACAGCGGCGAACGCGAAAGCGGCACGGTGTTGTGGTACTGAGGAGGAGGCTAAAAAAAAAAAAAATGGAAATCGTCGAGTTTTTATGGCTCACTGGGTGGGGCTTCGGCCGCCGATAGCTTACTCGAGGAATCGATTAACATTTGCATATTGGCCGAGAGCAGGAATCGTTTTTTCTCGCTTTCAGCGACTTTAGCGCCTTCTGTTTTCCCACGTTGATACTGATCGACGTGGATGTTTGTGTGTCATGTTTTAAGGTGAAGCGTGAACGTATATTGAAATGTGTAAGGGGGCTGGCATAACAAAACTGGGCCATTGGTAATATTTTAGTCCGAAGCCACCCCTTATTTCCGAATCAGTACCAATGTTTTATTTTCCACTTATGGTATAGGACTTACACCTATGATTTGCACATACGGAGCAGGAACAGGTTTCAGCTTGCGTAGCACGCTTTCAGTGTTAAAGTACAGACAGGCGCTGGTATTACCTCTTCTCGTAAGAATCTGCCGCAACTGCCACGCCAGAATTTCCTTTGGTTTGAGTGCTGCGAGAGTCCCATGCCTTGCCCGGTCATACAGGGATTTTAGCCTTGCCGAGCAAAGCTTTCGGGCCATGCCTGGCCGACCTTAGCTAAGACGTTGTCCGCGACTCCATTTTTATGACCTTATAGGTATAAACGAGCGTTCGCCATGAGGGTGCTGATTGATGTAGGGGAAAGGCATTCGCTCATTGGAAGAAAAGACAAACGCTGTTAACCTTAGCCTTGTCAAAAATATTACTGTATTCTTTTGTGCTGCTTTTTTTTTTTTTTAAAGATTAGCATCCACCCGTTTCCACACGGATTTCTCACAAATGAAAGCTTGCTAGTTGCCGAAAAGTTTGTTCTGTTCCGGGGTTCGAATCCCGGACGAACGCCTGTCCGGGCCGCCCGCTCTGCCCATTGAGCTAAACAGGAGGCTAGCGACTGATAGCGCGAGGGTGAATTCATCGACAAATCGAAGCACATGGCGTGATTATGGCAAAGGAGCTCCGCGGAAAGCCGCAAGGTAGAGTAACATTTTATGAAAGGGAAAATTACCATCTACCCGTTTGTAGCACAAGGCTAGAAGGAAATCCATACAGATTTCTCAGAAATGAAGGCCTCTTAGTTGCCGCACAATTCGTCCTGGCCCGAGGTGCGTTGCATCGTTTTTTTTTTTTTTTCCCTTTCCCGAGCACCACAATTGTGCACAACTCGCAATTCTGAACCTTCCACGGTAAAGTGGAGTCTGCAGACTCGTTTCTTTCTTTCTTTCTTTCTTTCTTTCTTTCTTTCTTTCTTTCTTTCTTTCTTTCTATACACTTCATTTCACCGCGATCTGTAGCTTCGTGAAAGGCGGTATTCACGGGTGCGCTCTTAATTGCGCTCTATTAACCGATGCGAACAGAACCTTCGAACCATTGAGCGCGCAGCATGAGGTGATACGTAGACAGGCTACATGTGGTGTGTCCTTTGCGGGAGTGCCCATGCGCGCTCGTGATGTATGGGACCGAAACGCCCGCCCGGATCTTCATCCCGACACATTGCTTGGGCTGACAGTGCCCTTGACGCAGAAGGGAAATTCGCATGATTTGCGTATCTGATTGGTTGCAGCTGGCAGCGCCTCGGCTTTGTCTCGGCGTGAATGAAACGTGCGCGAAGCTCTTCCAATGAGCTCCTTTATTTTTCCTCGCGTCTCAGTAGCCGGTATTGTCTGATTTGCGTCTTTATACGCGTGTCGAATTCTCCCGTCCGTGTTGTATTTTCTTCATCGTTCAACGTTCCTATAGCCACGCAAACGAGCGCGTGCTTGGTTAACCTCCCTGCCTTCATGCCCCGCCACGGTGGTCTAATGGCTATATAGCACTCGGCTGCAGATCCGAAGGTCGCGGGATCGCATCCCGGCCGCGGCGGCTGCATTTCGGTGGAGGCGAAATGTTGAGGCCCGTGTGCTGTGCGATGTGAATGCACGGGTGGTCGAAATTTCCGGAGAACTCCACTACGGCGTCTCTCATAATCAGAGCTGGTTTTGGGACGTTAAACCCCACAAGTTAATCAATCAGACCATTCCCCTTCATTTCTCTTTCCTTTCCCTCTTCGTGTTTTAACACGTTTCCGCGTTTAACACTAATGATAGTAAATCACTTATGTGTACGCCTTTCTTCGAGTCTCTCTCCGATGCCACTTTGACTGCATGCACTTGTGCAGGAATGACGACGTTTCCTTCGGTTCTGTTTTGTATTATTGTTCGCTGCGCCGCTTCGTTCGTTGTATATCGCCGCACCTTCCCGTCCCAGCTGCGTGTGACGGCGCACCTCTACAACTGCAGCCACACTGCTGCTGCTCCTGGACGTAAATCTCTGCGTTCCATATTGCATAACCCCCGGGGGCACTTCGCGTAAGCAATCAGCGCGCTTCGCGAACGCAACGTCGAGCAAGCAGGCGTGCCCCTGGGCGTTCTCGAACAAACCACGTGGGCACCTCCGGCGCCCGTCGCAGGTAAGGAAGACGCGCTGCTCATTCGCGGGGCAGCACCATTCCGTGCACGCGCGCCCCGAGGGCCCGACTGACTCAGCCCGTCGGCGCCGAGGCGGCGCGTCTCTCTTCTCACCGCTCAGGGGAACGGTGTCCCCGCGCCCCCGCTCCCGTTATAACGGTGCGCGTCGAGGAAGGGATCCCTATTAGACGGCGAATTAGTCATGCGCCGCTGGTCCACGGAGACGGAATTCGTGTCATCGGCGGCGTCTCGGTGCTGTTGGTCTGCGGGTTTGCGTGGCTTCTCTCGCTAAGCGCGCGAGAGCCGCGCTGTAGGGTCAGAGGCGAAGGGTGTGCTGGTCTTCTGCGACGGTGTCCATCGAGTGGTTGCATGGCTAACCGCACTTGCTCATATCATATATAGCTCCAGAATTTCTGCACCCGCGAAGTGGCAGGGACGCCAACCTCAAGGGTGCACAGAAGAACGCAAGAGGGACATGGGCCTTTGGGATGGATGGAAAAACTTTATTCATCGTCCTGCAGATTAACGACCCGGGCTCAGGTCTCTCATGTCGGGACGTCAAGGTCTTGCCTTGCTGCCGCTTCACGGGCATGCTGGACTGCCTCAGCGGTTGGTCGGCGAGCTCAGAGCTGCGCAGGGCGGCTTCTCACCTCGCAAAGAGAAAAACATCGGGGTTAATACCTTTGGCTTTAGCCTCACATTCCCAACTGCCCGTTGACGTCTTTAGCCCAAGAGCTTTGCGCGTGGTACGTGTGCTCCCCGGGTGATTGCAGATATGCAGTGAACTGAATGGTGCGGCGCCGAGTCGTCTTGTACTACGAAAGTCGCGGGATCGAATCCTGGCCGCGGCGGCGGCACTTTGATGGAGACGAAATGTTGATGTCAGTGTATACTGTGAGATGCCAGTGCGCAATAAACCCAGGTGTCCTAAATTTCTGGAGCCCTCCGCTACGGAGTCTCTCATGATCATATCGTTGCTTTGGGGCAGTAAAACAACGGAAATCAATAAATTGAATCGCTTTACAGTGGGCATCCTTCAAATGCTGTTTATACTTGGCAAGAATGCAGTGATAACTGTGAAGACGACTTTTTGAGCTACATATAACTCTGAACGTGGTCCCCGTACATTGATGCTGTGATCCACCAACTATCGCATTCTTTTTTACATGTTGTGCAGGCATGCAACAAAAATGTTCTCTCCCCTTATCCTCTGCTCTGCTAACTCGATTCCTCATTCCTTTCGGCAGGACTGAGTGTGCACTGTTCATTGCAGTGTTTTCACGCTCCTGTCCGCATGCATGGTCAGCTTCGTGTGCGTGCCGCCCAGACGCAGCGAATCCGTACGCGCATCTCTTACCCCGCATTCTTTACTCTGCTCCGCCTCTGTGACCGGCTTTTCGAGTCCGCGTTCACGACGCCTTGAAGCTCCCTCGTGCAACGAACCTGTGCATTTATATGTGTGTAAGCGTGATTACACGTTCCGGAAAGGGAAGAAGCGATGACGGGGCGCCCTTTATTATTCGCCCCCTTCTGTTGTACGTGTATATATCTATACACTTTTGTGTGTGCAGCGCTCTTTCAGCGCTCGAATATCCGCGATACCATCTCCGTTTGGCATATACGGGCGCGAGCTTTTGACTCACCCGTGCACTGGGTGCTTTGATTCTTCGCGAGGCCGCTGCGGAACGGGTTGCTTCCTTCGTTTGTTTCGTCTTCTATGTTTTCTTTGTCGCCCGTTTCCGTATCGCATGCGCCTGCAGGATCGGCTCTGCATCCCGCGAGAGAAGGGTGCCGCCTAAATGCGCGCCTTCGCGCTGTTGTTGCCGGCAATCGGTGCTCGTGCGTATTGCCGCGTGTGCTTGATACGCTTCAAGCCCTCCCTTCCGATCGCCGGGGCAGATTACGGGGTGGCCGAAGGTGATGACGCTGCCACGGTCCAGTCTCTTCCTCTCTCTCTCTCTCTCTCTCTCTTGAGTCGAGCGTGGCTTCCGGGCCCATCACGGCTCGGTCAGGAGGCCGTGTCTCCCTCCTTTGCGGACTGGCTGGCCGGCCGGCCACTTCGAACACGCCGCCTTATGTAGCACTGCAAGGGTCACCGTGCGCTCTTTGTTTTCTCGTTCCTCCGGCCGCCGCGTATCGAAGCCGTGACCGAAGGGTCAAGATCATCATCGTGGTCCCGTCTCGTCGCTTTGTGCGATATAGTGTGTGTGTACGCGTGGAAGGTCACCGTGTGGTCAGTTTAGAGTGCGCGCCCAGGCGATATCGGACGGTGCGTGTGTGAAACGTTATTAGTGCTCCGGTAAACCACTTTCAGCCGCGCGATAAGGTTGAGCGTTTACGCTTCGCGCTTCCCACGCTGTTAGGGAGTCGAGAAGGAAGAAAGCTGCGCGCACTGCGTGCGTGGAGGTTGTGCGAACGGAAGCAGGGGTCGGGAGACGAGAAAGAAATATTTTATCTGGAGATCGATGTGCCATTCGCGCGCATTTATTACTTGTGGCGCAGCGGCCGTGTTTGAGAAGGTTCGTTTTCTTCCTTTGTTCATCTCTGAGCGACGAGCTTCGGGTTCCATATACATCATCATCCACAGGGTCGTACATGCGTAATTGTTGAGCTTGAATAACCGTCCGGGTTTCCTTCTTTTGAAAAGCAGGCCTCGCGTGTTTCAACAAGGGTTATGCCGTTGTCCCATTCTCCAGAAATAAAGCATATACGGGGAACTCGATCGTACCGTTATCACGAACGCCTCGCTAAACTTACGATGTACAGTAGTATAGTTGATCGACAACTACTAGGACGTAATACAGAGCCTGTCGGTTTGCGTCGGCCGCTTGTAATGGAATGTGCGATCGAAATTTTCGCCGTGTCTGTGGTGGTCTGCGCTCTATTAGGTAAGCAGTACGGATGTCCCCGCCTTATGGGGTGGTCGCTTGAAATTTATACCGATACCCGACAAGTCGCCTGCTTAAACTAACGGCGCACCTCTTAAAACTGAAAACACACTTCATAGCGCTTACCAAGCTGTCAACCGAAGGACAGGAGGTTAAAATCGGTGTCCTTGTGTGCACTTCATTGCCGCTGTATGATTCAGGAGACATTACCCCAGAAAGCTTCCCTATGCGCGTATTACGGCCAGCAAGGTGCCGGAGTATCTGCAATTATTTAACAGCTATTTTATTTGCGAGAGCACCTTAATTTGGGGCACGATTCCGTGCGGTCGGACGCTGCCACTCGTAACAGTCGCGTAGGCCTCACTCTCTAATAGTCTCGCAACGCGGATATCTCCTTTATCCTCTTCAGCGTGGTTGCTATAGACAAGCCGAAAAGTTGGACATTTTGGAGCCATCGCGGTGGCCTGCGTACAGCTCGTGCAATAGGTATTTTCTTTTTTTTTTTTTTTTATGATCGAAGGCGTTTAATATCGGTGAGCAGTGGAAAACGTTGCGTTGATGGCATGCATTCGCTATGTGCTGTCTTATCTGCTGACCCGTATACAGGGTCTCGTACACAGAGAAGGCCTCGCGTTCCCGCCCGTCGCGTTGCGCCGCTCACTTAGCGAAGTGGGCAGCCGTCCATCTTTATGTCGTGCTCGGGCATCGCGCACAGGGCATTTCATTTCCCCAGAGCCTCTCTATTTGGGGCTGAATGCTGGGCTTGTGTGCCGCTTTGTATGGGAGGCGAAGTACTGCTCTCTGGGACGTTGTCTTCCGAGGACGGAATGAGGAGTGAAGACGGCGAAGTGGGGAAATGGTCGCGTACTCGCTCTGACACTGCTTTGCCACCTTTATTTTTCTTTGTCGCTTCTTTAAAGTACGCTTTATGCGTGGCGGGACTCCGATGGCTCGCTGCAGGAGCAGAAAAAAAATAGAAGACAAAGATGTGGCGGCTACAATGGCATGCAGCTGGCACTGAGCCAACCGTTTAGGCAGAACGATGCCGCACGCGATACATTTGCGTGCCCACACTCGCTCGCGCGAACACTTAAAGGATGGCTATCGCGTTTCATTGTCGGCTGATACTTGAACAATGCCCCGAGCAGGTATTCCGCTTCCTAGTGGAGGTCGCTTTCCAGATGGGGGTGTTCGCTCGAATTTCCGATGATCACGCGGGCCTCTGGTCTGGCGTCACTCTGCGAGGACATGTCTTCTTGCGGAGGTTTGCAGCAGCGCTTTCAAACGCGGCTTCGATCCCGGCCGCGGCGGTAGCATTTTCGACGGAGGCGAAAGTGTCCGAGGCCCGTGTACTGTGCGTTGTCAGTGCACGTTAAAGAAAACCCTGCATGGTTGGAATTTGCAGAGCCCTCCATTACGGCCTTTCTTTCCTTTCTATCTCTCAGTCCCTTTCTCCTATACCGCTGGCACTCGTCCATTCTAAGCCTTGTGTATTTGTCCGTATTGCGGACACCGCGCACAGGACAAAAAGAAAAAAAAAAGAAAAAAAATAAAGTGAGGCAAGAGAAATTTAATACACGAAGTAAAAGAACGGAACACGGATGAAATTCACATGTATGAAACGGATGCAGTGGGATATAACAACCGATTTTGATTTAATTGGACGTTCCTCAGTACAGCCCATGGGTGGTGAATACAAGACTAAAAAAAATGACTGTGAGCGGAACTCAGTTTCACCCACAGGTTTCTTCAGCCTCACCACGGTGGTATAGTGGCTATGACACTCTGCTGCTGATCCAAAGGTCGCGGGATCGAATCCCGGCAGCGGCGGCTGCATTTTGATGGGGACGAAACGTTTGAGGCCCGTGTACTCGAAATTTCTGGAGCCCGCTACGACGGCGTCTCTTCTCATAACCATATCGTGGTTTTGGGACGTAAAACCCCAGAAATCAATCAAATGAAATCACAGGCTTCCTGAGCATGCAGTCAAGAGTCTCTTGTCCTGGATGTTTCTAGTGCCTATATTTAGGCGCAGATGAGCCGTTACGATCTAATGCGCTTCCTAGCTTCCTGGATGAATGGTTTCACACCCGTTGTCTGCTTGCATGTGGCGGAGTAGCATCTGTTGTTTTTCGCGCGCGAGCTCATCGCGCGCAGTTTGCCTCTGTATGTGCGTTAAACACAGCACAGGCATGGAATGCGACTTTCGGCATTCGGGTTCCTCGGCAACGGTATTCCATGGCGCTGTAGCGTGTGCGCACAACAAGGGTCATGCACATATGACAAATAAGCGCAGCGGCGCCAGCGATCCTCCTCCATGTGCGCGGAAGCTGCCGGTGAGGCGGCGGCACGGCTCCGGGCGTGGGTTTTTGCGGGTCGAGCCTTCATCTTCTTCCTCCCTGTTTGAAAGCGTGCTCACGGCGCCTCTCCTTGCTCTTCTTCTTCGCGGCGCACGTACGGTACGTGGGCGGCTTCTCAGGCTGGCCGCTGTGCGGCTATGCCGCCGCTAATGAAGCGGGGACGCACACGCATGCTTGCTCGCGAGCCGCACGCTTGTGCACACGAACTGCCTCCGCAGGTCGCGTACGCGATCCCGCCCCGATGCTGTTGCACGATACGGAAACGCGGGAGGAAGCATAGACGCTTGAAAAAGAAAAAAAAAGTAAAAATCTGTTCGTTAAGAACATCGTGGCCCATGTTCGGGAATTTTGTTGATCGTAAATTGACAGCTTTATAAGCATCTTGGTCGGGCTTAAAGTACTTGCATTTCGTGGTTAATTGGTGATTGTAAACGAAATTGAGAGTGCCGGGTGTTCACCCTGACGCGTTTGATTTCGGGACGTGTTGCGACTCACGCACTTTGAGTAGGCTTGTGTTAGCTTTACACGATGTGCAGTCTTACTGCAACTCGCGACGGAAGACCTAAGGACATCGAGATTCATTCACGAAGTGGTCGAGCGTGCGTGTTTGAGCGAACGGGGACGTCCACATATTGCGGGATCGTGCCGCGTGCGTCTCGTGAGCGCCGTGAGCCAACCCCAACGTGCCGACCATCGACATTAAGACGGCGAGAGTGTAGTTTGTGCAGTTGTCGCAGTTAGAGTCGGTATCACTCGCTAACCAAGCCGCGACTTTCGTTTTCGGCTTGTCGAGGAACTGCGGCGTGCTGCGCGCCTTAGTTGCTCGCGTATCTGAAGGCTATTTCCTTGAGCTGCAGTGGTTCAGAAGGCAATGAGAGCGCTTTTGGGCTTTCTAAAAGCATCTGGCTTTACCGAGCGCCTATGATATTATGTAGGACTACACCCCTCCCTCCTTTACTTTTCTTCCTCTTTTCCCATCCCCTAGAGTAGCGTAGCAAACCGGGTTCCTAACTGGTTAACATCCCTGCATTCCCTTCCTTATTTCTCTCTCTCTCTTTTCCCGCAAAGTCGTGCCGTGGCGTCCTTGTGGTATTATGGAAGGAATGTTACAGGCAGTCGCAAGGACGAGATCTCTCGCAAGTCTTGGCAGTCTCATTGTGTACTCGCCGTTTCAGAAAGGTGCACCTCTTCGCTCGCGCAAATGGCGTCCCAATGGGGTCGCGCGGTGGGCCCGTCTTCCGTGCCGTATACGGCCGATTTCAATTACCCGGCGGCCCGTTTACCGTGTAGTGCCGCTCGCAGCCGCGTCTCTAAATGCACGGACGCGTTCAAGCGTGTACAAGACGAGGCCTTGACTCGCGTATTTGCACGTACGCGGTTGCCGTCGTCTCTTCTTTAGGCACGTGTGCCATATAGTTAGCAAGCGCCTTGCGACCTCCACTCGGGTGAAGAACAAGCCGCGCGCGTTCTTGCGAAATATTTTGTGCTTTCCCGGTGCGCGGATTGTGATGGCCTGTCAGCTCTCAAGTGAGGCAGATGAAATCGTCTGAGTGCGCGTCGCGAAGATGGAGGCTGTCGTAACCGGTTGAGGAATATTTCGTCGGGTAATCATGTCTTCCCATTCCCATAGAATTGGGCTCGTTCGTGGATACGCACGAGACTGTTCGTGGCGCGCCCTTGAAAAGAATAAAAAACTAACAAGAAAAAGAGGAAAAGAATTGGAGTTGTGCTGCAGAAATCTTAGACCGTGAGTCACACGACGAAACGCAGGGTACCTATTTGAAGACAGTAGTCTCTCAGTAGGCAATTGGTGCGCTCTTTCTGCAGAAAGTCTGCCCAGCCTGAGTAGCCACAGATTTTTTTTTTTTTTTTACCGTCGGCAGTACCAAATTTGCATACGGAAGTATAGTAGTTTGGGTGAGCTGGTGCACCTTAACAAAAAAAAAAAAAAAAACTGCGGAAACTGACAACCACGTAGACGCTCGTGTGTGTTTACGTCTATGTGGTTGTAAGGCTGCGCTTTTTTTTTTTTTTTTTGCATGCGGAACGCGACTCATTTTATAACACGCATAGTTGAAGCAGATGGAACACGATGTATATGAACACTCGACATAGAGCAAAGGCAGTACTTCGGAAGTCATCCGACACAGCCCACATGAACGATACGCCACGAACATCTCCGCTCTTGGCATATGCAGGGGCGATGCATGGGCCTCGAAACGGCCCAGTGTTTTCGAAATAACTTGCCAGTTTACGCAGACGAGACCTGTTTCCTTGAAATCGACAGGAAGGAGGGGATCAACAAACAACTTCTAATTAAAGGTAGCAGGAAACAAACTTAATCGCATATTGTTTCAAAATCAGCATTTCTTAACTGTTGACAATGTGCAGAATTGCTGTATATCCATACCAGAAGTCTTCTGTCCATAAAAACGACCGCTCAGAGTGAGCAGAGCGTCTGCTTACTCAGACGTCAGAAAGTTTGTAGAATGAATAACAGAGGGCAGCCACAAGGTGTATGCAAAAGGTCTACAGACTCGGTGTGCAGGAGGGTCAGTTTCGCAGAAAGGTGACAGGGGTTATAGGACGCGCACAGCTTTCCCGTAAAAAAAAAAAAAAAGGGGGGGGGGGTGACCCATTTTTGTAAGGGAACACTTCCTGTCGTATTCGTATTACGCCATGACGCCAGACGTCGAGGATTTTGTCGTGCCATGCTGGTGTTTCCATAGGCACCCCACAGGGGAGGAGGGGGGGTGGCAGTGAGCACCCTCTCCCCCCCTTTGTTTTTTTGCAGATGCACCCCTTTAATTTCGAACGAATTGAGATATATGCCGCTTCATCTCAAGCTGCAGTTCCAAGTGTGTCGGTACGTATGTAGAAGGAGCCTGTAAATCTCGCTTCCCCGCAGCAAGATGCCATGTGAGGAAAAGCCCGCTTCACGTAACGCCTTGCAGCGAACGGTGCGCTGAGGTTGTGCACGTTTTTCAGGCATCACTTTTACAAATTCGGACTTAAACTCTGCGTACCAAAATTGCAGCAACAACGTCACTGCGGACTTTTCTCGGGCTTGATTGTTTTACCTACGATGTAGACTACATTCACTGACAGGGAAACATACTCGTCGTAGGTTTCCCTGTCGGTGGACCTCGTTAGCGATCGTTTGACCAAAGGGTCGTCGCAGGCGCCTTCCACGGGGTATATCTCTCATTTACCGCATTCGTCATCTTTGCAGCGTCTTTCTTTGCCGTTCCATTAACGCCGCTGCAGCGGGCGTGAGCGGATGTCACTCGGCTCGTGAGTCCGCGTGGGTGGAACTGCGGGTCAAGCGGCCTTCGCTTCGCACCTGTCGCATGCGCGAATATAACTCGCACGCGAGCCTATTATAAACGGTGGCGTTTGATGGAGCCGAACATTGTTTTTTTTGTCCGCTCAGGCCACTGCCGCGTGTACCGCCTTTCGTGTGCGTGGACTTGTGCGCGTTCACGTGTGCCCGTATGGATATATTTGCGAACCCATTTGTACGGCGATAGCCGTGTGCGGGTTCGTCGTATAGCCGGGGCATGGCCGATCGCTGTGGGTGGCGGTCGTGATCGAAGTGGCCCTACCCTCCGCGTCGTCCTCTACCCGCTTTTTTCTTGCCCTTTTTTGTTTCGTTCTGTCCACGCTGAGCGTGAAGGGCCTACGATTGGCGTTTCCGCTGCGCTCAATGGCGCGATGCGCGCAAATCGGGCCGTGACAGCGGCAGTCGTGCGGACCACGATCGAGACAGCTGTCGTTCCCTGCACTTTTTTCCCCCCCGCTTTGTTGCTGTTGTCCTTTACTCTCTGATGTGTCATGGTCGAGTGGAGAGAGAGAGAGAGAGTGTGTGTGTGTGTGTGTGTGTGTGTGTGTGTGTGTGTGTGTGTGTGTGTGTGTGTGTGTGTGTGTGTGTGTGTGTGTGTGTGTGTGTGTGGCCGCAGATGTTGTGGGCGCACCTTGTGGATTGATCGTGACCCTCATATACGTTCAGGGTCGATCTCATTTGTCGAAAATGTCGAGATTCTCAGCGCGGCCCTATTTCTCGATGTGCCCTTGCGCGCGGCTTGGGGTCAGGGAAAAGGTTGAAGCTCTGTCGGCTGTCTGCAGATTCGTCATTTGGCATTGGGGGGCTTCCAAACGAGTGGATGTCCAAGTCGACGTGCCGGCTTGAATACTTCATGGTTTGAGTCCGTCGGATGGACTGATAAGGTTGAAATAGTGAGTGTAGCTGTTACTTCAAACCACTCGTTTGAAGTCGGCGAGCCAATCATATCGTAGCCCGCGTTAAGGGGAAGAAAGGGACCTGGGCATTACTCTATTAGAGAAGATGAATGGATACCAAGAGAGGGAAAGCGCGGCCGTGGTCTAGAGAGGACGAAATGGTACCAGGTCGCGCAGGACAGGTCAGAGTGCAGATCTTTGGGAGGGGCATCTTCCTGCAGTGGACATAGTAGGCTGATGTGTTTGAGCTCGCCAATTGGTGAAGCCGAGCCCGTTTTCGTAAGCCCATAAAAGCTCACAATTTCGGATAGCAAATTGGACAGTTTGGCGGTTTGGACAGTTTCGCCTGAACGTACATCGTGCATATTACGCACCGGTCCGCGACTGCTTGCCTTCCAGTTTGTCTCTGGAGAGTCACTCCGGTCGACGCGGCGTAAATAGAATGCATAGTGCAGACGCGGCCGTTTGAATTAAAGGTTCGTAACTCGCGTGTCTCGGAAGAAGGGTGAACAGACTTAGTTTGCGCCGCCGTGTGACTTGCAAGTGAGCACGCGCTTTTGAACGGTCATGAACGCAGCTTGACACATCTACGCAGGGAAAAAAAAAAAAAAAAAGACTGCTAGCGCTTTTCGTCCATAGTGCGATCATGCGCCAATTTTTAACGAAATTCTCTTACAGTGGCAACCCCGCCACGGTGGTCAAGGCTATGTCACTCGGCTGCTGATCCAAAGGTCGCGGGATCGAATCCCGGCCGCGGCGACCGAATTTCGATGGAGGCGAAATGCTTGAGGCTCGTGTATACCGTGCGATGTCAGTGCACGTTAAAGAACCCCAGGTTGCCGAAATTTTCCGAACCCTGCACTACGGCGTCTCTCATAATCATACCATAATTTTGGGACTTAAAAACCCCAGTAATTATAACAGTGACACATATGCACGACCTCAATATAACACCAGTCGCTTTCCTCCGCGAATTTGTGTGTGTGGTCCCATTGTCGCACTTGACTCAAACTCTGCACTCTCAGCGAAGCATTGGGCCCGCAAATCTGGACCGGAACCTGACAGTCCACGGCCTCGCACCACGTCGCTGTGGGAAGTTTCACCTCCTGCTAACCTGATGTCCCGTTATCTGGGTCGCGCGCACTGATTTGCAGTCTCACGGTGCTTCATGTACGGTTCGCACCCCCCCTTCCTTTTCTTTCCCCACTTTGAACCCCCCGGGGCGCGCGTTTGTATTCGTGGTGGTGTTCGTGCCAGGCAGTTCGTGCTGCATATATATAGGTACACTGCGCTGTTCAGGGACCTTTGGTGCCGCGAAGTGTGTAATTTTACGTCGGACCCCTCGGTGGCGTTTCGGTTCATTTCCGGCCGCAGCGGAGGCCTACCTGACCGTCCGTGTCGGCCCTTCAGTGTTCACCTTGGATCGGTCGCGCGCACAATAGACCGCTGCGCCCCGGCGTTTGTTGTTTCGTTTTGTAGCTGTTCCACGCGGGCAAGGCCGCCCCCGTATAATTCATCGCGGAAACAATGGCGGCACATTGATGGCGCGCACTGCCGCACTGTTTTATCTTTCTTTTGCACCGTCGGAAATCTTCAGTCGGTCACTCCTTCGCTCTGGAACAATTTGTCTTCCGTTCCTCCTCCTTTTTTTTCCACGGAGCGGATTTTTCAAGGTGGCTGCGTGAGGTTGCGGATCACGGAAATCGCGAAAGACACACCGTGGTGCGGAAGACGCGTGCACGCCTTCGAGCTCGAGTAGTTTGGTTGCTCGTCAAAATTTGCACACGTTGTGCGTGATGTCATAGACTTTGGAGGCGTTTGCTATTGCGTACGTGTTTTGTTATCGGCAAAAAATTAATTACATTGTGTTGTTAGGACGTCAGAGAACGAACGTGGCATGTTCGAGGAGATATAGTACGGCCAAAATACGAAAAAGAAAAACTTTGATTCGTGATTGTCGCGCCCACACTCAGGTGCCCCTCGCTGAAGCGCGGCATTTAAAGAAGGCTTGCTGTAGATTGAGCACTGTCGATTCCAGTTACCCGATATTGGAGTGGGTTTAGACCACGACCTCCTTTGTTTAGACAAGTCGCATATTTGCACAGTAGCCTGAGAATTTTTCCTCGCGTGCGAGCCGTCGTAAACTTCGAGCGCGTGGGCACTCTTAAGCGGAAATGTGCAAAAAGTCAAAGAGGGACCCTCCGTGCACTTGTTTTGTCGATACCCTTGCTCACATTTTACTTGTTGGCCTTTTCTGACAAAGTAAACCGCGTGCAGCCCTACCCAGTGTTTTATGCCGGAAACAGCCTACGTTTCTTTACCATTTCCGTTGGAGTCGAAGGGATGGAAAGGCGGGTGTGGGAGGGCAGGGAGGGGTCTCCGCTGCTCGCGCGAACACGTCTCGCGAGACTGTGACCGCGTACAGCATGCTCCGTCGTCAATCTCTGTCGACGGCAGGAACGTCATGGAAAGCAAAGGAAAAAAAAAAGGAGGGGGGGGGGGGGCTATGGCGTGTGTGTGTGTGCGGGGGGGGGGGGGGGGTGAAAAGAACAAGCTTAAGTTTGAGCAGGAATGCGCCTCCCTATGTTCCGTACGGCGCCCCGTTATCGGGCGCGCTTCGACTCGATGCTCGGGGGGCGCCGCGCGAGGCGTGTTTACAAACAATCCAGGCCGCGAGCGCATGAATCACGCGTCGCCGACCTGACACCGCGTTGACGACGGCGACAGCGCCTGCTTGCCGCCGAAAGGTCGGGGTGGGGCAACTGTGCCGCAAAGTGAATCGGGGCATCGCGATCGTTCCCGCGCCACTCCTTGCCGGCTAGACTTTCCTTTCCAGATAATCCCGCCGTGCTGGCACCGTTGCTGGGCGTCGTTACGCGCGAGGTGGCGGGTTCGGTTCCGTGAAAGGAATGCAGTACGCTTGTGTGCGGCGTTTCGTTGCGACCCCGTGTGGTCGAAGTTAAACCTGCACTGGCATCGCTGTGCTGGATGGCGAAGTGAATTTGCGCAGCTTTTGACGGCTCACTGAAAGTTTAGCAGCTTCATCACAGCGCAAAATAGGCGGTGCTTCATTCAAGTTATTTCCGTAATAACCAGGGCCATTTGTACTTCTAGAAAAAAAAAAACATTTTGATGTGTCATGTCGTGACATGTTTGCTAAACGTACATGAAAATCCCCGAAAGCCTGTTAACATTGTGCACATGCTGTTGTTTGCCAAATTCCAAATATTGGAAGATGGAAGTACTTTCTTGAATGGAGACTAGTATGTGCGTTTTTATTCTTTTTGCAAATATGTTTGTGCAATATCCAATGCTCACTTCGTGCTGTTTCTTTTCATGGTGAACTGTTTTTGCTTATGATGAGACATGTTCCAAAGAAATATATAGCAGGCCAAACTATTGATTTCATTTCCACCATTGGGCAGCATACTTACAGATTTCTTATTGGTGCCAACTTCAAGGTTCTGTATTTCCTTCTCCGAAACAGTGTGTAACAACCTAAACACAAAGGAAGAAAAATTCACACAGCACTCTACACAGTTATCAGCACTGTGTACGTTTTCCATGGTTCTTGTTTAGCGCATTCCTGTTTGCAAGAAAGTGGATTACCAATCAGCTGAGCAAATTAAATTTCTACAAAAGCTTTCATACACCTTTTTGTTAGCAAGAAATATTGGCCTATGTTTGAGTAAATATAGTGTCTGAAGCTAACACTTACTGAGTGCATTTGAAAAGTAGACAGTGAAGATAGCTTTTATTTTTTTATTGATGTAAAAATAAATTAAGTTGTCGCCATTTTTGGTGACAGCTACCCCTTTTCGCTTAGATAATAAAATAAATAAAAAGAAAATATAATAATCTAAGCTCATTACTGTTTGTTTGTAGTTCTGTACCCAGCACTAACTGCACGGAATTTTTTTCTCGTTGCAGCTCACAGAGGTGACGATGAGCTTGACAGGGCAGTGGTGAGTAGCTTCATAACATTGCCTGAATTTTTGTGTGGGTGTGTTTGTGTACGCTACTGCAATTACGCGCATTGAAACTTGGCTTTACTTGTTTGTTCACTAGGCAATGCCCATTGTGTGCCTGCTCACGTGCAAAGGTTTAATTCTGAACCTCATGATTGTAAATGCTCAATTCTCGATAATAGGAAAACTTCGTAGTTGTGGTTCTTTAAAAAAGCCTAGCGGTAGTCTAGCTATTTAACATTTCGCTACAATTTTCCACAATTCTGATATGCACCATAATCTGCACGTAACATGCAATCTGTGGCAACTACGCCATGGTTCACAATTTTTTCATGCTTACGTGGCATGGGAGCATTACTGACATAAAATATTCTTCGTTTAGCTTTGGCCACGCCATGTTTGAGATTGCTGGGGAACCCTTTTGCTGTCTTAATTGGCAGGCCTAAACAAACTATATTGCTATACTTGCGGACAACTTTTCTTTGCAGTGAAGCAAGGGCTCCAGAGCCAAATTGTGCATGTGCTGCTGCTAAGGACTTTCATACCACAATTTCATTCATGTTTTCTGCATAAAAAAAGAAAAGGCAGCATCGTTTCATTTTGTTCAGAAAGCTTTCTTGAAAGAGGACGCAGTCCACACCATGAAGATTTTATTTGTTTTGGTCTTTACTTTGTCGTTTTGCGTTTTTGCTTGTGTGATAGTGCCGCACTTTTTGCTACACCTCGGCGGTTGAATAGCATCTCCATCTTTCGGTGAACGTTCGTCACTTTCTGGCTATTCCGTTGGCTCACCAGTGACACTTGTGGCAAACTTCATCAGCAAATGAATGTCTGATCCTTACTGTATTATCTTTGTCTGCCTTCACACATGCACAATAATGTGAAGGTTCACAAACAAAACGCCCGCCAAGCCGGATTACTCCACGTAGAAGTATATTTGTAGACCTCTATAGCCTTCCCTTCATTGCCAAGAAGGGTTGTCCGCGAGTATAGCATGTCTGTGCAAAGCCTCCGTTATCTGTAAGGCCGTCGCTCTTGATGAGAAGCTCTCAACGCTATATAGACAGACCTTTCTCTTATTGTTGATTTTGAGCCACCATGCAGCATCATAATGTATGTGCATGCTGACCATACAGTGACCACTTCATGCACCACCCACTGTAAATGGTGTATTCACACAAATAAGTGTTGGACATGCTGATGTCCTCTTTCACGTCTTTATATAATGATTACAACACTAAGCTCTTATAGCCTGCCGTCTTGGGCTATCTCACATCTGCATCCCATAAGCAGGAAATTCTCACTGTCATGAGGCCTCCAAATAGTGTCTGCAAGTTTGTGTTAACGATCTAGTCAGCTTTAATTGTTTTAATGTGTGATGTCCTTGCTGAGCATATTGGCATACCAAGGTGATTAATAATTATTGCATATGATGGGCCTTTAGTCATAATAGGTTTAGCCGATGGCTTAATGCACACTTACGTGAAACAGTAGCAGAAATTTGACAACTAATTTGCAGTGGATTTTTTAATGCTTATGCTGCTGATTTTGGCTAGGCTGGCTTTTTTCGTTTAAAATGTCATTTTGTATCGCTCGCTGAAACTTTTTGTCACGTTCACCCCTGTCACCAACACTTCACTACAGTGCACTAATGTAATGCTGCAGTGAAACCAACATGAGATTCTTCCACCTGAAGGAGTGCCTTGCTGATTCCCCCTCTTTCTCTCTCTCTCTCTCTCTCTCTCTCTCTCTCTCCATTGAATTTGGAGCAGCATTTCGCTTTTGCGCACTACGAATATGCATCTTATAATCACTGTCCTACTGCTCTAAACTGCTCCACAACACAGTTTTTCCAGCTGCACTTCTGCTCAAGAACACAACTTTTTCTGCTCTATAAATGTTCAAGTACCTTCTTTCCTGCTCCAAAAATTGCTTAAAATCCTAAAACAGCTGAGCAGCTGCCGAAAAACACCCTTGTGTGACTGACGTTTTCAGTACAAACTGCGCGGCACAGGCACAGCCATGGGTTGATACAATTCTTCTCCAAAAAAATTCAAAGGAGTCACTGTTGCTACCATAGTTCTGTGCGCTGTCAACAGCCAGCAGTTTTTGAAATTGAAGTAAATTTACAAACGCATTTAGGTGTCAGGACCTTCGCTCTTGTGCAGGCACACATCAATGCTTACTCGTTGCTTTCACTGATGTTGTACTTCTTGCTGTTGGTTCTGTGTGGGCTGTCATAATTCGGTATTGTAGTCGAGCAATTCTTGTGCCAAGCTTGTAACTAGACAAACATGTAAAATTGTTTCGTGAGCTGTTTGACAGTAGACTGACCTCATCTAGTAAACTGACCCCCATTGTGCTCATCGTTCAATACCTTCTCTTGTAGTACCTATAAATATGTCAAATTGTTGCCTTTTTTTTTTTGTGCATTTGCGGTTTTACTGTATGAGGTGATCTATGCAATAAGGGGGTTCTGCCTTTTTTTTCTTCTTCAATGACGTTTCTCTGAAGCATTCCGACATCAATGATGCGGAAGCGGTGAGTAAATGTAGACAACAGCGCTGCTTAACTTGGGGGCTCAGTGCATGGTTTGTGCATGTCTGCGTATTTTTGTTGACATTGCAAAAAACTGCATGTGCCTTGCCAGTCATTTGCAGTGTGATCGTGACAGAGAAATGTTTGCAACTGGGCAACAGGCACAGCATATTCTTTGTACAGCGGCAAGGGGCAATTGCAACAACATTTCAAATGGCATAGACATGTAACTACGGGCTGTGTCACACAGGGCTCTTAGGAGTAAACGTTCTTAGTGCTGTACGCAGTCGTTAATTTGTTGCCAGTGGCCTGTGAGACCATTCACGCAGCTTCTCAGCGTGTCCTCTGAGTTTAGTGGCATGTTGAGACTTTCGTCCTGGCTGCTAACGACAGAGTACTAGCGTCGTCTGCTTAGGTACTATTAGACTGTTAATAATAAAGCATACATAGCAACCACTCTGCTCCCAACGTTTCATCACGTGGTATGCACTACTCATTAGTTACCCATTTGGCCAAAATGAGATTTCGACGAAGTTGGTCCTTGGTATACTAATTTCTCATGAAGTATCCGTTGCACTCGTTGCATTTTGCTCTGTTGCATTACATTTCTTTGATTGTGCAGGGGTAGAGATGATTGCTGGAGCTTCTGCAGGGTTCTAGTACTATTTGCGTGTGTGTGCATCTCCTTGACACTTAACTGCTTATCTGGCATCCTTGGTTAGCAGTTGCTGTCAGATTTACAACCCCTCTTCTCCTTTCTCCCTGTATACAGGGTTGACAAAAAGTGTGGCATGGCTACATGCACTTCAATATGGGGCTGGAAGTGGCTGTTTGTTGTTTGATTCACTTACGCTTTGCAGAGTTGCTGTGAGGTTGTTGGTATAGGCACCTAATCCCAGCATGGCTGTTTGAAAAGTACATCTACGTTTTCTTTCTTTTCCTCATGTTACAATTTTGGCCGTTTGCCAGAATGCCACTGTACATATGCATAAGAAAGTTATTTTTCAGCCAAAATACTTTACAACACAGGTTGCCAGTGCCAAGCACCAGTCCCATTCAACATCTTTGCCATTAATTTTTAGGAACCTTTCTCATATCCAACCTTCTAGGGTTTGGCATTGGCTAGAACTAATTAACAGCGACAAATTTCCTCTTAGTGGTCAGGTGCAGTGTGTGGAGAACCATGACTGCACAGTGAGGCCAGG
This sequence comes from Hyalomma asiaticum, assembly GCA_013339685.2. Classification (NCBI taxonomy): domain Eukaryota; kingdom Metazoa; phylum Arthropoda; class Arachnida; order Ixodida; family Ixodidae; genus Hyalomma; species Hyalomma asiaticum. The sequence continues at coordinate 38,375,231 of CM023485.1, forward strand.
GATCGCATTTTGAGATGTCCGCGAACAGCATGTTTTTCACTGAAAATTAGCCTTGTGTCGCAACCTACGTTATAGTAACTGATGTGCAGATTCCTCATGGATAAATGTAGTGAAAGGTAAAACGTAATGGGGATAGTTCAGTCACCATTGAGAGAAGTAGAACTGTGTCAAGCAAGTAAGCGCTGTGATCAAGCATGTGCAACTGTTACATGGCTGGTGTGCACATTCATTCATTTTTTTTTACACTGTCAGCGCCATTTGAGCTATTACAGAGTTGAGAGGAAATATGCATGCACGTGTATGCATGTTCACACACACACACACAGACACACACACACACACACACACACACTAAAGCACTCCTTGCGCAAGCAAGGTTCCATACTTTGCAAAATGGTCAATTTGTATAACTGATTTCTTATATATTAAAGGCATACATATTCCATGTTGTCTCTTTTAGAATTCTTCGCGCCATAAGAAAGTTTAGAGAACAATTAAATCATCTGTAATGGCCAGTGTTGGGGTTTGGCATTCACATTTCCTGGTTGTGAGTGATGAGGAAATGGTCCCTTTACAGAGTTTAGGAAAATCTTCGAAAAGGGCCAGCAGCGCACCTCCAAACCGGCGAGCAGTGTTGGCAGCACCCATTAAGCCTGCACAGCAGCCCTCCACAGCCACTACTCCATCAAGTAAGTCCTCGTGTCTGTGCACTGCTGAGCTTGGTGGCTCATGTTTGACTGCACAGGTGTATTAGAACATGGAAGTTCGAGGATGCTTAAACTTCGGCAGTTTTTTTCACCATGTTCAGGTACCAATGTTTTCCAGTGGTACTGATAGTCCTGTAGCAGCCAGGGTGGTTCAGTTTGCTCAGAAACGCACCAGTAGTATTAAATAACCTGAACGAAAGTGGTATTCAAACCAAAACCGAAACGGGTAGACGTTTCTTGCAGCGTATGCGACGACGTCACAGCCTTCCGACCATCAGAAATATGGAGAAAAATGACAGTGGCAAGGTCATCCGACGATGTATTGAGTTATGCCAGCTTTTCTGAACTTGACAGCGACGATTTGAATGCTGAAGTGCCGCCGTTTTGCTTTTGAAGTCCCACAGGCTTGGGTAGGCAGCGTTGAAGGTGATGATGTCAAAAACACAGGGTGGCCCCCAGGGAAACCCGCTAAGAAATTTTTAAATTAGTTTCCAGGAAAACTAAATGACTTGCAATGGCCTTGTTTGCCATATATTATTACAGTGCCGAGGAGAATGCATATTGAAAATTTCATTAAGATCAATGGACACTGAAAAGTCGCCAGAGTTGCCCTTTAAGAGTGGAGTGCTCTAGTGTCAATCACATTGTGCCCCAGTCGCATCACCTTCTCATAGAACATTCATTAAAATTGGCGCCTTCTCTGTAAAATGCCAGAATTATCGGAGTTTCCTCATAGCAGAATGTTTTCTCGTACATTCAAATTGCAGTCCGGGCAGTCATGTGTAGGTTTTAGTTGAGTCGTAGTTTTGCTAGAACACCTGCACTGTTCGGAGGGCTTGCGGGGTCAGGTGGCATGGGAAACAGTGGTAGATCAAAATGATTATTGCCGCTGTGGACACCTACGTGTGATTTTCTTTTCAAAAGCGAAGCTGTTAGTGAAATCATAAAGACAGCGACCGTATTTCCCGAAGCCTCGGACCACGACAAAGTACGTATGTGCCGGCAACAAATTGAGACCAGCCAAGTGCCCATCAACTTCGTTAGTTAGCCTTGCACCACTAGTGCAAGGTTCGTTAAATTAAAACAGGCAATTTGGTTATTTAAAGGTTAAACATATAATGCATTCTAAAACTGAGCTGCAGCTTGGAGACCGGTACATGTATGCAAGACCATGTGCAGTTACGCTTCTGCATTACAGCTTGCATTAATGGTGAAGAGGTCAAGGCTGCCATTCTGTAGTGGCACCTGTCAACATGAAAACAGCATCATAGATATAGGCACACTTTTATCTCATTCATCTTATTTCAGTTAGGCATAAATTCTGACAAGAATTCTGATTTGATATATTTTCATATTGAGCAAATTGTTTAGTACTTGCTGATATTCTTTTTCATCATTAATTTGACCATGGTGAAATAAGAACTGTGGAAATATAATGGTCAAAACTTGGCCAATTGTCCACATGATATGTGCCACCTTGCATAACTGTACTACAATTGTCAGAAGTTTTCTAGGTGGTAGTGAAAATTTGCTGCAGTAAAAGGTTTGCGAAGCAGCAGTTCTGACCCGTCTATGTTGTGTTGCTGCAAATTGGCGGTGAGTTATGATCCAGTAATGGCTGAAGCTTGTTTGGACCACCTTTAAGCAGGGTACATATTTCAAGTTGCAAAGGAGGTGAATGTGCTGTGTGTTTTATTGGTCCTAGAGTACGGTGTTCGACCTTTGTTGAAGCAGGATGTGATTGGTTGTGTTGTTTGATCTGTTTGAAGTTTGTGGAATCTGTGGGCGTATTTTTGTTCTTAGACCTTATAGACACTGTAAGAGAGGCTTAGACTCATGTATTTCAAAATGCTACTTTTGTTTGTTTTATGGCAGCAAGTTCGTTACTATAAACAAAGATAGACTGTTGTAAGGGACATACCAAGGCACTTGGTTGGAACTATAATCCATGACAAAAGCTTTCATTGGTTTGGACAGAACATGTGGCACCTTTTTTCTAAGACGTTGCAGCAGTACATTTTTATGTTTTGTTTGTTTGTTTTCTGTTCCCATTTCATTTGTTAACAATTCTTTTCTTTTCCTTTGCCAAGCACTCACCCGAAAGCATAGCTTGAAAGGCGCTCCTCCTGTTAAGGCCGCTGTATCAGGTATCTAACATGTTTCTAACACTTAATTGTGCCTTGGCATTTTCTCTGTGCATGTGCATGTAGACAAGTTTGCTCCTGCTTCCTTGTTTCATGTTAGAACTACGTGAGAAGTATATTTAGCAAAAGTGTTACAGTAAGTTTGTTTTAATAATCTTCCTATGGGATCTAAGTATGTGTTGTCTTGTGTTTGATTTCCATGTTCATCAGATCTGCGTGCAAAAACATGTGAATAACCTCTGTATGCAATGTGTGGATAACAAGTGTGCTATGATATGTATGTCAAACTTCATGTAAAATTACCTGTACCAAGCGTAAGCCTACACACATCTCAAATGTTCAAAACAAGGGCTCTTTTCTATTCATATGGCCTTTAACCTTGTGCTCTTTTCTGTAAACACTAAACTGGCCTGTGATGAAGAAAAATAAGGCCACTTGCTTGGTATTCCAAAACTTTTATTGCCATTTATATTATTTACAGCTAAATATTAAAAAGGGGGTACAGTCAAAGCTCCTTATTAAGTCCATCTAACACAAAAAAAGATTTGTTATGTCCAATTATTTGTTATAATTATAATATGCAATATTTCTCATAATATTCCTTCCATAGGTTGTTATACCTTTAATTGGTTTTTTCTGCATTTGTAGCAAGGTCCAACTGTAATTTATATTGTTTCAAGGCAATAAGTGAAGTTGTCTTCATGGTGTAAAGCTGTGAGTGTAGAAACAAATTCGAAAGTTAGCAGGATAACACTCGTTTTCACTCTTGTCCTGATGCTCATTGTTCTCCCTTGTTTTGGAGGGCATGGCTTTGGGGGAGGGAGTGTAGCAATAAAAGTTGAGCTACAAACCACTTTGCCTACGCTGTGCTCCTTTTTATACATATTTGCCACATTAGCCTCCTTGCTTGCGCAGTTAATGCTATCCTTCATGTGACTTAGTTGCAGTCATTGCATAATAAACTTGCTGAGCAGTTACTAGCTTTCTTTCTGGCATCCATGTGGAGATACCATAACCTGCCTATATTTAATTCGTACTTTCTTTAGTGTTGGTGGTATCAATGCGTTTTCTGTTATCTGTCTAGGTTGGGTTACATTATTCATTGTTGGTGCTACAGTAGTACATAATCTTTTTCACAGCATTGATGTAGATGGGCTTTTTGTATACACGCTCTTGTTATTCAGAGGAAGTTGATGTACTTCCGCGAATCACAGTTAGGATACCACCTTTCTTAGCTGTTTAACACTGTGTGTCACAGCCATGGTGGCACATAATGTGCAGTGTGGAATGTTATCATTATTTATGGACTGCAAGAAGTTAGCAGTTGGGAAGTGTAGGAAATTGAACTTTGATACAGTGGGTGCTTGTAGATACATTCAAGGCTTCTCAAGAAACTGTGAATGAAACACACTACATTGTTATTAGTGTCAATTTTCTGAGTCTTTGTAATGTGTCGGTGGCACAATGTATGGCTGTGCAATAGAATTGTTAGCTTGTTGGTTATTCGGACTGGAACAGAAGCTTTAGCATTTGATTTGACATGTGGCTTTTTCCAACTTGAAAAAAGAGTGGTACACTAGCTGCAAATTTTTCAAGGTACATGAAAAATAACATGAGATGTAGAGCTTGTTCATGAAGTATTCTGTTTTTAAAGGTAGCACGTCTAGTTTGCATTAAAGTGGGCATTGCTTGAAGCATCAGTTGGCAGAAAGGTATCAGCGAAACCTAAGCAACAGCCTTTCATGCAGTATATTCAATGTAGTATTAATGTGGCTTTTGTGATCTCTGTACGGTGGAAGCAGTGCAGGTGGAAGAAACATTATTGGAGTATGTGGTATATATTGATCATGCTACCTAAGACCGTCATTCCTGCTGGTGGGTTGACTGACAGGGAAGTGTTTAAAAAATGACAGCACTGAACATGTTTCCCACAAAATGTCAGCAGGCCATTGACTACCATCTACATATCACTGTGATGCTGAAAAGTAACTCCTGTAATTTACTTACTCTCTCGGTTGTTAAAAAACCATCCTTCAAGCTTCTAGTCTGCAGCTTTACATAGGTTTGGAAACGATACGCTATGAAGTGGTTCTTGATATGGTTACATGCATAGAAAAACCCAATGTAGGTAAATCATGCAAGTTTAAATTATGGTGGAAAGACATCATTATAAATTAATAGATAAAATTAGCTATCATAAAAACAAGGAAGCATATGTAGAAAGCTTTGCATTAAGTCTGTGCTGTATAAAAGCTATATTCCAGTGTGCATTTGTACTTGTCAGCCTACTAAGAAATAAAAACCAAGACCCGCTGTGCTGGTTTTGTGGCTATAGCACCTACACTGGTGAGCCGGAGGTCGCAGGGCCGAATCCTGGCTACGGCAGCTGCATTTCAGTAGAGGCAAATGGTTAGAGGCCTGTGCTGTTTCAGTGTACGTTAAACCCCACGTGGTTGAAATTTCCTCTCATAATCATATTGTGCTCTTGGGACGTAAAACCCCTGAAATTAAGAAATAGAAACCAAGAGTTTGGAACAAGTGCACTCCTTTCGAATTGTGAAGCTTGTGTCAACAATTGGAGACGGCACACCAACACATCAGAAATTCCACGCTTGTAACTTGCCTTTCAATGGGTCCCTGAGTTTAAAGTGAGAGATAGTTACCTTAGCTCAAACCAGTTTTTCTTAATCTGTCGATTCATTCTTCTAATGATATTTTAGCACATACATTCCCTTATAGGCTGAGTGACTTGTTTTGCTGTCATATGCGTTATTGTAGGTGAATCTTAATTTGTTTCTGCAGTAAGAGTTGCTTGCCAAAGGCACTGGAGCTAAGTTTATGCAAATCTCTCCCTTCACACAGCCAATGCAGGAGCTGTGGACGAAGAGATGTTTATCAGAGCATTCGAAGATGTTCCAAAAGCTCAGGTAGGTCCGATGAAATTGGGGGGGAAAAATCTTAAATACATCATAGGAGAAGGCAGGATGTACAAGTTCTAGTCTTCTCTTGTCTCCATGTTTGCATGCCCTACTTTACAATTAATCCTTACCAAATTGTTGAGCTTTCTGTTGTTCGAAATGCACATAGCTGTGAATGAACATGCTTAATTGGCTTAATTTTGATTTTCTGCACCCACTTTTGTGCTTATGACATTATATACTCGCATCCACATGCTGGAACAGTGACTGTGTTCAAAAGCACTTTTGTTTTTGAGAGAGAAACACTGAGTAACATACTCCAAACAATGTTTTGTTGGTACCTGAAAGCCTTAAAATTAGTTCAATTCCTTCATACGAGAGAAAATAGACATGATGGTTCAAGGCTTTCAGTTAGAAGCACGTCTTGTTTTATTGAAGTCCCAAAGCATTTATCATTTACGTGAAATTTCCAGTCATGTTTTAGCGGCCATGGTGGGGTGTGGTATTCACGCAATAATTCCATTTGTTATGACAAGGGAAGTATTAAAGAAAGCAACTGACAGACACACGTGAAACTTCAATGGGAATAGAGGAGCTTCAGGAATATCTTTCACAGATCTTATATGCTCATACTGAATGTTGTTCTTCGATCTAGATTCACAATATGTTCAGGGTCAGAGTAGTGCGCAGCTGGACAAAAGTGATAGCATCTTAAGCACTACATTCATAGCACAACTTTTTTTTTTAGCTTTATTCAGCAAAGGAGCTGGAACACGAACTTACCAAGATCAGGCAAGTTTTGTCTGACCCAAATGCTGACTGGGAGAGGAGAGTGGATGTGGTAAGTTTGTTACATTTCTGGTGTGTGCTTGATGTTAGCAAATTGGACTGGGCTTTTTTTCTTTGCACAGTTTTAGTTACTTTTGCTTGGTGCAAAAGTTCCTTAACTCTGTGCTCATGTCATTTCCCACATTTTCAGACTTGTTACAGTGCATGAAAAAAAAAGAGAGAGAAATTGCAAGAGACTGCCAATGAGCATCATAAGAAGCAAAGAGTGCTTTGTTGGTCCCTTTAGTTGCTTCCTCTTATTTTTTGCCATGCTGTAAGCTCAAGGATTTAATAACAACTTACCCACCTTCAACCTTAGCTGATTTCATCGTCCACATTGCGTTAGGCAATTTCCTAGGAAGCTGTGCAAATGAGATTACCAGATTGCGTCTGTAATAGGGGCAGTGTAGTACTCATAGGACACAGATAGGAATGGGCATGATAGTGCAAGGCTGTTACATTGCTTTTCTCATAATGAGTTGTTTGCTTTCGTGCTTCACTGCTAGGCTAACAGTGGACAGATGTTTGACACCTTACTTCCTTGCAGCTGCGGCACCTTCGCAGCCTACTGATAGCAGGCGCTGCGGACTACGAGGAGCTCTTCACTCATTTGAGGCTTCTGGAGCCGTCATTCCAGGTTCTGGTTAGGGACTTAAGGTCACAAGTGGTCAGGGAAGCCTGCATCACTATTGCGTGAGTTGCGTGACCTGGGTTTTTATCTCTCCCTTGGTATCGTGCATGTCATATTCATGCTGGCTGTTTTCTTTACTGCTAAACCTTGCCTCTTGTGTATCACATGGAAATGTAGTAGGTGGTAGTATAGAAAGGACAGCAGAATGGTCATTAAGCACATTTTTCTTAATAACAATCCTGCCCATTGCTGTAAGATGATTCAACGTGGTTTGACTCATGATCGTAGGTTTGAAACATTGTAACTTAATTTCACATGTACATTCTAGCATCAAAAGTTCATGTAGTTTAGCTACGTTCTTTGCACAGTGGTACTCATTCTAGGTAAAATCTTTGTGTGTTTCTATTCGAGTTTTACACTGAAGGCTGTTACATAGTAGAGCACTTCTAATGTGCTACTGGCTTCGGCATGTGTTCAGTACCACTGAAAACAACATGAACACGTGTATAAGGCAGCAGTGTGTGCAGTTTGTGCTCGCGTAACACAACTCGTGTATCACATTAGTATGCATGCTTCAAGATGATAGTATATTTATGGCCAATGCCTTTGTTGTGTGGCTCAGAGATTGTGCCCTAACTGTGGCAATGAATGTGTAGTCAGTGGGCGTTTTATCCCATGCAATAGAGTTCTGTTGTTCATGTGCATTCTTTTTTTGTTGCAGTTATTTATCCCAACAGTTGGGCCATAAACTTGACCATTTCGCAGAACTAGTACTTCCAGTGCTCATAAACTTAATACCCAATAGTGCCAAGATTATGTCCACGTCCGGCATTGTCACAGTGAGGTTCATCATACAGGTAAATGCAGCCCTTCTGTTTTCTCGCAGTAGTTTCATACGTTACATTTGAAATGTAGACTTAGTAATGTGCAGTGTTAGTGCATATACTGCAAGAATACTGCAAGATTATTGAGACTTTAACCAGCTGGCTGTCATTAACCACGTAAACCAGATGAGCAGGATTGTCTTATCACACGCATGAAGTGCTTTATGTAAACATTAAGCAGGGACGTTGCCTTAGTAGACATTTCTGCATGACCATAGTTATAGCATGCAAAATGGCACAAAGAAGATCTCTACTTTAGGGAAACATGTGCATGACTACATCCACCAGAGAAGTTGTCTGTCTTGTGCGACTGACAGGTGCAAATCCAACTTTGATGCCCTCGTGGTCGCAAGTTTGAATGCCTGCTTGGATGGTTAACATATTGAAGTTCGGTTAAGCAGGCAAGGTGCCTGCTTAACCAAAACGGTGACTCAACCGCTGACACTTAATTTGGCCTCTAAATAAGATTATCTTCCTATGTCATTCTCACTTTCTGTCAGTAACATCTGTAGTAAAAAACTGCTGGTGCCTGTGTTGCACAGTCATTGGATAACATTGTCTCATATTAAGATGACCTTTTGCATTCCATTTGTTTTCATTTTTAGCACACCCATGTTAGCCGTCTGATACCAGTGATCACAATGAACTTAAGTTCAAAGTCCAAGGACATCAGAAGGTGAGTACTTTTGTGCGTATAATTCAGCATCAATTTTATTTTCGGGATTTTCTTCAGCAAAAGCACAAGCATTGTGGTCTTTTAAATGTTGATGCCAGTAAATCATCTATAATCATGCATTTTATTGGCTGGAAATTGGCAATGAGGAACATGGTATTATGCCCGTATACTAAACAGAACTGAATTTGTAAGGCATGTCATCTTCACTGCTAAAAGGGAAACATTAGGGAGTTTTAGCAGCACCGGCTTACCGTACGGTAATGACAGTAATGCCGTACCGTCATGGTCGGCATGCATCTATTTTAGTCGGAAAGAGCTGCACTAGTTGCTCGGTGAGTACGGAAACGTCGTCAGGTGATAAAACTTGCTGGTAAAGCTCTCAGAAGCTCAATTTTCTAGGTGCCAGCCACGACGGTACGGCATTACTGTACTTACCGTATGGTAAGCGGCCGCTGCTAAAACTCGCGATTATTTTTCTGCCAGAGTAACACCTAACGAATGCAGGAACAGCACCAGATTGTTATGACTAGTAATGCAAGCTTCTTGTGAGTCTGTATCATCATACATGTACATGAGTAAATATAGAAATTTCTTCCAAACTACTGTAGCAAATTCTTCCAGCGCTTGAGTGAGCACTAACATACAGATGAGGCTGCTTATTGGGCAAAGGCCTGTGCAATTGCCTGTGCAATTTCAGCATTGTCGTGTTTTTTGCGTTCTGTGCAGGTCGTGCTTCGAGTTTCTTGACCAGTTGCTGCACACATGGCCTACACACACTCTGGAAAGGCACATCGCTATCCTACAGGACGCCATTAAAAAGGGAATCAGCGATGCTGACCCGGAAGCCCGTGCCTTTGCACGCAAGTGAGTGTGCTCTGCCAGAGTTTATCCAAAAGTATGAATGGGGGCTGTTACCCATGGTGTTACCAGAATGCAAGGGGTTGCTGGCTGCTGTGCTGATCAATTTCCAATTACAAATATAAAAGCATTAATGTCCAGAGACAGTTTGCATACGTGCACTCAGGAAGTTGAGTGTGGTGTCCATGTTCTGGTCCCTTGTCATCGTGTCCCATATCTATTTTCAAGCTTGGTGTTCAACTACGCAGTTTTTGTTTTTGCGTGTCAGTCACCTGTAGTAAGTACTCAATCCTTCTCAATCTTTGCAGGGCCTTTTGGGGCTTTGCGGACCACTTCAAGGAACAGGCAGATGTGCTGCTCAACTCGCTGGACAGTAGCAAGCAGCGCATGTTGCACGGCGAGCTGTGCATGAGCAACTCCTCAAGCAGCAACTCGCTCAACAGCGCGCAAGGGCGGCCCCTGAAACACTCGGTGTCCAGCCATGGATCCATGGAGAACCTCAGGTACAGGTTTTCGTTTAGGCTTGTTTTCTTCTCCCAAATATGGTACCTGCAGAAAGTGGTGCTGATGTGTTGCCATCACTTGAACAGGCCTGGGAGTGGAAGCGCAACTTTGGGACGGAGGTCTGGTGTGCCAGTCTACAACAACACCAGAAGTGCCTCTGGTGAGTTGGCATGCTAATTGTCTTTTGCTTTCCTGCTTCTTTAACGTTGGTCTTGTGGCTCACCGTTGAGGGCAGTACCAAAGTGGCTCAAAGGACATCCCACGTCACTGTCATCTGACTAGCATGCCACTGGTAGGCCCTTGACAATTCAAACCTTTAATTCAAACAAATATCAAGAGGTTGATTGGTCTGCTATGTATTCAGTGCATTTAAAAGCTGCTTAATTCAAACTGCATCATTCAGCCAATTCTGTTACCATATTTACTCATCTAATAAGCTCACCTTATCCTGAAAAACAGAAGCAGAGTTGGGGGGTGAGTTTATTATGCGGGGTAAGCTTTACGAAAGCTTTTCTGTCCAAGAAAAGCAATTTAATATTAAAAAACATGGAGTTGCGGTCTGCGGTAATGCGTAAAGCCACGCGTGCAATGAAACTATTTAAAAACTATGGGACTTTGCACACGTCATGACAGCCTTTATGGTGGCTGCGTTCTTTTCCATTGTGGTGGCCTTTTGCTTCCATTTAACACATGGTTTGACCACAGCGCCGTGAAACCGGAACAATGGCGATGCTGGGTCAACAGAAAAAAACGTATGAAAGAACGGCACGTATCGGTCTGTGCTGTGCATAGTTTCCATGTTCCCGCCCATAACAACGCTATGACACACACAATGCATAGGACAATGATCCTTGCCACACCGGTTTGGCCGGCTTGCAGCCAACCAAGGTTGCTACGTTGCCGATGTAATCTTAGAGGCACCTAGCCGTATCAGTGTTTGGCAGTGTTTGCAGGTGACCATAAGGGAAAATACATTCCTGTCACCGCACACAAAACAGCCCATCGCATTTCTCCCCCATATCAGTGCTGCGCTTCTCAGTCATATGCGTTAAGCATGATGTCCGAGATTGCACCGTGGCAATCTTGGAGACCATGCTTAGGCTCAGCTGCGCCACGATCCATAGCACGCATGGCACTGCGATAGCATGGAGGAATGCAGCATTGCGAGTAAATTGTGTTACTGCTGCTTGCCCACGGGCACGCCCGGCAACGTGCGGCAGTTTTATCGGGATGTGGGAGTTAGGAATGGCCGCTCTGAACGGCTCCTGAACACTGCGGATAGTGAAACCGGATTGAGTGAAGTGGGAAAGCCACAACACGACCTTTTGCAGGACTGTAGAGGTTCAAAGTTGGGGATGTTTTTATTACACGGGAGGGGGAAAAAAATAAAATGGAATATGAGTACTTAAGTTGGGGGTGCATTCATTATGCGAGTGCATCTATTACGTGAGTAAATATGTTAATTCATACTTCTTTCATATCCTCACCAGAAGCATCATGTGGCTTGCTTTGGTTCCTTCTGGATGAGCATTCAGGGTCATACATTTTTTAACTATAAATTAATACAATTGCCTTCCAGCACTTGTCAGAGCATTTGAAACCACAAGAAGAAAAAAACATTGAGGCAGCAACAATGCATGCCATAACTGACCATCTCTGCTTTTCCTGGTTACGTTGCACATTAGCCACATATCTGCTTACATCTGATAATTTAAATTTTTGATAATTCAAACTAAATTCTGGAAGGTCTCCTTAAGTGTGAATTAATCGACTATATCGATTGACAAACTTTTCACTTAAGACAGAAAAGGCAGCTGCACGCAGGAAACTGCAGATCAACACACATCCACACAGAACAGTTGTACATGCCATATACCCTATACAATATCGCCAGTGATGCAAATTCTGCACAGCAGGCTGTACACTATCCCATATGTGGGAATTCCCACATATCTGTACCACCCAACCCTCCATCGAACAGTGGGAACACCAGCTGTCAGGCACCTGCCGGGATGACCAGTGCAAGCTGGTGGACTGGGCAGAGAGAATGGCTTGGCGCCGAGGCTGCCTGGACGAAGGAAGGTCTCCTGCCATAGTACGGACATGTCTGCTCAATAAAAGTTTATTCACCATCATGATGCACTCTGGTTTATCGGGGTTTATCGGGCCTTCAGTCAAGGCAAAACACGTTTAGTATTTTGTGTCACAATTACCTACTAGCAGAGGTAGCACTTTTCTTTTGTTTCTCTCCATTGTGCTTCATTTCCTTTCACATATTTTTTCCTTTTCTTCTTTTGGAACCTTGGTTGTCTTATTTTTATTTTGTTTTCCCTCATTTTTGTTTTGTCATCTTTTCCTTAGTTCGATCCAATAGCGCCATTGACTTGGGGGCCGCGAGAAGGGCACGAGCACGTGCCTTCACCACAGCACAAAACAGAGGCACAGGAGCATCGCTGCGTAAGTGTTCTTGTATAAATGCTTCGATGGGAGCCAAAGAAATGCTTCCTCTCTGCAGGCAACACACTAAATGTTTGTGCACGTGGGCAGTTGGAGACTGCCTTGTTACCTGTGCATGGCTTAGCTGAAACAGCAATGAGGGAGGTTGTGGTGGTTGAGCCAACAGTGAGTGCAAGGACGTTAAGGACCCTTGACAAAGTGTGACGGACCTTTGGACTTGACATGAACCTTCTGGCAGAAAAATCACTGCTGTGTCTGCTTCAATGTCTTTCCTATCCCCCTTTCCTCATGTCATTTTTTTTCATTTGCAGTCTCTTTTGTTCCCTGATATTTTCTGGCAACAAGATATGGTAGCACTAGTGCATGGTCATTGTGCAAAGATCATATTTCCCTCATTAGGCTCCACTGTAAGTAGCCAGAACTGCTATGGAAATGTAATTGTGAATAAGTACCTGTTAATTTCATGAAACAGGATGGAAATCTTTCTCTGGTGACTTACGTGCAATGAAACATCACTGCAAAAAGTGTAAAAACCACTCGCTAGTTCATGGGAGGGATGTAGATAGCAAGTAATTTGAGCACTGTTGACTTCTTTTTAGAAGTGGGCAAAAGAAATTTAAAGATGAGAGTCCTGAAGCACACCGATACATTTGCAGCGCACCATTTGTTCAACCACAGCAGGGGCACAATATTTGATATGCAATTTTTAAAGAGCACAGACAAAGAAATACAGGAAACCATGAATGACTTACGTGTGCTGGTAGCGTCAACTGATGAATACTGACTTTGCAACAAATTTCCTAAGTGGACAGGGAACCTCCAGTTGTAGTGGGGGGGTACATTGCAGTTTGTTGTTCGTATTTTGGATTATCCTGGCTGTCATCTGTGTCTAGTAGGAGCTGCATGGCCCACGACCTCTTCTATAATCAGGCATAAAGCTATTCTGACTGATCGATTTTGCTGTTTCTGGCTAAGCCTGTGCCAATAGATGTGACAAGGACCCAATTTTTTTCTTTTCAAACTCCATATCTCTATTCTTCCCACATTGCAGCTTGAAAGTGCTGTCATAGAATATTTATATGGCAAATAGACTTGAGTGTGGTTTAGATTGCCACATTTAGAGGACTCGTTGTTTGAACAAGGCATCTCTCTTCTTCCCACATTGCAGCTTGAAAGTGCTGTCATAGAATATTTATATGGCAAATAGACTTGAGTGTGGTTTAGATTGGCACATTTAGAGGACTCATTGTTTGAACAAAGCATTTTCTTTTGAAATGCTGCCACATGAACAGTATTGAGCACACTTATTTAGAGGAATATTCTGAGCATCACAGGATAACCGATCCATTCGTTTTGTGTAGTTTGATTTTGGGTTAGTAGCTGTATGTTTCTGGCTGCTGCTCTAAAGCTGACATTTTTTGTTGCATTCAATTCTCACTCTCCCTTATTTGCTTTTTTCAGCTCGCCCAGGAACAAAACGAGCCGACACCGTGTCAAGCACGATAGCATCACCTGAGCGAATTAGTCGAAGTCGAACGAAGGGTGTTTCCCAGTCACAGCGTAAGTGGAATTTGGACAGTTCATTCAGTTTTACTAAACTGCTTTATTATTTGGTGAGGTGTGGTAGAAAATTCTCAGCTGTCATACTGCAATGCTAAATGAAAGGGGAATACTTGTACCACAATAGTAAGAAACAAACGTAAGGGGAATACTTGTCACACATTAGTAAACACAAACTGCTTCTCTTGCTAGTCTTGTGTCAGGAAAATGTACAGTTGTGTTAGAAAAGGGGGTATATTAATGAGCTCTGCGGTTTCCTAGGATGTGTAGGCAGCAAACTTCAGGGCAACGTTAGCCTGCCTGCTGCTTAGTTTGATTAGGTAGGAGGCAAGTCATCCCGCAAGTGACATTCGCCAACCTCTAGGTTTCCATGTAACGAGTTTTTCTGCTGAAGTGCAAGCCATGTGCACATGTTTTAAAGCGCAATATGTACTGTGCAGCAAGCAGCAGGTCTGGCTCGCCCACATCTCGGCTGAGCTATGCTACATACTCGGCTACGCACACGGATGGCACAGGGCGCGTGCGCCGAAAATCTGGCATTCCCACACCAGTGGGCACAAGCCGTGAAGGAAGCCCCACTCGGCCCACTGCAACAACCCCTGGTATGGCAGGAAGTGAGTAGCATGTTCTCACATCTAAAGAAATTTCACTGCTGTGACATATTTTGCATGTGAACATATGAGCAGCCCGCTTGCTCATAGTAAACACCAGCATATAATGAGGGCACTAGAACATTCCAGCCTGCAGAATTCACTTGTTCTGACGGTATGAACTCCAAGCAGCTCTTCAAATGGTCATGAAATGTGTATGTAGGCCCAACATGTATATTCAGTTACAGAAAGGACAACTTTGTTTTTGTTTTGTTTTTTGCCCCGCCATGGTTATGGCACTCGGCTGCAGATCCGAAGGGCGCGGGATTGAATCCTGGCCGTGGCAGCTGCATTTCGATGGAGGCGAAATGTTGAGGCCCGTATGCTGTGCGATGTCAGCGCATGTTAAAGAACCCCAGGTGGTCGAAATTTCCGGAGACCTCCACTACGGCGTCTCTCATAATCAGGGCTGGTTTTGGGACGTTAAACCCCACAAATCAATCAACTTTGTTTTTCTTTTAATATAGGTAATTTTTTTATTTAACAAATTGATTCTCGCTATGTGCTAGTACTTATGCAGTATGTGGTCATGTGGTCTGAAAATTTAACATATGCTTCATAAATGGCAGCCTTGTTTGAATAATGGCATGTCTGAGCCTGGCAGTATTGAGACTTTTGACAATGCTGACATCGACGCATTGACAATCACAGATCAGCACTTGCAATGATGGTCTTGTAACAAGCATGGGCGTGTGTAATAATTTGAGCTCTTCAGCTGTGGTGGACATGTCAACTGCTAAGTTAAGTCAACTGCCCACTGACATTCTACATCATCAAAAGCCTTCGATTCATATGCAGGTCTATTACCTGCAATTTCTATTAAAGTGTGCAGTGTATCTTGCTTCATTGCTACCTTTTTGTTGCTTCCAGTGTATGAGCGCCGTCTTAGCGGAAGCACAAGGCGCCCTTTCGTTGGTGCTGGAGACCGGTATCACCCTACTACCATCACAAGTGAGCTTGCAATAAAATTTAATAGTTACAGCTCTGCAGTCGTAGACCATGTAGGCTTTTAAGCTTGGAAAAGGTATTTCGAATGTTTAGCTTCCGAATGTAAGCTGTATTGATTGTGCACTTGAAAGTTTAGAAGCAGGCTTTAGCATGGTTATGGGCCACTTGGGGCTTGCTGGATAGCCTGTCAAGCAGTGTTGTCTTAATTGTGGACAGCAGCAGTATGATCACTTGATTCAGGCAACAAGTAGCACAGTGTTCTACTTCAGTGATGTGTGTACCTTTGCCTGTTATTCATGCTTTCTAGGCAGTCTGCAGGTACTGCAGTGGGAAATAGCTAGTTCACACTGTAGTTCCTGCAGATCACGCGTGAGGGGCTGGTTTTAAGTAGACACCATTGCCTCTCTTTGGCTAACATCTCCAATTTGAAGTACGCATGGAAGACACAGCTTCAAAAGTATGAAGCCAAAATCTGCAAAAGCATGTCTGCAATTGACCAGTTTGCAAGAAAACTAAGTTCGCTTTCCTGCAGGGATATTTTCCAACCAAAAATTCTTGTCCGCAGGTCGCTTTCCTGCTCTGAGCGTGTTCACACCTACAAATTCCAGCGTACGTGCATGAGCACTGCAACAATGTGCTGGCTCATGTAACAAGCTCTGCGATGTACGAAGAGAGGGACAGAAACGAAATGCAGGGACTGGTGCTGTGGACGAGAGTATTGGTTTCTGTGGGCTAGAGTTTTTGGTTTGGAAAGCCAACTTATAGATTTTTGCATATGGTTAATTTGTTATTGCATTAAGTGGCTTTCATCATTTGCAGTCCACTTATATATCCAGCAAATGTCGTTTCACCATAATGTGCATGTTTTCCTCCCTGTGATTGCCCTTTGCAATAAGGCGAGAGTGCTAGCACTGTTTACTTATATAATGAGACTTCACTGAAGTAGAAGTATAGAGTAGTTAGGCCTTATATAAATTGCCAAAGATGGCAGTGATCTGTTTAAATTTAGTATTAGATAGTTATTTTTATTCTTAGTGGACATAGTACTTTGCAAGAACAAATCTTAGGGCAATTAGTTTTGTTTAGTATAATGCCATTATATTTCCTGCTCCTCTGCATACTTTCAATGTCTCCTTGTGTCCTGTTCCATCTCTTGTGAAAATTAGCCGGTGCTCCGTTGATGGCTCAGCAGATACTGCAACAGAGCAAAGAAGCCGAGGCTGCTGTAGCGGATGCTTTGGAATGTTGGGTAAGCAAGTGAGATCACCTCTCATTCTCTTCCATTGCATAGGACATGGTGCACTGTAATTTCTAAGTAATGGATGGTCAAACCATGATATAACGAATGCAGATACAACGAATCAAATGAAAAATAGTATTGCTACTAAAACAGTGTTGTTATCCATTTATAACAAATTATTGGATATAAGAAGGCTATTTCTATATCATATTGACCTTGTTATAACCGTATAAGGTTTGACTGTACTAGGTATGTATCACTTTTTGTATTCGTATTGTGCACGTTGCATATTGCACTGTAAGTTAAGACTTGCTTTTCAGGTGCATGCTTGCCTTTTTAATGTGTTAATTAATGAGCAAAATAGCCTGACACTGTCATACTGGTTTAGGACAGCCTTTCCACTTAGAACTCAAGCTTTCAAAAATGAGAAGTACACATCTGTGAACTGTTGATAAGTTTGTATATTGGGCAAAGGAACCTCACTAGGGCCTGCACACCTTCATTTTTTTTTTTTTTCTACCAATTTTCGTACATATGAGCATATTGATTGATTTGATTGATTTCTGTGGTTTTACATCGTAAAACCACGATGTGCTTGTCAGAGATGCTGTAGTGGAGGGCTCCGGAAATTTCGACCACCTGGGGCTCTTTAATGTGCAAACGTGGGCATTTTCATGCTGATGTGATGGCACACATGAGGGTATAGCACAATGCATCTTTAGAAAATTGGGACAGCATAACAGATGCGTGGTTTTAAAGGAAAGTTTCAGCTTTGCTCCAGTGAGTATTCTAAGCTGGGCTTGCAATTCTCCTCTGCAGAACACGCCTCCAAGGAAGAACCGGTACAACGCCTTCGATGATCAGTCGGATGAAAGCGAAACGTCCAGTGTCTGCTCGGACCGCTCGTTCAGTTCCTACAATAGAGGCGGTTACGAGGTGGGCACTTGCGTGGTTTTTCACTTGCACATGCTTTATCCTGCTTGGTGTTATGGTCCACTTGATGCTTGAAATCACTCTTCTAAAATAATATGCTAAATTACTTAATCACTTGATACGACTGGTGCATTAATTCCACAAAAAGGAATTCACAAAAAGTGTGTTGTAGGTTTATTTGTCCTGCTTTGTTCATAAAATTTTTTAATGCAGTGTTATGTGATACCTCTTTAGTGAGTACTTCTAAAAAAAATAGTTCTTATATTTGTGTAAATGCAGTGCATAGTAAGAATTGCTTACTTTAAGGGCTCCTGTCTGCAAATTCCTACATTATGTTTTTGCACAGGGTAACCAGTTTGTGTGCCTTGAATTCAATGTCTCTAGAACAAGTAGTTCCAGGATGTTGTTCTTATTAACACAACCTCCTTTCCCAACAATGAAAAACGGCACTTCATTTTCCATCTTTTTTATGATAGGTAACACAACACATCTTAAACTAATACTTGTTTCTACTGTTTTCCCCAGGACCATAACTAGTATGGAGGGACCTTATCCTGCATAACATTGACCCTTGTAAGGGCTGGACCTTTTTCAGTTCTGATGAGATGTGTTCCTTACACGTGACTGAGCTATGCAGCATAGCTTGTTCCTATATCTGAGTATGAAATTCGCCATTATCCCCCTTGCCCGTCCACCAGCACAAGAGCAAATGTTTTCATAATGGTATTATTGCTTGATATGCACCGCATATTTGGCTGTTCTTTCTCACTGTCGCTGCTGCTTTCACTTGACTCATGAGCACACTTGTGGACAATGTCTTTGGTGTCATCCAGGGTGTTGGATATATGTCACTTCAAAACTCTTCATGAAGACTGCCAGTTACACTGAACGCTCTGTGCTAATCCACGAACAAATGAGTGGCAATGATGGCCTCAAGATTCTCCCACACAGTTTGATTTCGTGGCTGCCCTCTATGGGCACCTTAATTCATTTTTAAAAGGCCATTGAAAGACACGTTCATATTTAGAGGCATGATAGGGAGATTGGGTAAGCAGCGGTAAAGTAGGCAGATGTCCATGCAGATGTGATGGGTGCACCTCCTCAAAACGAAACATCACCTTTATGTTCCTTCTAATGACCAATTCATGAACATGCAATTAAATGTGATGGGGTTCTCAAAGAACAACTTATCAGTCATAACTGATATAAATCTACCTCTTTGCTTTACTTTCCCTATAAAGTAAGGATCCTAAGAAAAGAAAACTGACCTTCACACAATATTGTGTCATTGCAGGGCCACATCCCAGTGCAAGATGTGCCAACCATCCTGAAGCATCTTTCCAGCATCCACTGGTCAGACCGCAAAGAGGGCTTGCTGGGCCTGCTGTCAGTGCTGCGGTCGGGGCGCACCCTCTCTCTGCCTGACCTCAAGAAAGTCACTGACATGTTCACCAAGATGTTCATGGACCCTCACACCAAGGTGTGCATGGTGGCTTTACTCCCATTGGCTTTCCTTGGCTGGCTTTCCTTGTTTTAGCAGCATTGTTAAATACTTGCCCTTTGGCGTCCCCGCATCCATAACACGCTTTTGAACATGGTGTCCAGATGGTAGCATCACAGTGGCAAGTGAATTTGGATGTGTCAAGTGGAATTGTGATGTGATTGGTTGTGATCAAGTGCAGCAATAGTTATTCTTTGCAACATCATTGTGCCTAAGTATTGCCCACGGCTGATATGAACTCGGATGAGGGCGCAATAAGTGGCGTGCGTATGTATATGCACAGAGTTCTAAGGGAGGGTTGCAACAAAGCTTCAGTTCTAAGGGAGAGTAAGTGGGTGTCAGAAGAGGCCATCTTGTAGTTGGTCCTGCGCTCTCCACGATTACAAGCGGCCCACCATGCCATAGTAGGTGCAGAAATTTTTGCTGATTTACATTTTCCTTTTGATATTTTGATCCACCTAAGGGGCTAAGCTTTGTTGAAATTGAAATTTGACGAATATTCCAAAGGCTCTTGCTTCTTGGCCCAGGTGTTCACTCTCTTCTTGGAGGCCTTAGGGGAGCTGATCCACGTTCACAGCGCGGACTTGCATAGCTGGTTGTATGTTTTGCTCACCCGCCTCTTCATCAAGACCGGGACAGACCTTTTGAGCTCATTACAAATGAAGATTCAGAAGATCCTCTCCATAATCCGGTAATAACCCTACACTTGCTTTCTTGCTTTTTGTTTGATGTGCATTTAAGTGTTTTCAATGTACAAACAAACCTGATTACTCGAACTCTCATAAATCCAGTTATCCTTTATATTGAACCATTTTCAAACACTGTGTTAATGTACAAGAACATCTACAGCTACATCGAATAAAATAGGCGAATCACTCCATATATAGATCATCGGGCAGTGTGAAACGCCCAAGGAAGTAGGCTTTTTCTTTAGAAAGAAGGCTTTCCCGTGTGTAATGGAGGGAACAAGTGGTGTGATTAGGTGGGAGCCATGTGAAGCATGTACAAAACTAACAATTGCCATCACATGGTTTCTGCCGATGATTCTTTGTTGTGATGGCCTTTGTGCCCCATCATCTTTTTTTTTTTTTTTTTTCGGTGCGTTTGCATGTGGAGTGTTCACCGTTCTCCGCTCCCATTGCTGCCGTAATACAGAACTTCCAGTGCATACCAAACATGCGGCTGCTGTTGTAGACTTGACATTCCAAGCCTATAATAGTGTCATTATGGAAATGAAATGTTGCACGTAGCAATAAAAAGAGCCAGGCCTGCGCAGAATTGCAGGACAGTGACAGCACAAGCTGGAGGAGCGACCTTCTTAGAGGCCATTGCAAACGTTTGGGGAAACTAGTGCAAGTACAGGTGGTAGGTATCCCCCGCACCATAATTCAGTGGTTTGGGCTTCTTTCTGCACAGCGGTCCGTTGTGCCTAACATTGCCTTGCAGCAGCCGCGCGCATAACTCCGCGGTTCACTTCTTCAGCAGCTGTCCACACCTTGTGGGGCGGCGCCATCAGGTATATCGAAGAGCCAAGTCGGGTTGCTGTCGAGGCTGCACATGTCTCCTGTCGCATGACGCGTGCCATAATAGCGACAAAACTGCTTCACGAGGCAGCGCTTCGCAATACTGATGGGCTGCCACCGGTGTCCTGTAACCGGTGGTGGTGCCGGACAAGCTACGATGCCAAAAACGGCCATTGTTGTGATCTCATAACAGGTTACGTTGTAAAATGCAGAATGACTAGTATTTTTCTTTAGTTTGGCTTTCCCATCATACGGTATTATATGCAGTGAAGCATTCTCAGAATTGGAAGGGGCTTTCACAGGACACCACACATTTTACTTGGTGTGTGCTTGTAATGAATTATGCCCGCATAAAATCATTTTGAGTATCATTAAACTGGCCAACGTGCAAAAATGTTGATGTCAATCAAAGCTCCACAGGATGTTACTGAGGTTCTAATAAACTAAAGAACTTACCTGCTTCTTTTTTCACTTGCATGACTGGGAATTCTCTCCAGGTTATGTCGAATGATACAATATATTGTATTAAGTACCGCCTTTTGCAAGTTCGATATCTGTGGGTTTGACTTTTTTTTTTTTTTTTTTGTTACTGAGCGATTGTGTTACTGATATATGAATTAACCAGAAACTTTGCTTGAACTGTCTGCTCTGTAAGAAGTGTTGTCGTGAAAACGCACTTTGCATTGTTGCCGGGTCATTATGAAGTGTTGTGGACATTAATTGAACATTTGTGCCTTTGGAATCTGATTAGGCAAGTGTAAACTGAAGTATACTAATTAGCCACTCAATAATTGATATATAATTGTTTTTCTAGGCTTTTTCGGTTTAGTTCTCTTCAAGATAGACATTTCAAAAGATGCACATGCTTTTGGTTGTACGCAATGTCACACATTAGGCTGTACTTTCAGCAGTGATGCAGTGCAAAACAGTGCTTAGTTTGTAATGTAGCCGTGCAGGTTATAACTTAGGCACTGCTTTATGGGTGCATTATGGGCACGCACGTTGTGCATTCAGGTATTGCACAGAAATCTTAAGAAAATTAAATGAGACAAAAGTGTGATGGAAAAGAAATTAAAGCAGAACAGACTTGCCACAGGTTCATGTTCGTGGAAATATATGTTGAACACAGACATTTCATAACTCTGATTAAATCATTTGTTGTTTATTTTCGTTCTCTTTGCAGAGACTGCTTTCCACATGGCGATCAATATCAAGCAGTAGTACGGTACATCACTGATCCAACGCAGACGCCAAACATCAAGGTTTGATTCACTTTCTTTACTGTGTCCATGGCTAACTTTTAAACGCGTGTTCAATTCTAACAGTTCCTGGCACAATTCACGCATCTGCGTAAGCATTTTGGGGATTGTTGCTGGATTTAATGTTAAATTTGTTGTCTCTTTTGCGTGGTTAAGTTCCTCTGTTAAGTTCTTTCCCTGCGAAGTTCTTTTCCTGTAAAAAGTGGTTGTCATGCTGGCATTAACAATGTGAATTTCAACCCAAGATATTGGCAGGAACGGAGTAGCAGTTAGCATGTAATCCTGAAAGTCGTAGAAAAAGGACTTTGGGTAGTGTGCTGTCCTGTAAAAATTTCCAGCTTCCCCTCTCTTGATATCGCACTGCACTTTTTGCTACAGTTAAAAACATGTCAATTGCATCTACGTGAGAACGTTGCAAAAAAAAAAAAAGTGCAGTTCTGCAAGGACTACCTAAGTGACTCTTCCATCAAATGGTTCCTAATTAAGGTTGAAAAAAATGGAAGGGGTCTGTACATGTGCATATTTGCTGTCCGTCCCAGCTTACCACTTAAGGGGGGACACTGCGCTTTGGAAATATTTTTTTATTATTTGGAGTATTTAACTGAAATTTTCAGAGTTAATGCAGCTTTAACTGCCCTTTTCAACAATGTAATCATTTCTGTTCTGTGAGGAATAGGTTTTACATTACATTGAAAATTAATTAATTTTATTGAGGCCTAATTAGCTAATTAACCACAGTCCTCACAATAAAAATCAGCCCAGAGAATCAAGTGACGATATTAACAGTGTGTCAAGAAGCATAAGTCATCATTTTAGGCCATTTCCAAGAAAAGCTACAGACTGTTGAACATGACACAATGAATGTCCTCGTTGATACTTGAAACAAAAGCTTCATTTAGAAAAGTTCCGTAGCACAGTATTATAAAATTTACTTTACGACAAGCCACTTCTATTCATCTTCCAGTAAAAAAAAAGTCACAGTGATAACCCTTGTAGAACAAAAGATATTGCTCCTCCAACACAGGGAGGTCATGAATATTTTCATTTTGAGAAATTGAGGAAAAACGTTCAATTTTTTGCCCTATACCTATGGGCCTGATGTGTGGTGTAGGTTCTTTAAAGCAAGTAATTAAAATTTTGCTATGAAAATTTGTGAGTAGGTGCAGAATGACTCTAGGAACATGAATATTTCATCAGCAAAAACTCGATTTTTTGTCCAATTTTTAGTCCGGAAGAGCCACGTCCCCCCTAAAGCTTTGCTGGTGCATTCTTTTCATTCACACAGCTTGGCGCAGCATAGCATGTCAGTTGCACTTGTCTCTGCTTTAAGCTGCACGTCACATTTTAATCTGTAGCTGCACTCTTTACAACGTCTCCTCCCAGGTGAAGATCACAATTCTGCGATACCTGATGTCTCTGCTCCAAGCAATGGACTCTGGGGACTTGCTGGTCAACACTCCAGAGACGCACTCGATGGTCGCAAAGATATTTTCCTGGATCCGTGATCAGAAGAGTCCTGAGCTTAAGAGGGTCAGTGAGCCCTGCATGTGGTATTTTTTTTTTTTATCTCTTCTGTGTATTCTAAGACCGTGTTTGCTAAAGACACTTCCTGCAACCATACCATCACAGTCAATGACAACTTCTTGGGCAGTATTTCTTATATTGGAGCTTTCACTGTCACTGCAGTCCTCTTATAGTGATTTCAAGGAAGAATTTGCTGTAAGCAATGATCGCTCTTTCTTGACTGTCATAGAGGAGGCTGTTAAACGTACTTTTGTAGCTCCAGACTGAAATTTTTCACTTGCACTGAAAAAGAGAAATTGCAGGACATATGCTTTGAAAAACAACCTGTAGATTTAACGAAAGGGAAGGGGTCAAGGGCTCGTTCTTTATTTGTTAGAAACAAGTTAATGAGCAAACAAGTTAATGGCTTCATTGTCTGTTTGCCCATTAACCTGTAGATTTGACATGCATAGTAAATTTCTCAGGCATTAAATGCACTAAAGTAGTTGGAGATGGCAATTACTTGCGTGGCAATTACTTTCACTACCGCCATGTGAACCACATATGGCAGTAGTAGTTTCTTTCATTTTGGCCATTGGCACACAGGCTGCTCACGCCTTCAGAGTTATGATCATGTCGCCATCGACCATGGCTACCACAGTTTCATTCAGTCTATGCAACATTCAGTAGTTTCATTCTGAGCTTGTGCAATGAAAGTATCAATCCGTGTATCTATGCTCACGCAGTGTCACAAAACTTGAACATGATGGCAACTGTTGTAGATGAGCGATTCTGCACATGCTGGCATCAAACTAGCAGTCTACACTATGATGGATGTATGCCGGATAGTTTACTGGCAAAGGGTTATCGACATGTGCACGTTATGGTGTTGATGGTGACAGTAGTGAGGTGACAGTAGCAAGGAGACATTTGAGATGAATTGGGACACAGGGGTCTTTCACCACCATTGCACTGGGAATGTAGTTGTAATATGACATGAATGGCAGCGTTTACATTGCTTTTGTGCAAAATAAGAACCAAGTTTGAAATTTATTCAGCAAGGAAAAGTGCATCGGTGTGGTAGACAGGTCTATATTCTTGCTATTCTCAAATGATTTGGACATTTTTTCCTGACCTGTGAGCCCAAGTCAACAATATATTTTAATCCCTGTGGCATCATTACAAGTGCCAGCAGTGATTTTGCCTAATTTATCCTTTTTCTCTGTTGATAGCATGCCCAGGAAGTTGTTGTGTCCATATTCAAGCTGAGGCCAGCAGAAATCAATGGGCTACTTAGCAGGCTTGACCCCGACAATCAGGTAAACAGCTTGGCTTGTCATTTTTTGTGCTGTGTCTGCAACTTTCATGCTTTTTTTTTTTTCCACTGAGTGGCTCATTCGTTCAGGCACATAGAGACTTGAATTAAGGGGAGATACTCCTCGAAGAAGGTTTTTCTTTAATCCTTGGCCTAGAACTCTGAAATTTTTGGCAAAAGTAGACTTTTTGACGCTGATTTCAAAACTGCAATTACTTTTATTGTAGCTGTGATGGTTCTTGAGTTAGAACAGCTGTGATAACAAGATATTAGGTCTTTTGTGCACACATTTTAGCTTATTAAAAATTTTCACACAGCATCTCAGTATGGCTCATTCTGCTGCACAGGGGTTGTAGTGTACAGAAAACTACCTAAAATGCTGTCTGCAAACAACGATGATTTCATTGTCGCCTTGGCAACTCCAAGCATCGATTTCGGCACTTTTTAGGCTATTGTGTTGACAGATCATTGTGTTGTCCCCTGCAGTGGAGCTGACCTGCAGATGCTCAGTGACGAAAACTTGATCTAGCATGGTTCCTCAGTATCTTTCAAATTTTTGTTACAAGAGGCCTTGGTTACAAAGGACACGTTTCCATGTTCCCATAAGCGTCTGTTATAGCAAGGTTTTTCCTTGTGTTTACTGGCATACCAGACCTGCTAAAATGTTCCTATTATTATGAAAAACACAATGTTTGGTTTTTATGTTCCCTCCGCATTAAGCCCTCGACACTCAGCAGAGATCTTGCTACCGAGCACTATGTCTAAGAGACGCCGCATGCCTGCACTATGGCCCAACGGAATGTAGCACAAACATGCTTGACAGGCATTAGCATCACTAAGCACCTTTTTCATGTGTATGTGGCCAAAGCACTGTAAGGACTATGTGGGGGAAACTGCAACCGCAGGCGTGAGGGATGGTGCCACTTTTGGTAGAGCCAACGTCATCATAGACATGGAGCGGTGCGGGCAACACTGGGGAAGTGCGAATACAGTGTACGTCCATTGGGATGTTGTGTGTACGCTTTGTTCCTGACAGAACTTGCATAGGAAGGTGCCAAAGCCCGCAATAAGTACTGCAAATACAGTTCAGCATATAAAAACTCAAACCATGCTTGATATAAAGGCAATGTTACTTTCTTGCATATGTGGGGGTCTTGCTTGTTTGCTTTCATATGTTGTCCACGCATAATCGCTGTCGCGTTCACCTACCATTCTGTGCAGCCCTTGTTGTGTGTATGACTGCATTGGCAAAGATTCTGATCAAAAATGTTTTATGGCATTTCCAATGTCGCCATTCCGCGATCATGCACTGGCCTGTAACCTTACCGTTACACTGCAGAAAACAGGTACCTAAAAATGGGTATCGGTTCCTTTAAGCAGTTTTTGTACTTTTGTTGTCACCAGGCTTTGCATACTTATCGCTTTGTACATGAAGGGTCAGTAACAAGCCTCTACTTTTTTCCGCACCTCCCAAATAAATTGGATTATTTGTAGAGAAGGGTGCTGCGGTCACATGTGGATATCCCATAACAGCACTTGACGCACACGCTCTATTTCAAATAACATTCCCATGCGTCTCTGCAGTGCTTGACCAGATCCCTTCGCTTGCCAAGTGACATAGCTTTTTCCATCGGGGATGTTGTTGTAGCACTGAGCTCAGCCTTTAGTCTAAAGCAGCACTACGGAACTGTGCTGGCAGCAGGGATGCAGTTTGGCTGCACACGTATCACTGAGTAGCAGTGATTCGCTGACCTATTGTGTTGCTGAAGTGTCCCCGACCATGGCAACGGGCTATGTCTACCTGAGCAAGAGACCAGCTGAAGCGGCCATTGAAGGGTTATGTCCTGTGTAACTTCGGTTTTGCAGCACTTGTTCGCAGCGTCTCTCATAATCAGAGCTGGTTTTGGGACGTTAAACCCCACATAACAACAACACTTGTTCGCAAAATTCTTGCGGCATTATGTTCATGTCGTACAAGCATGAGCTTATTTCACCCAAAAAAAGTTTTGGACTTCAGATTTGTTTACTGATCCTTTAATAAAACAGGTGACTGCTTAGTAATGTTGCGTCGAGAGTTGTAATTGGTGTGCTTATTTTCTTCTTCACAGGCTCTTGCAATGGGTCTTATTCAGTCTTACATGCGCGGTCGTACTGATGACAGTGAGCTGCGAACGCCTAGCCCCATCATGGCACATGTCCATTCTCCCATCACCAGTACGCCAAAGTAAGTGTAGCGTCATCAAACTGGTGATGCACAATGCATGTTCAAACACTCATTCTGTTTCTGAAAGGCATTGATGGCCTCTGTTGGAATGCAGCTATGCTTGGCTCCAGGGGGAGCAAATTATCTTCCTGTTCAAGTGCTTTTGTTTAATTAACACAGTAGCCAGTTCATTATTGGTGCCCACTCTCATGTGAGCATACTGCTTTACTATGTCTTGCATTCCCTCTGCCTAAATGCTAAATTTTCAGGCCTTGCCCACATTTGATGTGGCTGTTCTAGTATTTCTCGAGTCAACCCCACTTAATGTATATTTTTTCCAACACTGCAGCAGCTGAACTTTTCCAAATGAACTGTTCTTTATGGAAATACTTGTTCCGAATGTATCCAAAGGATGCATTACATTTTCCAGTTTGGATCCAGCAGTCGGGAAGTCGTGAAGGCAAATACTAGCAGAAAGCCATTGGGGCCAGAGTGTTCATTTATTTGTTCAAAAGTGTCATTGTTTTGTGCTGATTTCTATTGACTGCATAGCATAGGACACTGCCATAGGAGGTCCTGCTGCTCTTCAATTTACTATTTCAATTGCTCATGCCAAAGTAGATGAGTTGATGTGATGTACCGTATTTACCCACATAATTTGCGCCCTGGCATAATTTGCGCACCCCTGATATTTGTCTTGTTTTAGTGAGACAGTGAAAAAACAAGTGTACTACATGTCCCCTAATTGATATTTTGGCTGAAATGTAGCCTTAATGGATAGGAAACTTGGTGGATGTGGAGAATAACTTGTGTTGGTTCTGAAAATGTGTATTTTCCAAAAATTGGATTTTTTGATGATCCTTTTGGTCTAGAGATCCTTAACAGAATGCAAAAACAAAGGGATCCAGAGAGCTTTAAATTACTATAATTAGTGATTCTCACTTGCTTAGAGTGGTAGTTTGCATCTCTAAGGATCATGTTTTCCAGCTGGTATGCCCGAACCTGACTTTGCCTGGAACTTCAGGGAACAGCCCTTTGGAGCAACAAGGCAACTGTTGCGTTTGCGGTTGCGTTTGCGTTGTTGCGGCAAAATA
Source organism: Hyalomma asiaticum (assembly GCA_013339685.2). Taxonomy (NCBI): domain Eukaryota; kingdom Metazoa; phylum Arthropoda; class Arachnida; order Ixodida; family Ixodidae; genus Hyalomma; species Hyalomma asiaticum. The sequence goes on from CM023485.1 coordinate 38,403,567, forward strand.
TGCTATATCTCGTGATAAGGGGCCTATTCCCGCAAGTAGTATGGTTCACCGCATAACAATCATGTGCTGTGGCAAAGCCAGCACTTGCATCTTGGGGTGAAGCTGGCACTCGTGTGCTTCGCCAAAGCTGCCACTCACGTACAGCAATGAAGCTAACACTTGCATCTTGGGCATATGTGCACTGCTCTGTTAGATTAATTAGGACTTGACTGTTCTTTTTTTCAAGAGATCACATATGGGAGTACGCTGGTCATACAATAAGTTTTTTTTTTCTTTTACTCATGTTTAGCAGAACATTTCTAATTTAACATAGTAATATTGAAGAAATATTTTTGAGAGAAAAATATTCAATTCGATTTGCATTCAAATATAAGTATTCGAATTTGCATTGGACTCAAAATTTTGGATTTGCACAGCTCTACTATCAAGTTTTCGAAACAGGCAAGCAGCATCAGTGTACAAGTCACAGGAGCTACAGCAAACCAGTGGTCCACGTACATCGCAAATTCCTTCAAACCGGCATTTATTTTGTTCTTGCGCCATCACGATGCGCTGACACTGCAAAAGACCACAAGACATGCTACCTGCATGTGACTGTTTCAGTCAGGGAAGTCTCCTCCGTAGGCGCGCATTTCAGCCCCATGTGAGGCGTACCGTGGACCATACTTTTTTTGCACTGGCAGCAATGAGGCTGGCATGCTTCACGTAAATATTATCTCTATGCGACATTGCATTGTCCCCAAAGGGTCGTTGCTTGCCCAGATTTGCCGTAGAATCTCTCTTGGCAATTGCCACATGGCAGCCAAAATCTTCTAATTAACCGGTCTAGTCCATGCCACCATTTAAGTTATCCAGTTAAATTTACGCAGGAAAATGTAGAGAGAGAGAAGTAGGCTTTATTTATACATGCCGGCTGTTGGCCTCAGATAGCGGCAATTGTTCAAAAGAAGCAGGATTTCGACATAACAGAATTCATATTATCAACAGTTTTAGTGTAGTTCTGGTAGTGAAAAATGCGGCTTGCCCACAAGGTTCGCACTTTTTATCCTGCCAGTATTGACAAGTGCACTTGCAAGTACAACACTGTATTAAATGAGGCTTCATTATGTTTGCATTCCACTGTGCGGAGTCTGAGTACTGTGTCCATGCATACCCTCAGCAGGAGCAGCCGGAGCAGCGGGAGTCGATCGAGCACACCACTGCAGCGTTCTCTGGAGGAAGAGGAGGACAACACCGAGAACCTGAACCCGGATGAGCTCTACAGCTCACTGCTGCGCCGCACCACGGCCCAGATCCACCGGCTGGCGTTGGACCCAGGTCGAGGGACGGACTTGGTGGACTCCACCACGACTCCCACCTCCCGGGGTGCCGAGCTGCTGCTGCCCCCATTGAGTGGAGGAAGCTTCAGACAACGGCTGGCACCCCAGAACTGGGAGGAGCCATGTACTTTCTCGCAGCAACAGCGTCTGACTGGCAGCCGAGAGGCCTCGCCCGTCAAGCGCATGGGCAGCTGGGAATATGTGAGTGTCAATCTGAATGAGTTTCGCTAAGTCGCTGGTGCCTGTGGTATTGTGCATCTCAGCTAGATGTCCCGAGCTCTGTCCTGGATCTCACGGTGACATATTAAGGAATGCAATATGGAAATGCACTTAGTGCTCAAATTTATGTGCATGTTTGTGATGAAACTGAAAATTGTGGCCTTGCTTTCAATGTTCATTGCTTGATGTTGCACTGCTTGTTAATATTAAAAACGGTAGCTTATGATTGATAAAGGAAAACTTGAGGCTGTCAAGGACAAGTGGCCAAGTGTGTGTGTGTGTGTTTCCTCCTCTTTTTGGAAGAAATGAAAGCACAAGGTGCACTCCTTTGGCTCATTGTGTACATTTTTCCTTAAATAGAGGTTGGTCTACCAGGTAGTGAGGTTCATGGATCATTTCTGTGCTCACTAAGACATGTCCACTGAAAATGTTTTTCTATGATATGGCAAACTTCGAATTGACAGCATCATAGCCATATTCACACCCTGCTACGCAATGTTCTCACCCCTGTAGAACAACAAATGGCTGAGTAAAATACCAGTTTTGTTATGCTCTACTGAAAAAAAAAAAAAAAACGGAAAGACTAAAGCAAAATGTGCAAACTGTGTTTTGTCATGCAGAAATACATTAAGTGTTTAAATTTAGTACCAGTTGCAAAAGATAGTCGATTTGAGAATTCTCCAAGTTTTCACCAGCATGCAATTTGTGGCCGTCACAAGGCGCTGCGTTTCACACAGGAAGAGCTCGGCAGATCAGTATTGCTGAAGCTTTTGTGGTCAGGATTTACAAGATTTACAAAAGATTTTCAGTTGACATGTAAATCATGCTGGTTTGTCTCTATAGTAGGAGAAAAGAAAGGTGTTTGTGTATCATGCTTTTTTTTTTGCACTAATATTGCTGCATTACTATTTTTAACTGCTTGCATCTAGCCTCAATAAGGTGTGTTAACCTGTCATATTCTTCTTATTTTAACAGGATGGTGAAACTGGTATGCATCGGATCAGGCGAACTTCACTAGATGGTGGTGTTGGCAAAAATGGTATGGCTGTGCCAATTTCTGCTTTGAATTCTTTGCTGATTTGTGCCAACTTGTCTAGCTATGTAGGATTGTTACATCCCTTCCACACCTGTGAAAGGGGTGAAGCAGCACAAGGAAACTGAGCAGCCACTAAGTGCATCATATTGATGTCACGAGGTGCTGCCACATCAAATGAGCACTTGCATTTACTTTAAGACTGCATTAAAATATGTTCAAGGCCACGTTTGCGACTAATACTTCGTCGATAACATGTATATAAGCAGTAAAATGAAACAAAACAAACACATTGAGTTTGAAATTTTAGGGCCTAGGTTTCTTCAGTGTTCGAACTAGTAGTTAAGTCGGCAAATGCATGTATAAACAAGTGTTTGTTTCTTTCAGAACAAGACACCCTCAACAACATCTTTGCCATCCTACAAAACTCCAACAGCAGGTATGCATTGTTGACTCTAAAGAATAGTGTTTTAAATGTCACATTATATAGTGAGTTATTAGGGTATGTTTTGTTGAATTCTATTGGATTTAATTAAATGCAGTGGTTCTTTTTTTGAGGATCTAATGACTGCTGGTACTTTGCAAAAATATAAACTGCAGTAATAAGACAAAATTCCGCAAATGGAATCTCCTAAAGAAATGTTTGTTGGACTGAAGATTGCACAGAAGCATGAGTGGACCATATGTGGTCTCATAGTTGGGGTACTTGGCAATCATAACACAGTTTTTAAGGTTTCCGAGTGTCCAAACCAGAGAAGGAATTGATTGGAGTTTTAGGTATTAATCAATTTGTAACTAACCGCATTAGGATTGATACTCAAAAAAATAACGGAAGATGCTACTGCGGGGGACTGCTGTCTCCAATGTATCATTGTTCGGTCACAATGGTACGAAGCAATAGGTAAGTTAACCATTGATAATGGTGACAAGCTAATGATATGCCATAAAAATTTCTATGGTATTACGCAAATGTGCCAAGAAGCTGTTGTTAATATATAAAATACCTTTCATAGTATAAACTAGAAGAGAAGCTCAGGGAAAGATGGAGGCTTGAATCAATGAACAGATCGCTAAAAAGATTTAAATCAGGGAATGTTTCAGGAGCCAACGTTTCGACAAGTCTTCGTAAGGACACCGACTGTCTTCTCCAGCGTTCGTTTATGTACGTCATTGCACGCTCTCCCTTGTTCACAAAAGGAGAGAAGAGCGGCATGTGAGATTATTTTCAGTTGACATGTAGATCATGCTGGTTTGTCTCTATAGTAGGAGAAAAGAAAGGTGTTTGTTTATCGGGCTTCTTTTTTGCAGCAATATTAGTGCAAAAAGAAGCGTGATACACAAACACCTTTCTTTTCTCCTACTATAGAGAGCAGATATTATATCCGTGTAAATGTTATATTCGCACGTACCATTCTTCTCCTCTCCTTCTGCGGACGGGGAAGAGCGTGCAATGGCGTACATAAACGAACGCTTAAGGAAGCAGTCGCTGTCCTGACGAAGACTAGTCCACTTGTCAAAATGTTGGCTCCTGCGACATTCCCTGTTCTAAATCGTTTTTAGTGATCTGTTCATCCATTCATAGTATAAGTGATAGTAAACTGCCTTGCCCCTTAGCTAGCACATGGTGTAAGGCATGCAAGAAAATTCATTGACATTGTTTCTATGGTAAACCTGCGGTACATCAGGTGATCTGATTCTCGATGGTGAGTTACTTATTTAATGACTAAGTTGACTCGTGTAAATTGCCAATTGCCCCCTCCCATCCTCTTTCTCCTTGTGTGATCACAGGTCAGAAAAAGACTGACTTGCAGTACATGTTTTGGTTTTGATTGTCAGTCGAGCCCCCAACTTTGCTCAGTTTCAACTAAATGAGTCAACTTACAACTGTGTGAATATTATATTCGTTGCACCAAAGCTGAGTAGGTGTTTCAAAAATGCAAGAGGCTGTGGATCATGTAAACAACTGCCTTCAAGCTACTTGTCTATAACATTGACATAATAGCGTAATAGATTTATGACAGTAAGTTGTTGTGCAGCAGTAAGTTGACTGGCAAATGACTAGCACTTATGTGAAACTACTTACTTTTGCCAGGCAACAATGGCATTCTACAACCTTCTGGAATGTGCTACAAACTATACTGTTGTGTATAGTGGTTATTTGACCAAATGTCATTTAAATTCATTTTTTAAAATTTCGATGAATTCTCATTCTTTGTATGTATCAGATAAGGCCATTTACCAACATATTTTTAGCTTATCTGCGCAAATAGGAAGAAAACTGCATCCATTATGTAATGGGAGCTAGAAAAAATTCGCGACATGCATAGTTCAAGAATTATTGTTACACTAACTGCTATCTGTTTTACGAGTGGTCTTTACTTATAACTGCAAGCGTGAAAGTGTTTCAGAGCTGCTGTCTCCTGGCTTTACTATGACAAACACCTTTTGCTGCCACTGCAGGACTGAGCATCGCAAGCAGGCCTTGTCTGAGCTCATGCCCCTCACTAAGGATGGCTCACCAGAGCTGTGGGATGAGAACTTCAGGAACGTACTACGGTGCCTTGTGGAGAACCTTGAAGACCAGGTGGTGAGGGCATTTTCTCTATGCATAGTTTGCTTCGAATAACCGGGTACCCTCGCATGCTCCACAGTACTTCTTCAGGCAACGCTGAAGAAATTGCACTGTCTACTTCCGCTCAGCACTTTCTCGTACTCCTTTTCATTCATGCCCAACAGCACCTATCGATTCTTGTGCCAGTGTGCACTAACACTCGGGAAAAGTTGCTCACACTCATAAGTGCTATGCAATAGAGTTTTTACATCCAACAGCGGTGCTAGCATGTCCAGCCTGGTGAAATGCTAAAAGATATGCTGGGGCTGAACTTCAGCAAATGTTAAGTGCTTCACCCTAGATTGGCTGGACCATGTCTGGAAACACTCTGGAGCAAGCCTCAGCGTTTCAGAGACATGCCCTCCTGTCAAGATGCTCTTAGAGTATGGGTGGGATGCATATGCATCTTAATTTCTTTACACCATCAGCAAGCCAATGTGAGTGAAACTGAGCTGTTGCGAGTTACGTAGTGCCCTGTGATCCATGCATGATGCTTATACTTGCATTATTCGCCAGTAACATTTGTTCATACTTACGTTAGCCACCACTCATTGCTGTTCACACCCAAAAAATCACACCTTCTTCACTCTTTCATACTCAATCCCATGGTTGTGAAATCGTGGAGCAGATACGCAGACCTTTGTCTGTAGTGTATGTATGGCTTGAACAAAGGAGTTATATTTTCCGCTCATTGCCAGGAATAATGCACACTGACATTGCCGGTATTGCATCATATGAAAATAGCTTTGATCAATTGTATTGCTATAATTTACACTGTTTGCTGTCTTAAAACATTTTATTATAGGTAATAGTAAAGTATTTTTTAAATAATGTTTTCTGGTGGGACTTGTGTAAGTGTCTTCCTGTAATTCAAGACTGAATGCACAGTGTTTGTTCGTGTGTAGGCATTATAACCTAACCTAAAGTACCAACAAACACTCTTCGACTCCATGTGACAGTAGCCAAAGCAGGCAAATTATTACACCAAAATAAATGTTTCAGCATTAAATGAGCGCACCATTTCAGATTGCAAAAGGTCTAAAAGTTGCCGTGTTTCACGCTAATGGGGGTACTAGTTCAGGCACTGTTTAACTTGGGGCACATTTGTACTGGCATTTAATTACATATCACTGGGCAAAACATGAGAAAAATAAAACATTAACACAACAGAACATGAGTGCACAGCTTTGCTGTATTTGTCTCTCTTTCTTAATATTTTGCACAATTCTAATTATGAACTTGATTACCAGACTGGCTGGCTTAATGTTGACCACTTATGTTGTTCACAGGTACCTGTAAAAGTAGCTGCTTTGAGAGCCTTGGCCGAACTGTTGAAGAGGCAACCACAGCATTTCCACAACTATGCTGAGCTCACCTTGATCAAGATCTTCGGAACTTTCAAGCAGCCCGAGAGAGAGGTTTGTTGCAGTTACTGTTTTTTTTTTACTGTAAAAGTGGTGATTTCATCTGTAATGAGTCAATGGTTGTACCTTGACATCTTTAAAAGTTGGCCAATATGTGGATGTTACGTGGCCACAAAACTAGGCGTCTACCTCAGTTAGACGAGCCTTGTACCCGTGACAGTGCTTGCTATTCCAACTTGTGTATGTCTGTTATGTTTTTGCGACAGGTGAGCCGTGCTGCAGAGCTGTGTTCTATGGAGGCTGCTGCGGCACTACCTCCAGAGCAAACAATGCGGCTGTTGCACTCGCTAATTGGGGAGTCGGATGACCAAGATGTAGTCATTGCTGCAATCAAGGTCATGTCTCGAGTGAGTGAATTTCTACTTTGCACATAAACTGCAGTGCCTTTCTTGCTGCCTAGGGCATATTCTTGTCAGGTGCATCAGATTTTCAAGCTGCCTTTTTTTTTTATAAGTACAAGCCTCGTAATTTTCTAGTACATTACAGGACCCTGACAAAACAAATGTTGCATTTTTGTGTGTGTTCAAAAAATGCATGTGCTAAGGCTGTCTGTCATATCCTCTAAACAAGGGGTCATGCAACTATCTGACATAAATGAAAGGACTATTGAAAAGTTCCATTTTATGAGATTGATGACGCGCTTTTAGTAAGATTTCAACACTACACACGTAACAGATGCAGTAAATGGTAGCAATAAATGAATTCTGCGGGGTAGTCACTTTTCACACCAACAAACCTTAGGACTCTCTCTTATCTACCATGTACATCTCTAAAGCTTCTATGCTTTTGCCTTGCGACAAACAGCTGTGTCGTATGGATAAATGCAACATTGTATAGTGTACATTGTAACGCATGATTGATGCTGTTGCTATGGCATCTTTTCTTTCCAACTGTTAGCAGCTATGTTGCCAAGTTTTTAACACCCCCTTTTTTTCTTATTCTTCTTTGTTTATTGCAGCTTGTGGAAGTGCACCCAAAAAGGATAATTGTAGAACTTCTGCCTCAGATGATGCCAGTTTTGCTGAAGGTAACCCCAAACATTAATCCCTTCATTTTTAACCTTTAGTTTGTGTTGTTAAATGGTGTTGGCTTAGTTTTTCTCCTTAAAGTACTACGGTCGGTCGAATCCCACAATAACGAAATTCCACAACAACGTAATTGTCGCGATCACTGGTGAAAGCCCATAGGATTCAATGCATTTAACATCTCTGAATAACAAAACACTGCTAAGTGGTGATTCTGCAATAACGAAATTGGGCCAGACCTTTGGCAAGTACAGTAAACCCTCATTAAAGACTGTCTACCATCCATGATCGCTCTGCAGTTTTTGTCTCAATGGAAACCGTACCTTTTGAAGTGTCCCAGCATGCAGTCGTTTCTCCAGAAAGCGGAAGATCAGTCTATATTATTAAAACACAATTTTTTCATCTACAAAGTCGCTCCTTTTCAACGTGTCCACAACGATTTTGGAAGCCAGAAACATGTTGTAGACGTCAAGCTTCGGACAGCGCCTGAGCCAGTCTACAAAATCCCTTATCGCGGCGCCCAGGCGGTCACTCGCGTTCTTGGTGGTGTCAACGGCCCAGCAGCCGCTGCTGTATTGTCCGTCTGTTAAGCGATGGCTTATCCGATGCAGTTAATTTTTGCACTTTGTCAGTGAGCTTTTGTGATGAAGTCAGTGGTCACCGGCACAATATCGGAAAGCCATCATGTTGGCTTTACATGGTGGTTATGCTTATATTTTTGTGTATTCAGGTTTCTCGAAACTCCGCTAATCTAGAAATTTTTTCCAGTTTTTATGACTGAGTTTATGGACTTTTACTGTAACTGCGAATTCCAAGTGATTCCTGAGAGAGTTAAACGACGAGTAAACAGGCCCCGACTTATTTTTACACTTTCCCAATAAGCTTGCTCAGTCATAGAGAAGGCAGCGCCAATCACATTTTTCGCCCAACGCTGCGTGCCAAGCGGACACTGTTTCAAAAAAGAGAATTCCTGCACCGCACCTCAGCGCTTCAGTCCTCTTTGCCCAATAACTGGCGTCACTTGATACATAGAAGTTCACGCAGCACTGAGCTGGTTGTTCAGTCGAAACCATCACCACAAAACTGCGCCTTCGTCCTGCGGTGATGTGGTCTACTGGTGAAGAGCGCTGATTCGTATGACGAGCTGCGCTTACCTTCTGTGAAGCGGAAAAGGAAGGGGAGGGGGAGGCCAAGCAAGAAACTGGAACTGACTGAAGTGGCCATCAGGATATTGCTCTATTCCCTTCAATACCCTTACTACAGCACATATTCGTGAAATCGTGTACCAGAGCACAGTTATCTCCTCAGGACAAGTTTTGAACCTTGGGGGTACTTTACCAGCCTTTTAAAGTAAAAGGCATCTACAATGTCATGGTTCTATCAGTACGACTTAATCCACTGGTGAACTGGGTACAAGCAGCTGTGGAAGCAACAGGGAAGATGAGTTGTTTGTTCAACTGCATGGTATGCTTGAGTGAATGAATCCAGTGTGGAAAAGATAGTGGTCACTTTTGGGTGGTGTGCAATCACTGTTTGGTACAACAGATTACGGTGCATTCTGTGTTCATAGAAAAGCTGCACCAAATAATCTATTCTTGTGTAAGGGTTGTATCTTGTGAAGATACCAAAATGAAGTGCAGCTTTTACATGCTACTGTATGAGTTGTGGTTCATGCTAAAAGACAGTGCATACAAGTCGTGCTCGAGACTTTAAGTAGCGTGAAAGGGCTTGTTACTCCCTGCTTCACGCTGTTGTTGCTGTAATGACTGAGGAGTTCTGTAAATCTTGGCTTTTGTCATCCAGGCTGTGACATTGCAGTCCCACAAACATAGCAGGGACCCTTCATTGTGCTCTCCCTTCCATTGCAGGCGTATGATCACAATGAGAGTTCTGTTCGGAAGGCGGCAGTATTTTGTATGGTGACGCTGCATGGCGTGGTCGGCTCTGAATTGATGAAGCCACACTTGGCTTCCCTTACGGGATGCAAGGTAGGTGGCCAAGTTTGACCAAGTTTAGTTGACCAAGATGACCAAATTTAGTGTCAAGTTGAAGTAAATGTAAGGAACAGATAAAAATAATTACTGGATGTTACTAAGCAATGTGAAATTAAGCGTCTGCTTTATTTCAATGAGTTGTGCTCTTCTAACGAGACAGTAACTGAGACAACATTGGTTACAGCAAAATGACCATGTTTGCTCGCAGTATTTACTGTGCACACTAGCAGCGAAAATGTTGGATGCTTGACAAAAGCAGCTTCACAAATGGCATGTTCTGAATGCTCATTTGGCCAGTACGTAGCTTGGCTTGGCCGACCTGCAAATGGCAAGCGAATGCAGCTCTTTCATGCGGCTGCACCATTTACAGAATCGTGCATTAGCATGAATATTTAAAATAAATTTGGCAACTAAATAGTGCAAAGGTAGGACCCTCTTCCCCTCCCCCGTTGCATATATGTACTTAGGTTGGTCTGGCTACCTATTTGTGGGCCCTGAGGGTCGTATCTGCAACAGTGACAAACCAACAGTACAAGAACATCAGAGTACTAACTTGTATTTTATAACTTGTAGGACCTTAAGATATGCTTCTTTCAAGTAAAAAAGATAAATTCACTAAGCATGAACACTTAAAAGTGTCTTATTTTAATTAGATGTTAAAATAATTGGCATTCTACCTGGCAAATGAATATCATGGTGGAGGAGAAATTGCTTATGTTCTCTAGCAGCAAGGCTAGGTGTGATAGTGTTGCTCTTGAAGATATGAGTGAGTGTTGGAAGTTTTCTTTAAATTAAGGGAGTGCACGCTTGTGGCAGCTACAGCAATCGTTGGAACAGAGCAGAAAAATGTATTACAGCATAACGTCCTGCCTTCCGGGTATTGAAAACAAAATTGGCTTATCAAAATTAATCATAGTAAATTATTTAGGGTGCTCCTGCACCCTCCGGTATTTTTTGAAAGGTCCAGAGAGTTTTGAGCTTTGCTTATGCCATGAAGATGTAAGTTTATAGCTTCATGTTAGTACCCCTTATAATTCACCAGCGGTTTTAGTGGTTTGCCTATTTCCTGCCACTCAGGGTGTAATGGTGTTCCCTTTCATTTTCCCGTCACAGTTGAAGCTTCTCAACCTGTACATCCAGAGGGCACAGGGCAACAGCAGCGGAAGCACACCTGGCTCCCCTTCGAATACGGCATCTTCCTCCAGCAACCCCTGAAGTTGGAGTGTCATCAAAGCAGAAACTCAAAAGCGAATGAATGCTTCCCTTTGGGCTGCCAACATTGCTTCGCTGCTTTATTGCCATTAACTGTGGCCCCATGCTGAGCTTTAGCTGTTGTAGCAACTCAATGACAAACTTAGTCTGCATGTGCAGTGAGCTTTTTTTTTTTTAAGTGCGGGACTACAGCATGTGATTGCTGCAAGGCGTATGACTTCAGGTTTTCATTACATGCCTGAAAGAGAGCAGTGCTCCCCTTCCAGGTGAACAAGCTGGTTGCTTTCAGGGACTATTTGCTTTTTTTTCCCCCCCTCCCCCTCTTTATGAATTGTGCATTTGTACACATGTACTTCAGTGTCACATTATTTTTGCCAAGAGTCTGCTAGCTCACGGTAGGGTGGATTCGTTGCACAAGCAAGTTCTGCATTGTGAGACTTGATAAGTAAGGGCAAAACATGCCCTCACCTCGTTGCGCAAGCAAGCTCTGCAGTGTGAGACTTGATAAGTAAGGGCAAAGCATGCCCTCACCTTATGAATTTTTGCGTGATATGCTCGCATACAAAATGTGGTTCAGGCCAGTTACACTTAACGCTCACCCACGAAACCACATAAGCGAGTGAGTGACCACTTCACCAGTGATGCCGCTACGCCTACTTTTGTCCCATTAGGCAAGATATTGTAATAGCGGACTGTGTCGTGCAGGACTGTCGCAGCGCTGGGACACTCTTGGAAATAACGTTGTGTTCATGCTGATCATGTTACTACAAGTGGCCCACTGTGCTAGATGCTGATTCTTTTCCTAGCACAACTTTTCGAGTAACACATGGCATTGTTAGCGCAGCTGCTGTGCCATCTTTATTTCGTTTTCATGGTAGCTCTACAAGGGAAATCCGTGGCCACCATTGCATAGTGTCCTACTAGTTCTGTGCCAGTAACCTAGTGCCTGTGGCTGAGTGCTGATGCTGGTACCATACATTCAGTCTACAGGATGTCCCATGCAACATCGACCTTGCTTTAAATTTGCTGCTTTCGTATTACTGTAGTTGAGAGCATGAAACTTCAGACTGATTGCGTGCGTCAAGTTCTGCTGCAACTGTGTGGAAAGGGGGTCGGTGATCGACTGTTAACTTATTTTTTTACGGGGCTTCAATGTGAAAGTGCATGCCTTCCTACAGGTAGTTTTTCATTTGGCACTGAGCCATGCTCCCGCAAGGGCGGAAGAAAGCGACATTATCCTTTTCCTCATGAACTACCTTGTGTCTTATGTCTTAAAGCATTGTTTGTGTTATGTGGGGCACCCTGTAAATATAAATATTATATATATGTATGTACACAGGTGGAGTAAGTGTGATGCGATTAGAAATGCTGAGCCATCTAACATGCTGCTTTCTCATGTCAAAATAGAAACATTGCCAAAACTCTAAGCTTTCTCAGCTGCTGCTTTGGTCATTGTACATTAGCTTTTCTTTCGCTTTCCTTGTTGCTGATTGCTGCCAATGGACATTGAGAAGCAGGTGAAAGAATGATGCCACATTTTGTGGCCTGCGTGTGTGATTGTGCAGAGTGTTTTCTACGATATGATTTAGGTTGTGGCATCTTGCCAGTCTGCCATAAAATTTAGTGCCGTAGTCCTTTTCCTTCTCTCGCTCTTTTTGGGTGGGGTGGGGGGCTGTGTTGAGCGCTTGAAGATGCTGCATTAGAAAAAAAGCAGGAGAAATAGGCTCTCAGAGATTAAGGGCTGTGCTTGAGCCTTCATTTAGCAAGGCTGCATCTGTGTAAAAGGTATTAACATTTGTAATTGAAGACAATTGCTGCTGGCAGTTGAAGGCATTCATCTTACATAACTTGCACAAAGCTGCTTAATGAAATTTGTAGATGCTTGAGTGAACTATTTATATTGTAGTGCCAGTACGTTTTTTTTTTTTTTTTTCTGTTGCATGCTTTGTCATTTTTGTTTAGAGAGGATCAAAAAAAAAAAAAAGCAGCCTTTCATTTGCAAAGGTATTACTTGTATAGTGTACATTCCCACGCAAGTCCATGCTCCTTTTTCTTTTTTCATTTTTTTTTTCTACACAGTGATTAACACTTCACTGTCTGTCAACACTTCGAAAGGCATGTCCTAACATCTGTTCCCCCCATTAAGAACTTTATGCTTTTAAGATTTTATTCTGAAATGACAAGTCAGGAATAAACATTTTTACTGTCTTGATTTTCGTGCCTGATATGGTTGTCTTTTTCTTCTTCCTTTTTCAACGTTTCCTTCTCTTCCATTTTTTTTTTCTTTGTGTGTGTGCATGTGTGTAGTAAAAATGTAATGTCAATAAAATTTTGCTGCAAAAACAAGCTAAATGCAAGCTGAAGACATTGCATAACCTGCATATTACTGTGTGTGCATTGTTGTGTGGATGCCAACAGCAAGACGTCTACAGAAACAGTTACGTATTCTGAATCATTTTGGATCAACATGACAACCATAAATTTGTAAATCAGGATCTCTGCATATCTGCAAAATACTTGGTCAAATGGGACTCTAATAAAGGTAGGGAAGATATCTATCAGCCAGTAATACAGGGCCAGTATGGGACGCTGATCTCAAGTTGAGAGTGGCCACCCAGCAGTAAAAGAAGGCCCTTGCATTTCTATTGCAGATCATGCAACACTGATGTGAAATGTAACCACTCGGAAGTTGGCTGCCACCTTGCAAGAGAGCACAGATCTCTGTCGGCTTCTAGAGGTGGCACTATCGTAGACATTTATATACGATTACTCCACAGGAAGTATAACTATATGCCACAGGAAATGTAGAAAAAATAGCGGCAGTTGCTGTTAAGCAGATTTTGACCTTCAACAAGCTTGAGAACGAAAGAGTCAAAGGGAGAATTACGTTGCTGTTAAGCAGATTTTGACCTTCAACAAGCTTGAGAACAAGAGAGTCAAAGGGAGAATTACGTTTATAATTTCTAAATGTGAATTAGCAAAATTAACGACATAATTAACGATCTATGGATTTCTCTTACAAATAAGGCATTTTATGAGGCTCAATCTAGGGATAGAGCAGTGACATAGGTTGGTATCGCTGCCCCCAAGTATTCTAGGGACTGCAGCGGCGTGCGGCCGTGTCTACGCGTTTCTTCGCTGGGTTGGCGAAAACGCGCGCCCAGCTGCGTGGCGTCGCGTAGCCGCCATAGCAACACTCGGCTCCGCGGCCTCTGTAAGGGCCTCCGCCGCAGAGAGAGAGATTATAGTTAAGGAAGTGAAGAAAATGGGGTGAAGAGTGCACGGTAACTGTCTCTCAGTGAGGACACTTCAACCGCATCAACCGCTTGTAAAGCCTGCGCCGTAGGAAAGTGGAATCCCTGACGAACGGGAAAAGGGAAAAGCGTATAGGAATAATCAGCGCTCTGATTGGTTGAGCGCGCTGACGTCTGCAACACGTGGCCACCGACGTAGCTTCTATAAAGTGAGCGCGTTCTCGTCCGCAGTAAGTTCGCCGTCAGGTCAGTTGGTATGTGTTGGAGACTTGTAAACTTGTGTGAAGTGTTCTGCGGTCAGGTTCTGTGGGCTGGCGCCGTCAGCGGAAAAGACACCGGTGACTGTCTAATGACACCACCCACAACGCCGCGGCGGTCGTACTACGATATGCCCGATGCAGGTATCTGCATATACTGCCTGGACGACAGCCCCGCCACGGTGGTCTAGTGGCTAAGGTACTCGGCTGCTGATCCGAGGGTCGCGGGATCGAATCCCGGCCGCGGCGGCAGCATTTCGATGGAGGCGAAATGTTGAGGCCCGTGTGCTGTGCCGTTAAAGAACCCCAGGTGGTCTAAATTTCCGGAGGCCTCCACTACGGCGTCTCTCATAATCAGAACTGGTTTTGGGGACGTTAAACCCCACAAAACAACATACTGCCTGGACGACAAAATAGAGGACGCGAAGTGTCGACGCCACTTTGATGGCATCAAATCATGTAAACAAACACAATCCGGCCTCCCACATTGCCATCAAACTCGGCAACACCAGTTTGCGGCACCCCTCCGCAACAATCTAGCCACTTTCCTTTGGCTAGATTACAGAACAGCTTGCACTCGCAACACTTCTGCTGAACACTAATTCAGCATAAATTAACCTATGCAGATGATTTTTCGTCGGTTTCACATTCAAATGGTGCGCCTCACGCTACGCACGCTTATAGCCAGCGGTCGTGGCTTGACTTGCTTTGGCTTGTCCAATATACCACCACGTGCCCCGTAAAACAAGGTTGTTATATACCTTAATTTTTATTTTTGTATATATGATTCATTACCTTACTGGTTTAATCTGTTTTGAGCGTATCGAGATTGAATACGCAACTAATGATTTCCGTCAAGGAGTCCTAGCAGACGACCTTTCCAGCGGTGGGCACCCTACCCGTTATTTCGCAGAACACAATGCGCGCGTCTTTGGTTTGTGATTACATTCGCGAACTTATCGGCCACACGTGACCGCCCGTAGAACGGCACGGCGCGCTGCGACAGGGCACAACGGGTCATGATATCTTCCGAGAAAGTTTCCAGGTATGCTGCGACCCACGAGCCGACTGCTGCGTCGAGGACACCAGTGGTATGTATCAGTATATTGGGAGGCAACAGTTCACCGCTGGCGAGTGGCGTCGAAAACGAATGACAAGAACTGTTAAAATATGCAGGCAACTATGCAAGCTACGATGTTTCCAGCAGTACTCCCAAGGGTAAGCAAACCTTCGCTGTTTAGGAAATGGAGACTGCATATGGCAGTGCTTCGTCTGCTACTAAACCTCCCAGTGTGCTCGATCCCAGCACAGGCGCTGTCTTTGATTGATTGATTGATTGATTGATTGATTGATTGAGGGACGGACAAGGTTCCTAGTGCTCCAGATATATACGTGGCGTTTCAGAAAATGTGTCCAAAAATCTAAGTACAGAAAGCCATATATTTGGACGATCATTGCGGGGTTGTATTTTTCACAGCGAGATGCACTGTAAAATGGGTGAAAGTGAAATACTGAACAGTAATTAACGAAATTAGACTAATTAACTCTGAACTATCGAAGCTAGACGCCTCGGCCAAATTCTTTTAGCAGGGGTTCATCCACTCCATCTGCTACAATATTTGCGAAATGGTGACGCTGCCAATTTCTACAGATTGATGAAATTAATTAAACTCTGGAAACCGAACTTGAATGGCCAAAGAGCGCTGTAGTCGCAACCTTCAGTAGTGCTCAGTGTAATATAGTTCCCCTTTTGTTTAGGAGAGATGCACGAGCAAGTGCCGTTGCCAAGAAGCTGTTATACAAAACATGGTTAGGGGCAGGAACGAAGCGACAAAAGATCATGCACAACAGATAATGTCTGTTGTGCTTAGTCCTTGTCGGTGCATGTCTTTAAATAAGACATGCACCGACAAGGACTAAGCTACATTTGACCATGTTGTATTTGTATCATTTAACACATGAAATGAAGATGTGTTAAATGTGAGTGCATGCACTTCATGCAATCATCACTTGCTGTATATGGTTTTGACACATGGTTTTGAAAACACGAAGACTTTAACAAAAATACTTCACTTGAATTCACTGATACTAGGCTGTTATAATTTGACATTAATCTCAAGTGCTTATGACTAGGGCACATTTACAGCAATTAAAAATTTTAGAAACCTTGAGGATAGCAGTAAATTTTTTTTTCTCTGACATGAAAGAAGGGCACGAGCCAAGACTGCCATCCTGATGCACAACATGGGGGACTCCCACCACACAGAAGATGTCGCAGCTTATCTTGAGAGACTCTTCACCGATGAAGACATCATGTCTCTTCCTTTTCAAAGGTATATATTTTATGTGCCACATGTGACCAACACGACACAACTAATACAAACATTTACAACCAAAAAGTTTTCTAGGCCCACTGATCGCCAAGCGAAGAGCACCAAAGCTCTTGAAGAAGTACAAAGAAATGGCTCCTGGAAAAGGCCTCTTGGAGTGGACTGAATTACAAGGAGCACTACTGACCACCACACTAGATAAGACATCGCCTGAAACTGGTGTGGCTGTTTTTTTGTCACTATAGTGATCCATCAGCTGGTTAATGTAATTATTTCATTCATTAGTTTGGTCTTGCTGTTGTTGCAGCTGGCTTTATCTGAGGTTATTTCAGACACATTCTCAGCTCAGCATTCAGAGAGTGTTTATTGCATTCTGCATGGTGACAACATCATAAAATAAGTGTGAAAGTATTGGATTTCAGTTTATATGGGTTTACCAAGAGCTGCGATCAACTAGAGTGTGTGCAAACTAAGAGCTAAGTAAACGTTTTTAAATCATCCATTGTATATATGACAAAATACTTGGATTACACAAGGTAGGGTCTTCCAAAACATAACACACACATTTTGCAGCACATTTTTGAAACACATGCTCAAAATCGGTCATAGTTCATAGCAGAGACCTTCAATGCTTTTCTGGTTACGAAACTCTGCGCACAGTTTCATCAAGGGACAGGGAGCACCACTAGAGGCAGCACTGTGAGCAAGGGGGCATGCATCCGCACGCATTGTGCCGATTCCAGGAAGTCCTTTTATCACATATCATACCGCGGATATTCGACTATCACTCATGTTTTACATGGTGATGTAATGTAATTGTTGCAAAAGGAGAGGTGAGCTGCTTCAGCACCATGCAGGGTAATTCTGAGCAGAAGGGGCGAATTTCTGTCTAGAATAGTGCTGGTTTATACATGTGATATGCTCTACTTTGTAATCATGCTGCAGGTATAAGCACCAAGCATTTCCGAAATAAAATCAGTTCATCGTTACCACACGTCCTGCCATAGTTCCTGTCCCTAGCCTTTTCAGTGCTGTTGCCCTAATTACTGCAATCAGCCCATTGATCTGAAGACATACTCTGAGGCTTTGTCATTAAATGAAATAGAACAAACTCGCACCTTCGCAAGTGTAACACGGCTGCACAGTCAATTGTATGTCAAGGACATAAAATGAGGCAAATTGTCAAATACGTCTCAAGCTGAAACCAGACAAGTTCATAATTGTGTAAGACTTCATATAATGTAATATTACAGTCCAGCTGTTCGCAAACATGGTACTGTTGCAAACCAATGACCGTAAAAGAAGAAAATGATATTATTATGGAATGTAACTAAAAAAATTTAGTGGTGCTTGCACTAAGTTGCGCATGACTTAGCACAGCAAAGCTGTCCGATTTGAAGTTTCACGTGATTTTGCTAGGTCTTTGCAAGGTCTTGCTAGGTCTCACTTGGTAACCTGTTTAGTAAAATAGATTCTTGGGCTAGTTGGTCTTGCATAATCGCAGTAAAGAACAGTGCAAATAAGATGACACAAAAATGAAGGAGCATCTGTCCTTGTCTTTTAGCACCTGCCCTTGTCTGCCTCTTCTTTGTGTCTTCTTATTTGTGCTGTTCTTTACTGTGATTAACCTATGTAGTCTCAGAGCAGTTAGGCTTACCTCAGTTAGTCTTAACGTAATTAGATATTTCTTAACTGGTACTGTTTAATTAGCATTGATCTAATAAGTTAGGCTAATTATGCTTGGTGTGAATAGTATTCACTAATTAAGTTTAGCACAATCGGTATCAGGTTAGTTAGCATTCACCTACTTAGCCATATAGTATACATCTGTCTTAATTAGTCTAACTTTAATTATACTTTGTCTAATTAGTTCATGGTGTAATTGCACTACTTGATTCATCATGGTTTAATTAGTCCTGGCTTTATTAAGCATAGCTTATTTGACTTGGGCTTAATTAGTGTTCACATAATTATGCTTAACCTATATAGTACTGGCCTAGCTTGTACTAACCTAATTAAAATTGGCCTAGTTAGTATTAACTCGGCTTGACTTGGTCAGTTTCAAGTTAATTAGACTTGTCTTAATTAGTCTCAGTTTAGTGAGGCAAGGCAAAATTAGATTTAGCTTAATTAGATTACCTTAATTCCTGGCTTATTTAGTTTTGGCTAATTGGGCTTGACTAAACTAGTCTTAGTAAGCTTAAATTGGCTTTACTAGCTTGGCATGGTTTTACTGGCATTACATAAACTAGTGGAGTTTTCAGATTTCTCAAGGTTTAACGAAAAGCTTAAACAGCTTCACTGTTAAAACAGAAGTTTACAAAAGATGATTCATTGACTGAAAACAGTGACATCTAGATGTTGCAAGTCTACAGCATCTCCTTTCTCAACAAAATGAATGCTTCGAATATTGTCCGTGACGTCAAAATGTTTTTCGCACACTCGGACGTATTGGAAATCAGCCGTAAAGCTGCCAGCTTCTTGTAGTAGCACTCATTTCAACTCCTTCAACTCGTTAGCATCACTTGGAAAACAAAACAAGGCCATGTCACTCGTATACCTCTGTGGCCAGAGTGAAACCCGGCAGACAGCAAGTTTTTGGCATCGTTGGTCACGTGAACTACAGTGCCTAGTATATACTACTACATTCTAACAGTATACATGAACAGTCCCTGTGTCGTCACACACAATGCTTAAATCCGTTCGATCTACAAATTGGGTGAAACTGGGAGGAAGACGAATGCCAAAGCAGCCGGATTTTTTGGGCACCCTCCAATCCTCATGCAGCGCGCAGCCAGTGCAGCTATCGTCAGGCTGCCGCCTCTTTGCGCCCTCCGTGATCCTCGTGCCGCCCCTGTGGCCGCTGCGGCACCATAGCAAGCCCTCTCCATAGTGTTACGTTGGAGTTTTGTGACCAGAAAAGAATTGACGGGCTCTTGTCATATTATAAAATTTTCGGTTGGATGGGCAAGCCAAATACCTGCAGGGTTCAATTCGAGAAGGACAATATGCGCCCTAAAGTACATAATTTGACCTGGCAGGCTGCTGACTGGTTAACTAAACATTATGATCAGCAATGTAAACAACATCTGTGTTCAAGTTTTCAGGCAGTGTAACCAGTACTGCACTTGTAATAGCATGACATTTCTAAAAACACTGTTTAACTGCATTTTAACAAAATTATTGCCAATTGATTGCAGTTGGAGGAAAAATGTTCTTTTCCCTCACGCATTCCCAGGACCTCACAAGTACTTCATTGGATTCCGTTATTCTAAGCCGTTGATAGAGGATGCTTTGTTAGAGATTGAAAGGTAAGGCTGTCCGTATTCCAAGACGAGATACTGTACTACATAATTGCAGCTTGTGCCTGTGCATCCATTGCACACATTGTTTGAGTTTCCTTCGAATTAAAACCAAACTGTTTAGCAGGGACCAGTAAAGGATGCGAAATTCAATAATGTTAATTGACTGCTTTTTCTTGTTTTAATTTTAGCTTGTTTTTGCTTTTTATAACTTTGTATGTATTTGTATTTTCTCTGTGTTAAATGATTTAACCAAGAGCAGTTGTCACAATCTTCCAATGTATAGCAGGAACACTAGTAGTTGGAGAGAGTGTAATTAAACTTCCTTCAGTAATAGATGGTCCAGCTAACTATCAGTGCCTCTATTCTGTCTACACATCTTGTTTTCATTCTGTTAGTGTGCTGTTGCTATCTATTCATAAAAGGGTTGACCTGATGCACACAGTGGGCAGTAAAGGGCATTTTCTCTCTTGTACTTTTGTGTGTGGTTCCACATGTGCAATGTTATATTC
Organism: Hyalomma asiaticum; assembly: GCA_013339685.2. Taxonomy (NCBI): domain Eukaryota; kingdom Metazoa; phylum Arthropoda; class Arachnida; order Ixodida; family Ixodidae; genus Hyalomma; species Hyalomma asiaticum. Next base: position 38,424,059 of record CM023485.1, read on the forward strand.
CAGAGAAGGTTTTGAACGGGTAGTGGCCTTTTCCCAGTACCCCCAATACAGCTGCTGCACCACAGGAAGCAACTTGAATGAGATTTACAGATTCTGTAGCAAGCGACAGTTGTTGGGCAAAGCAAAATGGATCTTTATTGACCGATGGCCTGTTCACGATGCCATCACCCAGGCAAGTGGAAATGCAAAAGAAATTCATGATGCATGCTTCTGCATAGAAGTATGCAGTGCTGAACTTGTGTAGTAACATGTTTTTTGTTACATTTGGCTGTTACACTATGCAACATTAGAGTGCCAAGTAATCTTGTTATTTTTTATTTTTGCCAATAAAACAGCCATAAGCCAGTGAGACATTTGATAGGCTTTTAAACAGATGTTGATAAATAGGCAGTAAAAAGTTATTTTATAATTTTTGGAGGATTTCAGTATTCAGCATTTAGGGTGGATGGAAAAAAAATGTGTTGTCTGTAAAAATGCTGGAAAGGAATTTCTTGTCTATCAACGCTTTTTACCTTTGTATAATTTATTTGTGTGTATGGATGTTTGTGTGGACAACACCTTTTTGGATGCACATTTCAAACAGTGCAATTACTAACATGCACAACATCATTTTCCTGTGCAATCTGTTCCCATTTCTTTCTAGGCATATGCAGACATTATTAAAGAAGAGCTCAAGAAGTTCCCGGAGAATGTGCGACAACAAGTAGTTCTCCTGTTTTCTGCACACTCTCTTCCAATGAAGGCAAGCACATGCAATGCATTATGTGTTAAACTTATAAGTATTGTCAGTGCAACAAAAATGGTGCAGCATACAAAATTTGACAGAGGTATGGCATGATATTCTGCTGATTACTGAGGAGAAACAAAGAAACTGCAAAATATTTAAGGCAAGTACAATTGCTAGAGCAATACGTTAGTATTTTTTACTCCATACTGTACACATGAACTGGGAAGCCGTGAGAACCGAAACATGTGAACAGTGTCTTTCTTTTTAAGTATAAATTATATACTAATGATATTCATAGGTTTAATAAGTTGATTTTACTACAAGTAATATTACAAGACAATAGCACCATGTGGTTACAAAAATAATGCTGAAAGTTCAGTATACCAGTATTATAATTTATGAAGCCTTTCAGGGAATGTGGAAAGCATTTGCAATTAGTCTGTTCAACCTTCTTAAAATGTTGTAAAATATCAAATGAATTAGATGAATGCTGGTTCAGGCTAGTCACATAAGTTCTAGAAACATGGAGTACAAAAAGAAGAGCAGATCTTTCTTGTTGTCTAATAAACATAGAGCCAGGAACCAAGAAATGTACTGGCCACCCGTTGTACACCACTTAGTGCATACTTTGAACCACATCCCACGTTAGACTGTGGCCACTGCGGTGGGGAATCAAATCAACGACTTCGTGTTCTCAGCCTAGGGACACTACATAGTAGCATGATAAGCAAATTTCTGCGACCCAGTAAGCATTCATAGCAGCAAAACGGTGCAAGGAAACTGAGCTTATAAGGGAGCCTCTTGCTATAGGAAACCGTGTTTTTACTTGAAATCATTTCGGTTCTGCCTTTGCTGTGTAGTTGCTTTTGTTATCGCAGTGATAGTGGATAGTGGAGTAGTCTGTGTGAGCAGATCTATTGAGTGCATGTGTGAATAAACTTGGATGCCAAAAGTGTTGTGATTTCGCTCTGTTCCTTCCCTCAATGCGTATATTGCTTTACACTGTTCTGCTGTCACAAATGTCAGCAGCCTTTCTGTAGGACTGCAAATGTTATTAATTAGTATGCTTGCATCAGCTAGCATTACGGTACCACATCTGCGCCATTTTTTAAGCTTTGTGCTGGAGTCCAAATGTGTGATCACATACAGCGGGACTGCAGCCAAGTACGAAGCCAGGAGGATGCACAATTTGGGCTTAAAGGCTGACCAAAAAATAATAGGAAAAAAGATTAGACTGCACAGTAGTTTCAAATTGCATAGACTTGCAGAAGCCTCCATGGAAAAGTGATGTTTGGAATATATAAGCAGAAGTGTCATGAAAAACTTGTCAAAATACATATTTCTTCCTGATACCAAAACAGCAAAAGGCGTCACCATTACTGTACCCAGTAGCAATGCATGAAAAGAGCATGAGCTTTTAAATAAGGGGGGACTGAAACATCTCGGAGTTGGTGTGCTTGGATTCGTGTAAGTGAGGAGAACCAGATTCCTGCATCATCTGCTTAGAAGCTGTTGAAGGTTGATAAACAGAAAACTTTACCATTACAATCCCCACGGCCTTGCCAAGTTACTTCAGCAGTACACATTCCCACATTACAAATTTTGTGAATGTGAAATGCCGTTGTAGTCCCCACAGCCCTGCCAAGTCGACTTTTAATGCCCGTAGTTATGCATTATGCTGTTTGAATCATGTGCTCTCCAGCTTGGCCAATTTGCCCTCTAACTCCGATTGTCGAAGCTATTTTCTACACTGCTGAATAATATCTATAATAAACTGACAGGCCCCCTGCTCCCCTGCTGCTGTTGTCATTTCATCCACGTGTTAGCCCAACATTGTTGCTAACTTTTTTCCAACAGGTTGTTGACCGAGGGGACACTTATCCGGGCGAGGTGGCTGCCACTGTGGTCAGCATCATGAACAAGCTGAACAACAGCTATCCCTATCGCTTGGTATGGCAGTCCAAAGTAAGTCACTGCACATATGTGAATTTCACAAAGAAATTTGCCTTGTGAAAGTTTAGTTGACTCTTTCATATAATGACATGCACTATACAGAGAGATTTACATGCAGAGATTTTCAGCTGAATGCTCAGTCAACCATAATAGCAATAACAAAAACAAAGTTGACCAATTCCATGGGTAAGCAGTACTGTGAAGAGACATTCTTCTCAAAACAGCGAATCGAGAGGTATATTTTAAAATTCTGAACACAGTGAAGAGGCTAAGTCGGTGGCTAGAATAAAAAGTAAACAAACTGGCGCACATTTCTGTAGTGAAGCGATAAGTGTGAAACAATGCAGTGAAATAGCAAGTACTAAAGAGCACGTCAGACATGTATACTAGAAACTTTTAAGGAATCGTTTGCTAGTGAGAGTGGCTTACATGTTCAAATAAGTGATCAAATGACAAAACTGTCAAGCCTCCAGTATGGACAACTTCCTTAGCCAGATTTCTTCTAAGCCACACACGTAAATCAGCAATTTTCATGTGAAATATTATTTAGTTTATATAATTATCTGTTAATCACTATGATTTATATAAAGGTATGCTGGCATCATTTGTGTGGTAAGAATTCTACATAGCTACATAGATCTCCTTTTAAGTATTCATTACAGATTTGGACTCATATTATAGTGTCACAAATATTGTATAGTACTTTGCAAAAGAAAAAAAGAAAACTATTTTCTTGAGAGTGTTTTTTACTGAGAATGTTTAGTCAAATGTCTTCTGATGGTGAAAAAATGCCAGAGGGGGTATTCAAGAGAGCTTATTCAGACAAGTTCCTCAAGCAGGCAAAATAAGCAAAAGCAGTTTTGCAAAAGAAAGACACTACAGTCGAGTAACAGTGCACTGCTTGTCAGTCAGTACAGGTCCAAGTTTGCTGCCGCTGTGTACTATATCTAAAGGCATGTCATGATTATCAAAACACACACGTTTGTTGCGAGCTTTTGAAACACGCATAGTACTCCTGCCTCAACAAGTCCATGGCACATGTGTTTTTTGTTTTGAAGGTGACAGATATGGAACTTTATACTTCATTACGGAGAGGTTGTTAAAGTGCCAACACACTTTATTAACTTGTTGTCATGTATAAAAAGAAGAAATACAAGAGCTAGTTTAATATGACATTTATTACAGTTTTCTTTACCCAGAAAACAGTAACACTTAGAACATACAGTTAAAAAAGATAGCCATGGAAAAGGACATGAATGACGGTTATCAAAATCTTAAAGGCTGCATTACATTGGGGGGAAGAAAAAGAGCACATCCATAGCCTTTGCACATAGCACAGCATTTTGGATGTCCACAGGTTGCCATAGTACTTGCACACATAGTGCACAGTTTTACATGCCATGGTACCACCTGTGCTGAATTTCAATCTTTCTCATGTCCCAGAGAATTCATCTTTTGCGAGTGATAGTACACAGTTGCAATTAAACAGAAGTGCTATAGCCAAGGGCAGCAGACATTTAGATGTTGGCCCCCTGGCTACACTAACCAGTGTTGTAGCTAAGAAGCTTGAAAGGTTGAGGGCTGCACATAGAATGATTAAACAAACAAATGATGGCACAACATTAATGAGGCCAGGGGGCAACAGTGGTAATTTGAGAACAAAGTGGGACAGCAGAGAGTCTAGTTAGCATTAAGAAGAGAGGCTAGAGAGGGCATATATTTTGCATAGGGGTGCTAGCTGGTGGTCCGTTCGAGTTAAAGAATTGGGGCCAAGAGAAGTGTAGTCAGGGACAGCCAAAAAGAGGAAAGAAAAAGGAAAAAAAAAAAAAATGAAGAACCAATGGTTTGAAGAGATTGAGATTTGCAGGCAGATTGTGTAACATGTGGCACAAAACACTGCATGGACATTAATAGTCTAATGACGATGACATTATTGAGAAATTTGCAGTCACAGATTAGGTTTGCATCCCAGGTGCATGCAGCACATTGGAAAATATGAATCAAATGAACATTTTTAAGCGTGATATTTACAGAACTCCTGTAGTATCGATGTTGCAAAAAAAAGAAAGAAAGAAAAAAGAAGGAAAGTTGGCTACTGAGAAAACTACAAGCAAAGTGGCTGTGTTGCTTGTACAACACCGGAAAGAACTTGCAGCACATAGCATTAGCAAGAATGTCGCAACTGAGCTTACTTGCTTCAGGTTGGCCCCATGCCTTGGCTTAGGCCCAAGACTGAGGAGGCCATGCAAGCCCTCGTGAAGGTGGGCCACCGGCACGTGATGGTGGTGCCAGTGAGCTTCGTGAACGAGCACGTGGAAACACTTTACGACATGGACGTTGAACTGGGAAAGGAGCTGGCACCCGAGGCAAGTGCAACGATGTCATGATCAAAATGACAAAGGATGGCTTGCAAAAAGGTTAAAGTGCACAGGCTACAGTTATGAAGCTGCATGCTAAAATACAGTCTGGATACCCATTTTGAACAGCTAAGCAACTCATTAAACTGCTCAGAATTTTTTATGAGCTGGCTCACTGTTTGTCCTTTCGTGAAGCTCACAAATGAGAGCTTTGGAAACTCGGTGGATAAGGTGCTTTTTCCATCAGCATTTAATTGCTTGCCATTAGAGTTGTCACATTTTGAGCATGTGCATGCATGTTATAAATAAAACAGGAAGTACAAAAATGAGATTTAGAGAGAGATGTAAAATAATCGACATTTAAATATTGAAGACATATAAGGGCTAACCTACATGCACCTTGGCCGGTACGAGAACTCAGTACTTTCTTACACACGTGCTGGCTGTCATCCTGTAGCGGTCTTAACGTATTTAAATTGTATCAGTTAAGGTAAAAGAATGTAAGATTATATTTAGATATAGTTTAAAGAGCAGTTTTTAGTATGATCAAGGGAATAAAAAGATCACTGGGAGTGACCTTTGTCTAACTTTTCTAACAGTGCAAAACGGTTGTCTATAAGATGCACCAAACCATTCCATGTGATAACATATGCAGTGGTAATTACTTGCAGATTGGCATTTTGAATTTTGTTCGTGCTCCAGCTTTGAATGACCACCATGTCTTCATCAAGGCAAGTGCCACCTTCTTTAGCAATCTTTACATATTATTACTTGTTCATGTTGCCTTGCCTCCACATATGCTGTCGATTGCTGCAAGGTGTATCATAGCTAGAGTGCAGTAACAGTTCTGTGTTTAAAGCATACTGAACCAGCTAGCTTCCTCTACGCTGACATAACACAGATGACTGCATATGCAGTACTATGCTTTAAATGCCACTTTCCACAATGCCACACAAAAGGTACAACTGGTATGCACATGGTGAAATATGACCTGGAACTTCCATTGTAATGCACCGAGTTTGATGAAACAGGGCAAAGAGGATATTCCACTTTCTCACATCCCAATGTCCTTACAGTACATACAGTACAGTAGAACCTCGTTATAACGAAAACGGATATAACGAAATATCGGATATAACGAAGCAATCGCAATTCCCCTTGAAATTCCTGTAGATGAAATTGATATTGGTTATAACGAACTAATGGTTATAACGAAGTAATTACTGCTCCCCCTCAACTTCGTTATAACAAGGTTTTACTGTATATCCATCACAGCAGATGTGCTCACAGCAGACATTTGGATGTAATATACCGAATTGCAGTGCCATGCTGATCTTCCTATCTCCTCCATCGATTGAGTTTCTTTTTCAATGGATTCTGATGCAACATACATTTGGATCTAATGAACTAGATTATAAGGCCTGCAAATTGGTCAGCGCTCCTTTACAGCAGAGTTCACTACTGCGGAAACCAAAATTCAATAGCTTCCAACTTCAGACACAGCTTGGCATACTTTCTGGACGGGGACAGCACCAGCGGGTCAGTAACGTAGCTTCACACATACTATAGTGAGTTGGCAATGTAGGCGTAATGCTCGTGGTGGCAGTGCCAGGTATTTTGCTGTTTTTTTCCCGCAGCCATACGCCCGTAGTGCAACAGCTTGGTCCTGGTATGGTAGGTGGCGCTGTCATGGCCTCCACTGCCGTGCTCGTGCTTGACATTATCATGATGTGTGAAGAAGCCGAATGAGCTTTGCCTCCTAATTTTGCTCCTTCTCCATGCTCTAAGGCCAGCCGCATTAATTTAGTCAGTATTGACAGCAGTAAAAAAGCTGTACCACCAATTCCTTTCAGGAACCCTTTCAGGTTCCTGGTGCTTAAGCATGTTACCATTTACAAAACACTGTCTCTGGGTATTTGTGCTTGCCAGATGGATGCAGGTAATATTTAAACAAAAAAAGGATACAGTAGGTATAGAGGTAGACTGCAGACCATGCCTTCATGTCAGTTTGGTGACAATGCCCTAGTATTCAGCAGAGGCCTTCATGATGTTAGAGCTGTTAAAAATAATTCTGTAAGACTGAGAAATAGATACTACTATACATAATTTTTGTGGCATTAATCTGTTCCTCCATGAAATTATGCCATTAACTTATAAAATTATTTTGAAGCTCCTGTGCTACAAGAAATACGGCTAGCCTTATGGCCATTGTGGTCGTAAGGGCTCGCGATCATTGTGCATGCCACTTGTTATGGACGACATGCAAAACGACACATTTTCATTTTTTTTTTCTTTTTTTCTTTCAGGGGTTAGCTGATTTAGTGAAGAAACACCTGAAGCTTGAGCAAAAATGTTCTCCGCAGCTTCTCATGACGTGTCCCATGTGCACAAACGACACCTGTAAGCACATGCGGAGGTGGATTGAGACATTGCCATGAGTTGGATGAGAACCGGTACCGGTACAAGGAGCCCAATTATTGGTAGTTGCAACCTTTTTAAACCAACAGTTAATGAGGAAAACTATACATGAAATAATTAATGCATTTTTTTTTCATTCAGGTGCAATAACATGGGCTACATAAAAGTAGTCTAAGCCCAAATCATGAATTTGTTACTTAACTGACAAAGCTATGATGAAGAGAAACAGAATACTTCAATGTTCTACATACAGACACAAATGCAAATGTAAAAAAAAAAAATGCATAACTGTGGACATCAGCACAAAAAGCGCAGTCCAGAAATTATAGGGAGGCACCCATCACATTGGTTCTTTTACACAAGTGCTTGTTCATGTACAGTGCCCATAGAATGAAATGTATCCATTCATGAATAAGTAATGCAAATAGTTGCCACAACATCAAGGCAAATATCACATTTAGAGGCTAAATTCGTAGCGACAAGCAGTGGTTATCTTGAGCAACCAGACATAACAGTTGTTATCCTGAAAGTTTGACGTCCCATTTCATTCTGTGGACACTGAGCGTATATGTATAAAGACAAGGCAACAGTGAGATTATGAGATTATGTTGTTGAAAAAGAAACACATAGTAGATACAAAATAATAAAGCCTGTTACATACATGCAGTCCATAAGGTTAGTGCCCGCAAAGAGCACTGATACAAATCTCCACTTATCAAAGCATGACCATCTCATGAGAGGTTTTGTATTGAGGATGTTCAACTGATCATGCAGTGAATGCGGTATTCATAGTGAGGGAATTCAATGGCAATATCCTCCGTTAATGTGTCAGGGTTATCAGAGCAAGTGCAATATGTAGATGTTCATTTGACGCAAACTACTAGCCGTTGTGAAAAGTATGTATAAAGTGCAAGGCAAGAATAATGTAAAAGATTTGTTCCTCTACACCGCAGCCATTGCAAATCTGGTTATAACAGCCACAGTAAACTAGCATCAAAGCAATCAAAAGCAATCGCTGTAAACAGCTTATGCAATACTGAAAATATGCCACTTTCATGATGATGATGATCTCGTAAATTGTGCATTAATAGAGTACTGATACGATTTCGCGGCGGCGCAAAAGAGACATTTTTCATTTTCTAGTCATACATTGTCGACACACTGAAGCCAGCGAATACGTGCAAAGTATTTTAGTTCGATTTTTAAGTGTTTCGTCACCTAGCATCTGCAAGCCAGCCCCAGCGCAATGGAAAATGCGATGACGCATGAACACAGTCTCTTGAAAATCGCCAATATTGTTGTCAGAATCACTTGACGACCATGAAATCATCGTTGTTTGCGTGACACACATGCAACTGACCACAGCCAACAAAGTTGCAGCGACACCATCACGAATTGCTATGCCCACATGACTTAGACATACGTCCAACTGCATTGACATGTCACTAGGAAGCCGCCCCCTCGGAATCAAAACTGAAAGTGGGGGTTTTTAAGGGAGCCATATTAAAAATATATTCATTGCATTGCGAGGCACCACAATATTATGTTTAGGGTTCTCCACAACAGTGCATTTATTTAGAGCAACAATATGAGAATGTCAAAAATTTATGTCAGTACTTCTTTAAGGAAAGTAGATGTAGAGCACCTTACAAATAAGAACTGTGAAATTTCTGTTACAGTCATATGAAGCCATTATTCATAATCATATCAATGAATAAAGTAAATCTGCTGGCTTTGTTGTGCTTTCTTTCTTAAACTGTTTTGAAAGTTTGACTCTAAAAGGTCTTCTCGCTAAAGATGTTAAAATGTGACAATAAATTCTTTGTACATGTGATCTTTCTTGTAATTATGCCTTCAGCTTTTTCTTCAAAAAGTCTTCCATTCCAAAAATGCTGAAATGTGACCATATATATATACCTTGTGCATTCCAATCTTTGTTGTTATCATGCCCCAGCTTTCCTTTTTCTTGTTTTATTATTATTATTTTTTAATTCTGATACCTCAAAGGCCCCTGTTAGGGGTTTTATGCTACTGCAATAAAAAATTTGCTGTTGATATCTGTATTGACTCTTTTGTTCATTTTGTGTGTCATTTGGAAGGTTGAGCAGGCAGATACCCCCATCTCTTAAATAGCATCCAAGAAGCAGGGCAGATATATATTAATTTGAGACCTCAGGCCAACTGTGTAACTCATTTGCAATCATATTCTTTTCCTGTGTCACCAAACATCTGTTCCTGATAAATGACCTTATGCAACTCGCATACTTTTCCAAAATCTTTTCTCATGGAAACCTTAAAGACATTCATAAGGTGATCATCATAAAGTGTACCTTCAACTCAAGTTTTAACTGCAATTATTATCACAGTGACAACAATCTTCAGGGACTACATTATATGTAAACTTGCACAGCAGTGGCACATCTAAAGATAGAAACTAAATATGCTTATTCAAACATGTCGCAAGTATGTGTACCACAAGCGAGTGCACAGGAGGCAAGCGGGGTACCAAATATGCCCCAGACCTTTACATTTCCCATGTTTTGACCAAATGGCCTCAGTGGGAGGAGGACGGGGGCGCTTCGATCCTTTAGTGGAGTACCCTGTGCATGTGTGTGCAGGGAGTACTGTAACATTCCAACACTGACAGAGACAGAAGATTTTATTCTTCTTCTTTCTCTTCCCCCGTTCCCCCACCAAAGCAGTTCTTCGTCGTCTTTTAGTCGCTACACTCTCCCTGGCTTTGTTTTGTCCCTCCGCTGGATATAGGGAATCACATTGCTGATGGCGGAATACTTAAGACCATCGGCTACGTAACGGAAGATGGTGTCATGGAAATAGCTGCCATCAGCAATGTGATTCCCTATATCCAGCGGAGGGACAAAACAAAGCCAGGGAGAGTGTAGCGACTAAAAGACGACGAAGAACTGCTTTGGCGGGGGAAGAGAAAGAAGAAGAATAAAATCTTCTGTCTCTGTCAGTGTTGGAATGTTACAAGTACATAATGTGGAATGCAGCGGAGGGGTTTCATCATCACTGTCAGTCTCTCTCATGACCACAGCAGGATAAAGGCCTCTCCCAAAGATCTAGAGCCTACCGTCCTGTGCTTCCATTTTATGCCTACAACTCGTTTATCACCTCATCTTGCCTCTGCTGTACACAGCTGCATTTCCTATTTCTAGATATCCATTCCATTGTTCTAAATGACCATTGATGAGCTATCCTCATTACACAGTCTGCCGAGGCCCACCTTTTCTTTTTATGGTTAACCAGGCCATTGGCTACCCATGGTTGCTGCCCAGTGCATTCTGCCGACTTCCTATCGCTCAGTGTCACACCTCTCGTTCCATGTAATGTCAGACACCGTTTTCTTAATCTCCGAGTTTCTGCTCTTTATGTTAGTGCTGGCAGAATGTGATAGTCACATACTTTTTGCTTTAGGGATAGTGGCGGGCTACCCATCACGGATTGAGAATGCCTGCTGTGTATGTGCTCCGTCCCAACACTCTTCTTTGGTGAATTTATTTTACATGAGTGGGCTCTCCCATCATTAGTTGCCTTAGATATACACTGAGCACATTCCAGGGTCTGGTTGCCAGTCGAGAACATTGTTCTCTCACTTGGCCACCTAGCATTATTTTTGTCTTCCCCATGCTCAACTTAACCTAAAGCGACCAGACGTCCCAATTTAGAGGGGACATGTCCTGCTTCTGAGGCTGTGGTCCCACTGTCCCATAACCTGCTTGTGGGATGGCGTTTTGTCCCACCTTCTGATGAAATCACTGAGGCGGAGTAACATTAGGTCGTAACCACTCAGTATTCAGTCAAGGACCAGGTTTCCTGCAAGCAGTGAATTATTTCTTGTTAATCTTACTCTCAGATTGGGACAAATGTGAGATGTTGAAGTGTGCTCTTCGTTATTTTATTTGTATGTCTCAATCTCAGAGTTCAGACGAAGATATTCGCTAACTCAGATGCCTGCGTAACATTACAGAAGGCATTTTCTTTGATGAATAAGGCATGGACTGCAGAAAAGATGCTGATTTGTTTGACCACAACTAAAAGCAATGCTGCTGCTCCAGGTGGATGTACACAGCAACGTGCGAGCAGTGATATGGACCCATCAGTAAAAATTAAGGACTGCTAAGGAAGAGTTATACAAGCAATACACATGAAATGTGCATGCTGACTAGGAAAGAAACACGTGGAGGGTGAGAAACTAGACGTTGCAAATGTACTAATAAAAAGTGTAATATACTGTTTAAGCTGCATCCCATGTCATCCTTGGCTACCCCTCCCACGACCTTTCCGCCTTTCGTCCCACTTTGGAGTCCAAGGGATATGGTCACTTTAACTTTGCCTCAGTTTTAATGCTTTCTCGAGCCCTGCCACGGTGGTCTAGTGGCTACGGTACTTGGCTGCTGATCCGAAGGTCGCGGGATCAAATCCCAGCCGCGGCGGCTGCATCTCGACGGAGGTGAAATGTTGAGGCCCGTGTACTGTGCAATGTCAGTGCATGTTAAAGAACCCCAGGTGGTCAAAATTTCTGGAGCCCTCCACTACAGCGCCTCTCGTAATCAGATGGTGGTTTTGGGAAGTGAACCCTCACAAATTAATCAATGCTTTCTCGATTTAGATCTTCAATAACTTTTTCTTGCAGCTTGTCATCTGTATTGCTGAAAACCATAATACTTCCCACAGGCCACAAGTTGCCAAGATATTGTCCAATAATCACTGTTCCTATTTGTTCCCCAGTCTAGTTGTCGAAGTATTTCTTCCAAGTGTGCAGTGAATAACAGTGGAGATATGGTAGCTTCTTATGCAACTTCGTTTTCTGTCAGGATTTTCCTGCTTTTGGGGGAGGAGTAGGGTAGCTTTAGAAGACTTTTTCTAGATGTTTGCTATTGTGTTCATGTATGTTTCACTGCCCTCCAGAACTGCATGGTATCTCTATCAAATGTAATACCTTTTCGTAGTACATGAAAGCCAAATTAAGGCATTTGCTGTAATTAGCAGACTTCTAAGCTATTTGGCCGATCATATGAAGGTGATCAATCGTAGAGTATTTTTTGCAGAAGCCTGCTTGCTCGCGAGGTTTGTAAACCCAAGTGCATCTCTTACCCTGTTCCAAGATTACCTTCCTAGATATTTTGCAAATGCTGCAAGTAACCCGAGTCTCCCTTCTTGTTGTCGATTAGAATGGTTTATTGAAAAGCGCTTAGGTAATCACTTTTGTACCCGATGCAGAGACTGAGTCAGCAAAAGCAATGTTTCATTATCTGACAGATTTGTGGCGACACGATGATCTGCAGCCGCTAATATTTTATATGGGTACGTGCATGACCTCATTTTGGTCAAAGTGATTCGTGCGCGATATTTCGATAGACTCGCTGTCGATAAGAATGAGTCACTCAGAAAGCTGGAAATTTAGTTTATTATTTTTTTCGACAGCCCGGGTGAATACCGAGCACAAAGAAACATCTGTGTTCACATCGTTCACATTTGTCACGAAGCGGCGTCGCTTCCGCGAATTCGCGATCGGCTCCGAGTACGAGAAAGAAAACGCTGGCCTCGCGTTACCGCAGAAAGCACGTGCACCATCACTGTGAACGAAATTATGGCCGAAGACGAAAGGGATGCGACAAAATTGCACGGCAAGAATGTCTGAAAACGACAGCCGAGGCACTTTCTCCCATCTAACCTACCTCCTCACGTCGACGTCATGGGAGACAAATGCGCCGCGCGTGTTATTTAGGACGCACTTGACACAAACGGTAAGAGATCTTGTCGATTATCTACTATTAGCCGTACTTTGTCGTAACGTGAGCCTAGTGCCATGCAGTGGAGCAAGTGTTAGAACCCAGAGCCAAGAAATAAAAATTATACATTAATGGCTGTGGATTTTCAGGAACAGGTTGTGACGTGAATCACTTCGGCGAAAAAACCACGGCAGCGATCGAAGCCGAGAAGGTGCGTACTGTTCTTGCTATTGACGATCACGCGTTTCACGTAACTTGAAAGTGGTTGATATGGTTTAAACACGGCCGTTATACGCAAACACATTAGTTGCTAAGCTGGCAAGTTCTTCGCGGGAGCGGTGTTTTGCAATTCACCTTGAGAGCGCTCCTCGGGTCGGAGGCGTAGTTCCTTGGTAGGGGTGCAAAAATTAGAAACTCCTCGAGATTGCAGAAGTCAACGGTCTTGCGTTCTCTGTTATTGCTTCCTGGAGTTTCCCTCGACAGGTTCGTGTTTTTTGTTTGTTTGTCACTTTAGAGAACCCGTCACTCAAAGGTAAACAGCCATGTCATATCTGAGGTGGCTGCCCTAGACGGGTTCAACACCACGCAACCATGTGCCGTGCCCAGTATTCTGGTTAAATACGATGAGTTTGACGGCCTTGCGACGATTTCGGATACAGTGGCGTAGTCCATTTGATTTCGGAGAGTTTCAGCATCTACGTCAGGCGAATATGAAAGCGCTGCTCTTTTTTTCTTCTACAAGGGCTTGCGTGCTTGCGTCACCGCTGCCGGAAAGCCTGCTAACGTCATCGCAGGAAGTGAAATAGGTGTTCTTGGCCAAGAAACGCTAGCAGCGCCTCTGGGTCTCCTCCAATCACAAGCGAGGTTTCTCGTCACGTGATAAAATTCTGATCTTTGATTGTGGCAATCTGCTGCTCATCACGAAAGCGACGAAAGGCTGAGCATTGTCCCAGCGGTGGGCTGCTGTTCGGTCGGCAGGATGCATCTTATTTCATGAACCGTGGAAGACAAAGAGCAGTGACTTCGACGACATTGATAGCGAGCGATGCTGTTGTAGAGTGGACACTGCTTGGCTGTGAAATCCCATCGGATACTTGTCATATATACGTGGTGGACGCCATTTTCCCCTCGTCTCTCTGGTGGTGAATGTGCATTTCTGCGACAAGGAAGCGTTTATTAAAACTGCCTTGTGGTTTCCTTCGGACTGTTCGTGGCTGCTACGGACTTTTCGTCGGCACCCTGTTGTCGGGATAACGGTCCAGAGCCAACGTTAGGTGAGAAATCCGCTATCAGCTGGAGACCAAGTCAGGCCTAAAGCATTGCTACGCCCAGGCGTCTAATAACGGGACTGTCGACATAATGACGCAGCTGTACGCTTAGATGCGCGTTGGCGGTGGAGTTTTGCTGCGAGAAGGCACGTGAGCTCTTTCGTGAGGAGCATGTATTCAGAGACGTGATGTGCAGGGCCAGGATATGCGGATTGTAGGCCTATTGCGCAGGTTCGCTATCATCGGGGACATTATATGCTGTTTGCATTTGTTTCGTGTTGGCTGGAAGCAGCGGTAACCTCGGCCCTGTTTCTGGGCTGCCACTCGATTATCGACTATTGAACCATTGCCGCCGCCACGGCTTACGATGAGATAATTTTGAGCCATTCGGGTCGTTTTATGACGCTGCTCTTTAGCGTTGCGCGTTTGTGGCCTTGCTGCCTACGTGCCCTGGACGCTGCTGTTCGTGCTGAAAGCTGCCGTTCTGCATGACGCATTCCGCGTCTACGGTGCGAAACGCGCATTAAGTGGCGTGAAAACCATAAAACTCGGAAGTGCGTGCCTTCTGGCTTCATTGATGAGCGTGCGTTTGCCTGTTTCCTTGTTCACGTGCACTGATGTCGATGCCCGTAAACTTTTCGAAGATGCTCGTATCGCATCTCAAGGGCAATGACTCGAAGCGGGTTTCACCCGTGCGGGATGAAGGACGCGTTTTGCGCATTAGCGTAGCAACTTTCGATGACTGGCCTGGCGTTGTGCCTGAAGTGGTCACGCAAGCCATTGTTCGTTGGTTCCGATCAGGTGACGTCCTTCACCTTGTCCTCGTTTTTTCTTTGGGACGCCTGTTGTCAACCTGTTGCTACGCGCCTTTTAGATTGAGTGAGTTGGTTTATTGACAGAACGACGTTTAGTAGTGGTAACTACGTCTGTTTTCTAAAACGCACGATTCCTAATCTCTGCATTGTTCACGCACTAGCATGTGCTTCGAACGATTGCGTCACCTCCGTGGGCAAGATACGTAGGCGAGTTTCAGCACAGCCTCGAACAGCGGTGGAAGGCCGCTCACGTGTTTCACATTGGCAACGGAGCGTGAAGCTTTCTTTTTTCTTTCTTGGCGCAGTACAGAAATTTTAGGTATTTTTGGTCATCACTTGGTCCGCAAGCACACGTAGCCGTTTTTTGCCTCATTGTGGCAAGCCCTTACAGCTCTAACTAGTGAGAAATTGAATGCGTGGAAGTGTTCGCCGTCTTTATACACACAGCAGCGAACGTTTGTGGGGTAGAAGACATATGAAAAGCTGGATTCTCGCGGATCTCTTCAGACTCTTGTAGAGTTGTAGATTTTCCGCTCTGCTTAAGTTATTCATGAGATCAGAAGTGCAAGGAGCCCATGTCTTGTAATAGTTAGGGTTACATACTCCGCAAATGTGGACTTTGAAACAGTAAGACGTGCTCCGCAATGCAGCAGTGGTGATCACAGCAAAATCCAAACTTATCTGTAGAAGTGTACTTTGCTTCTGTTGTATGCAGTATTGTCATGGTTGTAGCAGTGTACGAGCTGATGGGACCGAGCCATACAATCCCCCTGTTGTACCACTGTACGTGCACTTACTGTCGTAGCAACAACCTGTTTATGCACATACATTGACATCCTTGATGTTTCCTTGCTGTTTGAACAGGTTTACAGGAACAGCGGCTTCCCCGTGTGCGGACGTGACTAGCGACGCTGGGTGGAAGAGGTATCATGGAGCGGGACACCAATCAGATGTCGCAAAGTGGGGCCTTGTGCCGGTCCGGTTGTGGCTTTTACGGCAGCACAGCTACGGACGGTCTCTGTTCACAATGCTACAAGGATGCCCTGAAGCGCAAACAGGCAGCTGGGAGGGGCAGCCCAACAGGTGAGCTGGGCATGCAATTTCTCAAGGGCAGGATGAACTTGGCCGATTGGCAATGACCCACCCTTTTGTGGTACTCTTGGATGTTTTAATCATTTGTCTACAAATTGGGCATTGGATAACTATATCTATTGTTCAGACATTAAGCATGACCATTTTTTGAGCATTGGAAAATGTACATGGTGGCTACAGTCATCATGCTCATTTCGTTCATACATCTAGCTTTTCTTTTTTTTTTTCTTCCCTCTGAGAAATTAACAAGTGGCAACAATTACTCATTTGTATTGATAGATACAAAGCCTTGCGGTCTGTTGCATGATACTCTATGAATGTTGACGAGCTAGCGGTCCAGTGTTTGCGTGAGGTTCTGGTTGTTTTAGTTACTTTGTGCCTCCAACAGGGCCTGTTGCCGCATGAAGTTTGGTAGCCATAAAAGCTAGAACTAAAGAAGCACGCACAGCTCTCGACAGCAGTGCATCACAGTGCTGTTAAGTGTATGAAGATAAACAGAAGTGTTATGTTCAGACCTCTAGTCACCAGCTAGATTTCTTGACATACTATTAGATTTTGTTCGTTTGGGTTTGGAAACGTGGAATCCTTGTCATCCTGTACAAAGTCCCCAGTTGTGCAACCATATCTAGCTCTTGGGTTGTTAGCTTGCTCAGTGTAACTTAAGTACTGCACTGTAACATTCCCTTCCCTCCCTCATTTGTGAAGCTTGTTTCAGTGGCTAGGGCATTTCGGGTTCATTGAGGAGATCACTCTTGAGTGCTCATGCTGTTTATGTAGTGAATTGCATCGACTCGGTACTGCGCAGCAGTTGCACCACTGCCCCGCCACGGTGGTCTAGTGGCTATGGTACTCGGCTGCTAGTCTGAGGGTCGCAGGATCAAATCCCGGTTGCGGCAGCTGCATTTCGATAGAGGCGAAATGTTGAGGTCCTGTGTTCTGGTGCCATGTCAGCGCATATTAAAGAACCCCAGGCGGTCAAAATTTCCGGAGCCCTCCACTACGGCGCCTCTCATAATCATAGCTGGTTTTGGGACGTAAAACCCCACAAATCAAATCAGCAGTTGCACCGCTAATTTGCACATTGCTTCTCAGTTACTATGATAGGAACAACATCTTGTAGGGATAAATGATTGAGTTGAATTATACTCGTGGCTTGCACCACAAAAGCGTGAGGACTGATAAAGGTACTTGTGTTCTTCCTCTTTTTGCCTATCCCTCTTATTGTGTGCTCTAAACTACGGAGGTGTCATAGCTTTTCATTTTCATGATCAAAAGAAATTTGTAAACTGGAATGTTGTGCAGTGCCACTAATGAACACATGACTCCCTTCTCCTGTAACACTCCTTCCTGTTAATAAAATGTACACCTTGTACTAGGGCCATCAGGAAGCGACATAACTGCATTTGTTGTTTGTGCTTGAACTTAAGTATGGAAGTTTTTTTTTTTTTTTTTTTTTTTCCCCTATGGGTGCCATTCCAGTGTTGGGAGTGATGTCTTCGCTTGGGCTTGCAGCTTCATCCTCTTCGACCAGCGAGAGTGCCTCTTCCGCCAGCGTCGCAGCAGTGTCTGACCCTGCCCTGAACACAGCTAGCCCCACGGTTCCTCCTGTGCTGGCCTCGACATCTCAGGATGCAGCTGTCAGCGAGGTGAGAATTTACTTATTCACTTAAATGTGCTGCATGAAGCGCCATATTTACTAACTTGCAAGGTGTGGTTTCCTTCCAAAATATTGTAGCTTTTTGAGCCTTGCTCCATATTTCAAGAAGATTGATAGGTTCAACTAGCTTCAGTCGCAGTGGTAGCACCACGTCCGAGTTAAGAAATGAACTAAGGTTGTTCCGCAGCTGATTTTCCAACATTTCTTGTTGTGCCCTTGCTGTCCTTAAGACAAAGTGCGTAGATTTGAAATTGCAGACACATTGCAGCTTTTGCCATCTTTGTATTTTGAGGATTTGGAATGTGCAGGCTCATTTTGGGAGTCCGAGCTGTTGGCTTTTACAACGCAAAGTAGCAAAGGCCCACACAGCTCGGTAGTGGCTGCAGTGTAGAAGTTCAAATTGGATAAGCATAGCTGGTAAGGAAGGAACTATTTTTGTGTGGACACAGTGCACATCTGGCCCCGCCACGATAGTGTAGTGGCTATGGTATTCGGCTGCTGACCCGATGGTCGCGGGATCGAATTGCAGCCGAGGCAGCAGCATTTCGATGGAGGTGAAATGTTGAGGCCTGTGTGCTGGTACGATATCGGTGTGCGACCCCAGGTGATCAAAATTTCAGGAGCCCTTCACTACGGTTTCTCTCCTAATCATAGCGTGGTTTTGGGCCTGAAGCACCAGTCATCGTTCGTCCCGTCCTGAGAAAGTCCATCTTTAGTTCAACGGATTTAACCCCAAACAGGTTCATCAGGTTGATCATGAGTGAGAGACGCACGCCATGCATGCAAGTCTGTAAAGCACCAAATTGTCAAAACATTAACTTCGCGGTGACAATATCATTATGGCTTTGCAGCAAACCCTATATATGCCAGAGATGACATCTTGCAGCCCCAAATATCGAAGGCTGTGCTTTCACGAACTGCAAGCGGTAGCGCAAGGGCAGCCATCGAAATGCGCACATCGTGCTGATGAAAGTTGACGGTGCCAGTGCAGTCTCCCAGAGCCATTGCCACTTTTTATCCAGCTCACTTGGTGCTTTGCCTGTCAGGCTCTTTCAAAAATGTCACTGCTGCATGTTAAGATCTAAAGTATGTGCAGCAGGCAAGGTAGTGCGCTGGCAAGTTCTGTGCAACCCCGCAAAGCAACGCAACGAATGACACAGTGTTTTTGACACGTGCAAAGATGGATAGCAATACGTTCGAGGGCAGTTGAAACGTGATCACCTTATGTATGGAGGAGTGCATTGGAGGGGTTCAGAGCGGGTCAAAGTTCGATATATCAGATTCGGCGGTCTACGGGTGTTCAGTATACATGTGCGCAGCAATCCCTATACTTTTGCATTAGATTTTGAAGGGGATTTTTAAACTGGTCGATGTAGCTAATAATTTGATATATCAGAGTTCAATGTATCTGAGATCAACTGTATTACTAAGCAACATAAGCAAGCCTTGCGAAATTAGCTCTTGCAATTTGTTTAAGATGCTTCAATAGCCCTAGTTTCCTCCATGTTGATATGGTAGTGAACCAAATTTCAAAATGTTAACCTGGTTTGACATAGCTGTGCTACCACTCAGTCGAGGCTAGCTTTCACTGAATTTAAGGCATCACTATAGCTGTGCATGTTACGTGGTGCTTCATTGTGAAATTTTGTCGGCACTGAAATGTGGGATTTCTCGAGGCATGTAGGTGCGTGCTTCGCATTATATTCACTTGTTCCAGCGCATGTTGTGAATTCTTTGTATGTGTGTTGTGAGAGTAGCTGATACCCTGTCTTTGTATGGGTCCTATAAGGCCTGTTGCTTGTTGCAGAAGGCAGACCTGAACCTGGATGCATGTGGTGCACCATCAAAATCAGCAGAAAGTGTGACCTCTGAAACAGGCAGCCAGCAAGACGACCAGAAGGACCAGAAGAAAAAGAAAAATCGGTGTCGGATATGCCGCAAAAAGGTCGGCCTCACGGGTGAGTGGTCGGCCTGGCTGCATTTCTCTGGTGTTCGTTCACTCGAGCAAATGTGGCAGTGCTCAGGTCCTAGTAGAACTAACAGAACCTTGTTGATGTTATGTGGGCAAGCTTTTGTGCTTGTTTGTAACACTGTTATTCCCCTCTCTTCCTGTGCCTGCTGTGTGCAAGTGGTGCACCAGTATTGTTTTGTTGTGAGGCAATGAATGTGTTGCTAATTTCAGACTGTGGTTCGATTCCTATCTGCAGCAGCAAAATTTCGATGGGAGTGATTTTAAAAAGAAATAAGCATGTGCTTCGAATTAGGTGCACATTGGAGCTCTATGTGGTAAAAAATAACTGGTGCCTCCGTTACAATGTGCCTTTATTATATAGTAAAACCTAATTACATCAAAGATGTAATTACATCAAATTGTCTCTGTTGGAACTCTTTCTATATCACCTAAAATATCTCTGGCATTTTTAATCCTTCACTTGCGAAGAGGTCAGACGTAAAATGGACATTTTAGAGCCCCTGCCCGAAATATGCGCTCCCTTGACAGGCACCAGGTTTCTCACAGCATGGCTGGTCTGGTGGCAATCAGTTGGCAATCACCGCAACGTTATCGAAGATTGCGTTGCTGCGACAGGTATTCTCAATTCTGTGATATTAAGCTGCATGCTCACCCCAGCCACGCTTAAGGGGGGACACGGGTCTTTGAGACGAAAAAATCGCGAAAAAATCGGTTTTTTTTAAGTGGCATTTTCATAAAATACAAACACTGCCACGTGTTCTGACAAAGTTTCCCGCGTCGTGGATAAATATTTAGGCCGCAATACCAATTTATGTAAGCACCGTGAGCTATATTTTGAGTGAAAGAAGCGCAAAAATAGGGCTTTTTTCAAGCCGCGTTGCCGCAGAACCACGCGTGCTATCGCGGCCATATCGGTCGCGTCGGAAAGAACTATTTTTCTTCTTGAAGTTCCCGCCACAATTTCATTCGTACGCCTATTTGCTGTGTAGTAATACCGCGTCGAAAAAAAGTCCCAGCGCGCGACTCCATTGGCCCATTCTGTGCACGTGACTAAATGGAGCCTCGTGATTAGTGCAGCTGGTTGGTGTCGTCTGCTTTCGCGCGCCGACGCGCCCGAGAAGCGTAGCACTACGCCATATTCGAAATCGCTTGCGTGCAACGATGTCCGAATATCGTAAGTTCGCCACGCGAAATAAGTTTGGCAAGAAAAGAAAGCGAGCGCGTTACAACTTCGAAAAGGGCCCCGATCCTGCCGAAGAACCCAGTGACGACTGCTTGCCGGCAGCCTCAAGCGAAGGCCGCGGCGACTCCGAGGTGGACAGCAGCGAGCCTCGCGAGAGCGAGCTAGGCCTAACGGTGTCGCCTGCCGATGGTGATCGGAGAAGCACCGTTCGTCATGACACAAGGATGGTTCCGCAAGCAGAATTGCTTCAACGGAAGAAACAAGCAGAGGATAAACTCCAACGGCTTGCACAAACATCGGCAACGAAGAGGAAATTGGACATGTCGGCAAGCGTCAATGACGGTGCGCACGGGCCGGCGGAGACGGAGTCGCGCTTCTTTATTGTCAGTGAAGAAGCGATGAGCGCTCTTTTCTCGCGCATAAAGTGCACTCTGTGTGGCGGCTCCACGATTTTCGACACAGACGAGCGAGAATACGGCCTTGCCGTCAAGCTTCTCGGCGTTTGCGAGAAGTGCGGCGATGTTTTTTCCGAGTGGAGCTCCCCGCGCGCAAGAAACGCCACGACGGTGAGTCCCTTCGTTGTGAACCTTCTGTCCGCTCGTGCAATGGTGAGCACTGGGAATCGGCAGACGGCAATGAACGATATTTTCGCTGCAATGAATATATCGCACCGCGGCCTTCATACCAAAACGTGGCAGAATTATCTGAAGCAGAAGCTGGTGCCGGCGGCCTCGAAAGCGGCCCAAAAACTGATGGGCGAGTGCGCGGCATCTGTGAAATCGCTATACAGTGAGCTGAATATCGCTAATTCTGGCAATATAGCGGTATCCTACGATGGCACGTGGATGACGCGCGGCCATTCGTCGCACATAGGAGTCGGCACAGTCATCGAACTGTTTTCAGGACTTGTGCTCGACTATGTTGTGTTGAGCAACTTCTGTGCAGGTTGTGCGCGCGGCCCGAAGCCTGGCGACCCGGATTATGAGAATTGGAAGGCAAACCATCTGTGCCAGAAAAATACGGACAAAAAAGCCGGAGAGATGGAAGTTGAAGCAGCGCTAATACTTTTTCAGAGGTCACTTCAGGTGCACCAACTGAGGTACACCACAATCCTCTCTGATGGTGACAGTCGATCATTTCTAGCGCTCAAGCAGGCACAAGTATATGGCTTTGTGCCAATTGAAAAAGAAGATTGTATTAATCATGTGCAAAAAAGAATGGGCACAGCCCTGCGTACACTCATTGCAAAACACAAGGGCTCGGGTTCAGAAGCTTTAGGAGGAAAAGGCAAATTGACCGGTGACTTGATCACCAAACTTAGTGCATATTACGGATATGCATTGAAGTCAAACAAAGGGAATGTCAAGGACATGCAGAAAGCTGTCATGGCAACATATCGCCACATAACATCCAATGACAAGGTTTCTGACCACAGTCTTTGCCCGTCAGGTCCCAGCTCTTGGTGCCGTCAGAATGCTGCTCAAGCAAAAGATGAGCCCATTCCAAAGCACCGATACAATTTGCCTTCGCATGTTTGCGAAGCCCTTCGCCCAGTGTATGAGCGTCTTTCAGACGAAAAACTGCTTGAAAGGTGCCAGCGCAGCATGACCCAGAACAATAACGAATGCTTGCATTCAATGATTTGGGCATTGGCTCCAAAGGAACAGCATGCCTCGCTTTTTGCTGTCGAAGCTGCTGTGGCTGAGGCAGTGATGAAATTTAATTCAGGGAATGAGAGAACTTCATCTGCCATACTACAGGAGCTTCATTTGAGTTCGGGCCTACCAAACAGCCAGAGAATGGCTGAGAAAGACAACCGGCGTGCAGCAGCGTCGGCGCACAAGCGTGCATCTGCAGAAAATCTGCAACAAACTTTCAAAAAGCGGCACTCTGGTGGCTCGCGGCAGACAGACTACATCCCTGGTGGTTACTGATCACTTAGCTAGGTGAATGTGCCATTATTCCTGTTGCATCTGAATAATAGGAGCCTTGTTTGTTTTTGTTGATTTTCTCAATTTCTGAATTCTTGACGCTTTGCAACCATTCGGGAGCGATTTCTCGGTAACCAGAGCACCCTAGAATTGTCATTCTTGTTGCAGTGCAGAGCTACATGAATGGTTTCCACAAGGGTAGAGCACACTTTTTGCATTTCTGTGTCAGTGTTTCTGTATTGTTCATTTATGCAAACAATTACTTAGCACACATTTTGAGCAGGAAGATTTCATGAGCTGTATAATTGCTAATAGTTGTCATATCAAAAAGTATTCATACATCGTGAAGCTTATGTTTCCTAGTATCCAGCCATATGTCTAAAGCAAGATTTTGATGAGTAGTTTTCGAACATTGTTCCCGGAAACTATGCTAATTAATTATCAATTAACAGTGGAACTAATTGACGTATTTAAAAACTAAGTGCATATTTGGAATTTGCAAGAAATTCTGAACAAAGACTGTGCAATCTCATTCAAATTTGGTAAAGGAAATCACAAGATACAAAAAAGACCCACTAAGCGGTACCGCACTATAACCAAAGCATTTTTCAAAGTGTACGCATGTAAAAAGCATCAAGCAGGTAGCG
Organism: Hyalomma asiaticum; assembly: GCA_013339685.2. Classification (NCBI taxonomy): domain Eukaryota; kingdom Metazoa; phylum Arthropoda; class Arachnida; order Ixodida; family Ixodidae; genus Hyalomma; species Hyalomma asiaticum. The sequence continues at coordinate 38,447,835 of CM023485.1, forward strand.
GTGCGTGTTACATATCCGAGTCGCGCGACCTGGCTGCTTTCACCCACATAAAATTCTGGATATTTCAGATTTAAGTCCGCGGCTGCGCTGTGCAAAAGATTTAAAAAATGTAGCACCATAGCAACGTCATCCTTTATGCGGACTTCCCGCAGAACTGGACTGCGCAGACACAGGAACTGATTACTGCATGCGGTACTCGTTTTCCCTAGAACTAGAGACAAACAGTGGTAAACTGGAGGAAACGGGCACACGGAACGTGTGCCCGTTTCCGACACAATAAGCGGTATGCACACGTTCCGGCACACATTCTGACACAATAAGTGGTATGCGTATGCATTAGGTTCTATGGGAGGGCAAACGGGGGTCAGAAAGAATCGCATTATAGCCAGTCCTGCACTATAAACGGTCACATTATAAGTGTTCTTAGCTGTAAATGTTTTCTCGCCCAAAATAAATGTTTCGGGTGAGCTCTGCCATCTGTTACCTTTTTTTGCTTACTTAAGCGTTTATTTTTTGAATTTTCGTGCGGAACCTGTGTATAACAAAATCCTCCTTATAACGAAGTTTTCCGGGAATTTGTCAATTTCGTTATATCCATGTTTAACTGTATAATGCCCCGCCACGGTGGTCTAGTTCTATGGTACTTGGCTGTTGATCCGAAGGTCACAGGGTCGAATCCCAGCTGTGAAAAGAATCCCCGGTGGTCGAAATTTGGGGGGCCCTCCACTATGGCATCTTTGATATAGCAGTCTGCTGTTTCATCAAAATAGAATTGCCGCACAACCAATCAGCTGATAAGCAAGCTACAGTGCATGCTCGATACGATCGCCTCCCTCCCGAGGAGACAGAATGGACACTAGCTTTTTTTTTTCTTTAGGGGGGGGGGGGGGGGGGAGGTATTGGTCGATAGAATATTGTAGTGAAACGTCGGGGCTGTTAATGTTAGACGCATCGGAAGGTCAGGAAGACGAAGAGGCGTGGGAGCCACTCCACGCAGGCAAGCGATGAGGAGTCGACACAATGAATTGGGAGAGCACTCATTGGGGGGTTTATTTAGCTAAGACAACTTGAAGTTAGAAAACACACAGGGCAACAATTATACAACATAGAAAATGGTATCATACCCCGTCGGCCTGCCGGACTGCTCCCCGGTGATGTCGAGCGTCTTGGTCCCCGAGTCCGCTCTCCCAAAAAAGGCCAGTGTCGCCACTTAAATAGCACTTTTCAGCATCCACGGCGACGCGGACCGCTCGGAGCACCACTGTTGCCCACCAATAGGAAAACGGCTTATACGGACCACTCAAGCAGGTCGAAGGTAACGATGCTCCACACGAGCTTTTATGATCGCGTGCATCCGGCCTCGCCACAAAACTAATACAAACAACGCTTTCCAGAAAATGGCCGCGACGCGCACACATGGTTCTCATTTTCGGTGCCCCGTCGCCCGGAAGACTCCCTGCGGTGCGCCGGCTCGTTTGGGGCACGAAGGGACTAATCAGATACACCTGCCTTTTGCCGGCTCGAAGTTTTCCTCGAGCGCCCCTCTACAAAAGCAGTCGAAAAAGAAAAAAAAGAACAAGAAAACATTCTACGCGACAATATGGTGACGCTTACACTGACCGCCTATGAAAATTGGTGACGACTGCCATTCGTGTAGCATGAACCTGATACAAACCAAGCTTTACTGCATTTACAGCTCGCTTCAGTGCATGGCGAAAGATCAACCGTATATTTACATCGCGGCCAGCTGTGCTCCCAGTATTTCGCTGTTTTTTGATCTTTGATAATTATCATGAGCAAAAGGTACGGCGGCAACAATGGCAACAAATCTAATTGGCATCATATAGGCGTTAGCGGCTCTTAGTGAAGTAATGACCACTGTTCTCAAAGCAGTAAAGGCTTAACGACAATATCGGCACGGAGCCATCAGCTGACCGCCACGGGAAGTCAAAGCGAGCTGCCACTTACCTCTCCCACGTGTGCTGAATGTATGCACCCTATGCTGAAGAACACAAATGCAACCAATGCTTTCGTATGCATGTGATTTTCTGCGTGTTTCATTCATTTGTTTGTTGTCAAATGGAGTATCCAGCACTATAAAGGTTCCGACATGTCCTAAGCAAGATAAACTTTAAAAAAAGTTTTCTTAAACCGGTCAGAAGGTGCCTGCAGCCTCGTCTCACAAAAGTCTTTGAAGTGAACACGAAGTTTCAAAAGCAACAGAGCTGTGGAGTATTGCATTACGTTCTGACTGCAGGGCGTAAACATCGATACATATCATTTCAATGCCCCCTTGCTTTGTTGCTCTGCGAATGCATGTGAACATTAGTAGTAGTATAGGAGAAGCGAGCCCTCTTGGTTTTCTCCCGATCCATGGCGCGATTCGAAAGTCGCGGACCAAGTTACTTTCCGTGTGTGCTACAGCTTCGATCACTTGCGTGCCGTAATTCACTGAAGCGTATTTTTGTCTCATGGCTCCAGGAACATGCTTTTGCGCTTTTCATTACTATTCATTCAGCGAATGTGGCAACAGCAAGAAGAAATGACGCAAGCAGACCAGCTAAAGCTGAGCGATTCACGACTGCATGTTAGCAGCTGTCAGCAGTCCATTTCTTAATAAGCATCTCTGGAATGCTGGGCCAGCTGGGAAAGGGGGGGTGGACGTTGACATGCAGTTTTCCACCCTGTTTTATCATTGTTCATGACGAGGATTTGCACAATACACTGGTTTATTCTTACCATGCAGCGAGGAGCCACGTTGCTTCTGGAAACTCGCGCACGCGCAGATCGTGCGGTGAGATCGGTCGATTACGGTGAGGTGGTACAACTGTATAAATGCTTGCCCGCGTTAGAGTATGTATGTTTCGTTCAAACAGTGCAGACGACGATAGGTTACCATCAAAGTCGACTGCCAGAACTGCGATAAGCGGATCATGATCACCTGGTATCCACACCAGTCCAACGTGCAGTGCCGTGTGTTCAAGCATGCGCCACGTACAGCAATTCAGGACATGCAATGAAGCATCCGAGTGAGTGAGCGGCGTGTATATGTTCTGCCCAGGTACAGCGCTCGGCATGTACGTACACTCGCAAGACCTTGCATTCTCGTTAAGAACTGCAACGCAAACAACTTTTGCATGAACGTAGTTCCATAAGAGCACCTCTTCACATGTGACAATCACGTGGGAACAGTGCGCAGTCATGAAGGCTTCACTATACCAGCCATGAACATGAAGCAGGCATAGCTACGTAGACTGTGCGACCAACCCTGTTTTTAATGCAGCGAAAACATGCGTACATTTGCAACATGTGTGACCAGTTCTTGACTTCCTCAATGTTGCAACCAGTAAGAGAAGCGAGTCGCTTTTGTGCGTTTATTACGCGGGAGAAGAAAATCCAGTATTTGACTGCTGAAGTTGGGGGTGTATTTATTATGCGAGTGTGTTCATTGCGCGAGTAAATACATTTCTGCTGCAGTTCTCGATCTCTCGAATGGTTTGGTGTCATCGTACTGGGCACTGCTTTTGTGGAAGTAGTGTGCTTTTGACATCGCTCTATTCAACTAGAACGGATTTCTATTGTGAATATATATATGTAATCAGTTTAACCATGGCGAGAAAATTGATCAGCCGAGGGTAGGCCATGGGATCAGAGTGATGAGAACCGGCCGGCCAGCCAGCGGTCTGCCTCTGGAAACATCATCAAGCACTTTCCGCGTTGTTTTGCTAGTGGTGAGAACTTCTATATGCAAACAGAGAAAAAGGACTGCATTGCGGTTCATTAGTGTATAGACTTCGCCAACGAGCGTACCAATTGTATTTGAGACGATTTTAGTACATCATTGTAGTCTCGGAAGCACCTTGAACATGGCACACTTCCTCTTGTTAGGCTGAAGTTTCACTCTTTCCTAACAGCAATGACCTATTCAGTGGACATCTAATCTTAGGGAACTTGTAAAATGCTGCTGCCCCACAAATGTAGATGTCGCAGCTGAAGGATGCACGGAACCTCGGTATGGCAAGTCCGCTTTGTGAAATCATTAAGTACATAGGCTGCAGCAAAGGCAATACTGTAACATAATCGGTGAGCTTGCTATCGAGAAAAATCTCCACGTGTGACAACAAAGCAGTGCAGTGCCGAGAAAGCAGTGCAATATCCTCTACTGACGCTTCGCTGTGTGCAATTGAAAGCTACAAATCTATGCAGCTATCTTGCGCACCCTCCATATGACCTCGCTGCTCTGCGTTTCTTGCCGTTATCCTCCTCACCTACACTCCATGCGCGCCATGGTGCGTTTCCTTGGACCAAGTTTGGGTGCTCATGTCGCTGTTGTTTAATTAAATATCGCAAAACGAACTATTGTAGGCATGTTATACTAGGTCGCAGATTCCGAATTTACTGCTTCACTGACCCTTTAAGTGGAATTGCCAGTTAAGCAGAACAGTAGCCTATAAGTTGGTTGGTTTTGTATTCAGATAATACAAAAACTTCCGGTAATCCAAACTAAAGGTTCCACGTCACCATATAAACGGAACCAAAAGTCACTTTTATCTGACCCATTGCCATGAGCATCAGCTTTTCCCGGTTCCAGCTGTTTTGTTTTTTTAGCCTAATCAGTCTCGTAAGCCTAGTCTTGTAGTTGGCAGTGCTTGCGCGGTGAGTGCAACATTGCGCAAGCACTTGATCTAGTCGTTCAGTGACTATTCAAGTCGTCGAGGTTTCAGGGCTTGGCTCCTGCCGCCTCGTTCGTGCCATTGGGGTGCTATTCGTGCTTCATTACCACGTTGGCGTCTTCAAACATCGATGGCTTGTAGTGGCTCGCGAAGTTGAGGCCTAGTGTCCATTGTTTCAATGGTGACACAAAAGCGTGCACACCATGTGCTTATGTTAGAAAAGACTGACATCGTTCTTGATTTCGGAAGCGGCTCTTGCACGAAGATGTGCCGAAAAACAGCTTAACAAGGATCCTGCACTAGAATACGAGGTGCCTTTGAAACTTCGTGATTCGGGCCCCAATGGAAGTGCCTTGCATTGTGGCTTAGGAGAGCCCGGGGCCAGAACATTCCCATCAATGGACCACTAATTTATGCCTAAGCATAAGTCTGTTCTTCAACAGGGGATAAGATTTCTTGTGTAGTGAGGGCTGTCTGACAAGTTTAAAGACAGAAATGGACTCTCTTTCCGTGCAATTGCAGGAGAAGCTGCAGAAGCTGAAGCGACTGCGTGTGTTGCAATTGGCGGGCAGGACGGCTTCCAGAGATCATATGTCAGTTTAAGGATGATGCATGTCTGCAAGTAGATGAAATGGCACATTGATAGGTCACATTGATAGGTGAGAAATGCACAGGTGGTGAACACGGCAAAGGAAGGCTAACTGTTTTTGTAGGAGCGAACATGTTGAGCAGCGACAGGTGGATGCTGTTTACGATTGGGAAGTCCAAAAAAATGCAGCTTAGAGATGGTTCAGGGTGTTATCTCTAGTCATTGTTGTGCTCACTCTCATGTTGTGAAGCACACAATGTGTGGGAAGGGGCTATCCTTCCCTCTCTCGGTCACATACAGTAGCTCTGGGTTCCTCTAAGCGTTTTTTCTTGCAGCCCTATTATAATAATTATGGGTTATAACAATGTACTGTAAAAACCTGTGTATAATACGGATCCGCATATAATACGATGTGTAATTTGGGGATGGCAAAACAGAAAATTTCATCCACATATAATGCAAGCGAGGAAACCTCACAGCATTTGTTTGCATTGCAGTGAACATACAGTTGTCGTCTGCTTCTTTTGCACTGTCTCCTGAAAGCCCCTTGTTAGAGATAATTTGCCACAGAAAGTAGTTTTCAGTGCTGTAAGGTATGTTTGAGATGCTACGATTCTAAAAGGACGACTGACAAGCTCCTCAGGGACACTTTCTCCTGCAGTGTTTGCTGCATGTCAAGGTTCACCGGTGTCTGATCAGCGCTGCCAACATGCCCCAACTGATTGACATGCTTCTGCAGCTTTATCACGTGGTGTGATTCTGCGATAACGACATCCGCCAGTGTGAAGGAAATTCAGCGTGGCACATGGAATGCCTTTTTCTTACTATCGCTCGTAGTAGCTCAGTGTTCACAGCTGAGTGAGGGTCCAGTTTGCAGCTTGTGAAGGCTGCTGTTCAATCTCCGGATAGACTCCGTTCTTCGGCTCCCGCACACTTCCGAGGCAGCTATACGGAAAAGTTGTCTCAGTTTGCTTCCTCAAATGCTGCCCTCGGTGATGCTGAAGTGTTGCCCCTGCTGCGCAATTACTGATAGTTTCGGCCTCCAGAATAACTTTCCTTAGCTGGGTACTGCTTTCATGGTCCCGACATCGTGCAAGATGAACTTCGAATGAACATGCCAATGGACGGTTGGAAGTTGCTACCTTTAGAAATTTTGAAGTAAAAGACCGTTCTTAAAGGAAAATTCCCTCTTGGCAGGCCTTGGACTGGTCCAAATACTTGGACACTGCCCAGGGAATTTCTTTACTCTTATCTCCTTCTCATTGACCGGTTCTGTGGTCATCTTGGTGGCGGTACTTGGACAAAGCCAGAAGAGCTGAATGCTGATGAAGCCATTATGCCAGGTGGTGCCTCATCTATGCTGCAACCTTTGAGTGCATCCTTGCATAAGCTGTTCCAGGGTAACACTTAAAGACTGTATGCAGAATGGATGGCAAAAGGTGAACATGTCATTGCCCCTGGACGCAAGACCAGAAAGTAGCCGGTGGAGCTCTTTTTCACAGAGCCGTGGGCAGCCGTTTCTCCAGACATTAGTCCACATCTTTAGGAAAGAGTGAGATTTCAAATATTTTGAGTGGAACAGAAGGCAACGTGTATACTTGTCCACTCTCCCCATTCACCTGGGAGAATCCCAATTTCTGACCAGTCCATCCCATTGTACAGGCACATCACGTCTCCCAGTAAGCCACCCTAACCATGCTGCTAAAATTCTAGGTTATCTTCACCACCCTACGTTGGTGTTTCACAGTGAAGCGTATCAAGTGTGGGCAGGGGCTGCTAGCTCTCACCGGACACTTCACACAGAGATTGATGCCTAGGAAAGGGTGGGGAGTGTGTGCGAGGCACCACTAAAGGCAGATGCCCAGTGTTTTCCCGATAAGCTGGGCAAGCGACACACAGAGATAATGACTATAAAATGGGGCCTTTCTAGAAAGTGATATCTGAGCATGAACAGAGCAGTGGTAAGCGCAATATCTTCTTTAGAGGAAAAAAGATACCTGTTTTGGGGCAAGTGCTCAGTAATAGATAATTGTTCACCTAATTGATTTTCCTAGGCCCTCAGCACGCTGGTCGAACATGCACATGTATTGGAACAAAGCAGGAAGCTTTCAAGCTAATTGCTGACCTAAAACAGCAAGAAAATGCTTGATGGCAGTGGTGTCTGTCATGACTCCTGTTCGAATGCAAGGCCGTAGCAAACGATTGTTGAGCCTGCGCACTTTCATCTGTGCTCTTCATCCGGCTCTTTCTAAACGGTCCTGTGACCTTTGAAAAAGCCTTTTCTTGAACTCAGTCCTGGCTCGACACACAGTACCGGAGTGCGCATCAAGTTTGGTTAATCAGATAAAGAGAGAATCAGCAGCTAGGCTGAGGAAGGGGGGGGGGGGGGGTGTTAGGGAGGCACATTGGTCTCCTCACCTTCATAAGTTTTCTTACAACAGCCTTTTCATCTCCTTGCTTTTTGCCATTGAACTTGCTCATAGCAATTATCGGTTATAATCTTCATAGCATTTGAGTGTTACTACAAATTCATTCGACCGTTGCTGCGAAAGGTGGTGCTGCTTTTTTTTTATTGCAGCAGAGTTGATGTTTTGTGTAACATTGCTGCAGGCAATATACTTTGTATTTATCATGAACGAAGCAAGGAAGCAATGTGTCCTTGATATGCGATATCTGCGTAAAATCTGTTGTGAATGAGCCAGCATTGCAGCTCGAAATATACCTGGCACTCTTGCTTATGCCGCGCAGTATAGATAGTCTTGTCGCTGATGTTTCCACTTCTGCTCTTACTGTTCACAGGCTTCCAGTGTCGCTGCGGGGGCCTCTTCTGCAGCATTCACAGATATTCCAATGAGCACGACTGTACGTTTGACTATAAGGAAATGGGTGCTCAGGAGATCCGAAAGAACAATCCTGTGGTCGTTGGGGACAAGATCCAGAAGATTTGAGGGCCTGCACGTGTAGGGTGCTGCTTCCCTTTTTTTTTTTTTTTTTTTTTTGTCCGTGGGGGAAGGGTCGTGCGCTCACAAGAGCAGAAGAAAAAAAGCATCACGCAAGCAAGATTGCAGCCAAGTTTTTCCTTTTTCTTTGAAACTTTGTGACCTTCTTTCCTAGCCTTCCTTTTGTGACATTTTTTTTTCTTCTCTTACATTGTCGTTTGCCATTGCAAGTTACTGCTGCCACTGCTGCTGCCGTCAAGACAGCCACATACTTTTTCCCTTCTTTTTAAAAATCTTGTGAATGTGAAGCACATTTGTTTGTCAGATTTTGCTAGTGCTGCTACTGCTTTTCTCGACTCTTTCTCTCTCTCTCATCCACTCTACATGATTTTAGCAGGAACAAAAGCAGACCAAGAAGTGTTAGGTACATTAAAAAATTCATAGTGTGCCCAGCCCCCGGTGCACTTGTAAAGATATTTCTTCTCCTTTTCTCTCTGCATGTCTTGCTTGTTCTTGTTTGTGTGAAATCTGGTTTTCTTTTATTTGGAGCAAATGTATGTGTGTCTGTGTGGGTGTATGTGTGTGCATGTGTGTGTGCTTGTGAATCTTGACAGGGCTAACATGCCCCATGCCCTGCTGTTGTGCTTACACTGATGTTAAAATGCGTGTAATTGGATCAGTTTGTTCTTATTTTTTTCTTTGTGGACACCATTAACGTGCAGGTGTCACTGCCTTCAAGAAATGTTGGTAGTACACTTGACTATTTTAGCCTTTTTTTTTTCCCCATTGACCTTACTCTGGGCTGTGCGAGTGCATTACATTGCAGTGAAAATGTGTTGCATTGTTGTGTAATATTGGTGGCTCACCCATAATTTTACGTATCCCACTCGTTTCTCCAATGAAAGTGGAAGCTGTGCATTGCAGGCAGGGCTGCTGGAAGCTGGTGTTTGGCTTGTTACAGCTAGTCCAAATGCATAAATGGTCCACAGTATATTTTTGGGTTCCCAAGTGAACGTGTGGTCTGCTTGATGGATAAGCCGCAAATGCAGACTTGCGTGTCACTGGCTAGCAGGGCCTAGAGGTTAAATGCAAGTTACGAGCTTTTAGTAAGCTGTGAAGAGATGCAGAGTACTATGATTTAAAACTGGGCTGCTAAGATGTTTCATGCAGCTTTGATAGCAAAGAAAAAAAGCAAGTCTTCGGGTGCACTGCAATTTAGTCCTTTTTTTTTTTGTATGCTGTGAACATTTTCTTTTGCATGGTTTATAGTCCGAAAGTTTTCAGACTGCTGTTTGACCTTGGCGGTACAAAGTTAGCACAGTAAAAATCTGCCTATACTTTTTGTGTGCATGTGTGTGGTGTGAGCGCTGTTTTGGCGCTGTGGCCGGTCATTCACTTGGGTATTGGTGAAATTATACTGTGCAGTGGTAACTGTCGAAGTTAAGACTTGTTTTCTTTTTCTAGTACTAGGCAGTGGTTACAGAATGTGGAGACCACTTTGTATTATATCTTCTTGTACAAATAAACATTTCGAAATCAGTTGGTTTGGTCTGGTTTTGTAAGAAACTGTCTAATAATGCTTCATGGTGCCTCCCTTGAAATTCTGTTCAAAACCTATGGTTTAGAGAGCCTATTGCGAAGTTACAATATCTGGGGAAACCACCAGCAGCAAGGCAGATCTCCCTTGCCAAGTCTGCAAACTCGTGTTTAAGAAAAGTTCTGTTCAGCATATGGAATAGTGTATGCGTGTTTTCAGATTCAGGTTTCATCTCTTCTATCGGTGAGTTAATGGTTAGTTTTTCGAATTTTTTCTTTTATAGTCCTTGCTTATCACATAATGTGGTCAATCGACGTCGCAGCTACGAGTCGGTTTAGGCGATATGTGGGAATATGTAAGTAGGGAGGGATATGTGGCGCGTACACCGCAGGATAACGTACTTAGGGCACGCCTAGGTTGTGCGCTGTGCGCACAACCTATGTCGCCACGGTCGCCATCCCCTTGGGCCAAACTTGCACAGTGCCCGTCGGCAGCACATATACTTTCAGTTCCGTGCATCCACGGAGGAAATACGTCACCGCTGTGAAAGCTATAGGCGAGCTATAGGGCAGCACATCTTAAACGTGTCCTTCCGCGCTATTGCGTCTGCCACTGGTGGACGCTGCAGTTGCAGCGGCAGCCTTGGAAGGAGGAAAATGGGGCCTCGATTGAATGGAGCGGATCGCAGCTGCGTGTCCGAGCTACGTGGTCCGAGTGAGTGAGAGAACTTTTATTGAGGTCCGGCGATGACGCAAACTCGTCGCGCACCCGTCTAGTCTCACGTCCGGAGCGGCAGGTCTAGCCCACCAGCACGCCGGACAGCCAGGACTTGTCCAGAGCCGGCTCCGCAGAAGCGAATCGCACTCCTCCTTGCTGAACTTTGGGTATATGCTTTGGGACCCGTACTCCGAGAGCATGTGTGCCAGAATGGTCTGCCCACAGGACGGGCAGGTGTCGTTATATATGTCGAGATGAAGATCGTGTAGAAAAGCCAGACACGGACATGTGCCGGTTTGCAGTAACCTAAGAGAAACGTTTTGCGCCCTACTCAACTTTGGGTGAAGGGGTGGAAGCATGGTTACTTCGTTGTGAGTGGCGGGAGCGTGACCGTAGGGGGAGGGGAGTTGGCGCCTTTACAGAGGAAGTGCGGTCGGTGAGTTCCCTCGACCGACCCTACGTGATCAGGAAACCAGTGAATCGAATGAGGTGGAGCACAGAAGAATGAAATATCCAGATACCCTTATATATGTAGGTGGCTTCAGTATACGAGATTAGCAATTGTTTTAACCGTGAATGAAAAGGTGAATCGTGCTGTCTCGAATCTGTGGCGCCCGTAACTCGCAGTGGAAATTATTCTACTTCATCAACCGTTGCGGCATACGCTTATCTGGTTTCGGTGGGAGGATGTGCGATGGGTGCTTCGAAAATTGGAAAGAGGCGTTATGGGAGGAGTATTCCCCACATGGTATTCCGTGGACCCTGGGTTCTGGTTTGGGCACGGCCCCCGTGATTCCACGCTCGAATGTTCGAGCTTGCCGCATTTATCCCGAATATCGTTACGACTAACAAAGATGGGGAAATTTGTAAGTGTGGAAAAATAATACTTACAGAAAAAAAAAATCAGTCTTGCAAAACCTACACATATCATGACCATGGTCCCTCATAAGCGCACAAGTCGAAACCGGAACTATCCGTAATGCAGCGCCACGACTAAAGTTCGAAGCTCATGACTGATCCTAGCCCTACTTGCGGCTACGGCTGTTTCTACTTTCGCAGGCATCGTCGATAGGCTAAATTTCGCATCTTACTTCAGCACGTAGTTTACATAGCAGTTACAGTTATGAGCAGTTGTTATGCTGATGTGAGCCCATGGCTCTCACAACTGGTGCGCGGGCACAGCAGTGTTTGCAAATAACTGCGCCAAGCAGCTGAGGGAGGGCCATTCTGCGGATGCTAGTAAGTCTTTATTGCTTCGCATTTAGTACGGCAATTATTGTTTGTTGGCATTTTGTTCTCAAATCCTTATCAAACATAGTCAGTGCCGTTTACGATAGTTTGATCAAACATAATTCCTAGTGTGCCACTGTCCAGTTTGCAAAGGAAGAGCCGAGTGTGTGTGCGTCGATGTGCACGGCTTCCGTCTTGTTTAGTTTCGGTGAGATCGACATCGGTTATGTTAAACTAATTATGGAGCAGCATTCGTTAGCTAGCCGGTTCGTTTACGTAAATGTTCCGAGTTTGTACCTATGTTCTCAGTAACAGAAGTTTAAACGCAGTGGCTTTCTTGTTTCGTTACATTTTTGTTTATGTTTTTGCGAGTTACCAAGCTTTCCGATGCTTAAAATAACTTGCTTACGCTCTGCACGCCAATACTCTTTGAGAACTAATCTTGCGACTTTGTCGAGTTTCTTTGGGAGCTTTTTACTTTTTAACGCCTGCTGTTGATTCAGGCCGACTATTATATTACTATTTGGGTTATAATGTTATGCTAATGCTGTTTAAAAATTTCGTCTATCCTAAGATGGTCTATCCTAAGAATACTAATCTATCCTAGGAATCTATTGTAGACTCCTTTGGCTTCGCTTCATTCGTTCGTAATATTTGTCATGCTTGGAGTTTGATCACGACCGCGCTTGTGCGTGGACTGCCTGTGCTGCGCGGGTCTCGATGTGCAGGGAGTTCTGCACTGACGCGTCCATACCCGAAAGTCTTTCTGATCGAGACGCTCAGTTCGTCTCGATGCTAGTGCATGAGACTGTCGAAACGCTCAATACCACATCTACACTAGCGAAGAAGCGCCTCTTGCTAATCTCGGAAGACGCATACTGGGAACTAAAAGATAGTCTCTATGAAACATGCCAAAAGGGCCGTTTGTGACGTCTTGAATTATCAGCAATGTAGAGCTAGTCGTTACTGTAGATAATAGGCCACATTAGAAACATTATATTGTCTTCATATGCATCAAACGGTCTTAGGAACACCATCTACCATGTATCGTGTTGCAGGAGACATGTAGATATAACGCCATTTCTGTTTCTAGAAGTATACTGTTGATTTTAACTGATTGTGAACGCAGCTGTATTTAATACGAGCTGAGACTGAGGTATGGCTAAGTTTACTACAAAACAGTGGTGATCACTGGCTAGCTTTGGAGTTATGTGGTAGTCACAGGATTGGAGCAGTTGTACTAAAACGTTACCTTGAACATTGCTGCCAGTGTGTAGCAATGGGAAAACATGTTTTTGCTTGTCACAATATCACCACAGCGATCGAACAATAAGGAAGTATTCTTTGACCATCGCTGTTTATCTTACATTAATGCTGCATCAACAATTGCTGACCAAAAAAATAAATTGCATTTCATATACGTATAATACAAGGCTGCACTGTTACTTGAAACATGCAGTATGTTGTCTCACTTATCAGCAGAACATTAGGAAAAGTTAAAGTGCAGAGCACAGTAAACTGTTTGCCTATAAATCCCAGAAAATAAGTGACCATGCTGTCAGATCTCACTTTGATTTGGACTAACGGTAAATACTTAAATTCGACCATATGAAAATGGTAGATATGCTAGATATATTAAGAGTAGTACTCTTCAACAAGAAAACTGTATGTGATCCTTGCATCAGCTTGGTAACATCTTAATTAACGAAGTGCTCTGTTTGCATGCCAGCAAAATTTCCTTTGCGGAAAGTTGAAGAAGCAACAAATGCAGAAGAAAAAAAACAAGAGGGACAGGATAAGGCGTCAATCCTTTCTTCTCAGATGAACCAACTAGCCCAACAACATCTGTTACTAAAATTTTCTTTGTGTCTTGTTGTACCACTACAGTTATCATTTCCCAGGTGAAAATATTGCAACTGGAAACAACCGGGACCAGTTCAAGTGGTTTATGGTCACATTCCCAGTGGGGACCAGTTGCAGTGGTTCCCAGCTGGGACCCACTGGCAAGTGGTATTATTACAAATTACTACACAGTTTAACATACTACTACACAGTTTAACAAAATTTACATAATACACAAGGAAGCAGTAGAGCGCTTCTTCATGCTAACATACAGTTCTAATATTTTAATCTTATTTAAAGTTTTTGTTGCCCAGTATCCACAAGCCAGCCCCATTGTAATGGACAATATGGACAGTTGCCTAAAGATAGCCGAAATTGTTGTCAGAGTCGCTGTACAACAATGAAATCATCTTTGGTTCTCTGCAACACATGCCAGTGACAGCAGCCCAACACAAGTTGCCACGACTCCATCGCAAGTTTCTGTCCCCACATGACCTAGACCTACATCCGACTGTGTTGGCATGTCACTGTGATACCACCGCCTCAAAATCTGAAACTGAAAGTCAGGTTTAAAGTAGCCATACAAAAAATATATTGATTGCATTTCAAGGCACCACAATACTCTCTTTAGGGTTCTCGACATCGGTGCTTCTATTTAGAGCAGTAATACCAAAATGTCTAAAATTTGTGTCAGTACTCTTTTAAATCGTGACGAGGACAAACTTCTGTGCACTGGTCCCATTTCCCTCGTACTTATGCTTGGTCTCTCTTTTCCTCTGTGGCCAAATGGGAAACATATGTCAGTTATCCTGTTGTATACTGCTGTGGTGGTCCAGTGGTCATTCCGCTCGACTGCATACCAGGAGGACGCAGCTTCAAACTTGGCCGCATTGGTCGCATTTCGGTGCAGATGAAATGCTAGAGGCCATTGTAATATTAGCGTAGTGTTAGTGCATGTTACAGAACTCAAGGTGGTTGAAATTTCCAGAGTCCTCCGCCACTGCACGACTGACTCTCCACTTTTTCGTTCCTTTCCCTCACACTCACAGATGCTGAGCTGCGCTTCCTTTAAAGGTTGCAGAAAATAGTGTGTTTTCTTCAACGAAACCACAGTTATTATTGTTGTATTTCTTGTTTGCAGTATACACTTGGAAGGCTTTGGTCCGACAATGTCGTGGCACTCATTTGCCGCATGTGGAAAACCATCACACCAACATCAAGCACCACTGAGTGAAATTATTCTATTTTTTACTATGTTAAAATGATGCAGATAAATAAAACTCAAACTTAAGTTAATAAACTGCACTCGTTGCCTTGTAAACCATTTGTTCAGGTAAGGATGTTTGGGATAACTGACGTGATACGCAATTGTGTTCTACTGGAGCCAGTGAAACGTACTCAATATACGCAGGTCAACGAGACAGTGCCAACAGGAATATTTTCCTTGTTGGAGTATCGAAGAAGTGCAGTAGGGGAATAACACCAAGCACATAAATATATTGTCAAATTTATAATGCAAGGATGTTGTTAAGACCTTATGTGTATTTTATTTAAGAAAATAAAAAAAAAAAAACTGGAATAAGTTTCGGTTTTTTAATTAATTGCAGCTTTTTCTATTCAGCATGACCAGGTCTTCTAGTACCCCTGTCCTCTCTTGTGTCAACCATATCCCTTCTATGTTCACTGTCCATATAATAAACATTCTAAAGGAGCTGTCCAGTGGCCACAGATGTGCCCTGGCAAATGCACGTTACACAGGTACCAAATGAGGTTTCTGATGGAAGCAGTTTGTGCTCTCGGCAGGGGGCAGAGAGAGCTGGCCCAGTGCAGATGCTGGTGGTTCCTGCCCTGTGCTGAACATGGAGACCTCACCTCCTCCACCAGAAAGAACGCTGCCCTTGGCGCAGCCCTTCCTCTGCCGCCACGGACATGAGCCGTCTTCGCTGAATGTTTCCTCGATGCAAAGACACGGCAAGTGTCTCTCTGCTTAAGTTTTCTAACCGCAGGATATAATAAAAAAGCACACAGAATTTCTTGGAATTATATGTGTGCACCAGCTATTTTTATAGTGCAAGCAATCAGGTTGCATTGTTATGTATGAAAATTGCACAAAGTACTGGAACTAAAGAAATGAAAGACGTAACTCGGGCTGACTTCAAACCAAGCTTTGTTTACAGCGACACATCTTGACTTATCCCAATAGTGTCAGAGAAGCTTTTCTGAGGAGCTTCCGTGAAATTGCGGGGTGAAAATGAATACTATATACAAATACATCTGCTTCAGAGTAAACCTTGGTTTTAAGTCATCAGCGCTCATAACTTCTTTTTCATTTTCTTAGTCCATTTATATTTTTATGCGCTGTTTATTCTTAACAGTACAGCTTTACCAATCCACCCAACTTTTCACGCTTGTTGTTCAACTTACCCTCAATAGAAGGAAAGGTTGCACACAATCTCTCTGCTGGTGAACATGAGTGGCACCACATTTTGAAATAAGTCAACTGATAACCGTGCCCAAACATTGACATGTGCTATTACATAGAGTACAAAATAATCAAGCCTTGCCACGGTGGTCTAGTCGCTATGTCACTTGGCTGCTCATCCGAAGGTCGTGGGATCGAATCTCGACCATGGTGGCTGCATTTCGTTGAGGCAAGATGTTAAGGCCTGTGTGCTGTGCTATGTCAGTGCACATTAAAGAACGCCATGTGGTTGAAATTTTTGGAGCCCTTCACTATGGAGTCTCACAATCATACTGTGATTTTGGAATGTAGAACCCCAGAAATTATTATTATAAAATAAGCGAGCCGATGGGCCTGTACGTGTGCACTGCGAAAAAGAACAAGCAAAAGATGAAGGAAGGAAAAGAAAGACACACCGAAGCACATAAAGAGTTATTGAAGCAGTCCTTGTGCCCAGTGCATTCTTTTAATGTGTTCTGGCCATCTTTGTTTTTAGAGAGTGCTGCAGGCACAGTTGCCATAATTGGCAAATTGCTGGTTGCTGCTTTGCTCTCCAGGAAGCTTGGGTTGAACCAGAATTCTCCGTGAATTCTGATACGCCATACCAAACTGCTTTTACGCTGCATGGAGTTTGCTGCGCACTCACACTATAGCTACCCGACTGTTGGACAACGAAGTTTAATCCTATTGGGCTTACGTAAACTGTGGGACCTAAAGCTCATTTAACAGGCTGCATGAGACACATTGGACGCTCTACAGGTGTTATTTGTAAACTTAAACTTGTAAATATAACCCAAAAAGAAAGCCGAATTTTGGATTGTCCCCCCCCCCCCAAAAAAAAAAAAATATATGTATATATATATATATATATATATATATATATATATATTGTTGTTCATGAATGTCACATAGTAAAATTGCACCAGATCCCCCCCCCATCGGAATGGAAAAAAATATATATAACACCTGAAAATGAACAATCCTACGTATGTAGTATTGAAATTTCTGTCAAGCAACGTTGCATCCACAGCACTGAACTTGATGCGATACTGTGTCCTCATTAATACCATTCTGTGTTATAGCTTGTCTGTGTCTGAGAGGCACAAGTTGCTTTTTAATCTGATAAATACTACGAGAAAGTTTCAGAAGATTTTACATCAGCTTGAAAAGAAAATTCTGAGCTAAAACATAAAAAGTCTCTTAATGATGCAAGGTTGGATGTACAAACTACAATATAAAACTACAGTTAAGATGAAATGTGCACCAGAAGGTTAACAAATTAATAAAGGTGCATAGCTTGTGTGAGGCCCGTACCCGAGTAACATCAGCACCGGCTAACATTGGCTTATACTGCCAATCTGACCGTATAACAAAGTAATGAATATCTGTGTACTGCATGCCTGTGCCTCATTCTTTTACATCCTTTGTGCACTACAACATTACACCTTAAAGGGCCACTAAACAGGGGCTCCTACTTTTTTTTTAAGCCACCCAAACAAGCTAACTCAATCATAGAGAAGGTTGTGGCGATCACATCCTGCGAATGTGACAGCGTTGTGCGCCACACAGACGCTGTATTCCAAAAACAATTCCCACGTCTCTTTCCTGCGATTGACCAGTCGCCCTCGCATCCTAGGTGTTGTCACGTTCTACCGCGAACAACTTTGCGTAGTTGTAGCTCGTTGATTGGTCGAAACCAGGTCTATGTCACATCCTGTGGCCATCCCACCGGCGTGAGTGCCGGAGCAAGCGGAACTGCAGCGCAAGCGTCAATGACGTCAATTGCTCATGTCATGTCACATGTCAAAAGTGGGCGGAGTCTCGACGGCGCGCCGTGCCTACCCTCTCCTCGGCAGAGAAGGCTGGGGAGGCCGACCGGGAAAATGAAACATACGCAAGCGGCCACTTAAACCCGTGTAACTCCTTTATTATTGCACCTATTCGCAAAATTCTTGCGGGAGCATGTTCACATCGCAAAGGAGCGCAGTTATATCTTTGAAACAAATTTTGGACCTCAGGGTTGTTTAGGGGCCCTTTAAGGAAGGCTGCCATTAATGCTTTTCTTCTTTGGCATTTGGTTTATGTGGCATGGGAGAAATCCACTTTGGTGCAGTAATTTGAGCTGGAGGCTTTGTTTAAATGCAGCTGATGCAAGGTCATCCCTGTGGCTAATATGGCTGCGCAAGTATGTCATCCTTTGCCTGGTGTGCGGTGGATCTGCTGTCTTCGTTGGGGTGCTCTTCATCGCCATCTACTTCACCCTAAAGTCATACACCTCATCACTGCAGTTTTTCGAGACCATCCCCACCTATGTACCTGCTGCGGTGGTAAGCATGCAGAGTTTGTCACATGTGGAACAGGCACAGCTGTCGCAGCTCAGACATTATCCATTTTGAACACCATTATTCGTGTGTGTGATTTCATGCAAGTGTTCAGTGGGCTCAGCAAATGTTTTTATAGTGTTTATAAAAAAGTGCGCTCTGTTTGTGCTCATGTAATGTCTGGCTAAGTCTTTCAAAGAGCAGGGAAAAAAATATCCTAATTGAATATGAGTTAAATGTATCTAAACAAAACAATGATTCCATGTCTATTGTCCTACAAAATGAGAAACATCACTTTTATTGTAAAAAGATGCTTGGTAAGCTAGATGGGTGGTGCATTGGGAGCGCCCGCACTGACCTGCCGTGATGTCACTGATTTTGGCTGCATATGCTTGGGTCTAGCTGATCTTTTATTGAAATATATGCACTGCATGTTGTACTAAATCAGTCAATGCAATTCAACTTCAATTTCATTTTATTTACTTTGCGAAAGATGCATACAAGAACAGGTAACAAAAGCATCTGGGCCCTTAGCAACTTGCTAGTTCGGGCCCCTGCAATAAGTACACAAAATTAATGCACCCAGGCACCAGTAACAACACATGAATATAATGTTTGTCTTTTATATGCATAAAAGATGGATTAAGTAATAAAGTAAAATTAAAGATAGATTACATGAAAATAATAATCAACAGAAATAATCATAATCATATAAGTGACCAATAAATAAAATATCAAACGGGATCAGTGTTTTTGAGAAACGTTTACGAGGGTAGAATGGCCCAGATATTCAAACGATGCTCTAAAGCCTCTGACATCACATTTTCGTGCTACCACAGGTGCTTCAGTGTAAAAGAAAACTGCTCACCTTATTCCTTCATTTGGTAATTAACTTATTATGCCATAATTGTAAAAAAATATTGGCTTGAAATAAAAATGTGTTGGTTATACTTATTTGGTGTTTTTCCTCGGTGTCCCTTTAAACAACCTCAGCAAATGGCTTAGAGCCATTGCAAAGAACTTATAATGTATGCGTAAACAAAGAGTTCTTCAGCTGTTCATTTTCGTGGATTACGTTTGCTTAGCTCCACCTACCAACCCTTAGCAAGGCGACATGACTTTGATGTTTCACTGTTTACGATAATTCACCACTGCTGCTTTTGTGCCGTGTTGAACCGGTTTGTGTCCTAGTTATGTAGGGAAAGGCCAATCCGCCTTTTGCATGGTCCGAGTGCGCATGCGCCGAATCCGGCGCAAATGACCCGTACGGCATCGTAGCAGACGACGCAAGCGGCGCGCAGTGCGGAACGCTGTACCCTTTACCGAAAGTAATGATACTCGCCGCCAGCTGGGCCGGTACGCCATCCAGACACACATTTTTGGTAACATGAAGTTCTCTCACATCATCGTACGGTGCAGGCAGGCAAATGTCGCATATATGAAACGGCATTAGCCGTGAAGAACGCGCGAAGAACACATCGGAACTTGTAGTTCAGTGAAACCATTGCTCCGTGCTTCCGTAATCAAACAGTATTTATGTAAGAACGACAGGGATAGGCAAAAACAGACATCCGGCAATGCACATGGTCACTCGGATCAACCCAATAACGAAATCGTACCCTGCAAGATAGACGTGTTATTCCAGCACACTTCCTGTTGTATCCGATGATGGAGGACGAATACTTCACATAAGTCCGTGAGTTGACGTGGAGTTCAACTCACTAAACACTGGATCACGCATACACACCTCATCCCCGAACATTCCTCGTTCGTTGCTGCCATGAATTCCTTCACATGCGCTTCGCTTAGCGTTTTCATTGATCCTGGCCTTGTTGTACATCCGTTCGTGACTCCGGCCAGGTATGCTGGTGCTCCGTGACTTGAACAAGCACTACTGGCAGCAAACCTTACGCGGATTGAGCTCTAGCTATCTCCCTGTAGGCTTAATTGGAGAGAAACTTCGGAGAGTTGAAAAAGGCACGACACGTTCATTCACTTTCAGCGCACCAGAAGAGTGCACGGTAACTGTCGCTCACTGAGGACACCTCAACCGAGCGCACCAAGACGACTGGTTCATTTTCGAAGGGAGAAACCGGAATGGGGACGTAGAGAAAAGCAACAAAACAACAAATAACAAAACACAAAAAGTCAGCAAAAGCGATCCTGGGGTCTCTCGAGCATGTAGACAGCGTGACAGGGGCAGGTGCGTACGCTTTCACGAGAAGTCACCCCCCCCCACCTCTTTTTCTTTTACGCGCGCGGTCTCAAAAACAAACCGGATTCCACCCCTCAAGTGACCACGCGGGAAGCTGGCGGCGTCTGCTAGCATCCGTGCCTTTCCCGTTCGGGTGGCATTTTGCGATGTTTTTAGACACCCAAGGCTTTCTCATGGCCTGCTCTTTTCGCTGTAAGTGTTCACCATGCCGGAGAGGCCTCCCAGAAATTCGTACAGAGTTTCAAATCGAAAGAAACCGCAACGATCACTGTGCGTGTCGCTGCCCCATCACGTTGTGCCATAGAGAAACACTGCGGTAGCGCACGACAGGTTTGGCGCGACGCCGTACAGATTGTTTCGTGCCGTGTCCGCGAGAGGCCGCCACACAGACATGCAAAAGGCGGATTACATAATAAAGCACAGGTAGGTGGACTCGATTTTATTATGAAATTCAAATGCTTACTCACTGTAGTAACTTATCAGGCAACATGTTGTGCTGCTAAGCTCAAAGATGCAGGTTCGATTTCTCGCCACAGAGGTCATGTTTTACTAGGATCAAAATGCAAGTGCACCTGTGAAATTACATTTATGTGTACATGCTGTGGTGGCGAAAGCTCATGTGAAGTTGTGCACCTTGGCATAGCTCGCAGTCATATCCTGGTCTTTGGCATGTATAGACGAAGGATATATCAAAAGCTTAGATGTTTGGTGGTGAGGCATAGAGCATTAACAAATGTTACTCAGTGCTGTTAGATATTTGGGATCTGGTGCCTGTGCTGTGTCTGGTGCACCCATTTCTGCTTTTCTATTGTTTTTTTTTAAGTGACGGAAATATATATTTAATATACCCCACCATAAGTGTCCCTGTGATACTCTTTCCATTGTGTGCTAAGTGTAGCTACTCACTTTTCTTCCTCTAGCTAATACTGACTGGGCTAATGGTTATGTGCTTTGCCAAGCGAAGGAACCGGTACACTTACCTGGTAAGTATGCCGTAGTTTGTTCTTGTTAGTCTGCATGTGGACTCATCCTGATGTATTTTTCATATCTGCTTCATGAGCTGATGATGCTAAAAGTCTATGATTCACTAAGCCTTATTCCAAAGCACTCTGCATTAGACAATGCTGTGTCGATTTGTGCATTTCTTGGTGAAGTTCAGGGACACTAGTTTTGCTTTTGGTTACCGTGACTACAACTTCAACTTCAAGAGGATAGCTACGTAATCAGCAACTCTTGTTCTCATGAAGGGTATTAAATGTCATCTTTGCATTTTACGTATCATTCCATAAATGCAACCCTAGGTTTTTGCTCGTTGAAGTTGTTTCCGGCAGATTATTCCCAACTTTAATAGGTCAGGACTGTGTTTTTATGCACAGCCCTGCAGGTTTCTATATTTACGAGCCTAAGCAGTGCACCGTCCTTCTGCATTCGGAGCAGTGCTCGTTTTCTGTTTGTAGGTGAAGTTTGCGGGTGGCTGCTGCCTCACTTGTGTGCTTCTCTGTGTCGTCATCACTGTCACCACCACAGTGGTGCACATGAACCGCCTGCAGACGCTGCACAAATGTGACTACTCGTCCAAGGACAGGGCCTGCATGTGCCTGTCGGCTATTGCCGAGTCGCCTGCCCAAGATGGTGAGAAATACTGCCCCCGCGTAAAGCTACTGCCTGACTCCTGTGCGTTTTCAATTAAAGCTGTAGAGTTGTGCGAATAGCAAAATTTCGAGTGCTAGGCAAACTCGAATGTTGATGTTTGAGTGCAAATCTAATTGAACATTTTTGTCATAATGCTTGAATGTTTTTCAAACATTTTCCATGCTGAATTACTCAGAAAATTTACTGCTAAGCGTAGAAAAAGAAAAGAAAGAAAGGCACATTATTGAATGTCTAATGTACTCTCACAATGTCATTCCTATAAAAAAAGAACTGTGCAGATACACAAGTTCATTTCACTGCAGCACCTGAGTGTTAGCTTTGCTGCAGTACACATATGTTAATCGGTGAGGCGTACATGCTGGAATGGGCCACTTGTTAAGGGAAATAGCATATTTTCCCCTTTAATTACAGTGCTTGAATAGTTTGAACATTAAAAGTAGGCTGTAGATCAAACCAAAAAAGTGAATGCCATTCGAAAAATGTATTTTATTTTTTTGTCAATTCTGGCTTGAATTCCTGATGGCAGTGGATATGTTTAACACCAGTGCAACATGTCTTTCAATGTTTGGCATCAGGCATGAAGCACCTCATGCCACTAAATGTGAACATTTCGTGCAAGGTGCCAAAAATAGAATTATCATTAACAAGATCATAGTTTGTCATTGTTCTTTCCGTAGAAAATGTCTTAGGCTGTTTTATGCAGTTCTAAATGCAGTCCAAGGGCTTCTCCAATGTGATTGTTGCTTATACATTTCCCTTTGGGCTACTGTTATTCTCCTGCTGATGAGGTTGACTTAATCGATTTTTATACAGCGAACATGTTAGGGGAAAATCGGGTTGAACCAGATTTTTCCCCAAATTCTATTACCACATACCAAATGGTTTCCTATGCTGCACAGTACTTGTGCACGCATGCTAGCTAACTTGCCTCTGGACAGCAAGAATTAGATTCTGTTGGCCTAAGGGAACGCAAGTGGTGTTTAGTTCATATAGACGCTACTACTGTCGCTTGTAATTTTAAATTTGCAAATTTAACCTGAAAAAAGAAACCCATATTTTAAAATTGTACGAAAAAAAAGAAGAAGAAGGAGAAGACCCACCAAATTATTCCCTCCTTGATGATAATCACATTAAAAAATGGTACCCAATTTTTACCCATGATTTTGAGAAAATACAAAACCTGAAAACAAGCAACCTATTCATAATCTATGGCAATTTTTGTTTGTAAAGTGCTATAACTTAATTGAGTGGTGTCAACTCTGTTCAAAATAGCTTTTACTTGTCTTTTTCAATAGAAACATCTTTTTCCATGAATAAATTTGTTTCCACTCCACTCTTTTTCAATGATGTTTTTTCAGCCCTCTTACCATTAATATTTTTGTCTAACAAAACCACTTTTCTGCAAGCTTTCTGCATACACTGCAAGCTTCTGTGCATGAAAGGGTCAAGCCCTTACACGGTCATTCCCCTGCAATGTCACTGCGCAGGGGAGCACCAGTTTGTGTTCAACGACACGCCCAGCTGTGAGGTGGTGCATGGCAGCTTGTATGGCTGTCTGCGTGCACTTTTTGGCTTGTCAGTGGTTGGCATCCTAGTGTGTATCTTCTCCTCCATGCTTGTCTACCAGCTGCTCAGCCACGAGCGCAAGAAGGTCTACCTTGAACAGGTTCTTAACTCATTTCCCTTTATTTATTACTCATTGCCCATGTTGCTTATTGATGTTACTGGGAGAAGAGGTTAGGAGAAGCAGGAGAAATAATTGATAAACTGCAAGCAGCACTTATGACAAACAGCAAAGATTTGTAAAATGGGAACATCATTGTAATCATACAAATAGCATGTCAGACCTAACAGGTTAAACTTCTTTAGGCAGCCAATTTTGCTATCCTATAGGTACTGAAGGGGGGAGAAAAAGAAAAAAGAATTCTTGGATGGGGCCTCTTCTATAAGAGTACTCCAATTTAAATATTTATGTGAGTTCCGCACTTTCTTATATTGGTTGACATAATTTAATTGTGTACGGCAGGTTGGTACTGATAGCTAGAGAAGGTGTCCACATGAACTGAGACATGAACAGGAAACATGTTGATTCAGCTTTTGGAGTTTCCTAGCCATCCTTCTTTGACTGCATTCAATTATTTAATGCTGTTTGGCTGCACAATGTATTCTGGTTCGGCTGACTCCTCGCTGTGCCCTCTTGCGCAGCTGGAGCTGCGTCGGAGGCTGCTGTACCGCCGCCATCCCAACCATGGCCTGTGTGCTTGCTATGGCGACATGTGCCACCCATGGCCTCTGTGGGACATGCTCGACTATCGTCTGCTGGCACCCCACCAGCAGGGCTCGCACGATCGTCCCAGCCCGGAGGAGCTTGTCAGTGTCGCCAGCCATTCGCGGAGCCGCGCAGCTGCACTTCGTCGTCGCCGTCCGCCACTGTGGTGGCTGCCATGGACACGTCGTAGCGCTCGCTCCTCTTCATCGCGACCTGGCTGCAATGCAGTTGAACGGCTGCTTGTACGAGATGGCTGGCGTTGCAGCTCACCTGCCGAGCTTATAGGCCCTCCTGGTAGTTCTCCAAGCCCATGGCGGAACGGCTGCACCCATGGCAATGGTTCACGCACTGCTGAGGCTCGCGGGGTGTCATCACGCAGTGCCGCAGCGGCGGCGGCACGTGCTGCACACCGGCGCACACGTTCCAATGATGGGGTGTTCCACCACCTACAGATGAACCCACGTTACGGTCCTCAGTCGTTCCCTGACCCACCGTGCAGCTACACGGAGATCCCCGCATATCTGTGGGGTCCGCCACCGCCCTACTCGCAGCCGCCATCTCTAGAGGATGTGGCCTGCCTTGGTGGAGAAAGCTCGCCACCAGAAGCAACCCACTGTAATGTCGAAGAAGGCGCACTTCAGGGCGAAGGCTGCTCCTCCAAGAGAAGCACTCCGTCGGCCGAGAGGCACGTTGTGGTCACCATTGGTGGTGACTTCCCAGAGGTACACTGCCGGGCAACGACAACGGCACGTGATGGGAAGCATAACACAATGGAGAGCAGCTCATTCATCGTCGAGGTGCCTTGCTTTCTTCACAAGGGAGGTCTGGTGTTCCACACGTTGCCTGCTCGCAGTCGGCGCAAACGGCAGCCCAGCCCATTCAAGTCCTTGTCGAACATTCCCCTGTGCATATCAAGGAGGCTAAGTCTCTTACGGCACGAGAACATTCGCAACGGCGGAAGCCTTGCATTCCTCCGTGGTAGGAAGGCATCTGCCTTAGAATGGCCAGAAGAGAACACTATAATATCTGAACTGGGCCACACGGTTCGTGTTATCTGTGAGAAGCCTCCAAAACAGACGTCCATTGAGGAGAGCAGCAACAATGCCACAGAGACTGCCACACCGACTGTTGTGACGTTGCCATTGGAGACAAGCCAGCTCGCGCCCACCACAGAGCCTTCGTGGGTACCTGCAGCTAGTGTTAAAGTGTTGGCCCCAGTGCACGCACACTCCATGCCAAACCTCAGCATAACGGCATCATCTGGTTCCTTGCAAGTCTCGCACCACAATGAGGAGGAAGAAGATGAGGACACGTGGACGTCGCGAGACTTTGCCGACACTGGCAGTGATGGCAGCCAGCTTTCGGATGCCACATCGGCCCCCTCTATTCCTGATGAAGAGGAATACGTTTACGAGGGGGAATCTAGTCAGGCCAGCGCAGTACCTCCACCATTGCCTCCAAAGTGTCTCACGTGGGGGGAGCGACGGCAAAGGTATGTGGTACTGTCCAAGCGTCAAGGCTTGCCACCTCTGCCCATGGCCAGGGACCCAGTGACATTCCTACTCGAGACTGGTAGCTGTTGTGCGTGCCCATCGCAGCCACAGGCGCGTGCTGTAGCTCCACCGCCAGAGACAGTGCCCAGCTCAGCCGCTTGGGGCACAGAGGCACAATGGCGTTTTTGTGGTGATGACGCGGAACACGAGTCACTGAACGGCTCACGATGCTGACGTCCAGCCTCCGCATGCCTGTACAGTACACCCTGGCCTGCTCGCACCAGCTTGCTTTAAGGATGTGAGGGTGTTCCTCGTTTGACTAGAAGTGCACCAGAAACACTGTGTAAAGTACAGTAGTGCGGGCAGCTTTCTAGCGGCAACTGTGACAACTGTGCCGGATTGTTGTCTCCTCACCATCCCTCTTTTTACCGCGTAGGAGCTGAAAGCGTTCCACCATGTTGAGCATGCCAGCACAGTGTTGCCTCCCCATTTTTCTTGAGTGTGTGTGTGGATCTTCCATATCACATTATGCTTTAAGAGAATTGTAGCTTTCCCAACATTGTGCGTGTTGCACTGCAGTGGCACTGTCTGCAGACTTCCTTTACTCATTGAAGCTTTAGTTTTTAACCAAACATAAATATTGCTGAAATATTTCTTTATAGTGCTTCAAAAGCTCTTAATTGTAATGCTAGTGTGCTGTAGCCAGCACTCTTGGTTGCAGTTTTGATGAACAACTGCTTGTGCATTTCTTCTACTTAAGTGTGGTGCTTACTCGCATTTATTTACATTTAATCTGTAACGTGCATCCAGCATTTGCTGTACTTGATGTATTAATTGTGCTGATTAGGGGTGTGTGAATAGCGAATCCTAGAACCGAATCGAATAGTGATGAAACTGAATTGAATATGAACCGATGTGCACCATTTGATATGAATACCAAATCAAATAAACACTATTCGATTTTTTATCCGAAATTTCCTAATAGTATGGTAAAAATTTTCAAAACAGCCCATAAATTTCACGACATCTTTTTCAAAAGAAATATTCGTGCACATTGAAAAAGGAAGACCATGATTATATTTAACCGACAAAAAGTGCAGTTGTGAAAAGTGAGGTAGGCTTGCATACAGCAGTGACTAGAGCCTTTGACATGTTAAGTAACTGTAGGTGGTGCTTGACCATACATTAATCTACCGCCGTGATCGAGGCTTATTTGCCATTCTTTCCTTTAAATTTTTCATGACTAGGCTTCAAGACTGACATGTGACACCCTCTCCTGGCTTTTTTTGTTCTCTCCGTGCCAAGAGCTTAGCAAACAGAACTACTGAAATCAGGATGATGACAGTAAATTGATGAAACTTTTGCTTTTACGAAAGTGCAATTTAAGCAACATACGTCTACATCTGGGCTCAGTATAACCTTCATAGCACCACAATAGGTTGGTATACATTTGTTGTAGCAGTGATGAAAAAAAAAATAATAATAACCCCCCACAGTTCCAACGTTTTCTTCCTTTATAATTTTTTCAGTGGTGCTGAGCATTCACCAACTATTTGAAAAATATTCGGTATTTTAAATACGCCCTGTTCGATTCGAGTACCATATTGCATAGAGTGCTAATTGATTCGTTATTAGAAATTTTCGAGTATTCGCACACCCCTAGTGCTGATCTGATGGTGCTTTTAGAAAATGAGTTGCACTGCTCACAGTTTTTTGCTTCATAATTTAAGTACTTCAGGCCACAACATGTACTTTCCAAGATTAGAAGTTACCTGTTGCGATACCTTATTGGCCTTGCACTGCCGAGCTAGATGTGGCAGCTGCAACCACGGTCGTATTCCATAAGGAGTTGAAATTAAACATAAATGCTAGTGTGCCTAGAATTGGGCATGCACTGAGAAATCACTGATAGTAAAAATTATAGCGGAGTCCTAAAGCACACCTCGTAATCAGGTGGCATGAAAAACACTAGGAATTTGTTTCCTAGATTAAATGATGACCATAATAATAATATCCGAGTTGTACAAGTTTACCTCTTTCTTTTGAGAACACTCAAGCACTTTGCTGTAGAGGTTGAGCTATAAACCAAAGAATAAATTTGGACAACCATGTGAAAATTTTTATTCTGGCAGCAACCTGTAAGGCACATGCAGTTCCAAAGATCAATCTTTCTTCACTACCTTCTGGGTGTTTCGAATTGAAAGAGCCTTGTATATAGTGTATGTGACAGAGAAAAATGCCACAATCCCCAGCATCACAGTTCTTCTGTGTTCCTAACAAAGAATAAAGCATGGTATCAAATGAGCTTGCATTGTGTACAATGCATCAAGGAAAACAGGCTTTCAGGAGCCAATGAGTATTAACAGTAAGTACAACTGGTCTCTTAAGTACAGAAGGCTGACAGAAAGCTTGGCTTCTAGGCATGGACTTGGCTTACAGTGGAAAAAATGGGAAGTAGGGGGGGGGTTACAATGTGCCTTCTTGGAATTTACATGGAACAAATATTTCAGTCTATCAACGTCACTCTTGCAAGGTGCAACACTTCCTTTGCTCCACTCTTTAATTTACATTCTTATGTCACATTTATGTGACCTTTTGATCATAACAATTTAACACTTGTTGAGTAAGCCTCATGTTAAAATCCAGTATCACTATAAAGGCATTGTCTAAACCCTTCTTGTTTCCTTGTATAGGAAACAAAATCTTCAATTATATTCAAACATGTTTCTACAGTAGTTTTCCTGGCAGCCATCAATGTCTAGTTTCAATAATCAACACCTTATAGAGGCACATGTAATAGCATGGGGTGTTTCCAGATCACTTTCTGCTGATGATTCAGTGGCACACTGACAAAAAGGAAGGGGGGAGAGGGTCAGGTGCTTAGTTTTATATCAACGAGTGTGTGTGACTGCAAAGCAGCTGGCATGTCGGTGCCCTTATCACTACAAGGGGTGATGAATCTGGCTAAAATAAGAGGGCGGTGAATAACTTCATCAAGGACCATATTATGCATTGGTTTATTCAATTTGCCATTTATTTTCTACATGGGCTGCTTTGCAGGACAGCTTCTTGGTCCTGTCAAGTCCCATCAAGAACTTTGGGTAAGATGCTAAAGAAATCATCATCCTGTGGTTATTATTATTTTTATTTGCTGCTGAATTCCACCAGCTGAAGGAAGGAAATTGCAGTGTAAAAATTACCTGTCCCCCTGCCCCCTTCAAGTTTGTCAAAAGTTTGTCCCTTTCTGGGAAGAATAGGAAGAATATACTACATTGAGATTTGCTACCTGCAATGGACGTCAACGTGGCATCTTAATGCGCACAATACACTGACTTTATTGGAGGGATGCAGGAACTTGAAAAAAATCTAAGAAATTTCAAAAATGACTAGTGGCACTGTATCTAATGTTTCTTACCAAACCTCGTGCAACATTTAACATGATGCTTCCAAACCAGCAAATTGAAGTGTGTGAGGCAGAAAGAGATGCAACTTCACTTTGTGTCCAGCAAGTTGTAGGGGTGGGCTGTTCCCCGCCTAGACACGGACCACAAGGCCTTGGGCTCTTGTGGCGTCTTTAGATCAATAGATGGCTCGAAGCAGATCTTTGGGGAACTTTCTTTTTCTTTTTCTCCAAATGAGGATGGTACACCATTTAAATAGAAAATGGTGCATTGGTGCAATTCAAGAGCACACTGGGTTTGAGCAAAATTTTGTCATAGCACAAAGTGTATAGCTGGCACAACTTAGATTTGCAAGGACACCAAGAACATCGAGCTGATAAAGGCACACTAGCTTCACCTGGATGCTGTAACCTTGTTTGAAGAACAAGCCACTTCCATTTAACTCACCAAGTTGTTGATAGTAGCCATTCAAGAATGTGTCAAGAACAACGTTACTAGAATAAACTCAGTTTAAAAGCTCCGCCGGAGAGGCGGTCCGCGTGGCGGTCGCGAGAACTAGTGGCGCTGTAGTCACGTCTTGCGCTTGCCGTTGGCTCTCGCCACCGGCGCTTGTTGTAACGGCGCAGTCGACGTGCACGTGGGTTGCAGCAACTGGTACAGTAGCGCACCCAGGGTCTCTGCCAGGGGTGGGTTCGATTTTTCACAAAGGGCCAGGCACGCGATTACACAGTTGCTGCGTGTGGAAAAAAAGTAAATAAAATGCCAAATAATAGTAACATCAATGACGATGATTATCTTTATTATGTTTTTCGGCGTTTTGCAGAGAAATTAGCGCCACATTCTTCTAGAACATAGGAGCAGTTATAAGGTGGGAGTGGGGTTACAACCCCGAACCCCCCCCCCCGTCGGTGCGCCACTGAACTGGTACGCTTTGTTCACTCGTAATTTTTGTTTTTGTTTTTTTTTTTGCCAATGCGAAGTGCCTTGGATGAAGACATACGTCGTGTACGACGCCTAGCGAGGAGCCACAGGATCATTTACGCGCATTATGCCGACTTGCTTTGCACCGGGGTGCAAGATCGGGGTGCATCGTTGCAGACACCGCAACGATGACCCCGGTTCACGCCACTTCGGACCACCAAAGGACCCTACGGAATTCAGAAGGTGGGAGCAAGCTTAACATCGCAAAGTTGAAAGCCCACTCCGAAATGCAAGCTCTGTGACCTTCTTTTTGAGCACGGCAATATTATAGAGCGCTACTTTCACGTTTTTGCTGGACAATAAGTTTTGATCCCTCGGAGAAAATGGGAGCTAGCGCTTGGTACGCTTGTTCGCAGCACTTCCACCCCATATATATATAAACCAAAATGTTCAGGACCCGAAAAAACGCATGGCGTCCCGCGAAAGCCCTGTGCCCAGCTCGTCGACGGAGGAGCCGTCAGAAGTAGAATCGATTACCGACACTTCCGGACACAGAATTGTCCTCGCATCACATTCACATTCGATCACTTGTCAACTGTCGCGCTACGTTCAAAACAATGGCTTTTTGAGTGTTTTTACGACGAGGTTAACGAACAGTAGGTGCGGAATATTTTACACTCGCCGGCTTGTGAACGGGTTGTGCAAAAAACAGTTGTAGTTGATGAGCAGTTGAACTGCACAGTGAACAGCTACATAAAGCAAACAGCTTTCGTACAGTCTAAGCTGTGCTGCGTGAATGGCTCTGCGAAGTTGACGAACTGAAGGTATGTGAACGATAGCGACAGAGCTCGCGCAATAAAACTGCTTGGTTTTCACGTTACGCCAGATCTGTCCGAATTGTTTAAGACATCGTAGAAAGGAGCTACTGCAGACACCAGCGAAGGCAACCATTAATAATTTTAACATGAAGAATCTCAGAAGAACGTTTCTTAGGGCCACAGCAGCTCGCGAGAAGCAGGAGAAACAAATCATGGAACTGAAAGGACTTAGAAACGACCTCGGAGGAGAGTGCCTGAACAAGCAGCTGGACTGCCTCCCACCTCTCGAAAAGGTGGCGGTTGCAACTGCATTTCGCAAAATCAAAGCAAAAGCACCGTGTGGAATGCGCACAATGCAGAATGGTTGCTTAACTGCATGCTTGTACGAATCGCCAGCCTACAGACCTAAAGGCTGCTGATAGACCTGAATATGCTACCACTGCCAACCACGAACCGGGTGGCACAAATACTGGAGGCCATTTAATATAAATATGGATTTGAAGCCGTCTGTCTGGAATACATACAATGTCAAATGAGCAAGCAGCTTGGGGACGCTTCTTGTCGATGAAATTAAGCTTAGGCATTCTTACGAGTTCAACAAGTCTACCTACAAAATAGACGGCTTTGTTGATTACGGTGGGATCGCGAAGGAGGGCACAGCTGCCAGTTAGCCGACCATGCGTTGGTGGTTATATTCGTGCCATGTTTTAAGGATGAGTACAGTATATAGCAAGTTTTGTCACAAAGGTCGCCGCACCTGGCCGTGTGTTGGCCGAGCTTGTGCTCGAAGCCGTTTTGCAGCTGCACGAGTACGGTGCGGCCGTTATTGCCGCGGTAAGCGACGGTGCCGGGAATAACAAGTTCAGGTGGTAGCAGTTTGGCGTTAATGCATGGTGCCATTTTAGACACCAGGCATAAAAATTCAACACCCGTGCAATCCAATGAGCAATGCATGCGGGTCGATGCATACAGACGACCTTATGCATATCCACTTAAGTAGTGCACAAATGGGATGTGGGAACGTCGACTGGACGGACGATAAATGTTTAACTTTCGCAATAGCACTACTAGAAAGCCGCCGTGCGAAATGCGCGGTGGACCGCCGCTGTGCTCCGTCGTAGCAGACGACGCGCCGAGAGTAGCGGAAGACGCGACTGCAGCGCCGCAAGTTCACGCGACCGCCGTTTGGACCACCCTCCTCCGCTGGCGGAGATACGGAGCTGCGAAACTGAGTTTGTTCTAGTAACGTTGGTCAAGAAGACCTCTACATAAGCTCAGTAGAAACTGTACATCAAGCACAACCCTGACAATACATACATTTCGCACTTTGGTGTTTTCTGTGCCACTGAAGCTTGTTCTAGGTAGGTTAGAGTATGTGTGTGTGTCTGTACACGTAATGGGTTTGCTTCATGAAGAATGTATGATATGGTTTCTACTGTACAATAAACATTATGCTCTTAAGAGGTAAATTTCTACAAAGAATATGCTGATTTCAACGGTCTAATTTGTCCTAAAACGAAGTGTGGTATTTTCAGCTTTGCTTCCTGATGTGAATGAACGAACCCAGCAATACTTGTAACACTGTTGCAGTGCTCTACATAAGCCGGCAGGAACTCACCTTGAGGAAGTCTGCAATTTTTTCAACCATCTTGTCACTGCAAAATGAAGAAAAGACAAAATCTAACAGATGATTACAGCATCAGGAGAGGACAAGATGGTATAGCCACTGAGGAAGCATTTAAGGAAACTTCTGTAGTAGTAACCTTCATGTCTTCCTGCTAAAGTAAGTGAAGCCATGTGCGAACACAACTCTATGTGATAAAGCAAGCCATGCCAGCAGGAATTCTCTGGAATTCAGTGTTTCTCCTCTTTTCAAATGTATTATACAATAAACTGAGCATAAAATCTCGCTAGTTGGCTTGTAGGACTTACTTTGGTGGCGTGTGGTTATCATGGCCAAATCAATTTTTCATGATGTTCCCCAATAGGTCTAACATATATATATCAAAACAGATTCAAAACGTCTAGTTTGCTGGCTTCAAGTGAGTGCTTGGGACACACTTTCTCAAGCTAGCTAGGGCTGTATCCTCAGTCAGTCATCTTTACGAGATTCTTTCACTTTTGTCTGATGCAAGATCCAGCAGAACATCTTACTGGAGCATTGTGGATTCTGCATGGTAGGTTTGACCATTTGTGTCCCCTGAAAGCAATCATTCCAGACCACTACATTTGGGTTACGAGCTCTGACAGCCACTGAGGGTCATAACTACATGACACTTGTGGATTCCCTTTTCAGACATGATTAGCACTCCGGAAGCATTATTTGCAACATCTCTGAATGAAAAAGATATCTTACAATGGTGTCTGAGGCACCGGAACTGGATGGGCCTTCATGTTTTTATACAATCCATCCACAAAGTTCTTCAAAGACTTGATTTCCAGCTTCTTGAGGTTGTACCTGTACATTTTGCCAAGTCGGAAGCTGCAAAAGAACAACAGAACCATAAGGTGTGTACCAAATAAAATTGACCATGCATGAAACACTCTCTTAACTGGCAATGGTGCACTTACAAAAGGATGGTGGGGCATTCCTTGATTGAAAACCTTTCTGCCAGGCCTGGGGAACGATTAACATCAACCTTGGCAACATTCGTGGTCCCCTTAACTCTGAAAGTAAGAGAGGAGAAATAACAAACAGAAGAATACTGAGTGTAATGGTTGTTACATGTATGGTTGCTCTGCATGAATGGTATTAATCTTACTTTGATGACAGTCCCTCCAACACGCCAGTTGCGAAATCTTGTTTCACGCATTTATCTGTGTGGCTGTCAAGGAAAATGAGTTAGCAGATTTTTCTTTTTGTTTTTAAGAGGTAGTGCCGAACGTAACTGTAAGGAGAACAACTCACAACACCTACAAGCCAGTTGCCTGTAGTGGCCCCCGTGGCAGCCTGCGTTAGATGCTCGAATGAATCGTCGTCCAAGGCTTTTACTGCTGGCTCCAAGCTCTGGCCGATCCATTCCATTATGCTGTCAGGGTCATGGCGACCTGAGACAATTGATAATGTGACTTCAGGCCCGCGCCGAGCCCAGACTGGCAAGAAAACAGAGTTTTTACGAAAGACAAACCTTCGTAGAGAGCGGGAACCGACTTTCGGAAGAAGACAAGTGCCGGGCGTGACGTGATGCCGTAACGTTCTTCGACTTTCGGTTTGTTGACCACTTTCACCACACCAACTCCGTAGTCGTCGCTCAGCTCCTGCTGTTTTGCGTTGAGGATCTGTTCGACTTCGACGCATTCCGCGCAGGTGCAGCATTCCTGGGCTGAAAAGAGGTTTGAAAAACACAGATCACGACGCCTGAAACTTGCGTACGAGCCGGTGAGTACTCACTGAATATAACGACCACTCGATCGTGTTTCGCGACAGTAATGAGCAATTTCTCTAGATCGGGGTCCGCGGAGTCGGCGAAAACGCAATGTGCTACTAAGAGCACTGTTAGCGTCGCAACCGCGCAGTGGAACATGGTAAACACCGCACACACACGCGAGAACGTAAGCGCCTTTTCCTCGCTGGCCGAACCAGGCGCCGGGCCATGCGTCTTCTTCCAACGCGACACAAAACAATAGGCAGCAGGTGGTTGTTGTGTTTGTTTTATTTTGGTTGTGAGACCCGTAGTGACGAGATCTGTCCGTTTCAAGCACAAGAAACGTTTGGTCGTCTCTGCTCTAAAATCGGCAACGTGCGCGTTGTTGTTTTATTTCGAGTTTGGCATACGTGGACAAATGGAAGGGTGCAGACGACAGGGCAGAGCAGCCGGTATTAGCCACACTCTGCCCAAAGCCAAGCCGAAGACATCCATTCTACGAGCACCGCATTAGCCAAAATTAGCCAATCCACGAGCACCGCATTTCACAGGTTGGAGGTAGCACGCGGGTGTCCGCGTCTTTTGAAGTATGAAGTTTCGTGGACGAATAGTGGACATAGTGTGCATTCAGCAGCTTTCAAGTAAGTTGCGATACCATAATCGTGAGCTAGCTATTTGTTGAATGCATAACGTTCCGTGACATTGCGCGTTTGCCTTTGGAGGGATGCAGTACGTGCCGTGCCTTGTTTCACATTGCAGAAATCGTGCACACCGTTTCTAAACTAGCTAAAGACGTCACCTTGCGCATCACTACGGATTGCATCTACTTTATTCTTAATGAAGACGCTGTGAGCGGCGGTGGGTGGCTGTGGGCTGACATACCGCAGGTACTATATTCGGTGGTGTTTCGATATTTTATTTTGTAACAGTCCATACTTGGACACATCTGAAAGCACCGCGTTCTCGATTGTTTCATTTTCTTTTCTTTTTTTCCCAGGAAACTCTGTTTCAGGAGTACAACATGCAGGGTGTGTCAGAAGAATTCAACGAGATATATCTCGATATTGTCGCCGACCACATTGTGAAAGCACTCAAGTCGGCAGCAGCTGCGAAGTCGCTAAAAGTCAAGCTGACCAAGCGACAAACTCCTTGCTTAAGTTTTGAAATAGAACTGGTAAGAGTGCCGACTTTTGTCGATAATTTGCGCTTGTGATTCGGGGTGCCATAATTCTCATTTTGCCTATTTTCCGGACACTTGCAGCCGTCCCTAGTCTCAACGTCTCGAACTGTGGTTCACGACGTGCCAGTGTCTGTGATACCGCGAAGGCTCTGGAGTAATTTTGCTCAACCAAATGTGGAAGAAGGCGACGTGAGTTCTGCTTTTTCGTGCCTCATTGAAGGCCTTGCTTAATCAAGGATTAGCAACTGCATCTGCCGGGGCTGTTTACTAACACAGCTACCCATTTATTGTGTGAGTTCTTCAAATGAATTAGTACAGGCTGTCTGTGCATTGTTTCCAAGTTGTCAGAATTAATGCAGAGCCCGCCTGTTACAGTCTGTACAAAGGTGAGACATCGCATGTGAAACCGGTATGTTGTTGCTTTAATTTGTCACTGTGTTGTCACTGAATCGTGATCTATGTTGAAGGTTACGTTTTGTACATTAGGTCTGTAATAATGAACATATTGTGGAAGAAGCACTTAGAGAAAGTATCAAGAGCCAATATTCTTAATGTGTGTAGGGCTGCTCACTGGCTGTTTTCGACTGGCCCAGCCAATTTTTTATGGAGAAGGCCGGTTGCCACTCCATGCCTAAGACCGACTGCCATTGGCTGGTTCTTTGGACAACACTGCCGTTTGTGTATGTGATGTCGCCGGTCTTCTGGGCTCCGAAACAAAGAGCTTTTTTAAGTATGTGTAATTACTTTTCAGTGCAGGACATTCAGAGCAATAAGCAAAAACTCGGTCACTATTGGTACAGAAATTATTCCATTCACTGGTATTTTTATGTGAACGGGCGGACCAATCGATGATGCCCAGTCTTGTTTTTGTGAACACGTATGTTATTTTGATTCCTCTTTAGGAAAACAATGTTACAATAAGTCGCATTTCATGTTGAGGATTTCACATGATGTCATACGTAAATTCAACTGTCATTATGAATAACCTCAGCCTGAAGGGCTGGTTGTTTTGTCAGCAAAAGGGACTTGTGTTCACCAGGGCACAGAGGTATGGTTCACTTGGGGAGTGCAGTAGTATGGCTCGGGGCGGTGCCAAGCTTTTGTGCATTAAACAGTTCTATGGTTATTTAATCTTTTTTAAAGAAGAAACAGATGCTGCTTTGTCAATATGAATGTTTGTGCTCATTGGTTGTCACTTGTGCAGATTGTTACCCACATGCCATCATTAAAGGTGATGAAAAATGTTGTGGACAAAATGAAGAACCTGAGTTCATATGCGGTAAGAATGCTGAACGTTGCTTAATATTTCATTTTGGTGCATCTCTGATATAAAAGTGGTATGCCTGCCTTACGGTGCAGTCTCCAACATTTTAAACTACACTGTGTGAACTGCAAGCTGTGTCGGCACCTCACAATGGCGATCATATGCACAAAGCATCTCCGGTATGAATGTCATCTGCCACATTGTCCCTTCCAGGGTGATAGCACTCCCCATCATGGTGTCTTGCTTGGTCTCTTTAACAAGAAACAGAAAAAATAAAACGGATGAAGTTTTGTGGAATTTCTAGTTGTGACTGTGCATAATGTGCCCGTCAAAATTTCAAGTCATGGAGTGTTTCCTTGAGAAGAAAACAGCTTAAGAGGCGACGCTTACTTTGAAGATTGCCCTCTGCACATGTGTCAATGTTGCTGCTGGTCTTGCAAATTATTCCCATTTGCTTTGGCAATTTTTGAGGTGGTTAAAGCTCTGAGAGAGGGGAACGTGCACATTCCACACCTATTTAAGTTTGGCAGCCCTCTGGTGCTTGGTAAATATTTTTTTCTTTGATGGTTGCATTTTGCACTGCGCACCTTGAAGAATATGTCGTCGCATGTTCAGTTTACTTACAATTTACTTAATGATTTATTCTGTTATTGAGATGTACTTATGGTTGTGACTAGGTGGCCATTTTAATGTCGGGAACTTTGCTTTGGTTGGCGCCTATTCCGTAGATGTACATAAGTTTGTTAAATACTCCTGGCTGTTATGACAGCACTTCAGTTTAGCCCCGGCACGGTGGTCTAGTGGCTATGGTACTCGGCTACTGATCCGAGGGTCGCGGGATCGAATCCTGGCTGCGGCGGCTGCATTTCAATGGAGGCGAAATGTTGAGGCCCATGTACTGTGCGATGTCAGTGCACGTTAAAGAACCCCAGGTGGTTGAAATTTCCGGAGCCCTCCACTACAGCGTCTCTCATAATCAGAACTGGTTTTGGGACGTTAAACCCCACAAATCAATCAAATCAATCAGCACTTCAGTTTAGCTCCTTAATTTGTGCTCTGCTCAAATATTATTTATGGCCCTGCCACAGTGGTCTAGTGGTTGTGGCACTCAGCTGCTGATCCGAACGTTACAGGATCAAGTCGCGGCTGTGGCGGCTCCATATCAATGCAGGTGAAATGTTGAGGCCTGTGTACTGTGCAATGTCAGTGCACGTTAAAGAACCATAAGTGGTCAAAATTTCCGGAGCCCTCTGCTACAGCGTCTCTTATAATCGTATCTTGGTTTTGACACGTAAAACTGCATAGATCAAAGATAAGTTATGCACAGAAATGCCTGTGTGTGCCTAGCAGCGCTTGAATGGCTAACCAGTGTTATTGTTAGTCATCATCAAGACATACCTGAAAGAAGTGTTGAGTAGACTATAATGAAGATAGATGCCTACACTTGAATTTTGTTTTCTTCTCAGACGTTAACAATATCCAGCGATCATGGAATGACTGTATCTGTTCAAACGGATATGGTTACTGTGACTACACATTTCAAAGGACTGCAGTTCCCTCTCTCTGGTAAGTCTGGTTTGCATCCCGCATAACTTTTGTTTGTGCATGCTGTTATCTGTTTTGATGTGTGAGGATAACTTGTAAAACATGTATGTGATGTTGTGAAGCCAGAATGGTGCCCCCTTAAGTTCAGTTCAGATAGAATATGCTACATTTTACCTTTGAAAGATTTCTGGCAAAGGATTGTAGGACATTGATTAGTCCAGCCATTGTAAATGAACTTGATTACACGTTATATTTTAGCTTGGCTCATGGATTACAGTTCTACTTGCATTAGGTTTATCCATTATTGTGAAGTTATTCTCATGCAGCCACTAAACGTGCTTGAAGTGATGAACACCATGACGTACAGAAGTCCACTTGTTGAAACACTGGCTCTAGTGACATTGCCTGTTTCTCATCGTTTTCAACTATCTGTTCATAACTGCAGGCCTTCCCCTGAACTTCTCTTCATGTACAGGTCACCTAACAGGCTTGTCGTGTTTGCACTGTAGTGCCTACTTCGAGTGACTGCCCCCACTAAAGCAGTGTACCCTGTCATTCATCAGAATCTGCAGCTGACCACAGGAGAGAAGCGTGACATTGGCATGATCTGATTGTGCAATTTCAATTTAGGATGTCGTTTCTCAACATCTCCAACTCCAGACGAATAAGAAAAAGATACAGCGAATAAGAAAAGGATACTGGTTGTACTACACTGTACAAGCATTTGCCTGATGGCTTGTGGCCTTGCACTCATAAGCCCAAGGACATGGGGTGATACCCAGCCACAATGACCCTATTTTGATCTTGGTAAAATGCGTAACTGCCAGTGTGCTTAGGTTTAGGTGCAAGATAAAATGAATACGCAAAGTATAATTATTGTAAGAGACAATCAGCAATTTCTAGGCTTGAAGCTCCTAGTCTCCAGACAACACCCAAGGGTCGTCTTGAGCTAATGTGTCCTCGGGGTATTCCTTGTGTTGCCATTGTTCTCATAATGAAGGCTGCCATTCTTTCTTACTGACCGCGTTTAGGCGGCGATTGTTCGTGTCACTTAAGAAACCTCAGATGGTCATAACTAATCGACAGAGTTCCACTTCACTGTGCCTCATGATCATATTGTGGTTTTGGCCCATGAATATAATAAATAAATAACTTGCGATGAATACCCGACCCCAACGTGAACACTTTACCAGCAAAATTTGTGGTGCACCTGCTAATGAAAACTGACTTGCTAGTGCTGAAATCGGGGGAGATTACCAACAGGGATAGGTGCATGTATCATTTGAACAAAGCAAAATTCGTTAACTTGTGCACAGGCTGAATGTCTCATTTATGGACCCTCTGATGTGTATTTCATAGTGTGGTTACAGCAAGAACTTGTATCCGAAGGTTCTTTTAACAAGCTAAAGGGCTTGCACACACAGAGAAGTAGCACCACTAATTGATCTCTGTCTCATAGGTGATGGGACCATTCCTCATGATGGTGTTTACGAAGCCCGCATTGATTTGCGCAAACTGGTACCAGTCCTTTTGGCACAGCAGTTGAATCCAAGGCAGGTTACATGCAGTAAGTTCGACTGTCTCCTCAATATCAAATAAGCCTACCTACCTAAAAGCATAATTGTAAATATTTATTTTATTTCTTTGTTTAGTAATACCTTCCGGGCCAAAGGCATTATGGAGGGGGTGGAAGCGTGATTTTCATTACTTGTTCAGTGCTAGCTAAAAATATTGTCTACAGATTGAACTCATAATTGGCTTGCCTCTTTATAGGATATTAGCTACTGTAGAACAAAACAAGTGAAGAATGGTAGCAACAATTATGGGAAGGAGGTTCCAGTCCCTGAATTTCCTAGTGATAAATGAATCGCTGCATGTTTTGGTGAGACATGATGCAGCATGAACTTTATTAATAATAAACAATGAGTTCGACTGGCGATACCACATCCACCATCCTTGTAGGAAGACCTCAGGAAACAGTGTTCTGGAAGGAACAGGACGTTCAGAATTGTGCACCAGTCAGGCGAGAGAGCTTGGCCAAATTAAGATGTGATATCAAGCTCTTAAAAGCAGCCTCCTATTTGGCTGCAGTGCCAAATGGCATAATTCACCAGGAAATGACATACGTTCATCACAGGCTGTCAAACCAAACCCATGCTTGAATTTTGGCTCCAACAAAATCAGTGCACGAGCTCGTATTCTTGGGATGTGGCTGAATCTTATCTTCAACTACTTGTAATAATACAGTAGAACCCCGCT
Source organism: Hyalomma asiaticum (assembly GCA_013339685.2). Lineage (NCBI taxonomy): Eukaryota > Metazoa > Arthropoda > Arachnida > Ixodida > Ixodidae > Hyalomma > Hyalomma asiaticum. The sequence continues at coordinate 38,488,527 of CM023485.1, forward strand.
GTTACGTTCCTCGCTGCTGCGTTTTCCTGGCTCTTACGTTGTTTTCGGCCAGTCCCGTAATAGCTCCCATAGGATTCAATGCATTAGGGACCCCGCTGTTACGTCGCAGTGTGGGAACATTCCCGTACGTTATGTTGCGAATTGACACTCCAAGAGGCCACTGACGACGGCAATACTGACTTTTCACGTAGCATGACTTGGCTTGACTGTATTAGCTGCACTATCTGCGACGCCCATTACGTTTCGGTTTCCGCCAGCAAAATTATGGCACAGCTGTGCAAACTGTATGTGATGGAATCGCGTACAGTGATTACGTTTCCATCGATGATGCCGTTGTCACCTCCGACATTTTCTCTATCAACGAAATCGTAGCCGAGTGTGCCGATGCGTGCATTGAAAGCGCTGGCACTGAAATAAAATTGTTTGCCGATCACCACTTCTCTCATTTTTCCATTTTTCCCTTTTCTTGGCTCTTACGTTTCCCGGCTCTTAGGTTCTACTGTAGATGCTTTCTCAGGCCTGAACTATTCAAGCGTACATGGTTACTCGAAGGTCAGGAATCTGATTAGGTGAAACGGTATTCTTGAACAGTCTGCACAGCCCACTAGTAGAAAAGCCTGAAAGACAGGTTTTATGCTTGGTGCAGATGCTCTATGCATAGACTGTATTCTCATAAGATCACTCTTGAAGTTCATAGCACAATGTCACTCAAAAAACATTGTAAACTTGTTTTGCAACTTGGTTACCTTAAGTTGATAGTGCTTACAGGTATTGATAGACACTCTTAGCCAGTATTTGTGGTCCACTCCATTGAGACACACGTATCACGTGGCTTATACAGTGATGTTCAGCAAGAGTGTTAACGTTCTTGTGCTGGAAGTGAGAGGCTGATTTGTCAAACATGATGGGCATGCATTCTGCATGGCGGTATAGATCGAATAAAGGTAATCAGTGCTAGTTTTCAGTTAAGGCTTCACTTTTCTCAAGTTTTTTTCCTTTCTTCTGAATTCCATGCGCATGGCAAACACTCCAGACGAAAATTAATCTTGTGAATTTGTGCATTGCTTGACCTTGGTCACCTTGTCGTTAAGCTGTCCTTTGTTGTGCTGCAAAGCGGTGTATCAAGGCGTTACCTCATATGGTGACTGAGCACTTGTGACAATGAGCTGAGATGTGATGATGATGATTGTGGTTCGGTTAGGAAAGGACTAATTTCTGCAGCCCATGTAGGGAGCACGGCTAAGCGTCCGTGGGATGGGAGAAAGGGAGGGAAAGAGATAGAGAGGAGAGAAGGGCGTAGTGGAGGGCTCCGGAAATTTAGACCACCTGGGGTTCTTTAACGTGCATTGACAACGCACAGTACATGAGCCTCTGGCATTTTCGCCTCCATCGAAAATGCGACTGTCGCGGCCGGGATGAGCCGAGAGGAACGTGCACCACTCATTTACCTGCATCAGAGTTATCAAGAATGCAAGTGCAATGCAGTTACCTGAGCAAAACACGACCAGGCTGGACCATAAAGAATGTTGACCATGAGCAGACTCTTGATCGCATGCATGCTGCAGTAAATTACCTGCAGTGGTATTCTGGTAAAGTGCTCCAGTTGAGGCCTAGTAAGACAAGGTGTTTATAAAGGCAGTAGTGTTACAGGTATAAAAGACAGTAAAATCTTGCAGGGTCTCACATATATCACTTTCACTAAAGCAACTGCGATGTCCTGCATAAGGTTTGTTATAGTTAAAATAATGGAGGAGTGAGTTGTAAAAACTGCTCTTTCTTGTAACTACAATCATTAGGGCGGGTTGTGTCATTAAGTTACCGGTGAGTACATACCCTGTTTTTCCAGTTTCATACCTTGAAATGTTGGAAAGACCCTACTTAACGTGATGTGCTAACTTTTTGCACTAAATTCGAATGTGTTATTGCAACAAATTTATGTACTCTTATGTGCCATTCCCTTGTCATTTTCCTCTGCTTTCAGAAATTGCTCACAAGAAGTTGTGCCACATCACGTTTAACCATGACCATGGTTCATTGCAGTACTTACTACCATGTGTGTATAACTAGGCAAATGAAAAGCTGTATTGCTGTTTGTCACATGCTGCTGCAGCCTTCCTAGCTATTTACACATCTCGAATTGCAGCAGCTTATGCGGACTTGTGTGTGTAGTAGTTGGATGTTCTTTGACACTGAAAAGGTTTTTCAGTATACGGTGGCACAATGGATGACGCCTCTGTGTGGAACCATGCTAAGCACGGTTAAGCTGAGCCTTACTTAGAGAATTCAGCAGTGTTTGGTTACTAGGCATACTGGGTCATTAGCACATTTCATGTGGAAGCCTAACTGTGTCGTGAATGCTGTTAGGTTTTTAGTATAACTGAATGTAAATATGGGTACACTATTGGGCGCGAGGGCCACCACTGGAGAGGCTGGCGCTGCGGTCGTTCTGACGTGCAAAGTTGGATCACGTGACCCCACGATCCCACCTCGCGCCGAGCCTCCGCCGAAGCGGACGGTTCACGCAGTTCACGCGCGCTTTCAAGGGCCATTCGCCAGCGTTTTTATCTACAAACATCGTCGCTTCGCGTTTATTTCACGTTTATTTCACGTTCGCGGACACCTAGCGACCACAAAAGCTGAAAAATGGGCTCGGAGTTATTGGAAACTTGTTATTTTCTAAAAGACGTCGTCTGCAAAATGAACCCAGCCAGTATCACTTCTTCCCCTTTTACACCCAGGTCATTAACCAGGCTAACATCTCCGGCTTCATCAATAAATTATTCTCTCTCTCTCTCTCTCTCTCTCTCCCCTTTTACACTGCAGACGACGACGTGGCCAGCTTCAAACACAGATTCTCCTTATATCAGCAGTCGCGGAGTGTCATACGGCTTATCGATGAAGGTGCAGATGCTGGACACTGATAGTTTCACTGAATCATTTAGACCACAATAAGTTACACCTTGCAGCGTACTAGTGCAAAGGGACTCCGGAACGTTTTTCGGAGTGTGTGTGTGTGTGGGGGGGGGGGGGGGCACTTATTGTCGTCTTTGCATGTTGCGTTGATTATTTTTGTTCTCAGTATTTTTCGATTCTAATTTATTTAAAATGCATATTATGTATTATTATTTACTATAATATTAATGAAACCAATTATTGTTTTAGTTAATTTTATCCGTTTAATATTTTACAAATTTGCATCATCGCTTATTTCGCATTGGTATACATTTCAAAATGTTTGGAACTTTCGGAAGTACTGAAAACCTGCGGCACACCTCGCAACCCACGTGGTTGTGTGGTCCAGTGTTTTGGAAAGCACTGCACCACCACCTTGATTGATTGACTGATTTGTGGCGTTTAACGTACGTCCCAAAACCAGCTTTGATTATGAGAGACGCCGTGGTGGAGGACTCGGGAAATTTCGACCACCTGGGGTTTTTTTTAACTACCACCAGCTTGAAAATTCTTCTAAAAAAATTTTGATTTCAGCGTAAACGGTTGGAAAGTGGGAGGGGGGGGGGGCCGAGCCCCCTCTAGAAAAATGGTAGGGGCCGGGGGGGGGGGGGAACTGCCCCCCCCCCCCCCCCTTTCCGGAGTCTCTGCTAGTGCATTCAAATGAGTAAACTAATACGTCCGGTCTTACTCTGCATTTTCGATCGCTATTGGCCCCTTCGTGCAAAATACGGACGGGAGTCATTCGTTGAAAAATGCAGCCATGAACTGGCTCGACCGCGATCGAAAATCGCCGTGTGACGACCGTCTTGAATACGCGGGAAAAATAAGCAACAGAAAGAGAAGCAACGAACAACTGTGCTCCAGGCTAGTGTCCTTGGGGTCATACTGGCGAGAATTTAAATTGTGATCAAGCCACAACGTCCTAAGGTGAACCCCATGTTCGAAAATAACAAGGTTTAATGAGGCGCGCATGTGCGTATGTCGTGTGTACACCTTAAATCATGTGAGAAAGGTCGCGATTGAATGCAGCTCTATGCCTGCTGCTTTCCGCAAAATGAAGGAACCACTCGCATCGCGCTGCATAGAGGTATGCGTGTTCAGCATGAATACAAATTTGCTAATTCGATTTCTTCTTGTCAACGGCGGCCCCTTTGTTGATGCAAACATACAATGAATGAATTGCACGAGAAACACGTCGCACGCCTTTCTTGCGGCCAAAAGCTATGTGTATTTACCGCAACCGCACGCTAAAACCATCTTGATGCTTACTTTTCATTCATTTTCATTCATCAAAATGCTATCTCACCGAAAAAAACCAGCGGACTGCGCACGCGCGGTATCCTCGCCGGTGACCATAGCAGACGACAACAGCAGTCGACGCGGTGTCTAAACTGCATTGTAATGAACCTATATTCTTTTTCCGGAAGAGTTAATTACCTTGTTGAAGAATCAATAACGTAGCCACAACAGTATTTTACAGATATCGTCTAGCTGAAAGAAACGGCAACAACAATAAGAGGGCGACGCGCAAAGCAGCTCCGCGCTGAGCAAGGCAGTGCTGTCGGAGCAATCCAACTTTGCGCGTCACACCGGTTCTCCCGCGTGGCGGCGCCACGGTATGTCCTCGCTCCCAATAACTGAGCGTTGTAAATATTTGTTAGTGCATCTATTTAGTTGCTGTGGTGTGACAAAGGATACCTGCCACATTTTAGAGAAGGCATTGCATGCATCTCTGCTGGAATGCTGCAAGTGATAATTCATTTGTCACCTGAATGCAATTCAATAGTTGTCAGTGTTTTAGAAATACAGTACTGCTTATTTCCCTGAAACATGCACATTCTTTCTCATTCATTGTTAGCGCTAGATGAAGTTTCTAGGTGCATAATGTCACCACAGTGATGCCTCACAAACTCATTTTCTAGCCAACATGCCACATCTACAGATATTTTTCAGAGACCCAGTAATAAACAGTGAAAAATATTTAAAATCTACAGATTTGTGGCATTTTTCTGAAAGAATTCTGGAAAACGAACTACTTTTCTAAAATTTTCTACATTTTCTGTACTTCTTCCTTGAAACACACAATTTTTTTCTCTGGCGAGCTGTTAAAGCATAAACAGCAAAATGTGCGTTTCATATTTATGCATAAGCAATTAGTTCAAAATGAACTAAGAATGGAAAAATTAAGTGCCCTTCTAGAACTGGTTTGTAGAATGGACACAGTGTACATAGATATGGTGCTCAGGATGCTCTGTGTAGTTTTGCAAACTTTGCCCACTACTGGGAATCTTGGAGGCTGGTTTTAGATATGCACTGCCCAACTTAGGGAGTTTTATTTTTTTATTAAATACTACCATTTTATGCATTGAGCACTAAGATAACTTGACTGCCGACATATTTCATCACACACTTCAGGAATTATCCCAAAACATGTGTCCTGTAATGTAGCCGATGAGTCACACTAGAAATGTGTACAGTACTGATTTACACGCAGAGGAGTTTGTTTATATTAACATGATTGGTGTGAAGGGGCTCGTGTTGCAGAAAATCTGGCATTGGTGTAGGTATCCACAGCAGAAATAATCATTAAAAAAAAAAAAATGCTGCAGCAGCCTGGAGCATTCAGCCCTGGCAAGCCCTCTGCCATGTCCCTTAGTGAACAAAAATTGAATTTATCAAAGCAAAATCTGTCATGAAAATTGTAAGCTACGACTTGACTAAGTGCTGCATACATTATAGCTCTGCCTGTAATTTGAATGTACAAGAAACATAATTCTGGAATGTACAAGAAAACTGAATTCCACCATCCTATAGAGAAGGTAATAATTTTAATGAATATTCTGTGAGAAGGCGACGTAAATGGAACCAAGTGGCACTGGCGTAGCCAGAAGTATTTTTTTAGGGAGGGGGGGAGACCCGCTATGGAGTTTTCCCAACCATGCTGGTGTAGTGGCTATGGCATTCGTCTGCTGATCCAAAGGTCACATTATCAAATCCTGGCCATGGCGACTGCATTTTAATGGAGGCAAAAAGTTGAGGCTTGTGTACTGTACAACATCAGTGCACATTAAAGAACCCAGGATGGTGAAAATTCACGGAGCCCTCCACTGCGCTGTCTCTCATAATCATATCTTTGTTTTATGATGATAAATGCCCCGTAATCACATTCATGTCTTGGTTTTGTGACGTAAAACACCAGAAATCGTCAAAGTAATTGGAGAGCGCAGTTGTGCCGAGCTCAGAATATTCCAAGGGGTGTTTTGACACAGAAACACACCCTCTAGCTAAGCCGTACTAGAGCATTGCACTCATAAAGGTGAAGCTTAAGTGTCCTCCAATTTATTGATCTAGCGGACCACTCTTCTTCATGGACATAATTTCTTTTTTGTTGTCAGTAACATGGTTGTTCCTTTAAGGACACTAAATGAAAACACTGAAGTGGGTTAGACTGATGATTTTTCGAGGACTCCATTGTCTTTACTTTAGCTATATTGTGTTTATTGATAGAAAAAAAAAAGACGAAGGTCAATGTTTCATTTTTGAATTTCACACCGAAGCTTAGGGCACACAGGAGACCCTGCATTTCCTTCATATTCTTGCTACTTTGGCTCAAAGCATGCTATAAGTACAGCAACATCACACCAGTTCTGGGTAAAAACTGGTAATTCAAATTAGTGGATTCACTGGTCATTTGAATTAGAAAACTGGATAAGTGGATTGATTATTCAGTTGTTTATTTGGATCATATCTCAATATTCAGTTTTGAATAACCAGATATCTTTCAATACTGGCACTAAAATTATCACTTTCTCTCCTTCTTGGGTTCTTGTATATTTCTAGTCATCATCTTTGCAAGTGCTTGTCCATACTTGAAATGAGCTCTAGTAAATATTAAGTTTAGTGTCCCTAAATTTACTTTTATGAATTGCTCTTATTCAGGCAAACCTTACTTGTAGGTTCACACTGTAAGTCTGCTGTATGGTACCTGCAATATGGGAAGGATGCAGTCGCCAGTTACAGCTTCATAAATGTTTTGTGGAAGTGCCGCCACCGTGGTCTAGTGGCCGTGGCACTCAGCTGCTGACCCACAGGTCACGGTATCAAATTCCACTCACAGCGACTGCATTTCGATGGAGGCAAAATGCTAGAGGCTCATGTACTGTTTGATTGCAGTGCATGTTCAAAAGCTCCAGGTGGCGGAAATTTCCAGAGCCCTTCACTACAGCATCTCTCATATCATGGTTTTGGGCATAGAGACCTAAAAATTATTAAATGTTTTGTGGAACTACAGTCATAATATATTCACGTCATGTCTATTGTTCTTGCCCCAAATTTCATCAACTATGCATGAACACTACAAATGTAAACTCACCTGGCCATGTCACAGCACCTTCCTTGAATGAACATTAGATAACCAGTTTTCAAAACAAGGTTCACTTCCCTCCAGTTAAAGCAGATAGCCCGTTTAATGGATATTTGCAAGCATTAGCATGTTATGTGAAGTTTCTCGCTTCCTTAAAACAAAATGTACATCTTTTTTTTTTTTAGAGATTAGTGGGGACTTGAGAGCAGGCTTGTCACCTGCATTTTCATTCTGTGCGTTTTCTTGTTCACCACACATTATCTCCGTGTAAGGGGGCTGCTTTCGGTAGGTGTAAAGAGGTAATTTACAAATACAAGAAAAATCGTTCCCACATTTGTATCCCTTTCAATTCCTCCTCGATGATCACTTTTTAGCCACTATTGTCAGTTGTGACTGGGCTGCATTTAATGAATGTGATGCTGGTCTCTACTGTTGTTCATCAAAGTCCAGTTTGAAACAAAATTTTAGGCCACTTAGAAAGTCTAGTTTGAGATATACATGGAGGCCTCTCTATGCCTGTGTTAATTTTGAACTCAAAAAAATTGGGGGACCCTTAGGTTTCGCCTTTAAGAGTTCAACGCCATAGCGAAATCCGGCCCCTAGTGTGCACTTCAACCACTCAGCGCATACTTATTAATGTGTGTTGTTACATGTGCTCTCTGCCTTTTGCGCCTCGGTCATGCGTGGCCTCCCTTGTCGTCGAGCACGAATTGACACAGATGCTGCATGAAGTGTCGCAGATAAGGCAGTCTGGGTAGCGCACCCAGTTGCTCGTGCTTGAACGTTAGCATCGTTCTGGCTCGTTAGTTGTGGAACACTACTTGACATGAATGTCCCGCCGGCACTCATCGATGAGCAAGACTGTGCAGTGTGGCCACTTCCCTGTGCTAGAACGGCGAAACCATATAGGCTTTGCTGTAGTCGAGACCTGTTTTTCACAATGTCTCACAGATGGCAGCACATTATCTAACGTTTGCTGTTTGCTTGATATGATATGTTCCCTGTCCTAGAACGGCGGAACCATATAGGCTCTGCGGTAGTCGCATGGCCTACGCGCCCGCCGTCTCGGAGTTAAATGCTTACTGCTACAGAGAGGCGATGGAATGAACGGCTAAACTAAATGGCAGTACAAAATGAGGCAACTTTATTCACACTTTTACCTTTCCAAGCATACATGATCCCATGTCAACACACTCCTGTGCATATCACAGTTGGAAAGAAATAATGAACAATCACACAGTCTCCTTCATGTTGCCGAGTTGACCAAATTTTCTAAATTCTCACATTGCAGTGCATTGAAATCAATTTGCTCTTATCTCATGCATCGTCCAGTTAAGTATTTAGTTTATGCTGTTGCATACACCCGGGGAAAAAAAGAAAGCCTAAAGCTACAAGCTTTTCCTGTGCATTTTTGTCCTTTTGGAGTCCAGCATGATCATACTACTGCCACATGAAATGCTTTCCTGTGTTCTTTGTGTGTGTGTGCAAATCATACTGAGCAATGTGTAGCACTACGCACATACCGTACATCACGCTGAACAACAAGTACAATGCGCCGCCCTTGATTACATAACTGGAAAAGGCATTTAGTGTTATGTTCTCAAAGATGTTCAGCTCAATTTACGTGGCCGTAATGCTTTTTTCCACTGCCGGTTGTCGAACACGCTCATAGTGAGACCTCCCTCTCCATTTTACCAGCTTTTTCCTTTTTTTCTGGTGGCGCTAAGGAACATCACTCAAATGAAAGAAAAAGAGTCTCGATCACTGGGAAGAAAAAAAAAAGAGGGAATAAGAAAAACATAACAAACATAAGACAACAAACAAAACAATGAAACGGTGGCTACTGAACTCAATGACATCACCACTCTTACAACAATGAGAGATTCCAACAGCACACATGCCTCTCCGCCTAAACACATACACTTTTCGTGACCTTGTTGTTATGAAAATGAAGAGAGAACAGGCTGGTTGCCACTGCGAATATCACAGACAAAAGAAATGTGAGAAGACAAAACTGGTGTCCACATGTCCCATCTTCCTGGAGCGGGAGAGAAAAAAAAAGTTGTTACACCTGAGTAGTAAGTCTCACCCGGCACACATATTGAGAGTCACAATGACTTCCTTCCCTTCTTTCTTGCCTTTGTATTGAGAACAAGGGAAGCGGGAAAAGAAAGTATGTGCAGGAATAGTTTGCCCTCACGTTGGTTAATGGGAGAGTCATGGGCAGACAGCCTAGCAAAGCGACCATGCCTCTTGGTGTGTCATTGTTCTTTATCAAGTGCATTCTAGGGCTATATAGAAAGACGAGAGAGAGGCAGGCACTGACAACAATGAACACACATTGTTGAATTTCAACGATCCTACAAAAATGAAAAGAAATTACAGAAAGATGTCACAGTGAAGTTTCATTAGACCAGGTTACATTACAACATAACACATACCAGGGAACAAATCACTGCACCATTGTTAAGACAGCATGCATGCAAAGAAATGAATGGTGCTCCTAACAACAACAACAAAAACACATGTGCTCTTTGTTGTTGCCTTTAACAGAAAGACAAAGCCGCCAGACTCTTAAGCGCTTTCTGCCCATGACAATGCCCAGCATCTCATAACCTCAGTGGGAGTAGATAGCTAGAGGTGCACACACCGTGTAAGACAATTCACACTAACGTGGGGAGAGTTTTGCACAGGGTGACATGGAACCACCACAGCCATAAATACACATACTAGAATTGTGTTGGTGCTACAGGGCCATCAGCTTCCCCACCTGCCAACAGGACAAGCACTGTCTGAAGGACTTCACAAAACGGCAAAAGGAGGAAGGCGCCACTTTCCATTACCTCCCAACACAATTATTGGTTCATGTGGTTGACTAAACGGGGGAGGCAGATGTTGAGAGTCCTCACTTCCCTCAAGGACGCACAGCAACAAGCAAGGCGGGAAGCGTCCCTTCACAGCAGCATGCCGGGAAGAGAGGAACCACATGGGCAAGATGTTTGGCACTGGGGCACGAACACCCTCCCCCAGTCAAAGCAGGTCGGAGCTCACAGATTCAGCGGCCGCACTCGAAGGGCCACTGCTGCTAGGCTTTGACTTGTTGGGCTTCTTCACTGAGCTGCCAAAGGGCTGTAGACGTTTGTCCTTCTTTTTTCCAACTGCTCCTGTCATTGCGGACATGAAAAGTGCAACTTTAATTTCTTTGCATATTTCAGCGCACACCCTGCAACACATTTTGAAGGCGGGCAGAAAACAGTGCCGATAAGTTGCCGAAGCTTCTGTGAACATGTGAGCCAAATATTACTGCACTGCATGCATCAGAGAATTCGGGATTCAGCTTCAAGCTGGAAAGTGGCGCTCTTCTTTCATCACTTGAGGCACTGACAAAGTTGCTTGACATATTTCACTGCTTTTTAAGAGACATAAGCACATTTTCTTTATTTGATGAATTCAAAAAATAAGGCATTAATGAGGATGTTTCTGCCATCATGAAATCAGCCAAGGCTCTAACGACTTCCTCGGTGCTTTATTTGATGTGTTGAAACAAGAGCGGCCATTTTCGAGCTGTGTTTGAAATCGAATTGCGAATTCCCTGGTGTGGTGGAGTGCAATAATTTCTGGCTTGCATGTTCGTAGGAGCCTCTGCGACTGATCGGCATCGCTTTCCAACTTTATTCTGCAAATGCAAGTGAGGGACATTCTACAAGGCACATATCAGAAATGGTTCGGTATTGTGGTAACATTAAGTATGTGCTTGGCCAATATTGGCCCCTAAAGTAAAGTGCTGCTCTTCTAGGTTTATTTCAACCTATTAGCAGACGTTCACAGATAACCAAAATGTGGTTCTCTTGGATAATGCATTGATTACAGTGACCAGTCTAGGCCCAGAGAAAGTTGCTCTCCTCTCAAGTTATATACTGACATAAAGCAAATATTGTAAGTAGACAGGCTTACCCTGATTATTTCACTGCATTTTCAGCAGGCCTTCAAATATTTTTACTAACAAACACTTTAAAATCTTTGTCAATCCCAGGCACAGCTATCACATTTTGAATAAATGTAAAAATGGTAGAGGCCCATGCACTTAAAAACTCACCACACTGAAATTTCTGCAGAGCTCCACTACAACCTACCTCATAATCATCTGGTAGTTTAGGCCCACAGAACCCCATCAATTATTTTGTCAATCATCTAATTTCGCTTCCCAGAGGAGATGTCGGCAGAAACACTTGATGCATGTGCTGGAGTGAAGAGCGGCATTTTAAAGGGGTCCTGCGACACCAGCTGGGTGCGCTGTTTTTATAGCTTATTCTAGAAATGCGGCATGCATTTCTAGAATAAGCTATGAGCTTATTGAATAAGAATAAGCTTACTGCAACAAGATTGGAAGCACCAAAAGTGAAGTGGTTATAATTTTACTTCCATGAAGAAATCACCTTCTGCAGAGTTCTGCTGAATCCATGGTGGAACACAATGGCGAATTTTGTTACAGGATGTGTCATTTGATTACAGGAGTAATGACAGTGGCTGTGCATTGTGATTAGCTTGACACGCCAATTCATATTTGCAATCATTTATCACTGCTAGGCTGTGCTGTAGACCACAAAAATGACAAAAAATGATGTCTGGGTGTGTCCTCGGCATATAAACGCACGTCCATGATGGTTTAAAATGCGTAGCCTCAGACATGCGGAACTTTTGCGCCTTCAATGGAGGTGGCAGCCGATCTGTGGCAGGTAGGCAATCACTTTTATTATTCTATTTTTTTTTTTGGTGCAAAAAAACCGGTGAAGAGCAGCAGCAGTGCCATTACGTAGTGCTATGTACAGTAGAACCCCGCTGATACGTTTTTCACGGGACCGTAAAATATAATCGTAAGAGCCGGGAAACGTAAGAGCCAAGCAATGGGAAAAATGGAAAAATGAGAGAAGTGGTGATCGGCACACAATTTTATTTGTGCTAGCGCTTTCAGTGCACGCATCGGCACACTCGGCTACGATTTCGTCGACAGAGAAAACCTCGGAGGTGACAATGGCGTCATCGATGGAAACGTAATCAACAGTTTGCATCGCTGTGCCATAATTTAGATGGCGGAAGCTGGAAACGTAATTGGCATCGCCCATTGTGCAGCTAATCCTACAGTCAAGCATAGTAAGCTACGTGAAAAGTCAATATTTCCGTCGGCAGTGGCCGCTTAGAATGCCGATTCGCGACGTAACATGCGGGAACGTTCCCACATTGCGATGTAAGAGCGGGGTTCCTAATGCATTGAATCCTATGGGAGTTATGCCGGGACCGGCCAAAAACGATGTAACAGCCGGGAACGTAACAGCGGGGTTCTACTGTAAAAGGCTGGAGGCTCCTCGGGGAAAAACAGAAGTATTTCTGACATAAAAGGTCTGTTTTAAGTATAATATCTTAAAAAACAGCTGCCTCTCCTGACACACGTGGTTCATTGTAACACAGTGTAGCCGTGATGACAACTCCATCAAGAAAAGAGCGGTGGCAAGCTAATTTGCACAGGCCGCTTTGAGGCGAAGTTTCCGGTATCTCTATATGTATAAGAGGCGTGCGCCAACTGGAAACAACCATTGACGTCCATGGGAGAGTGAAATGCGAAAAGGAACATTTTTTTCAGGCTGTTTGCTCGTGCTTTGAAGACTAATAACTTCAGTCTTCATGCGCCAATTCTTATCATTCTTGTTTCTGTCATTTCAGTATTCTGTATTACACACATCCCAATGCTCCAAGAGGCAGTTAAAGGAGTGTAGCAGGGCCCCTTTAATGTACAACTCCTCTAAAAACAGTATGTGGATGCACTGACATAATTCTTGGTGCTCTAGGAAATGCACACCAGCGCCTGTCTGCTTAGTTGGCTGACATCTACAGCAATGGAGGGCGCCCATATTACACCCAGAACAACTGTGAATGTTTCACAGTGGTTTTTATTAAGACTTATTTACATTGGTGATGGAGTGATTGGATTCCAGCAAGTGTTAATGAGTAAAAACGTAATTGTAACAATGAGGATCACACGTAATTCGTTACTTGGGGGACTGGCACTCGTGAATGTACAAAGCAATGACTTCAGACAACAAATGACTAATGCAAAATTTTTTATCACAACTTAAATGTTCATTGATGACGGGGCTGTAGTGGCTATCACAAATTAAAAGGTCTTCTCTTCCAGCAACATTTGTAAAGTCAAACCTTGATGCAGCAGACTGCCTTATAACACTGAGGTGCCATTGAAACTGCATTGTTATAACAGGGGTGCATGAAAACAAGCCAAATAAAGGGACCCAGCTGTTGATTGTGAGGGGTAAACCGGTTTCTGTTGGTTTGACAGTGGGGCAGCCTTTTGCAAGGAGGAACGTCGCGTGTGCAGTGGCCAGAGCTTTTCTTTACAAAGATTTCACATTCCATTACCTCTTGTCACCAATACATGGCACAGCCAGACTTGATGATGATGATTGCTGGTTCGGTTTAAGAAAGGACGCTAATTTCTGCAGCCCATGTCGGGAGCACGGCTAAGCATCCATGGGGGAAGGGGAAAGGGACTGAAAGAGATAGGAAGGAGAGAAAGGCCGTAGTGGAGGGCTCCAGAAATTTTGACCACCTGGGGTTCTTTAATGTGCACTGACAATGCACAGTTTACAGGCCTCTGGCATTTTCGCCTCCATCGAAAATGTGACCGCCGCGGGCGGGATCGAACCCGCGTTTTTTTGGGTGGCAGCCGAGTACCTTAACCACTACACCACTGCGGGGGACCACAGCCAGACTTAATTGTTGTAACCAATAATGGGGCATGGGAGAAATGTTGTAAGAGAGTTCACCACAGAAGACATAGAAAAGTTGAGCTGATGGTGCAGCAGCTCACCATTATTAAAACCAATACACTGTTAAACAAGTATTATAAGTGGGTTCAACTGAAGTAAATCCAGAAGTTCTCTTGTTGACTAGCGCCCTACATTTGTCATTCTTGATGCAAATACTTGACCAGTCCCAGCATGGGTTGCAAGCTGCCTTTTCTGCTATGTGACACAAGTAGGTGATGGTGGCACCAGCGAGAACAGGTGTTTTGGCACATAGCTCGCCACGTACACTGGCTACCAGATGAGAGCCTTGTTTCGTCAAATAGGAATATATAAAGTTCAGCTGGTATAGTGTTGTGGCGCCTCAGTTGTCATTCATGCTTCGATGACATTGTCTTTACATTTTTGGCCCATTGCATCTAGTTTTTCACTCATGCGCCACACCACTGAGAAAAAGTGTATTAAATGCCTTGTCACTGAAGTGAGCGACTGAACCTGTTAACCAGTATACACACCATTGTTGCCTTGGAAGCTGCCATCTGCAGGAGACGAATTCGTAGAGCTTACACTCTCCCACATCTGCCCGATCGTGTCATGCAGTGTGTGGTTGTCAGCCTCATCAAATGTGTCAACGTCGATGTGCACTTCATCACCGGCGTCTGCAGATAGTGTACTGCTTCTGTAAGATGGGAAGAGAGAAGCAATGAAAGCACATAGAAAAATTAGTTTATTGTACTTTGATGCGTATTTCTAATGACTAGGGGTGTGTGAGTGCTTGCCGTTTAATTTGCAAATTGGCTGTTCAACATACAATATTTGTTTCTACTTAGCATTTATTGGGGTACTTGCACAACAAGAAAGTCAAGTGAATGCTGTTGCCTTTTGGCACCAGTTGCTGTCAAAATGCACGATATGGCCATATATGCATATCTGGCTATACATGGCATGAGTCCATAAGTGGCCGTATTTGCCCATTGCGTATCAGAATCTTACATGGCATTCCTCGTGTTGGTCTTTAATTGCCATATATGCTTTATCACGACTGGGGCAAATGCGGTCGCATACGGACACATGCCATATATAGCCACATATGCCCAATTCCTGATGTAGCCACATATGGCATTTTTGTAAGGGTGATTATGTAAACCAGTGCACTTTGATTTAAAGGATGATTTACTACCCACCACGTGTGTTTCCTAGAACCCAGTTTCCTGGTAATTCATGTGCCACGACAAATTTCATGTTGTAAATTAACAATGGAAAACCAAAGAATCGAAATGTGTATTGCTAGAGTAAAACTTCCAGGCAGTCAGTAGGATGTTTAAAAGGGCCATGCAACGCTTCTTGAACATAATCTGAAAATGGCACCAATCTGTTGTGCAGGTACTGTAAGTAACGTTGCGCTCACGAGTCTTTCACAGCGCAGGCTCCTTTCCAAAGCGTTTTCACCCCTAATGAGAGCCAAGTGCCAGGCCGGGGGAACGCTCGTGCCCATTCAGCTGGTGGGTGACCGGCGGCAGTGGGAATCGAACCCACGACCTCATGCAGCCGAAGTGGACACTTTACCACAAGGCCATGACTGCCTTGTGAATATGAGGCTCTTGTGAATATCAGAGCCAAATATTATTGTACTGCACAGGCTAGGGAATTCACAATTTTGTTTCAAACACAGCTAAAAAGTGCCCATTCTTCTTTAAACAAATGGTATCCCTTGGGGCATCAACTACGTAGCTTAATGTTTTTGTTGCTCTTTTAGAGAGATCAGCACATTTCCTTTGTGAATTCAAGACGAACAAATAAAGCATAGCACATTATCCTTTCACAATCACGAAACCAGTCAGTGCTATTCCTGCATCAAGCAACGTAGTAAGTGCCCCCAGTGACATCACGTGTTTAAAGAGGAGCAGCGGGCGCTTTCCAGCTGTGTTTGTTCCAGCTGCGAATTCCCTGGTGCGTGCAGTGCAATAACATTTGGATCACATGTTCACAGGAGCCTCTATGACTGACCAGTCCCGATTTATGACATTGGTCAAAAAGTGTTGCAAGGCCTCTTTAAGGTTGTTATGAAATAGGACAAATATCTCACTACAGTCGCACAAGGTAGTAATGAATGAACAAAGCCATTACAGAAACGAACAAGTCAGGCGGCTACCCATCACAGCTGCCCCAATTTGGTTACCTGCTTCTTTCACCAATGGCCCACTTGTCCACTTTTTGTAGAAATAATGATTGGCTAGTTTAGCATTTTTAACACAAGAACTGTGGATCAACTACATGCTCGTGTGGTGGCAACATTTGAAACCATCTACAGACAAAAATAGCCCGTACCCAGCGCCTTGATTCAAAAGGAACTGCCTGACTGCTTTGCGTTGCTCGTCTGTGTGCTGTGGGCAACGCTGAGAACGGGTGCACATTTTCTTAGTGTGCTCCGAGATCACTCCACACATCTGGAAACAAGGGGCAGAGAGAAGAACATGACTTCATTACCACATGTCCTGTGTGCGTAGACAGAGATTTATGGCCACAACAAAGTATAACCTGGGGCTCTTCTGATAAAAAAAAAAATGGTTTGGAAAGGAAATTCTGCAATAATTGATAATCTTTACTGCATCCAGGCCAAAATATACATAAAAGAAAAGGGTTCAGCAAACAAACAACAGCATTTCAGGTGCATCGGAGATCAGATAAAATTTCGGTATGCACCGATTACAACGGCCTAGCGTCAAATGACCCAGACTTGAGAAAAACAAGTGAGAGACAGAAAATGTAGCCAACTAACAACATGGCACACCTAGTGACAGGAACGCTGAAGTTGACATCTTTGGTTTTACAGTACAAGATCGGTCATATTCTGAGCTGAAGATAGTGACATAACATTGCCTTCAATGTACAAGTCTGGAACTGTTGCTTGGTAATGTCTTATGCACATAAATAAATGTCTGTTACAAGGTATTGTTTGAATGTAATTCCTGAAGGCAAACTGTAATGAAAATTTTGGGCGTTGTTGACATAGGACTCCCTTAGCGGAAATTTTGCATTCGAAGCATGAGTACGCACACACTGCAAATATATAGTCACTCTTTGCAACAGCAACTTTCCATTACATGGAGAACTATGTAGACCCTCAACACAACCTCAGAGATCACGCAGTAGTCGTGGTGTGGTTAAAAGCTCTTAGATAACGTGCTGCAATTTACGTTCCTGCTAACCACAAGGTACACATAGGTGCTATTTAGCAGCTGTTAATGAGAAAATTGGACAATTGCCAGGCTTGCATTTTCGCCAAGGCTGGTTCAACTACATAGTTGGCCTTTAAAAAAAATATAATGTTATTAAAGTCATTTTTCACCATGTTGCAGTTTTCTTGAACAATACTGCAAGCCATCAATAAATAAATAACCATGAAATAAGCACATAATACCACTTTTCGAGCCTTTATGACATTGTTTTTATTAATGCCACACAGCTTCAAAATTATCCACAACTTAAAACAAGCTCAGTGTGTTTAAAAGAGAGAATCTCATGTTTAAAACAAGTATGTGCAACTGTTTCAGAAGAGTTTAACGGTGCTTACAAAAGAGCTGCATGAGTTTCTCACCAATATCATTTAGTCGCTAGTAAAAATAATACAATATTCTCATTGTTTGCTTTGGTTACTCAAAAATGGAGATGCAGAATGTGTGAACAAGCCATTGGCTTCATTATAGCAAGCAGTAGCTAAAGTAAAGCAACTCACCTGTGTCAACAAAGCCTTCCTTTCCTCTGAAATTGATAATGAAAATTGCATTGTATTCATTGTTATCAGTTTTAGATAAGCTACAATGAGAAAAGAAATGTATGCAATTTAACTAGTCCATACCCATAGAAAGGCTTTCATAAGTCGAAATGCTGTTTGAGGTCTCTCCTGATGCGCTGCTAGTGCTTGCTTGTTCTCCTGAAAATTTTCAGCAAAATTTGAGCGGCTGCATGTTTCAAAGGCCATAGGGGTGGTTTGCTGAACATTCATACTTAAAAAGGACTTGATTCAAGAACAAGGCATAAAGGGCAACGCATGTGTTTCCTCATGCTGCAGTCTTTTTCATGTGGTTATTTCAAATCTTAATGGTGCACCTCATGTATGTGAGACTGCACATTAGAAACATGAACACATCAGTATTACTAGGACCGCATGCTCGGAAATTCAAAGGAATGAAAAGAAAGTTGTGTAGCTCTAACATTGGGGGATCAATGTTTCATGAAACAAACTGCAGCTGGCTGTACAATATAACCTGGTGTTTAGTAAAGCATTAATAGATGGACCAGCACGTTTATGTAAGTTTAGAATTCATGATGATAGTAGTGAGGAGACTGGTACAACATGAATCCTGCATAGCATATCAAGGTGCTAGCTGCCAAAGGGGTGGGAGACTAATGCAACATTGCTTTTATAAACAGCCCATTTCTATGTGATATGGCATTAAGAAAAAGACAAAGTTGGCAACTGTTTGGATGCTTTATGTAGGAAATTATAAGAGAAAAACAGGGTTTGTCATTTTCTAAATTTATTTTTGCCAAAGAATGCATCCTCCATAACTTTGAGCTGCTTTTGCAAGCCATGATTGAAAGATTGTGTCGCCAATGTAATCTTTCAATCATGTGGTTATGTGACCACACAGTTTCCTGTGCTGTAATTTATTTCGGCACTAAATTTGTGCATACACATTATGACAGAGAAGTAAAAAAAAAAAAAATCTCACCATTTTTAGGCTTCCCTTTAATTCTACGTGGACAGTTTTTATCTTTCCTTTTCTTGGCTGCTGCACAGAGAAAGAAAGCAGACAATCTGGTTTCAGTGCAGCAACGGAAAAAGGCTTGAAGGTTAGTTGTACTCATGACTGCTCTCCACACATGATTAGAGCACTTTTGATTTTTTTGCAACTATTGTGTGAGTTTGCAGTTCTTCAAATCAAACACAAACGTGCATTATATTTTAAACAGTGAATGTGTGCGACCACTGCCAAACTGGGTTTATAACAGCTGTTATTGTACTTCAAGCATTTTAATAAACACCAACATCTCACTTTTGATACCTCAATTCTATTTTGTAGGGTACATTACCTGCATCACCAAACTGTGTTACACAAAACCTTAAATAATTACTTTAGGGCAGATGCTGCTACTGCTGAATTATTGCATGGCAGCAAGTAACTTTATATTTAGCTGAGATCTCCGGCAAGTGTGCTACCAAAAGGGCAGATATGCTTATGCTCCACCTATTATATGCATCAAATGGAATACATATTTAACACCACACGGTGGGAAACACAGTTCAGAAGTCACTACAAAAACATTGGGGATTCACGCAAGACCAGTCAGTATATAACCTTGCTGCAATTTTTTCTTTTTTTCTGAAGGTGGGGCGGAGGGTGGGTGGTGTTGGGTCATAATGGTCATGCTTCGAGCTCAAGCACTGCTTCTTGATGAAAATAGTAACTGTTATAGTTAATTAGTAAAACACTTTCAATTGGCTAATTTTCATTAGCTAGGCTAGCAATCATCTGTGCACAAATTCAGTGAGAGAACTGAACCATATGCCACAATCAGTCCTCTTTTTTTTTTTTTTAATAAAGAAGGTCATATGGCATGGAGAAACAGCTGTAGCTAATGTAAAAAAAAAATAATACAGGCAAAAGAAAGCTGTTGCTCTAGAAAACTCAAATGCACAATAGCATTGTTGCTGCAAATACAGTAAACGTGCAAGTTTATTACTCACGTTTTCGATCAGACAGGTAGTTCCAGTCACTGTCATTATCATAGTCATCTACATCGCTTTCCGCTCTACCGGTGTTTGCAATCCTGTAGTGGAAAGAAGTTCCGGTGAATTATTTCGAACATGAAAACAAACATGTTTCCTAAGACTGGTTAGGTAATGAAGGCTTTTCAGGTCGTTTAAACTAGCTCAAGAAATCTATTTTGACACAGGAACCTTATCTCACCTCTTACTTGCAATCCTGGAACTGTTTCTTCCCATACCCATGCATTTTTCTAGATGAGGCGCAAAGCGCGACGCTGCCAAATTTCTTTGACAGTTGGGGCATACGCATTCGAACTGTTTCTTCAGAGGAACTTGACCAAAGACATCCAAGCCTACCTCGTCAACTATTTCTGCAAAGTCGAAAAGGCGCAATAGTTCGTCAAACATTTCAGCCAACGCAATCACAGCTGCGGGCAGCAGTGCCGAGTGCACGGAGTACGTACCGTATTTTTTTTCGCTGCAAAAGAAAGAGGTTGGGAAAACGTCAGGTTAGGACATCTAACATCATACACGTCACCATCAAGACAGACCAGCAGCGGCGCGTTTTATTCGCGTCAATAATAAATAACGGCTTACTCATCCGTGGCTTCGTCCAGAAAGAAGATGCCCAATTTGACAGAACGGTGAACCTCGAAGCAGGCTCCCAGTATAACGTCGTCCACAAGTTCTTCGAATATGCTCATACTCTGCTCCTGAAACGATCCAAGCAGACACGCATGTTGCACGAACGAGGCACGCAAGCTGACGCACCGTGTGACAAGCCGAGCACAGCCGACCGAGAGCATGCAACACGTCGGTACGCTTCCAGTGTCAGTCAGCCTTGTTCGCGAGGACAGCGCAATGCGCAACTGTCAAAAGTGCGTTCGTCGGCGTGTAACTCTGCTATGCCGATCTCGGTGTGGAAAAACGAGACTCTCAGGTTATGTAACCGTGTGCACAAGAAACGGCCGAAGAAGTGAGGCGCGACGGCTGAACAAAAGAGAGCGGAGCGGTACTCACGTCCAACACCTTGCTGGAGGTAGAGGCGTTCGCCGTCGTGCTCGCATTTTCAAGGTGAGGCTGCTGCATCCTTCACATCGAAGAAGCGAAAATATGTTCGGGTAGTGCGAGCTACCGCAGGGACAGCGCGTCGGCCTTTCTAACGTATCATATCTGGAATGCATACACTTCCCTTACCGCACCACTTTCACAATACGGTTCCATTTAGAACGTCCCTCGGGAAGAGAGGCGAGCTCGCCAAGTGGGCTGGCATCCCTTCCCTGCGATAGATCACCAATGGGGCTCGTCCGATTAAAAGCGACCGGTGCAACTAGAATAGTAGTTCACTAGGGCTCGGCCGAAAAGGTATACAATTTCACTATTCTAAAAAAACACAACCCGGCGTCTCCGATCGAGCACATTACAAAGAAGTTTGCGAACGCTGAACCGACGCGAGCGACGTCTCGCGAATCAGTTGGGACGAAAACGAAACCGAAACTCACCACTGCTCTGGGTTTTTACTACAGAGCTTTTATGCTAAAAATAGTCTCGAGGAGGCTGTTGCGGTGTTACATTGTTTCAGTGACGGCCCCATTTAGAATTTCTGGGAACGCGCTATGTAGTGTTTATAGAATATTCAGTATGCATCTGTCACATTTCACACTGGCGCAGGCTAACACAAAAGAGTAAATGTATGTACTACGTGCGTGGCCGTTGAAGGCAAGAACATCTAAACGTCATAATTGTACTCTTGAAGGCGTGCATATAAATGGACATGTAAATCATAGTCACATACGTGTTTTTCATGGTGTTGTCTGAGAGGTCATGTGTGCATTCTTGCTACAGATATTATTATTCTAGCTTCTTCTTTGTGGAATGGCACATACCCAATGCAGAGTATTGGCTAGACGCAGTGGACTCAGTGGAAGATTATGCTGTGCACGTGCTCACAAATTGTTACAACTTTCTTTTCTCTCTTCAGAACGCAGCAGTCTCAGGTAGGCGACCAACTGTCTCTTAATTAGGTACCGGTAAGTCATTACAAGTCTTAAATGCAATGCTCTTCTTGATTAATTTTGGACTGAATGAATTCCTCGAAGCTTGCATGGTCATCATATCCGTTACCACGCTCATTACCTTTGCCCATCCGTTATTCGGACTCGTTTGGGCACGCTGTGACTACCATATACATGACAACAGCTAGTAACAGTAGCGCACCCAGAATCTCTGCCAGGGGGGGCATCAAGTTTTCACGAAGGGCCAGGCATGCGATTACACAGTTGTTGCATGTAAAAAAAAGTAAATAAAATGCCAAATAATAGTAACATCAATAATGATGATAATTTTTATTATTTTTTCGGCGTTCACATTCTTCTAGGACATAGGAGCAGTTACGGAGTGGGACGGCGGTTAGTTCGGCCTCAGGGGGGGGGGGGGGTTACAACACCCGAAACTCCCCCCCCCCCCCCCCGCCGGTGCGCCACTGGCTAGTAAACGCTTCGACGTTTGTTACATATATATAGTACTGTCACATCTGACGAACCAGTAGGGATCGCCACCGGGAACCCTGCACGTCCAGCACTGAGAAAAAAAAAAAAAAAAAGACTTTTGCACCTCGATATATCCTCCCCAGTGTCCGATCGCTGGCATGACTGCTCTTCGAACCGGTCCTCGATGCAAAATTGGACATTAGGAAAGTTAGAACCCACCTTCTATATTTCTCTTTTGGCAAAATGCGACCGTTCATGCTAAAGGCATGCAGCGTCTCATTATAAGCAGAAAAATTAGGAATCTCCTCATAGAAACACAGAGATGAAGGTGTGAAATGATGGTAGTCTGCAGCCTCCTTTAGCCGAATGCTGAATTTTCTTGACATCGCGACATTATAAATTTTTACCGCACAGCCGGCTGGACCGAATTCGTACCATTTAATATTTTAATAGATGCTGACGGCTGTTGTGCTTTTTAACCACCTCCATTTAGCTTCCCAGGCATGCGGCATTATGTCCAGCACGAATGTCTTACTTTACCTCTTCAAATTTCACCTTGAAAAAAAAAAACAAAACAATCTTGGCCATCCTTGCGTGAAATCCTATCAAGAAAACAGCGATCTGATTATATCGCAGAAGCGGTTATATAATAATAATAATAATAATAATAATAATAATAATAATAATAATAATAATAATAATAATAATAATAATAATAATAATAATAATAATTGTGACACTCTTAATACACGCATAATGTTTTTGGGCGAGTTGGATTCATATTTGAAATGGTCAAGAAGGTGCGCTGAAAAATATCCGTAAGAAAATGTTTCAACAAGGTCCTGATGCTTGATATAAGCTAACGAAGCCAGCTGACAAATGGAAAAAAAAAGAAGAAAGACTTACGAAAAGAAAATTTTGTGGAATTCGTCTCAGGGACGGGAACGAGAGGCACGTGGGACAGGCGTCACCGCCCCTGCCTTTTGAAGCGCCTTTTTCTTTTTCTTTTTTTTTTTTCATTTCAAAGATAAAAGGAAGTTTATCTGGACATTAATGTAACGTTTTCGTGCCAGTGCATGCATACAGGCGAATTTCATGCATGCATGTCTCGACGCTTTCCGTGTCTTTTGAAATCGGCAAAGAAACAGCTTGGATTGTTTCGGAATTCTCATTGAATAAAAACTGCTTTCTTGCGACACGTGCTTCCGTGAACGGATGGCTGTTTTCTGGGACGCATTCGAAATGCTTCCCGAAAACAAAAACGTGCATTCGTCTTCCCCTGTTTCTAGTGTGTATTAGCTGGCAAAAAAAGATGTTGTGCAACAGCATACACCTGTGCAAACGGACAGCGCAGTTCGGGCCCCTTTTAATTCAAATCGACCGCTGCAGTAAAGGTGGGTCAGTATTTCTGTCGAAGACATACCGCAAGAAGTGTTCGCCCCCTTTCTTGACAACACATGTTTAAGTGGGCGGGCGTCTGCAAATGCGGAAGTTTGAACGTAAACATTTCTGCAGTATTGTCTGCCTGGCCTAAAATAATTTATGTTAATGTGAAAGTAATTACCCCCCCCCCCCCCCCCGCCTTCTCTTCCCTTTCCGTCCACCTATTTTCTATTACCTAGCTCGCGATCGAAAAAAAAAAGAAAAAGAAAATCGAGGTATTTTCTTTTTTCGAAGTTTGAGCAACGGGTGGCGGTGAGGCTGTACATTTAAACGCGTGGTAACCACAAGCAAAGGTATCTAACGTTCGCTCGCTGGATTTTCATCTGCCTGAGATTACAGATTTCAGTAATAGGAAGAAATTAACCCCGTCATTGCACACAGTGAAAAACAATTTTTCTTGTGTATTGGTAAATTGCTTTTTCACAATACCAGAAGCATCACTCTTCACAGGGGAAGACGCCTGGTGTAAGCCTGTAGAGGACGATCAAAAAGGAAATACAAGGGGCTGTGCTGACCCGATGCTCCTACAGCAATATATCTTTGACGCCATACATTTTTCACGGCGTCTGCTTACGCCTACATAATTGTTTATCGTTCAAAGAGACAACAAAGAAACTGTGCGTTATGTTCCAAGGAAGGCGGTGGCCAAACAGAGCGCGTTTCAGAAAATTCGATTGGGCCGATTTAACCATATTACGAAAGAAGGACGAGGGAAGTTTGTGACGTCAGAAGCTCCGAGTTTCGGCGCGAAATTCAATGACACAACCGTCACATTATTTCCGCTTCTAATGTTGAGCATAAGATGCCTAAATGAGAGTTCCAGAAATTTAATTATCTGTATAAACCACTTCACTGAGGCCTACATCGTACCACGGAACGCGAAATTGGTAAAGTCTGCCTTAACAGGCAAGAATTGATCATTCCATGACCAATCACAAATCCCTGATTGGTGAGTCCTGCACTGACATGCAGAATTGACCAATCAGGGAAGACAGACACAGAACAGCGTTTCGTATTCCGTGGTACGCCATAGAGCCCTTGTTTCACTTTATGCTGTCTCTTTGATCTATGCACATGTAATCCTGATCACGCTGACCACGAAATGTCCCCCTAATCTAAATATATGAGATTTTAAGAGAGAGGAGGGGGGGGGGATATCATAACAACACAACATGCAGGATATACAGGGTGTTTTTTTTTTTGTTGCAACACATTTTTCAAACTAGAAAAACATAAATCGCGGGAATGTCTTGCGTACCATTCGAGTGTACGGATTGGCGGCTCTAGATACAAAACAATTCCCGCGCTTGTGTGCATAATTAGCGGTATTACGCTAATTAACTTTTAATTATCAGTAATTGGTGGCTACAGCAAATGAGTGCTTTGGAGCCCGTCCTCGAAACTACCTATCCCAACGATCAAATTTTAAATAGCGAAGTGCATGTCGGAGCTACGCGAACAATTATTTCCCCTTGGCAGGCTCCTTGAAACCGAAACTGGCCGGAAAAAGAGCGCCTGTGACGTCGATGTCGCCGCCCCCACGGCTTTCGTCACTCGCCACTCGTCCGTGGTCACCGCCGCTCCGGCCGCCTGAGCAGCTTGCGTTATCTCCTTGTTATCTGCGGCGTTGGGCCCCGCGGGCGAGTGACGAAATCCGGGGAGGCGGCGACATCGACATCACAGACGCTCTTTTTCCGGCCAGTTTCGGTTTCAAGGAGCCTGCCAAGGGGAAATAATTGTTCGCGTAGCTCCGACATGCACTTCGCCTATTTAAAATTTGATCCTTGGGATAGGTAGTTTCGAGGACGGGCTCCAAAGCACTCATTTGCTGTAGCCACCAATTACTGATAATTAAAAAAAGTTAATTAGCGCAATTTCGCTAATTATGCACACAAGTGCGGAAATTGTTTTGTATCTAGAGGCCGCCAATCCGTAAACTCGAATGGTACGCAAGGCATTCCCGCGATTTATGTTTTTATAATTTAAAAAATTGTTGCAGCTAAAGAAAAACACCCTGTATAACAAATTATTCTAATTTAATAATGTTACAAAGATACTTGCCATCAGTACTGTCGATTTCTACATAGCTTCTTCTTCACGTGAATATTAATTGTTCCTTGACTGCCGAATGCAGGAGCTTTCTTTTCATGTGATTGATTTGTATACTAGTGTTCCATGGAAACTAGTACTAAGCCGGCTTACACTGTGGCTTACACTGCAGTGTAAGCCACATTTATGATCTTTCACGAATTACTATTTAGCGTTTTTATTTTACATCGACTGTATTTTTGGCATCGCTTTTTCATGCGGAATGCTAGATTAATGACGGCTTGCGTAACTTCCGCTATGTTCTTTCTTATTATTAACGTAGCATCTCTCTGTAGCTATAATGTACAGCGTTTTCGCTAACTTTGTGCGGGGAATACATTCTTATTCACCATGTGGTGAACTCGCCAAGAAAGAGGAGGATCTAAGAAGCCGAAGATCTTCTTTTTTCTCACGCTAAAATAATGAAATAATGAAAAATACTGATAGCAAATGGGAAGGTGTACTTCTGCGTTTAGGTGAAACGCATAAGTAACAAATAATAATAATAATAATAATAATAATAATAATAATAATAATAATAATAATAATAATAATAATAATAATAATAATAATATCTGTTAACTAGAGTTTATTGTACCCACCGCACGTTTTGTTACGATTAGTTAGGTATGCACTCTCAGTGAGGAAGCGGAAAGTTAGGAAACAATTTAATCTTATCGAAAGGCACGCTCTTAAATAAACTCGGCGCCGGTTTACTAACGACATTTATTTAATTAAATGTAGTTAGTAATAGCTTGCTAATTACATTTAAGGTTACTAACGAACCATTTCCTCTCGCCGGTATCTGCTGAAAGATTTCTTACTGCCACGAAATGCTGGTTTCTGTAGTGAGTAACACTATTCACTATATATGCTGTAAGTGAAGCTCAGTTTTCTGTCCAGCGTGCCGTCTACAGGCTGGCTGCTTTTGCCCGACTGTTTTGTTCTTTCTGTCCTTGACGCAGAATGAGCGTTTGCATGTTTCTTGCTGGAAAAATACTCGCGCAGGCAA
The DNA here is from genome assembly GCA_013339685.2 of Hyalomma asiaticum. NCBI lineage: Eukaryota > Metazoa > Arthropoda > Arachnida > Ixodida > Ixodidae > Hyalomma > Hyalomma asiaticum. The sequence goes on from CM023485.1 coordinate 38,515,462, forward strand.
TGAACTTGGCAAATGACCCTTGATAACTGTACATACACGCAGAAAACACACACACACACACACACACACACACACACACACACACATATATATATATATATATATATATATATATATATATATATATATATATATATATATATATATATATATATATATATATATATATATATATATATATATATATATATATATTTGCCGTTCTTATCGCTGCTTTCCTCGTGAATTCCAGCGGTACGACGTCTCTCTGGCGAGGCGACGCCAGATGTTATCACATATATGCCTTTTGCTTCTTGCATCTGTGGGAGTTTGTCGTATGTGCCCGCATGTATTAATGCGTGTGTTAAATATTTTGCTACTGGCATGATAGGCATATTCTTCCATTTAGAGGCAAATGTGTCGGATATGTGGCTCGACGACGTAGTGCGAGCGAAAAGTATTCAGTCACTGCATTATCCCAGTACTAACGTACGGTATAAAAACGCCGAAGATAACGAAAAAAAACAAAAAAAACTAGAGATCAAACTAAAGAGCACGCAACGTGCAACGGAAAAAAATTATAGGTGTAACGCTAATTAAGAAATAAAAAAAAAAAACAAATAAACGAGCGGAATTAAAAGAGAGAAGTGGACCTGGGCAGGACATGTCATGTGGAGGAAAGATAACAGATGGACTGTAAGAGCGACGGAATGGATACCAAGAGAGGGAAAACGTAACAAAGGCAGGCAAAAGGTTAGATGGAGTGATGAAATTAAAAAGTTTGCGGGCATAAAGTGAAACCAACTCGCTCGGGATAGGGTGGATTGGAAATAGTTGGGAGAGGCCTTCGTCCTGCAGTGGACCTAAACAGGCTGATGATGATGATGATGATGATGATGATGATGATGATGATGATCGTAGTGCACACGTAACTCACACGTCAAACAAACAAGAACCCGCATGACTGAAAACGCGCAGAGCGTCCCTGCCTCCTTCGAACACGCTACCGCCGCGGCGGGGACTGAACCCGCGCCCCTCGTAATACCCGAAAATCGTATCAACATTGTGGCTATATATGTTGTAGTAAGTGGGGGAAGATACGTATTGTCCCGGAGAACAGATTAAGCGCTATCATGTCAGAGAGTTTCCACTGACACCGGTGGAAACAGCGGAATTAAAAGAGAGAAGTGGACCTGGGCAGGACATGTCATGTGGAGGAAAGATAACAGATGGACTGTAAGAGCGACGGAATGGATACCAAGAGAGGGAAAACGTAACAAAGGCAGGCAAAAGGTTAGATGGAGTGATGAAATTAAAACGTTTGCGGGCATAAAGTGAAACCAACTCGCTCGGGATAGGGTGGATTGGAAATAGTTGGGAGAGGCCTTCGTCCTGCAGTGGACCTAAACAGGATGATGATGATGATGATGATGATGATGATCGTAGTGCACACGTAACTCACACGTCAAACAAACAAGAACCCGCATGACTGAAAACGCGCAGAGCGTCCCTGCCTCCTTCGAACACGCTACCGCCGCGGCGGGGACTGAACCCGCGCCCCTCGTAATACCCGAAAATCGTATCAACATTGTGGCCATATATGTTGTAGTAAGTGGGGGAAGATACGTATTGTCCCGGAGAACAGATTAAGCGCTATCATGTCAGAGAGTTTCCACTGACACCGGCTGCGTGAAGTTCGTGGAGAAATGGAGGACGGCACAAGATCTGGCGTCGTGAAGCACCGCACTGAACAGCTTTAAATGTCCGGGAGTATTTTCTAATAATTTCTGGGCTGTTAGTTCCCTATAAACCACGATATAATTATGAAGGACGCCGTAGTGGAGGGCTCTGGAGATTTCGACCACCTGAGGTTCTTTAAACGTGCACTGACATCGCATAGTGCTCGGGCCTCAACATTTCTCCTCCATCAAAATGCAGCCGCCGCCGGCAGGGATTCGATCCCGTGACATTCAGATCTGCAGCCGAGTGCCACAACCACTAGTCCACCGCGGCGGGGCAAAAAAGGAAAAAAAGAAGAAAAATAAATGTAATCGATTACAATTACTCCACTGCAAAAAAGTAGCCTATATTGTCGTTATAATTACAGCCCGAAAAGGTAATGGAAAAGTTACTGTAGGTTAATCGATTACTTCCCACGTTACTTTTCATACAACTTTTTTTTCTATGTATAGGTTGCACATATATACACCTACAGTGTGGCATATATTGCGAGGCCCGCCGGTAAATCGTGTAAAAAATGGTACCTGCCCGTATACGTGCCTCATATTTGCGTCAAAGTTTATTTTTGGTGGCGCACGCTGCCGCGTCAGATTTCAAAGCGCACTCTGAAATATGACACGTAAATTTGTACGTGCAGGTACCGATTCCTCCTACTCGATTTACCGGCGGCCTCTCTGTTCGAGCCTCGGTATATTTGGAGCAGGTGTTCGCGTTTGTGCATTTCATGTTATTTTTGTACTTTCGGCAGCTGTCGTCCCTCGAAGTTTGCGTCTGTCATCTTCACGACGATGTCCGCTTGCGAAAGACTTTCTGACGCACTGGATGGAGGCGCGGCGTTGTGCCGTGAGAACAGTTCTCAATGGTGGCTATTAGCCATCATAACTTTGTGCGCGAGTTCGGGAATTCGCAGCGGGCATGTCTCCTAGTCGTTTAAGCACAGACGTGCCTAAACGAAGCACGTCATTGGCGTGCTTCGTTGCTGTTGGTACTTGAAGAAGGCTCTACTGACAATGAAATGTCGAACGAATCGTCCGTGGGTGGATTTTTGGGAACTTCTGAAGAAACGGCGGTCTCTGTGCAGCTATAGCATGTAGTTCCTAATTTTGTAATCGATTGCAGAAGAGGAGAGGCGTTGCAGGAAACGTCACTCCTTGAAGGAATGGATTGAAGTGTTACAAAATTACGCTAAATACGTACAAGTCCTGCGTGAACGTCACGTATGCATGACATAAAACGTACTACCACTTGAATATTGGAAGTTTGTGCTAATTTGTACTCATTGAAAAAAAAGTTTACAGCGCTGAACGTACGAGATGGCCACATAGACATATCGCTTGCGTTGTCCGTGTCCTTGCGGACGTTTCGGGCGTTTTACGTTACTTTTTACAATTGTTGGGCAGTATTTCGGAGAGTACGAGAACTGATGAACCTCTCTAAGTAGAAATCGTCACTTTTGATTTTTTTTTCCTGCGTGTGGTTAACCATTTGTCCGGGATAGTTCATGAGTTGAAGGCATAGCCAAGATAACAGCGGATCTTGCGGCCGACCTATAGCTTCTTCCGGATTCTACAAGCTCGACTGTCACATGGCTTGTCACGTGACTACCTGTTCCATGTTTTTAGCGGGAACATGCCACGTGACTAACTGTGACGTCATTTTACGAGGTCGCGCTACCTACCACTAAGCTAGTCTATGCAAGCGCGGCTATGGCAGGCCGTTGCTAGGTGACGTGACTAGATGAAACATCATATTACGCCATCTAAACACGTAACTGGTTGTGGCGTCATCTTACGTGGTGACGCTAGCTGTAAGCAAGCTATGCTGAGCGAGCGCGGCTGGGCCAGGTGCTCGCGATCTCGAGCGGAACTGTCTGGCTTCACTGTCTCCAGGATCTGCCCACAGCTTTCTGTCGACTACAAAGACTCAAGGGAAAGCAGCTCCGCTGTATAAAGGAAGTGAAGAGTAAGGGTTGTGGTGGGGTCCTAAAGCGGCGATAGGGCTGAGAGAGGCCCGAGACCTGCGGATTAATTTCGACCACCTGGGCTTCTATAACGCGCATTCAAAGCTCTAAACCTATAGAGACCAGCAAAACACAACAGTATAATATGCGCTGTCACAAGGGTTTATCGGTTGCTTACCGGGAGAGATGCCTCTCAAAGTTGCCGTCTGAGTTGCAGAGGTGTATTCTTTTATACCCACTTTTATGTTTTCACAGCCCTGTGGACGTACTTGTTATCCTCAGTCTTAAGAGGCTGTTGAAACTTTCGCTCGCGATGCCCGTCTTCCTTGAACGAAGGATGTGGTGTTGTTGAGGTGCTTCACTTTTCTTTTCATTATTGTCGTGTCGTAGGGGAGGCTGGAACGTGTAAGCCATGAACTCTCAGACAAAAAAAAAAAAAAAGAAGAAACGGTAAAAATGGGTTGAAGACAAAAGAAGAATCGATGCGTGTATATCGGTCGAACGCCTATAACTCCTTTTATTAGTTCCGTGCAACATTATGGAAGCTACAGGCCTCTTCGGGCGAACACATCATGTGTCCTCCTGTCCGTGTGTCCTCGGCACCACAGCGGAAGCGACAAGAGCATCTTAGAACACTGGCACTACATGTATCCTCGCTATAGAATGATTCCATTCTTGCGATGCTACGCGCTCGATGGTCATGTAGACTTGGCACCGCTGCATGGAACTTCTGAAGCAGAGTACACCCTATTCCTTCATGTTCTCACATTTAAATAATAAAAAAAGTACACCCCATTTTCTTCCATTGTGTTCTCTTGTGTAGCCTGGTTCACCGAGTATTCATGCGATCGTTTGCTCGTTCATTGTTTTCTTTTCCATCGCAAAATATCTGTTCCGTGCTGCCTCCAAGTGGCAAAAGCTCGACAGAAAGACAATATCGAAATGCTTGCCAAACTTAGACACGGCGGGATAATGCCGCTGGGTAGGCGGCAAGACGGGTGACATCCTGTCGTCAGTATTTAAAGGGGTCGCGAAACGTTTCTGAAATTTTTTTTGCCAGTTGTGTAATCAGAATCCTCGCCCTCTAAACTATGATTATGCATTGATTCGTTGCGTCGTTTGATTTGCGGCGATAAAATGCATGGTTTCGATTTCACAGCGCCGCTCCCCTCAACTTTGCAATTGACGTCATGTTAGTCGCCACCACGGCCTCCGAGATTCGAGCTCCCTCGGAGCTAGGCTAGAGTGTACTAGAACTTCTAGTACACTCTAGCCACGGAAAAACAAATCGTGCCTCAGCCTTGCTGCCGTACGGCGGCACCACACGGGCCCAACTATTTCCTTGCTTTCTGGATTTGATATAAATCTGTTATTTCAGACCCCACGAAAGTTGGCAATATGTTTACGCCTTTAAACGTCTTAAGGTGACGCCACTGAATAGTGCCTATGCCGGCCTGTGGTGTCGCATGGTCGTTTCGGGAGCACAAGAAAGCTACGATTTCAAACGGGCGTTATTACATGTAGACTGAATATTGTGCCGAAATATTTCGGTAGGTCAAAGGCCTATTCTAGCAGTGACAATTGCAACCGGGTGCTTCCATATTCTTTTCACGATTCCTTTAAGATAATGAGCAATACAATTTTGCCAAGTATTCAAGTTATTGGGGGGGACGAGTTATCCAAAATTTTAAGGGAACACTGCGGAAAATGAAGCATACAGTTAGTACACATGTTGCTTTATTACGTTGCTTTAATATCGGGTACCCAACATTAGCCAATGCTGGTCAGTATTACTCAGTGCTGATCTGCGAGTAAGTACGGTAGGTTTCACGCAACCAATACAACAAAAAATAATTGGGGAATATGTACTCGCGCTCTTTCTGTCTGCTTCGTCTTTTTTTCCTGTGATCGTGCATTCTTTGCGCAACATACTAAAAAAATATGTACTCGAGGACAACTTCCTCCGGCAACGAAGGCTGGAGCGCTTGAAAGCACCCGCTGACGTGTGTAGTGCCAAACTTAAACTTATGTTTTGCGGAAAAGTAAGGGGCTTGGAACACATGAAAACATATCGTACTTTTTCTCGTCTGGTGAGTGAGTCGCCATCCCGGAAATCAACAGGTTAAAAGTTTCTTTTTCTTTTCTTTTTTTTTTTTCATCTACTCTGGAGATGCCAAATCATCTCAGAAAGCACTTACGGCACAGAGGTAAGAGCAGAGTGCTGAAGCCATATATATAAGTCCGGACGCTTGCAACGGCAAGTAGTGCTCACACAATCGGACAAAAGAAAGACAGAGACAGGGGAGAGAGCGAAAAAAAAAAAAGTACGCAGCTTCCGCTAGGTCGCGCAAGACCAGATCACAGTGAAGCTGGCCGATAGTTTACTGAACCAGGTCACTTGATGGTCATGTAATATATTTTGGCGAGAACATGTCACGTGGCATTTTGTTAGGTGACATGTTCGTGACATTTTATTAGGTTATATATATATAATTGTTGCGTCAACGCCACCGAAACCTATAACTCATAACAAGATACCCTTTAAGACTGGCGGACTCATCGTCGTTGTTGCAGTAGGCATGGTCGGCATGCTACCGCGTCGGCGTTTTCTTGCGGAAGTCAGTAGAAAGTGTCGTCGCGTGCGACACTGAAATTTTATAAATTGTCGAGCCAACGTTTAGCCACGCACAGATGCACGCGCATGTACACGGCCGTCTTCGCTGGCGGAGCAGAGCCATGGGCCACTTTCTATACGTAGTTTGCAAAAGTTGACAAATATGAAAGAAAAAAAAAATGTAAATAACGAGCACAGCTGGTGCAAACGCGCGGCAGTATACCTGACAAGGCGAGGTATGCTTTCTGTGTATACGTGCTGTGTGTACGTTCTGTGTATATATACGTGTGTGTATACGTGCTCTAAAAGCGTTGGTCGCGACCACCGCTGCGGTGCAGGAAAGCCATGTAGGCGTAACATTAAGGTGATAATTTAATGAAGTTGGGAGAAATAACATAAGGAGATAAACGCATGCTGATGAGCAGTTGTTCGTTTATCAGATATATTACATGTACATTCTTCGGTGACCGTAATTTCACCCGAAACATGCTCCCTGATTAGATTAGCTATCGTCGAACTCTTCATTAGGACGACTAACTGGCACTGTCTGCAGGTATAACCAAACGAACGCCAAGTAAAAATGATCCTATGGCAGGATAACGTGCCAGGACGGTATTTATTTATTTATTTATTTATTTATTTATTTATTTATTTATTTATTTATTTATGGCAGGATAATGTGCCAGGTTGGGCATACGATGCGGTTATTGAAGACGGTATGACCTCCTTACAGGTAATACTGACGACGAGCGTGAACAATGTTGCAGGGCGACCCTACACGGTTGCATTTCATTTGGAGGTGTACATATTCGCGCAGGGTATACGGTGATTGGAGCAGTTCGTAACCATGGCCACAACGCTGTGCTCGGTGCTGGTGCGCAAGCTTTTCACGGGCCGGCTGCTGTTCTGGGCGCAGCAGCAGCGCTACATGTACAGCGTGCGGCGTGCTCTAGAGCGCTACAAATTGGAGCGGACAAACTCGTGGCGGCGCCAGTGCGGCCTGCAGCCCGTGTACCCTCCGCTGTACCGGCTGCAGCGTTTCGTAAGTCGAGTGCTGTGCGCCTCATTCTGCGCCTGCTGCCACAAGGGGCGCCTCGACAAGGCCGACTTCCAGGGCGGAGGACGCCTACTGTGAGTGCGCGGAACTGGTCTATGCGCGGCATTTCGCTTTACGTGGTTGTTGACGGTTTCTACATTGTTTGTGATGACGATGCAGGACAAGGCCTGCCACGCCCACTTTCCGTAACGCCGTATATGGTGACGTGAACGGCAATTTATGAATGAATGACATTACCGTATTTGCTCGTACGCTACAAGCGCTAGTTGGCTAAACGGCGACTAATGTTGGATAATGTCGACAAATATCAGCCATTCGCTTCTATAACAGAAAATTCCATATCAATCTAATTATTTATTTGTCCACCATTTTGTTTTTACGCGTTCCAGTTCCTGCCAAATTTTATGCGTTCTTTCGTTGAAGTTTGGACAGCTCCCCTGCCTATATGAGTGTTTAAGTTAAAGGGTGGAGTCCATATTCAAGTAGAAATAACTGCTTGTTAGCCACCCTTTGTTTGTGTGTGCTTGTTTACCTGCGTGTGGATCTTCGCTCTTTATTCCCTTAACCTCGTACCAACAAGCGCAACTTGCCACCTTGATCAAGAATGTATGAATATGTACTGTAAGCAGTACATATCCATACACAGTGCTTTTCTTAAAGTGCTTTTCTAGGTACTCCATGACAGCTCCTTTAGGCGAGGTTGCTACCGAGTCGCACATTGCTGGCAGAGCTTTCAGTTAACACTTTGCGTTCCGATGCTTGCTTATGTAGAAGTCAACGCCTTCCGTTGTAATAACCAGGTGAGAGTACAGCTTTCTTTGCGTCCATTTTTCTTTTGAAGTATGAAGAGAAAAAAAGGGCCGGCAGTGAGAGGCTATAACAGATCGCTCGTGTCTGTGTCTGGTTTATGTAGTCGTTGGTTTTTCCGCGCAGTTCCTTTTCTTTTGTTAAGATTCACCAACTCGCCCAACAACAAGTTCTTCTAAAATATAACAGATCGAGCAGATAAAGAAAACGAACACACTGGAGAGACGGCAACTATTTGATGCAATGCAATTACTCGGCATACGTGGGTCGTCGGAGAAATCGCGCACGTAGACTCGCGGGCGTGATGACGGCGCTCATCCCACACGCGCAGGAAGTACTTGCAGCCGAACACGTTCGAGAACAGAGTGCTCAAGAGCTTCCTGGGGTTCTGCACCGGCGCTCTGCTGACTGTGCTGCTCAACCTGGTCCTAGTGCGAATATACCAGACCACGAGCTACCTTCTCTTTCTCGTCGTGTTCACCTGCGGAACGTTCCTGATGCTCGGCGCTGCCTTCTCCGACACTGTCCGCTGCCTCATTCTGCTTACCTTGCCTCAACTGTTCTCCAGTGAGTGCGGAGTGCTTCACTGACGCGCCTCTTATAACTAACGTTATAAGGGGCGAGTGAGAACATAGCCGAGCATAGTGGACACGATGAGGTACCTTGTTTGACAATGTCTCGACAAACTTATAGCTTTGGGGAATGACGTATTCATAGGAGTGCTGCGCAGGGTCACCGCATGAGAAGGGGCCATTTCGCATCAGACCCCCCCCCCCCCCCCCCCCTTTCTTTCAAAGCTTTCATTACTTCTTCTGTAATTCATGGTGGAATAATGTCAACCTCTTCTGAACTACTTCCCCGTTCAATATTACCCTGGTTATCGCGGCTGCTGTAGAGATCTCTATAGAACTCCTCGGCTACTGTAACTATATCATTCCTGTTCGTGATGACATTGCCTTGCTTGTCTCTAAGCGCATTCTCTTTTTGTCCTATGCCTAGACGTCTCTTCACCGCTTTCAGATTCCCCCCCGTTCTTTAGAGCATGCTCAATCCTCTCCACGTTATGCTTTCGTATGTCGGCTGTCTTACGCTTATTGATTAACTTCGAAAGCTCAGTTAGTTCTGTTCTGTCAGTTGCATTAGATACCGTCATGCCTTGCCGTTTTCTAATCAAGTGTAAGCTATCACCGTGGTTTAAGTCACGTCTCACGAATGTCCTCCTTAGGTGAGGAGACTCGTGAGGCGCGATCGACCGCGCATCCCGTCAGTGCTGTGACGGCAGCGCCTGCCCATCGGATGTAAGACGAAACTTCGAGAAAGAAAAGGTTTCATCTCGCATTGCTACAGCAACAGGTACCTCGCGGGAAACCCGAATTCCGTGACGGACGGCCCCGTGTATATGACTCGGCACGTTATACAAGCTGTCGGACTTGCCTGAAAAAAAAAAAAATAATAATAATCGTTTTCCATCTCTGCCGTTAACTGTATATGCTTTCGTGCACGGCTCGATTATTTCGGAAATTTTGGCCATTTACGGAGCCCTCCATTACGGCTTTTCTCTCCTTCTATCTATTTCACTTTCTTTCCCCTACCCCCACGGACGCTTAGCCGTGCTCCCGACATGGGCTGCAGAAATTAGCGTCCTTCCCTTAACCCAACCACGATCATCATCATCAATCATTTCGGATTTCCCGCGAAGCGCCTGTTGCTGTAGCAACGGGAAATATAATCTTTCAATCTGTCTTGAAGGCTCGTCGCATCGCGAGATCCGCACGTTTTGCTTCATAACTCGCTGCCGTCACAGGACCGACTTGCGCACGCCGATGCTACTTTATGTGGTCTGTCGCGTCTCGCAAGTGAACCACGAGGTGTCCCCGCCTAAAGAGTATACATCTTTACAGAGCGGTTCTGATCCATACCCAAGCATCAGCGATAACGCTGGAATGTGCGCACCATGTCGTGTCCATAAAAGCGCACGCATTTCGCCGCTGTTCTTGCACCGTGACTGCACTCGCATGCAGTACTGTGAGTAGCTTGATTTGCTGGGCACGCAAGTTCTGTCTGTACCGGTTGCGCTTCCTATATAGTTATGCACCGTCACAGTCGTGTGGCGATATCTGTCCGGCAACTGCGGTGGTTGCGCCCTCGACTGGACCCCACAGCGGCTGCACAGACGCTGGTCGTTTCACTTTGCAGGAGAAGGCCGGCTGGCGCTGATGGCGTACATCTACTTCCTCGTGTTGACGGGACCCGCGGAGAACTTCGCGGCCAACGTGGAGGTCCTGTCGCGGGGACTCAGCTGCGGCCAGGAGAAAGTGGCCAACGAGACGCGACGCATGCTCGAGGTGGCCACGTCGCCGCTAAAGGGTGAGAGAAGCAGCGTTTTGATACACAAGCCATACTGAGTGCTAGTCCCTGTGTTCGATAATTAGCGTGAAGCCGTGTTCAGACTACGTGCGCAACGTACGCATTGTCGGCACGGATTGTAAGCGTAGTACAAACAACGTAATCAGCTTGTTCAGACATTGTTGCATTTAACGCGCAGTACTGAACGTTAGGGGCGTAAAAGATGGCGGGCCCGCAACTTTTACGACAAATACTGATGCGGCCGTTACGGCAGGACCAATAGCAAAATCAGTTTCGGTTTTCGCTTTCCGCTTACGGGGCTTCCGGCCTCCCCAGATTCTGCGTCTCGACATGCTGCAGCGCGCCTGTCGAACTGGCTCGCCTTTGTACGTTGCTTTGTGTGCCCGCGTCATGACGAGTGCGGAATTAGAGCCTGCGTTGTGCAGGGATGAGTTGCTCATCGAAGAAGTGCGTCAAAGGCCAGTTCTCTGCGACCAGCGTCTAAAAACGTACGGGAACAAGCAGGTGCAGTCGACGCTTGCTGACGGGCGCCATGTTGAAAAATGCGAAACGCAGTTGCCTTCAGAGCGGTAATTGGCCGTCGTAAAAAAACGGATCTTACCGAAAGACTTGGTGTGAACATTCGTGGTCGCTACAACGCAAAAACCCATTACAGCAGTTACGCGATACGACACTTATGACTGATGCGACTGCAGTCTAGTGATTCGATTTTGATGCGCGTTAAGAAGCCTCAAGTAAAAATTATTCCGAACACGGCGATACGGTGTCGTTGATATCTTCTGCGTTGATCTGGGGGTTCATGAATTCATTGCTATTCACATCAGCTGCCTGCCACCCAAAAAAAACGCGGTCCCGGCCGCGGCGGTAGCGTTTTCGATGGAGGCGAAAATGCCAGAGGCCCGTGTGCTGTGCGTTAGTGCACGTTAAAGAACCCCAGGTTGTCGAAATTTGCGGAGTCCTCCCCTACGGCTTTTCTCTCCTTTCTATCTTTCTGTCCCTTTTCTCCTACCCCCACGGACACAGCCGTGCTCCCTACGTGGGCTGCGGAAATTAGCGTCCCTTCCTTTACCGAACCACAATCAATTAAATCATCTTCGGCTAATTCAACGTTCTGTCCGTCCGTCCGTCCGTCCGTCCGTCCACTGTGTGCCTTTCCTACAAAGTTCATAGCTCTTAGCCAAGCACTGCAGAAACTCGTGATGAGATCGAAGTCAATGTTTACCTCCAGCTGCATTAAGTGTTTGTTCGTCGGTGTTGCATGCCTACATCACCGACGCAGCATTTTCCAATGTTTCCGTAGCTAATGGCAGACGGTCTGAATGTTCCTGTCTACCTAGTTCTATATAAACCTGCCCCACGCCTCACTTTGTGAGCCTTCCTCCACCCTAAATAAGCCTCCATCGGCAGAAACCCTGATAGTACATCATTCAAAGCGGCGTAAGTCGTAACCCCACTCCTCTCTGTAACGCCGCTATGGAATTTTGAATGAATGAATGAATGAATGAATGAATGAATGAATGAATGAATGAATGAATGAATGAATGAATGAATGAATGTGAGTGCTGTTTTTGTCCGGGCGCTGCACGTTCACCGTCATTTCATCTGAACGCGCTTAAGTATAGCCAATATGTGCTGAGCTGAAGCACGACAGATGTATATTCTTTGAGCTGTAAGTGTTAGCGATAAGCTAATAATCCAAAGTGGTCATATTAACTTTGACGTGCACAATGCTTGTCGCGTGGTTAGATAATTATTCAGACGTAATAAAAAAAAATGCATATATACCTTTGTGCAAGGCGAAGACCTGTCGAAATTTGAGACTCCTTGTGCACCTGTTATTTTCTGAAACGGAAAAGCAGAGCGCTTAAAGAAAAAAAAGAAAGAAGGCGGACACAGGACAGGCGATCATCTTGTGTCCCTCTTGCTTCTGTGTCCACATTATTATTTTATTTTGCGCTCCGTTTTTTCCTTTCGAGTAGGAACAAACTCGCCCGAAGACATGTTCTGCTAAGCCATGTTATTCTTTCTTTTTTTGTTTGCCTCGCCTTTGCAGCTGTTTACGAGCGGGTTAAAAAAGTCATAAAACTGCTTCTGGACTTCGGGACCCTCATGAAAAAGGCATTCCTGTCGATCAAGGATCTCTTCACTGAAATCTGTACGTATATGCCTTATTTGCTCTGACGTTATCCTACGGACCGACGCAAGCGTTCACTCACTTTCTCTGTCGAATATTTTCATTGTCCCAGGCTTCCTTGTTTGCTGTTGTCCTTGATCGTTTAGAGTCGTTACTATGCGCTATATATACACGCGCTGGCTGTGCCAAATAAGTTTATAGACGTACTGGGGCTTCAGACGGGCATCTAGCCATTGCTGGGCAACGCGCGACGATACATGAAAATGTTTGAAAGTTTACTTGAATGTCCCGCAGGTGTTTCTCCTTGAATGATCGGCTGTATACATGCGTTAGGTTATGTATAGCCTTGCGTCTAGAAATGGCCTCGTGACTTTGCAAGTGTACAAGTTGGAACAGTATGGCACCACATCCTTTGAAAATGGTTAAGAACCAGGCAGTATCAGAAGTGCGAGTGATTGACGAATCTTTCTTGCTGGAAGAAGAGAAAGTTAAATGGAAGACACTTAAGCTTTGCCTTTAAGAGTGAGTGGTATAGCGTCATTGGGTCGCGTTCGTATCGCCAACGTGCAACATTCAAGTTACATTGCGCGCTGTCATGTGTGTAGGTGCTAGTTGCAGTTTACGATTCTTCTGGCGGATTTTACTTCAAGAAGTTGAATTTCGTTCACTAACGCGCCTGCGCCATGGCGAGGGGCTTGCATGGTCGAGTGCTTCGGGAAACACGGCGGTGACTCGAAATGATTATTTCCGCCGTGTACGCCTACACGGACACCGGGTGTACTGCACCACGAGCTGCTTACCGCTGTCGCGTTAGGCTATACCCCACACCTAGAAAATAGCGTCGAGCGTATATTGGGTCGTCGAAATTTGAGCTCGCGGGTCAGGTATATAATTGTGTGTGATGCAGTGACAACGCGCATTAGCAACGCGGTAGAGGTGGTGTAGAGCAGCATGGACAACGGCACAAACTGGGCATTTCTAGTCTATAACAGACTTTCGTTTGGTAAACTCGAACGGCGAGAAGACGCCCCTGTCGCTTTTAACCGAGGAAACTAAATTACTTTAGGATCAGGAAGTACTTGGGAAGAAAGTGCAGTCGCCTTTATGACCAAGCAAGCAGTCTGTGATCAGCGTCATGCCATTTCCCACAGAGCATGGTGCAGTATCGAAAGAAATAGATCGAAAATCTGAGTTAAGTGCAGATTGTCTTGGTATTTCGTTCTTGCAGCTGTATATAAAGCGTCTCGATTCCGCTGCGTATAATTTAACGGTTGGCGACAGCGTTACGCACTTCGTCCGCTGTGCTAGCATCAGCATCGATTCGCGGGAAACAGATCATCGCATGTTCACCGCTCCATGCATTCGAGAACGGAGAGCGCCAGCGCGAGGCGGACGGGAAGGTATACAGAATCGCAGTTTTTTTTTTTCTTAGCACGAAGGCGTTTTACGCCGGGGTCTACCGCGATGTATATGACGCAGTAGAGTAAACATGTAAGAACAACAAAGGAAAGCACCCTGAAAAACTTCTGTCGATGCGCTGGGGTTCGAACTCGCAGCTCCCCGCACAACGACGAAAGGTGCCCGGTGCGCTGCCACTGCGCTAACGCCGCACATGCTGAATGCTGTGCGAACGCGCCTTCTTGTCTAGTCCAGGTCAGCAGGCGCTGATCCAGGCGTACATTGCCTGGAACGGTGCCGCCATCCAGGAGAGGCAAAGTGAATCACTGCAGCTTTACTTCGTCTCTCTTGGATGGCGGCGCTATTCCAGGCCCGTTTTAGTCAGCCTCGACGAAGGTATGAAGAGCCGCGCTCATAGCCGCGTTCGTACAGCTTCTAGCGTATATGTGAGGATAGCGCAGTGGTAGAGCACCGATCACCTTTCTTCATGGGTAGCGTTTCCCCGCCTACCGCTCTTCGAGTGTGATCGGAGCAGGAGAACTGCTGCGTTAGGATCCAGAGAACGGCAACGGCATTGACGGGTCAATGAGGCGCAAATAAATATGACCGATACCTTTGTCGCGCGGCATTTACTATAGACTGTGCCCAGTTATTAGGTAAACTACTTCAGTTACGACAAAGGGTTGGCCCTTGATGTTATGGAGGCGATGTGTGAACATGCGTTCATCCACGTCGAACATTGCCGTACCAGCGAAACACCGATAGCAATGGGCAAGTTCACCTCGATGTAACAATAAACATTCAACTGCTTATGCTAAGAGACATTTTCGTGTTATACCGATTCCTTTGACAGAGGGATGAGGTATATTGTTTCCCTGATTTATTTAGCCCACGAGGGATGACATTACGGAGTAGGTATAATTTAGCCACTAAACAAGCCGACGGAGCGGATCGACTCCCAGTTAGGCCTACTTCTAGAGATAGCATTGTTCTGTTCCAGGAATTTCGAGGGACTTCAGCGGCCACTGGCGATCATGTTCGTTGTCGATATCCCACTGTAGTGCGCGTGGAGAGGAGAGTGCGTACGATACACTAGTTGGACCCCCTTCCATTTTTTTTTTCTTTTTTGGGCTAGACTGTTGCCGTGGCGATTAGCGTCCTATAGAGTTCCTAGCGTTGTTTACTTTGTGATTGTGAGTTCGGACGTGGCCTGGGGCATGCCTTGAATTTTAAATGGTCTTTCGCATTATCTAACGGCGGACGGTGGATAGTTGGCGCCCAGTTCCGCTGCCCACCCGTCGCCTTCCAGTTTCTGTTATCGGTCAGCTTTGTGAAAGATTCACTGCGCAGGAATCGCGCTTTGGAGTTTCTGTTGTACATAGGCTCAAACACGTAAAAAGTTGACTGGTAAATCCGAGAGTCGGAGCTGTTTTACTCTGGGGTAGATGCAGCTATACCGTACCTGCTGCACAGCCTTCGTGACACGCTAGGCTAATAGAGTGCGTGATATTAGGTATCAGAAAAACTCTTTTACAGAGGTAATAGCCCTGTTGTCAACCTTTCGAACATTTTATAGTGGTTGAAGCACTGGCAGTACTAAGAACGATTGGATGCGAAAAGGGTGAAAGCATCTCCACAGGTAAAGTTTGTACAGTGCTGCTAACTTGTTCGCTCGGAGATCCAAGCGCAGTTTGTCGAATTGAGTGTGTGCCTCGACAGGAAGGGCCATTAATCGTTGCTCGAAGCTTAACGCTGCATAGCGGACGGCCAAGTTCAAAGTTTGCTCGCGGCGAAAACAGCATGCATATATAATGACATGGTGTGGGAGCTCTGGGCAAACTCTTTGATCACATTACTCTCTGAGATCACAAGCGTGCATCGGTAATGAAGCGCGCTGATAATCAGGATATATACGCCACCTTTCAGGCTTCTCTTAACACACACACACACACACACACACACACACACACACACACACACACACACACACACACACACACACACACACACACACACACACACACACACACACACACACACACACACACACACACACACACACACAGCTTTTTCAATAGAAAGTTTAAAAAGTTATTCACGGCAGTGACCAGACGATTACAGCAATGCAGGCAAGCAATAAAACATCTGCCACGATTGTTTACATGACCACTTATTAACAACTTAGTCAAGGAGGCTGATGCAAGTGCTTGTAACCAAGTCTGTCGCCCTGTAATTTGTGCACATTTCTTCCGTTGAAAAGAGCATAGATAGTCAGGTGTATATTCGAGAAAGGCGCTCTCATTACTGAGTTATTCAATATATCCCCTTGGCTTGCGTACAAGTTACACATACGTTACATGGTTACGTGGTTACACATACGTTAGTTACACATACGTAATTACATCTATCTATCTATCTATCTATCTATCTATCTATCTATCTATCTATCTATCTATCTATCTATCTATCTATCTATCTATCTGTCTGTCTGTCTGTCTGTCTGTCTGTCTGTCTGTCTGTCTGTCTGTCTGTCTATCTATCTATCTATCTATCTATCTATCTATCTATATCTATCTATCTATCTATCTATCTATCTATCTATCTATCTGATCTACATGCTGGCTTCAGGACATACGTAGTAACCGAGTCCGTCCACTAAGGACTCTGATGGCAATAAGTCCCCTTACATTTAGCAGAGTCCTTCAAAATTTACGGACTCTGGTTAGTGTGTGCTCAGGGCAGCGGACCTTAGACGGGACGCAGCTAAGTAGTCCGGTATGAACTTATATGTACGGCTATATATCACGGAGCTTGTCTTGGAATTCGAGATAGTGGAGTCAATATTCCGACCATTACCATAGCTGCACCAGTGCGACCGCTTGCCTCAGAGAGCTCAGTGAAAGCGTCAGTGTTGGGTCAACGAACGAGCCCATGAAGTCTCTTCTGTTGCGCATTAGCGTAGTGCCTGATTTTTCGCAACTTTGCTAACGGGACCGCCCTAGCAAGGCTACAGCTATCGTCCATGGTGGCTTGTTAGCTTGTCTGTTGGCATCTTGATATATCAACATGGGAGTAGGGGACGAGGTACCTTATTATTTATATTATTTATTAATTGTGTATCTGGGATGATAAAATGCAGGCGACTCTAGTCCTACGTGTGACACATTCCCGCGCACCCGATGCGGCTATGAGGCATGTGACTTTTAAATTTTATTGATTGATTTTAGTTAATTATCCTGATACTAAATGCTTATTTAGTATGAAGGACTTAAGCTCCGATATCACACCTACCATGTACGACTCTTGATATATCTGCCACGTGACTCCTAAAGTGCCCCTTTTTGCAAGAGAGAGAGAGGGAGAGAGAAATAAGGGAGGGAAGGCAGGGATGTTAACCAGTCAGGAGTCCAGATGGCTATCCTACACTGGGGGATGGGAAAAGGTGAAGAAAAGTAAAGAGAAGGAGAGGGGGAGAATGCCTACAGGACAGTCCCATGTAATGCCACAAGCGCTCGGTAAGGCCAGAATGTTTTCAGAAAGCCCAAAAGCGCTTTCATTGCCGTCTGAGCCGTTGGTTGGTGAGGACGGTATTTCAATATTGTCTGTTCACTAAGTGGACGATCATAGAGCCTCTTGAAGGACTCGGTCATAGCCTGCCTATGTTCCCCAAACTGCGGACAGTGGCACAAGGGATCTATTGTCTCCTCACATTGGCAAATCTTATATATATTTAACGTTCGCAGTGTCGTGAAAAGACAGTTTGGCTAGCTTAAGCAGCTTCGCTGTTAATCAGCACAGAAAAGAACAGGTAAACACATGCTAAACATAAGGGAAACTTAGGAAAACACCAACTGTTTGCTCAGTATCACAAGCGCGATACTGGCTTTATCCTATTTTATATCGTAACTGTTTTGGTCACAGGCTAACGGATTAATTATCCTGATATCTAAATGACTCTTTAGCGTAAGCGCGTATGCTTTGGTTTCTTTTTAATCTATCATACAGAAGTCCCAACATGTCATCTTTCGTAGAATTGATATTTATCTTTTTGATATATCATCTTAACGCTAGAGGGAAGCGCTGCGCAAGGAGCAAGAGGGCCCCTCGTTATATGCTTGTGCCACCAATAGCAGAGCACGGAACAGGTGACAGCGGACAGACACCATTTATGCGCCATCGCGACTGCATACTTTGCGCTAGCACGCTCGTCTGAGTTTGTAGGTAGAGTGAACAACAATTATAATGTGGGTTTCTTTACGTGCACCAAATCAAGGTACGCTTGTGCTCCTATATGCGTATCGCCTCCCTCAAAATGCGGTCACCGTCGCCGGGATTCGACACCGGGACCTCGAAATCAGCAAGCCAACACCCTGGCCGCTAAGCTACCGTAGCGTGTAGAAGGCCACGGTAGTCTATAGTTGTAAGCTATAGTGGCTATGGCTCTCGGCCGCTGATCCGAAGGTCGTGGGATCGACTCCCGGCCGTGGCTGCTGCATTTCGATGGAAGCGAAATGTCGAGGGCCGTGTACTGTGAGATGTCACAGTGCACGTTATATAGAACCCAAGGTGGTCCAAATTTCCAGAGCCCCTCCACTGAGGCGTCTCTCATAATCATTAATCGTAGTTTTGGGACGCAAAAAAAAAAAAAAATAGAGACACCCTGAAATAAATCATATCCAACGCAGTCGCTGCCATTCGCCGTGCAGTCAGGTGGCTGCACAACCTCGTGAACGTGTGCAATCGTCGCATGGGCGAGCCTTACGAGAAGTGCCGCAAGCCGCTCGTGGACGCGTACGCCGACTGCCTGGAAATGATGCCCGACCTTATCGAGTGGATCTGTTCGCCCGTCAAAGTGGTCGAGCACGTATGCTACGTGGCGAAGGGTGAGGCTCTGCTTTCGCACGCGCGATTTGCGTAATTCTATCAACTCTTGTCCTTGCGCAACCGCGCCATATTTTCATCGTAACGCCGCTGTCTTCGGGCACCGTCGATTCGCTGGCGATCGACCCCTCCCTGCGACACAACGGGTGTATTAAGGGGGCCCCCGCATCACTTTTCGAACATGGAGGGAAAACGGTGACCATCGGTCATAAAGTTTCTTGTGAACGCGCCAAACAAATGTTATTGCACTGCACGCACCAGGGAACTTGCTACTTCGTTTTCAAATTAACAACTGAACATCAACTGCTCAACTTTCAACAAATTACGTCACTTGGTTACGTCACTATAGGAGAACCGACTACGTCGTATGAGATCGAACTAGTACTGTCTGGTTTGCATGATCCCGGAAACATTATAACGCTTTATTTGTTAGTTTTGAGTATAACAAATAAATAAAATGTGTCTCCATATATACACTTGTATATGCAAGATATATACGTATGTGTCTTTAAGAACACCGAAATAGTAAGACGAAGTGTATAACCGCTGACGAAATCAAAAAAGCTGTCAGAGGCGTGCCCCGCGGTAAAGCAGCTGGTGAAGATGGTATAACAGCCGACTTGATCAAAGACGGAGGAGATATTGTACTTTAAAAACTTGCATCGCTCTTCACGAAATGTATCAGGACATGTAGTGTACCGCGCAGTTGGAAAAATGCTAATATAATCCTAATCCACAAGAAAGGTGATATAAAGGAGTTAAGAAATTACAGACCAATTAGCCTACTCCCAGTAATATACAAGCTATTTACGAAAGTAATTTCTACGAGGACAAGAGAAACACTCGACTTTACCCAACCGAGAGAACAAGCTGGTTTTAGGAAAGGTTACTCGACAATGGACCACAGCCACGCTATCAACCTAATAATTGAGAAGTACGCGGAATATAACAAACCTCTTTATATGGCGTTTATCGACTACGAGAAAGCATTTGACTCCATAGAAATACAAGCAGTTCTAGAAGCTCTACGTCGACAAGGGGTACCTGGCGTATACGTGAAGACTATAAACAACATATACAAAGATTGCACAGCCACAGTACTCCTACATGAGAGAAGCAGAGAAATCCCGATCGGGAGAGGTGTGAGACAGGGAGATACGATATCCCCGATGCTATTCACTGCATGTTTAGAGGAAGTCTTTAAACGTCTAGACTGGGAAGAAAAGGGAATTCGAATAGACGGAGCATATCTAAGCAATTTAAGATTTGCAGACGACATTGTGCTCTTTAGCAATGATGGAAACGATCTACAAAACATGATTGATGACCTAAACAGGGAAAGTATTAAAATTAGATTAAAAATGAATAGGCAAAAAACCAAAGTTATGCTCAATAGCCTAGCTAAGGAACAGGAATTTAAAATCAACAATGAACCCTTACAACGTGTAAACGAATACGTATACCTGGGACAGTTAATAACAGGAACTCCTAACCATGAAAAAGGAATTCTCCGTAGAATAAGGCTGGGCTGGACACATTCGGAAGGCATTACGAAATCATGACTGGAAACTTACCCCTCTCTTTAAAGCGAAAAGTATCAATCACTATATTCTCCCAGTACTAACGTGCGGTGCAGAAACGTGGAGGATAACGAAAAAAAAACTAGAGATGAAACTAAGGAGCACGCAACGAGCAATGGAAAGAAAAATGATAGGGGTAACGCTAAGAGATAAAAAAAAAAAAAACGAGCGGAATTGATCAGAGAACAGACAGGAGTTGCCGATATTATTATATCAATTAAAAGAAAGAAGTGGACCTGGGCAGGACATGCCATGAGGAGGAAAGATAACAGATGGACAGTAAGAACGACAGAATGGATACCAAGAGAGAGAAAACGCAAGAGGCAGGCAGAAGGTTAGACGGAGCGATGAAATTAAAACGTTTGCGGGCATAAAGTGGAACCAACTCGCTCAGGATAGGGTGGATTGGAAATCGTTGGGAGAGGCCTTCGTCCTGCAGTGGACCTAAACAGGCTGATGATGACTGATGATGACGACGACGACGACGACGACGACGACGACGTTGTCAGTGCTCCTTGCGATGTAGTTTCTTGAAATAAAAGAGCAGGCGATTTCCAGCTGTGTTCGAAACCAAATTGCAAATTCCCTGGTTGGTGCAGTGCGATAGCCTCCGTGACTGATTCCCACCGTTTTCCGGCTATGTTCAAAAGAGTGTTGCGGGACCCCCTTCAACGCCTTTAACACGAGGCATATTAGAGCTTAAGTTGCTGCGAGAAAGCTATTTGGTAGCAATTTTGGTACGGGTTCGTACAAACCAAATTCTTGCTTAACATGGTTAGGGATGGAAGGAGATCAACGAACGGAGCTGTGTCCTATATAATGTGTAGAATAGCAACAGCAAATTTTGGGGCGCGCTTCAAAAATTAAGTTAGTTGCCGAAAATGATTTCCGTTCTCCCATCTAAGCACACGCTGTGAGGTCAGTAGTTTGAAAGACAGCGAAATTATCATTTCATCTGGCCCACCGTGCTCTATACGGGCCTTCTTGCAGCATAAATCATAAGGACACATTCTCGCTGACTGTCATAAGGAAGGCCTGTCCAGCAGGACATATATACTTAGCGTGCGCAGTTAATTTAACGCGAATGAGCCGTGCCTCGAGAGGACCGAAAATTCGATCGAGTCATCATACAGGCGGCATGCGCGCATTAGTAATACCAAGTCTGTGCAAACACTGCGCAGTTAAAGCATTGGACGAGCAACGCAAATTAAAAGGGAATGCGAACGCCTCTGAAAATGAGTGTCCCGATTGTTGAACAAATTTCCGGTCGCCATGCGTGGAGGGAGGACCTGTACTTGATCGGCCCCCCGTTTCAATGCTCAAGCGATAAGCCAGAGGGCTTTTTCATTAACCTCAAAGGAACGCCTCAAAGTAGGCGAGGACAAAATTAATGAACAAGAAACAATCGCACCTTCTTGCCGCGTTTGTACAGTATACTTGTATAAGTCGAGGAACCTCGAGCCATAAGACGGAAGTTAATTTATTACGGTCGTGTCTGTACGAAAGCGTAGTCCACATACGTCCATCGATTTTCGCGCACGTCGTGTGGGTGTATATATACCAGGGCGGCCATCTTGCGCATCATGGTTATACGAAATAAGGAACGGCGGAGGACAAAAGAGTACGGCAAGAAAACTTATTATGCGCCCGAGCAGTCTCGAAAATTGAGCGATTGTGGGCTTCGACGTCTTTTGACGCGGTTCTGTGTAAAGGCCCATTGGACCAAAAGTCTCCGCATATTACTTTATTTTTCAAAGAACTAAAGCGTATCCAGGTCTCCGCCGGGGCGGGCGGTTTGAGTTGGATTTGGTATACTTGAACGCAGTTGTGGCTGACATTTCGTTGCCTGTCACTCTCTTGGCGTCGCATTTGTGGGAAGGCAGCTGTTGATAATATATAGACACACGTTTTTCTTCCTTCTTTTTTGCCTTCCGCCCCCATCGAAGTGCGGCGACCGTGGCCGGATTTCGATCCAGCGACCTCTACCTTCGCAAGCCAACAAACTACAGCCGCTAACCTAGGCGGGTACAGAAGGCAGTCATTGGTTTGTAATTGGCCATAGTGGGAATACTGCTGGCGAGTATTCCCCAAGAGTTTCGCGCTTTATAGTTTTTGGTTCTCGTTTATGAGCCACCACGTAAAAAGTACTATGTCATGGAGGATTAATAAGGATTAGATTAACCATAGCTAATTGGTAAAATAATTATTAGTCCATGTACGCGTTCGATCCTTGTAAGGCACGCAAAGAGAGAGAGAGAGAGAGAGAGAGAGAGAGAGAGAGAGAGAGAGAGAGAGAGAGAGAGAGAGAAAAGGCCCACGTATGCATTGCTGAGTGGACCTGGGTTCGTTTGTATCTAGCTCTTCGACTAGCAACCAGAGGTCGCACAAGATAGATTGCGTAGTAAGTCATGTCGCGTCACCTCGTATTCCCTCTGACTATACTGTGGCTTTGTACATTCGTGGACATCGCGGGTGTTCGAACTTAAACGAAATATCTCAACAGTGATAGCGGCAGACACCGCACCTTTAGTATTATTAAGCAGGTACTAAAGATTCTGACACCTCGTTTATCATTTTTTTTACAGGGAATGGCCGTGCTAATGACTATACACATACTTATAATCAAAGTGTATTGTTAAGATATTTTGTCGATAGCACTACGGCAAGCAAACGTGGGGACATTTGTGACTATACTCTGGCAGTGCTGCAGTAGTTTTTTTTTTTTTTTTACTTATTACCCTTGCTGGTTCTACTGGCATCTTCTAGCGTACATGACATATAACATAAATATAGAATAAATATAGCACATGTGTAGCGGCACTGCCATATACATGATAGCATTACCACTATGAGAACAACCTGGGAGGCGATCTGAAGAGTGGGATGTGTTTTTCCGGCCTTTCTATCGGAAATTTATATACCCGGACACTTGTCCTGGAAGAAGCGCCATAGCGTTGCAAACGTAAGATACGGAACACGTTCTACACTTGCAGGCATACAATGTAACCGAATGCGCGGTATACCTGCAGGTGGAACATATTCTCAGCTGAATCTCGCGGACAGAGACGTTCGCATGTACTCTCTTGGAAAACTCGAGTCCGAGGGCTGTCTCGGTAACGAAGTTTCTGAGCGCACGCGTGACAGCAGCACCACGCAAAGATGCCTTGTTTCCACGGAACTCTGGATGATCGGTAATGCGATTTCTTTCACTCGATGCGGCATAGTGTGGCGGCAACCTTTATGAGCAGCCTCCAGAGACTATAGTTTGGCGGGCCCACCGTGTACGCAACGTGAAGTGGTTGCGCGCGTCATTGTGCCAAATTTTATTGGCTCGTGTTGCCCAAGAAAAGCTCGCCGCGGTGAGCTCCCGGTACGAGTGGACTGTGTATTACGGGCACTTGCATCAGGATGCGAACGTTGTAATATATGGAGTGACCTTGTTTCTTTCACAAAAAAAAAAAAAAATCACGTCTTTTTCTCGTGTGCTATAAAAGGAACAACGAGGAAGGGCGGGTGGCTTGGGTATCCTGGTAGAGCGGGTGGAGTACCATACGCTACTCCTGGTCCATCCCGAAGAATTACCAGCGGGCTGTGTTCGTTGGCAATTACCACAACGGGCTGTGTTCGTTGGTGACTACCGCACCGTTGGTGTACCAACGGTGTGGTAATTAAGGGTGGAGTGGAAGCCACCATAAGTGGCTGACATGTGGGCTACTACTGTCAAGAGGGAAAGAATCAATTGCAGCGAGAAAGGACGAAGACGAAGAAGGCACACGAATGAATAGGACAGCGCCTGTCTTGTTCATTCATGTGCCTTCTTCGTCTTTGTCCATTCGCGCTGCAATTAATCCTTTAACATGAACAAACTAGCCGCTTCTCAGATTCTTATGTACTGTCAAGAACTTGAAGCCGGTTTCGGCGCCATCACTTTCACGCGGCGGTGACGCCGCGGCACTACCATTGGCTGTGGGGTTGTGGTGCTGGAATAGAACTAAGGCTGAAATAGTAGAACATGAAAGCACGCAGCAATATCTAGCTTACGCTGCCACTGAACAGCGGTCTCTGCGCAGGCCTGGTATTTATTTATTTATTTATTTATTTATTTATTTATTTATTTATTTTATTCTGGTCTTTCGCAACGCCTCGCACAAGGATTCCAAACAGGAGCGACAACGTGGCCTCTTATGACCTTCGCCTTTAAATGTTAAAATTTAAAGAAAGAACTGTTACACAACACTGTACCTGATACCGCCTGATTTTGTTTTCCAACGTTTTCTACAGTTATCACCGTCCTCTGCGCCCTACCAGCTATCATTATCGACTTCGTTAAGGTGCAAGTAATCGACAGGATTGAAAGAGGTGAGTGGTCGCGCAGGCTTGAATCTCGTTTTTTAAAAAATTTAGATGTGAAAAGTATTGGAAGGTAGGCTACGTCAGAGCCGGCTATCCGAGCATCATTAAATTGATAAAAAAGCACACGAGAAAAGAAGGGAAGAAAAGGAACGAAGGAACGAAAGAATAAGAAAGAAATACAGTATCACCGGATCACTGGGTCATAGCAGGTTTCTGTGAGCGAAGTCCAGTACATGTAATCACCATGGATACTGTCTGCACGAATAACGTTCATGCACTGACAGACAAACACGAGTATGGGAAATTCCGTTGACATCTCGGTATGGTCAAGATGAACATAAGTGCTAGCTATAGGCAATTCATCAAGTTCGTGACCATTAAAGGGTCGCGAAGAGCGCTCACTACACGTCTTTGTTAATCAGGGTGTTGCCATGGTCCAAGCACTTTGCTCAGCGTAAGAGATCGTCTATCGAGGTGGTTCAACAACAACAACAACAACAACAACAACAACAACAACAACAACAACAACAACAACAACAACAACAACAACAACAACAACAACAACAACAACAACAACAACAACAACAACAACAACAACAACAACAACAACTGGTACGTAGCGTACGGGTGAGTGGCAGCGTGGTGAGGTCATCGGGTTGAGAAACTCTCAAGCCTGGAGTTAGGAAAATGATAACGTCGACGGCAACGATAAGAATAATCACGATAACATTAAAAGAACAGAAACAACAACCTCTTCATGTTAACGTCAAAACACTAGCTGTATGCCCCGTGGGGCAGAGAACCCGGCGTCGCCAAAGACCGATGGCCCGCAAAGTTACGCGACGAAGGGATGACACCAAATTAAGACGTCCTATGACGTCACTGGGTAATAATTACACAATGCCCTAACCACGTGTACAGGCGCCCACATTGTAGAAGCGTCGATAGTCATACTTGGGAACTCCGCGCTTTCGCGTTCGGTGTGCGGGTTAGAAAGCTGGAGGCTCACTAAACGTGTTACACTTGAACTGAGGACTACGCACCGAGCCATGGAAAAGGAAATGATAGCGTCATGACGTAGGGAGCTTGGAACCCAGACCTCACTTGGTAGCGTGGCGAGGTCATCGGGTTGAAACTCTCAAGGATGGAGTTGGGAAAATGATAACAAAAGGTTTACTGGCGCTAGGAACAGTTAGTTGCATGATAGATACAGAACATGGGGTGCAGCGTAGAGCGAACTAGTAGACACCAAAACATAAGTTCCGGAGCCCTTTTTCTCGGAATGGATGACCCTTAAATACATTCCGCTCTCGCCCTCATTCTCAGCCACGGACGAGTGAAGCACCGCGATTTGTACCCCGAGCAATTTATACTCCGACATGCTAGTCGCAGCTGGGAGCTTGGAAGGCGGTCAAGGTCAAACCTCTCCACCCTCTGCATCCACGTCCTCTCCTGCACACGGGGCCGCCTCGTTGCCGCCGGCTTAAGTCGCAACAATACGTGTAACGTGAAGAGAGCGAAGTGGGTCGGGGAACAAACACGTGTAGAAAACAAGAAAAGGAAATGGGCGTGAGCAGGACCTGTAATAATAATAATAATAATAATAATAATAATAATAATAATAATAATAATAATAATAATAATAATAATGTTGTCATGTGGACAAATACAACAATGCGTCATGCCATCGAGATGATGCAGAAGGAAATATAAAACGGTGTTTCCTGACTTGGCCAGCATCACGATGAGAAGGCAGGACAACAGCCGGTATTTAAGGGTGGCAGAGTGGATCCATAGAGAAGGCACGCGTGGCAGTGGGCGGCATAACTTCAGGGGGCAGATCAGATCAAGAAGCTTTGCAGGGATAACGTGGCCGTATTGAGAACAGGACCGGATAAGAAGCAGAACTATAGTAGATGCCTTTGCCCCGCAGTAAGCGTAGACAAGCTATCGTGATGCATGTGAAGAGAGGAATACTCCTGTAATTTTTATAGAAAGAGCTTTTGCTCTTCTTACTTTCGTAACCTTCAAATTAAGAAGGAAGGAAGGGGGAGGGACGAGGGGGAGTGTCGTCGCTTCGGACCGGTGGTAGACCGGTGAACGAGGTCCAGAACACTTTTGCCTGCGCTGTAGCGTATACGCTTATCAACGTATAGCTAGTCGGGATGTAACAAGCACGACCAATCATTGGTTCCTGTCTCCCTGCCCTATAGCGATGCGCAGCTTCCTCGAGCGGGTGTACACGGCCTTCTACGTGAACGTGACCGTGACGCATCAGTACAACTACAGCCTCGAGTTCAGCCGCACGCCCGCAGAGGTGCGTAGTCACGTGTTGGGAGAACTGCACGCGCGCGTCGCCCTCTTCGCCGCTGTGTTCAGGTTGCTCAGCAACGGCGTCCTAGTAGGATTCCTCTACGTGGCGTACGGGTGAGTGGACACCATTGGCTCTGCTCTGCGTGTCTCTTACAGCTCCGTGCGACTAACGGCTGGTGCTTCACTTGGTATAGGAGAGTAAGAATGCAGGCTTAGCGGTGGTGGCTTAGCGAACGCTAAAGTGGCGTCAGAGTAACGCATAATGTAACGCCTTACCTGCGACGTTACTCGAGTTATAATTTTTAAAAGCAACTTGACGTCGCGACTCTCTCTCAATGTATCCGTGGAAACATGCATAATCACTCGCAAAATCGCGCACACACAAGGAGCTCTGCGTGCTTACTGGCCTTTTTTAACGCCACGATAAGGCTGGAATGATGTGAAGGGTCGAAGAAAAACTAGGCAATACGACCCATTGTGAAATCCGCGGAAACAGCGATTCTTTGGTTCTCCCATGTTTCCCTTGTGACTTTCTTTGATATCCTGTGGGTTTTAGCGGCATAATCACATCTTTCTTTCTTTCTTTCTTTCTTTCTTTCTTTCTTTCTTTCTTTCTTTCTTTCTTTCTTTCTTTCTTTCTTTCTTTCTTTCTTTCAGCAACAACCATAATAATCGCTTATTGTCATGACAACAGATCACTTAGTGATGTCGTTTCTCATGTAATTGTCTGGGTCTTCATGCACCCTTATACTGAGACATTACTTTCGAATTCTGCAACGATTATTGCATAACATCTATTTTTTTTTTTTTTAGTTTAGGGACGAAGCACCGCACGGCACAGCCTTGCTCCTTCACATGTCCGTAGTCGCTGTCGCTGGTTCGAGAGGAGTCCGCTAGACGCGTTGCGGTGCACATATGCGCGGTGCACAGATGTGCCAGAGCGAACGGTGCGCGTTGACTGGAAACGCCCTTTCTGCGATGAACGCTTTACCAGCTCGCAAGGAACGAGAACGCACCCTTGCCCGCGAGAGACAACGCTGACGCAGGCAGCGTCTGCTGGAAAGTTTCTTGATTGAAAAAACCGACTCCTCGCATTGCACAACCGTTCACAGGCCACCCCACATATATAAGCACTGGATCTTCACCTGCAATGTAGTGCCGGAGGGAGATTTCTTTTGTGCGTAGTTGAACCACAAGTATTCGCAACGTTCGCGTTAACTAAATGTAATCCGGAACTCGGCACGATCTACGACGTGGGAGCGCAGGAACCTCACAAAGACCAGGGGCATAAATGACAATGGATGTGTACACACATGCATGAGTGGGCGATGTCACGGGTGGTTTACGGTAACACCGAACGATCCGGAGTGCTTCGCCCACTCGTCATGATTCACTTCGTGGAGATCCTTGAACTTTTTTCTTGTGCTGTTATTCTGCCTAGTGCCCCCCCCCCCCCCTTTCCCATGTATGTGTGTTTATTGCTCTCGGTATCAATGTCATGATGATGGGCTAGCTGGCTCTAACGTAGCTTATCTTCCCATGTTTTCACATTTAAATAAAAAAAATAACATCTTCGTCTTTTCTAACGTAGAGGCACAATTGTTACTAAACGAGCCTCTTAAATGCGTACTGAGGCTAACGGGAATGTTGGTCGCAGTCATACAAACGGGCGGTTAGTGTGGCTTCGCTGTCACAGCCAGGTAAGCTGTCAATGCATCGGCTTTTTCGAAGCCAAAAAAATAACAGTGATCAGGCATTGCTTCCTTCAAACAGCAGCATTCTTCTGTACAGATAGAGACACAGAGGAGTAATATCGGCAGGTTAACTAGACGCACCCACGCTTTTTTGCTACCTTGCATAATAAAAGAAAAAGAAATCCTGCTTAAGATATTTTTAAGGTCTTATAAGAGACAGCCGTCGTAATGTAGATGCCCGATATCTGTGCCTGTATCTTTCGCAGTGGCAGTAACGGTACTTCGTCACCTTCAATTTGGTTAGCAATCAGCTTTTATGGGCGAGCGTCTTATATGTTTTTGTAAAATCATCCGGCGTTGTATCGTTGTCATGACAACAATAACGTAACAGCTGTGGTTTTACTAGTTGGTTACGCGGACTGTACACCTAATTAAAGTTTATTAGATGTAGTGCCGTAAATCTTAAAATGCATTAATTAGGGACTGTATTGTCACAGTGATCACACTAGAGCAGTTCAAAAGAACTGGCCATAGTATAGCCAACGTAATTAGACCTTGACAAAAACGTATCAGATTCGGCCCACAATGTACCTTTTTTTCTTTTTCGGCCGCTCGGAGTTCCCTCTAACAAATATTTGAAAAAAGGGTCATCACGCGCGCACGCACGCGCACTGATATAATCTTTCTGTGTCGTGTTGGAGGCCTGTATACAACGTAAAATTAACGCTTGTGTCAAATTGTGAACTGTCATTTGCTCGAAGTGCACTGCGGGGAGCTTTTACCGTTCAGAAAATGACATGCAGAAGAAATATACGCACACAACGAATTTTGATTTCTTGGGTATTATGTCCCAAAACCAGCTATGATTGTCAGAAACGCCGTAGTGGAGGGCCTCGGAAATATTGACCTCCTCGGTTTCTTTAACGTGCATCGAGATCGCGCAGTACACGGGCCTCAACGTTTCGCCGCCTTCGAAATGCAGCCGCCGCCGGCCGGGATTCGATCCTGCGACCTTCGGATCAGCAGCCGAGTGCTATAATCATTGCTAGACCACCGTGGCGGGGCCACAACGGAATTGAGGCTGCAGTTTTTGTTTGCCCGTGTTAGCGTTCAAGATTTTTGTGGAAGGGTCTCAATATTTTAATTGGCCTTTTTAGTCGTTTTTGAACCTGCATAAGTACTTTGTTCAATAAACAAGCTTTATTTCAATCAATCAATCAATCAATCAATCAATCAATCAATCAATCAATCAATCAATAAATAAATCAATAAATAAATAAATAAATAATAAATAAATAATAAATAAATAAATAAATAAATAAATCAGCCTTATATTCAACGTTACATACGCAAGATTAAAAAGGGTGAGTTGGTAAAATAAAAAGCCGAATGTCCTTCAGCTTAACAAAGCTCCGGTTCCCCAGACGGTCAGTGGTGAGGGTGGTGTCAATACAATATAGTGCACAGCGTGCTGACGTGAGGTTATCTGACGTAGGTCAGATAACCATGTCGGGTAATAATATTTGGTTACAATGCAGTTGCGACATAAGAGGTATACAATATTTCGCACACAGCCGTCGTTATTGGCTAGACGTGAAAAATGAACGAAAAGCAGACCCCGTTATTGAAGCCCGTAGAGCGAGTCGCACAGCGCCGCTGTGACGTAGAGACAGTCCCTCGCCTCCGGTTTTCCTGTACTTATGAGGCGCGAAGGCACGTCTCTGGGTTCATTGTCAGTCCGAGCACGAACCACAGGGCAAATCTTGCGACATCGCTTTGGTCGCTCTAAGCGCGTGACAGGTATTGGAGCGCGGGCGTGCTCGGGATTGTTCGATTAGTCAGGCGAGTTGCGCCAAAGGCAGCTCTATAGCTGCTTGGTCGATACTGGCGGGCCATTGGCACGCACTCCCGGTTATTCCCGTCCGTTGCTGTATCTGCACCGTTTAAGTTTATTCTTAGCCCCTGCCGGGAGGGGGCGGGGTTGAGCAGGGGAGGGGAGCTAAAGGGAGGGGTGCGATACATTCCTCCTGTGGGAACTATACGTCGATCTCTTGCTTTGTCCTGCGTCTACTGAGCTTATTCCAGCAAGGTTCGGCAACGGTCTTGCTGGAAGTCCATGTTCATGCGGCGGCGCATTAAGCAGATAAAATAATTGCTGGGGGTTTTATGCCTAGCAAAACCACGTATGATAAGAAGGCACGGCTCGTAGTGGAGAGCTCCATGAGCAGTCTTGACCACTTGGAGTTTCTTTACCGTGCGCAATACAGGCCTTCACGGCGGAAATAATTATTTCGAACTACCACCGGCCCCGGGTCGCAAGCCCTCCGCATTTGCGCAGGTGCTTCAGTGAACAAAATTGAATTTACTGAAGTGAAATCCGGCGGAAATATTGTAAATTATGACTTAAGTAAAATCTGCGTGCACGACAGCTCGTACTGTAATTTGAATCTACGAGAAAACGTCATTATCCTATACGAGGAAACTCAAATTACTCCAGAATTTTACCGAGAAGGCGCTAACATGAATAAATTTTCTACGAGAAAGCGATGCGAACGAAGGACCAATGGCGCTAAGCCTGTTATTGTGTATCCACATGTCGTATTAACTGGTCAGAGCACCGCACCGGAGGCTCACTTGCAGTAGTAGACGACGCCGTTCCGAACGCAGTATTTTGTGCGTGTCCATGTCAGGTGGTATGCATCTGTCCCGTCGCCGGAAAAGAGCAATATTGAATTGAATTGAATTGTTTGTTCACAACAACAAGGTTGCGAGGATGACCAGGCAAAAAAGCTGCATTGAGCAGCTTGAGGGGAACCTGGCCACCTCATACACTGGGCAGCTTCACAGCGGTCAGATAAACACACTGTATACATAAGAAGGCAAGCGTAGCAGGGGGCGGCAGAAAGTTAGGTGGGCAGATGAGATCAGGAAGTTTGCGGGTATAAATTGGGCCCAGTTAGCACAGGACAGGGATAATTGGAGATTCATGGGAGAGGCCTTTGCCCTGCAGTGGGTGTAGACAGGCTGATGATGATGATGATGATACATAATGAACTAACTATAACAGAAAAACAGTAAACATCCACGGTCGGCATAAATAAACAAGGTTATTGTGGAAGCATTTGAAACAAGGGAAGAAAATTGGCGAAGTGTTAAAGACAAAAAAAGACGAACAACCGAAAGCATGGTAGCACAAGCAATCATATAAATACGTCGCGTAGCCTTTTTAGCGACAGAGTTGATACACTGAGACCATTTTCTTTGTATAATTGATTTAAAACAGTAGGTAAACATAATTGTAGCATTTGGTCACCGTATGTAGTTCTGTTTTTGTTAACGATCCAAGGCTCTGAATGACGAAATTTATAAGAAGAAGAATTATGTTGCCTTAAGGATGCCAATTTTGTTAAAGCGTTATCATTCTTAGTTTTTCCTATTCTATACATGCGACAAAGCCTATACGTGTACAAGGATTCAATTCTTATAGTCCTAAGCTTTGTAAACAAGGGAGCAGTATGCCAGAGATATGGCACCCTTGAGACAAGGCGTATTCCTCTTTTTTGTAATACCATCAGCTTGTGAATGTTTTCAGCTGAGGTCGTCCCCCAGACAAGATTCCGTATTGAACTAGGGAAAGAAACATTGAAACGCCTCCATCAAAATTCGTTCGCCGTGGCTGGGAATCGAACCTTTGCGCCTTCGAGCTTAGCAGTGCAAAGAACTTACTAAGCTACAATGGCGATGCTGTGCAAGAAGGCAGCGTCACATTTCTTTTCCCAACTGCATATATTACAGTAACATTTCCTAGCGATATTCAATGTTTGTAATATATATATATATATATATATATATATATATATATATATATATATATATACATACATACACCCGTCTCCTTTATAAGCAAGTCGGTTTTAAACGTCATATTTGCGACTGCCAGCACCACCATTCGCAGCGGCATAGTCCTTGCTTTAGTGTTCGATCCTTATTGCTGTACGCATCATTGCCTGTCATTATTTTTTCTTTTTTGCTTGTGGGATAGCGTCTATAGCTATTCGTGCTTACAAAATCAAATACTGCATTGCAGCAACTGGATGCTGCCTTCTCGAAAGGGAAAAAAGAAAAAGAGAGAGAGAGAAAGGAAGGAAGGCTTAAGTAAACGGTGACATGAAAAGGCTACCGTCGGTAACCAGAGCCATAGTGGCCTCATCAAGCTCGAGGCTCACATTTAAGAATTAAGGCGGCTAGAGGATGGCCTGAGCTATTCGTTTCGTGAATGGGATCAGCTCATGAAACGCTCTGGATAAGGCTGGGAAGAATGTTTGACCCGTAGTCCTTAATGACGCCGCTGCCTGCAGCGCTTGCTGCAACATGATGTCGAAATTCGTGGCAATGGAGCTGCTCTCATGCATTGTGGCGCATTAAAAAAAAAAGGAGAAAGGAATGGTCGAGAGATTGGTGTCGTTCTGAGCCATCAGCTCGCCTGTGGGTTCCTTTATTCTTCGTTCGCCTCGAAACGAGGTGAATGAAGAAGATCGAGAAGAAAATAGAACCCCACAGCCGTTAGACGGTTGCTGCAAGATGCGCAACATGTGGAGGGCGGGCTGTATTACTATTTCGAAACAGGGAGCAACTGAAGTATTTTTGGTGACGAGAAGGGATCCGGACGCTTATGTCTCTCTATTTTGAAAGCTGTCGCGTTCAAATTTACAACGCCGTTTAACGCCACGAAGTACCTCGTGGTGGGATGAGAATACTTCCCTAACGTTATGCAAAATTTACTCACGCTCATTCGACGTTTATTCTTCTTTTTCAGTGCCAAATGCACTAGCACTTTTATGTATGTATTATGTATGTCCGCGTTCAGTGTGTGTGTGGAAAGGGTGGGGGGGGGGGGGGTTCACTCGCGTGCATATGCCAACACCCACACGCATTCGTTTGTGGCTGTTCGAATGAGCTAGCGTAAACGAGGTCGTTGCCTGGCTGGTTTCGTTAATAACATATCGAACGTCGCGATCGCGCAAGGGTTTCCACAGGAATTGAAAATGTGGGGTTTGTTTAAATGGTAAAGGGCATTGTGAAGCGGCGGATGTCTTGAATTTATTACAAATTTTGTGCCTTTAGAAAAACAGGGTGTTGGGGGGGGGGGGGGGGGGGATGGTGCTTCAACGATTGTAACACGTTATAGGCGAGAGAAAAAGCGAATGAGAGAGAGAGAGAGAGAGGCAGCAGGCAGGCAGGCAGAGAAAGAGAGAGCTAAAGAAACGTAAGTCAAGGGAAGGGACCTTGACCTTGACCCACTGCTACACGATATTGATCGTGACAATGACTAGTGCTACATGATAGTACTGCATGATAATGATATCACTCACGATATCGTAAGAGTGATATCGTGTGTGAAGAGAAAGAATGGGAAGACGACTCCGAGACACGATGCGCGACAACGCACGCCATGCCGTGTATCGGCAGTACCAGTGGCGCACCGACGGGGGGAAGGGGGGGGGGTTACAACCCCCCCCGTCGGTGGGGGGGGTTGTAACGGGGGGGGGTTGTAACCCCCCCCCCCCCCTCCAGGCAGACCTAATCCCCTTCCCTCTCCGTAACTGCTCCTATGTCCTAGAAGAATGTGGCGCTAATGTCTCTGCAAAACGCCGAAAAAAAAAATAAACATCATCATAATCATTGATGTTCTATTATTTGGCATTTTATTTACTTTTTTTACACACGCAACAACTGCGTAATCGCATGCCCGGCCCTTCGTGAAAAATTGAACCCCCCCCCCCCCCCCCCCCAGGGGGCAGGTATCCTGGGTGCGCTACTGGGCAGTACAGTCCTTTTCGCTGGTTAAAAGGCCGATAACCAACGTGTTGCCACCAGCTGAGCTGTTTGCCCAGTCTTCGCGACGTTAGGTCAGTGAAGCTCCTTCATTTTTTTTTTTTTCGTCTGTGAGCACTCTGTAGCTAAGCTATGATCATAATTTGATTGTTTAAGGGCATGCAATTTTCTGCCAAAGCTCTCCTGGTTTGTTCAGACGAAAGTTCCTGGATTTTCCGCATTTTTTTCAAATGCCTAAGGGCTTCAGACCAGAATCAATCAATCAATCAATCAATCAATCAATCAATCAATCAATCAATCATCAATCAATCAATCAATCAATCAATCAATCAATATTTACAAATAAGGCAGACTGCGCGACTGCCCTGAGTCTTGCACTTATTCCCATCATGACACGAGAAAAATAACAGACCCGCCGTCTTTCCCGCCTTTGTTTACGTTGGGTGTCTGTAAACAGCAGCGCAAGCTTCTTCCGGCGCTCCGCGGGTATTTGCCCTCGGGCGTCACCTTCGCCTCTGTCCCTTCGTTCAAGCCCTGCGGCGCTTGATTTCCGGCGTTCCACGGTCTGAACTTGTCTCTCCCGTTTCGCACGAGAGTGGCCTGCGCGAGTCGTCGCGGGCCATCGCCAGCGATCGCTTACCGTATTTCTTTGTATGCACGATCACTTGTCACTGCACATATATAAAGGGGTAAATGTCCGGGCGCGAACTCCCTCAAATAGCGGGCGTCTCCGCTAGTTGGCGGCTGCAACCCTATATAGCCATTCAATGACCTCACTCTTGTGCGCTTCCCCACCCTTAGCGTGTCCCCCCTTTCCCCTTTCTTTCTTGTTTGATGCTACTTTGCCGCCGTGACTGCTTTACGACCTTACGGCGGTAGGGTTCTCTTGCGCGTTCGGGTACTTTGCACCGGCTAGCTGGCTCACAGCGTTTGCGGCGGCGTAGAGCTTACAAAATGAACACGTAAGTGAATAAAAGAAAAAAAATCACAGCATGTCCACGGGGTGAATGATGATGAGTGGGCGAAGCTCCGGAGGGAATCATCGGTATACCGTGAATCTTCCGTGTAATTCGCCCAGTCGATCATCATGTAAAGACGTGAGAAACACTGTATTCGAACGCTGGGATCTCGCGTTTAAGGGGACGCTAGCACAAACGCGTTAGAAACGTGCAGTACACTCTAGTTAGGGGGATAGGCCACAGCGTCTTACGCAGCCGCTTACACAGGCCGGAACGCGCACCGCGTTTGCCGACGCCATCACATGACTGCTGAAAGAGTATAAGGCGGAGAGGCCACAGCGTCTTACACCAGCTTCTTACACGCGCCATAACGCGCTAGCACAAACGCATCATCATCATCATCATCATCATCATCATCATCATCGTTAGAAACGGGCAGTCTTTCGTTAATGTTGGGTATTTAGTGTCATCGTGGTGCATGTTTCCATGGGCGCTTCGTGGCGTAGTGCATGGCTTCAGGAAAGAGGTAGCTGATGATGATGATGATGATGCGTTTGTCCAGGTAGCAGCCTGGACACACATACCCGCTTTCTGTGCCGCATACCTGCCTTTATGCAGTAGTGGGCTGAGGGCAAGCGGTGGTTACTACATACATACATACAGGTGACGAACGACCCACGCCTTAAGGAGCTTCGCCCCTAAAAAGTGACGGGAAGCAGTGGCTCCTACGGCTGCGTACGTAGCGCGTGTGCCTTCTTTGTTCACCGCGATGTCATGCTGTTTCCACCGTCTCGTTCTATTTTAGCGCCGGAGTTACATTTCTGAACGCAAGTTCTCGTTCATTTCGATGTCCGCGTATACACAGAAACGGTCTTCTGATTGTGCACGACGAGCCGGCGTCTCACTTAAATGTATACGTGGAAGCAAGCATCGTGCGAAACAACCCTGCGGCCGCAACGGCGTCCCATTCCGCTACGTCGACTCGGAGAAATCCGAGATGTGACGCGGGCAGGCTTGTAAGTGTTCTTTACACAAATAGGCACACATCTGATGCGAGGTTGCTGACCGTGTATGTGGAGAGAGAGAGAGAGAGAGAGAGAGAGAGAGAGAGTCAGCCACGGTGGTTCAATGGTTATGGTACTCGGCTGCTGACCCGAAGGACGCGGGTTCGATCCCGGCTCCGGCGGTAGCACTTTCGACGGAGGCGAAAATGCCAAGGGCTTGTGTACTGGCGTGTTTTCAGGGCAGTTAGACGAAACCCAAAAGGTCAACATTTCCGGGAGCGCTCGACTACGACGTGTCGCATAATCATAGCGCGGTTGAAGTGTCTTCCTCGACGAGAGACAGTTGCTATCCTGTGCTTTTCTCTCCATTTCAACACAAGAACCTCTTCTTTCCGGTTCTGGCATGTAAAACCACAATTAATACTAGAGAGAGAGAGAGAGAGAGAGGTGGAGGAGGCGTATTGCGGCTGAATGCATCGGCTGCTGCTGGTTTTGTTCAGATACTATCATATAAATTCTGCAGTACCTTTGAGATTTGGTTTGTTCTCACGACCACGGCGTCTCTCGTAATCACATCGTAGCTTTGGGACGTAAAACCACAGAAATTAGTCAAATCCAAGCATAGTGTGAACGCGGCCGCGGAGTGTGCCAGTGAGCAATGCCTCTTGTTGAACGTACAGGAGGATTTAGATCAAAGCTTGCTAACGTACGTATGTGGCGGCTATCATGAATAACTTCTGATATAAATGTCGTTAACAGGCAGTCAAGTTACATCCGTGCGTAAGCACCTAGCTAAGAGCATTTTAACGCTACCGATGTACAGACAAATTGGGACCCATACCACGTGATTCGATATTTCCAAGAAGTGTTCATTTATTCGAGGGAGAACACATATAATGTGGCACGTGCTATTTTTTCTTCATGTGACCTACAGCGCAGCTATGTCTATCATGTATGAAACGAACTCCGGTATTGACGCGGTCTCTTGTGAAGTGTGAATGCCCTCAGTTTGTGTTCAGCTTGTGATGCACGTACATATCGCAACTCTGAGCTTTGCTTCGAGTGGCATGCTCCCGCGGTATATGCACTTGGCGCTGGGCGAAGGAACGAGCTTGACAGAATGAGGACGCACTGTCCTCTAACATCAGGAGGTTGGAATCCCCGGTATCCTTATGTAGCTTCTGCCGGAGCTTTTCTAGCCGAAATGTGCGAATGGTAAATTCCGTTGTCTGGTATTACTCCCGCTGCTATTGCTGGATCCGTCGACGGAGAGAAATGAGTGAAAGTCGTGTACAGAAAGATCCAGGACATCGCGAGATATGAAAGCCTAATGGTTTAGTTTCTCTTTTTTACTTGCGAGTGTGTGTGATTTAATTATTAAAAACATAATGGTTAGGAGCTTTATGTGATATTTACTGACAATGCTTCATTTGAATAGCAGACATTGATATTTTCGTGAAAACCGTTGATAGTATCATTAATAAGATGTTGCTGTTTAACTCTCAGGTTAATTATTTTCTGGTAGCGTCTTATTGGAGAAGGGTAGACGTGAAATTTGGCTACAAATTCCGTGAATATAGCTTCCGTTTTTAAGAGAACGCTTTTCAATATGTACCACGCGACGTTAGTGTAGTTGAGCTTTTCATGCGCCGTTCTGCGATTATATGGACACATGGGCAGCAATCTGCGATTATATGGACACATGGACAGCAACGCAGTTTACACAGATGTGCTGGGCTTTTAGTGTAACATTTACAGTCCTTGGGAGTGAAGCATGTGTATGAGAAGGTGCCTGGACAAAGCGGCTTTCCATAGGCAGGACTAAAAAAAAAAAAGGAGAGAGAGAGAGGAGAGAGAGAGAAAGAAAGAAAGAAAGAAAGAAGAAGAGAAAACAATGTAAGTTGTTCACATAGCGCCAGCAGCAATACTCATGCGAGCTTTACGAGGCACCTGTCGTTGTCGAAGCGCTAGCACTTCGTCTTATAAACCAACGACAACGACGACGATGACGAAGCAGTTTTCTTCATTCAGTGTTGCATGGCGGATCTTCAAAGGGGAAAAAATACGTAAATTCAAAACCAAATTATTGTGTGGCTAAGGAAAATGCCCACTATACTAGCTATGAATCTAGCGGAAAAGAAAAAAGAAGGA
The DNA here is from genome assembly GCA_013339685.2 of Hyalomma asiaticum. Taxonomy (NCBI): domain Eukaryota; kingdom Metazoa; phylum Arthropoda; class Arachnida; order Ixodida; family Ixodidae; genus Hyalomma; species Hyalomma asiaticum. The sequence goes on from CM023485.1 coordinate 38,554,288, forward strand.
AATCAACGCGGCGAATATGAAAGAACTACGGAGACACGTGGCAAAATAGTCCGAGTGACTTGAGCTACAAGGCATTCCGAGAAGTGAGAAGGTGCTTAAAATGAAGCCGTATTTCGCTAGGAACCAGTGTGATTTCAAAGAACACGTGAGATCTGTGACAAAAAAAATAGAAGAAAAAAAGAGCAGGAGCGACGAGGTGTGTCGGGGAATAAGTGTCCCGGAGAAGCGCGCGGCACGATCGAAAGGGCAAAAAAATAATATCCTGTTGTGGAATGATGAGCTTCGAGGCAGCAATATATAATAAAGAAACTGGTGAGTCGGCTGGACGGCCGAGCCTGCGCCCGAGGGCAGGATGGACCATATTGTATAGCGGGCAAGGAGACGAAATGGAAAGCTGGGATAGGGCAAAAGCCACGAAGAATTCCTAGGGGATTGCGAGAGGTCGACAAGAAAAAAAGAATAGAAAAGAAAAAGAACAGATGAGCGAAAAGTGCATGATGCGACTAAACACCATATGGCGGCAGCGAGAGAAGTTAATTTTCTGCGCACACTCTGCTTTGTGCATTCTACGAATGTGACTTCGTGGAAAGGTGATAGGACGGCGCGCAGTGTGTACTGGAGAGCTTTGTACTTTTGCAGCCGCCAAGAATAGTCGCACGATGACATATATAGATTCGTTGTAAAAGCCTTCATGGGCTGACCGTGCTCTGCTAATAGAATTGTCGCGTGATTATTACATGCGACCGGTGTACCTGCGCAGTTTTTGCGGTATATTTTTTAGGCAGCCTTACAGGTAGCCTAAATATAGACAGCCGTGCGCTATATTTAGGCACGCGCGCGCACGCACGCACGCACGCACGCACGCACGCGCACGCACGCACGCACACACACACACACACACACACACACACACACACACACACACACACACACACACACACACACACACACACACACACACACACACACACACACACACACACACACACACACACACACACACACAGTGTAACGTTGATCAAATATTTCAAAAGACCATGGCGTACACAACGTAGCCCCGACGCCAAGGAGGCGTTCTTTCTAGCACAAATCTGCTGTCTTCTTCTTCCGCGTGTAAAAGACTGCCGCAGCAGATCAAGGGTGAAGTGTGGCGTGCGTATCTCCAAGTTAGGGGAATTGAATTGCCTGAGCATTCGTTTCACGCTGGAACACTATTACCTACAGTTACGCAGATTTACGGACAGCCGCTTGACTTGCACTAGCGACACCGCGGAGCAGTATGGAGCGAAGCAGGAAGCGATAACTGTGATAAAGTGAGTATTTCACGGCAGTATAGTATTCGGCTGCCAGTCGCCTGCACCTAAACCAGCTCTAACTGGCTCGATTAGACATATTCCACAGCTGTTCAACGACTACGGGATTTATGGGCTCTAATTCCGTGCGATAGGAGATGTCGAAGCTTCGCAGAGCGCCACGGTGAGGTAAAGGAAGAAGGCACTGTATAAGATCCGATAGCAGCTGAAATAAATTAAGGAAGCGAATTATTTTCCTTTAAGGGGCTTGATAATGCTTTCTCACTCCTCTTAGCGTTGATAACGAGAACAGAAGGTAATGCTTTTCGGATAAAAACGGTCCTTGAATGTTAATACTATTTTGTATATTATAGGCAGTTCGCAGCTCCGTAGCTGCGCCCTTGAACATCAGATGAAAGCAGATTAATGTCACCTAGTCTGGGCTAAATTCCTTTTCTCCCGCTCCTACGCTTCCCGGCTGTATTGGGATTGAAGCAGACATTGCGTAAAAGGAGATTAATGTTTGGCTTTTGCATTTCGGTATTATACGGTTTCGATTGCTTTCAGCGGCACTGTTATCGAACAGTTCCCAGACACGTAAGTAGAGACACGAACTTTCTTGGAGACACTTGGGGAGACCCCTGTAGTAATGGGTGATTTACTTGCGAATTCAGTTGAGACAGGAGGAGTGAGCGATAGCCCGGGCCAGGCGTGTATTAATTTCACGAGGCTAGTTGAGCGTTGTTGCTAAGCGACCTGGTCTGCTGGAACTGTATGCGTTTGAGCAGCGCTTACTGGTTTCGTAGACATGGTGGGGGTATAAATCAATAAGTGGTATCGATTTATTGCATTCTAGAAATGAGAGGAGACGTATTGTTTCAAGATCTGCTACACGAGAATCGTGTCGCGGCATCCCGTGGAAATGAACCTTACGAAAGCGCAAATGTTTTTCCCAGGCAAAGAAATTTGTAAAGATGTGAGTGGTTCGTACGCACGTGCATAGAAAGAGCGTTCGTTCTATCTCGACAGCTGTTTCGTAAATGTCGCACTCGCTTCTTCGGGCAAGCATGTACAGTGCTGTCCACTCTTAGGGTGAACACGGCACACTGTGGCGGTCTTCTTTAAAACGTCAGCACTCTCGACTGTTCTGTGCACCGAACCTGATCTAGCGCAGGTGCCTGGCAACTGCCTTGCCATGATACTTATAGTTGCATCCTTCCAGTACATGTAAGCCTGGTCTGCGTGAATGCGACGCAACCTCACTGTGTCGCTTGTGATTGGGCACCGCCTTTGTAATCGCCTACAGTTTACGTATTGGCACGACAGACATGTTCCTCGCGCAATGTTTGTAATGGCATGCATCCTGATGTATTCCATTACATATGTAGAGGATACATCCTCACGTCGTTTGGCATCGAACGAGACGTTACGTGCCGTGTTAGAGTGGTAGAACGACAGAGCGTTCATGGAAGAAAAAGGAATTACAGCGTCCCGTATCGCATGCAAGCAGGACTTGACGGCGAAAACCATTATGAATTCTCATAATTATGAATTCGCTTCGTAGTCTTAGTTGTCTTCTCCGTTCGCTCTAATTCATCCTTGATTTTCCTTATGCACGAGGCTGACATGCGTTATTGGCTTTCTTAATTCTGTCTTAATTCATGCTCTTATTTCAGGTTCATTCGACATAATTTGTTTTTAATTATCTTAATTCACTCTTAATTCGTGTCAATTCGCTTTGGTTCGCGTTATTGATTAGGTTAACTCATTAGACATCTTATTAATGCAAGTAGCCATGCTTTAATTGACATTTGGTGTCTTGTATGCGATATTTGGTAGCATTCGTGTTGTTGCCGACTTCGACGACAGACGCTCACGCTTCGCGTTCCTGGAGACATGTAAGGCTTTCCCCTTAAGCAACAAAAAATAGGAGACTAAGGCAAAAGCAAAAGGAAAGTCTACAAGGCCACAGAAATCATGGCCTTCGTGCGGGCCACAAGAGCGCTGCTGCACTTTTTAAACACATCCGTCGCGATGGCCTGGTGGCTGTGGCATTCGACTGGTTAATTTACCGACTGGTTAACCTTTCAACCTGGTTAACCTCCCAGCATTTCCTTAGCCTATCTTTCTCTGGTCTGGACCCCAAAGCACACATTGGTGGGCAGGTTTCCAGGTTCCCAATATTTTGCCTGCTGATATACCGTTGTACCGATGCAGGCGGGCCCGATAAGGGCGCAGTGAAATATTACACGCACTCCGCCAGGACTTTCTCACGCCATATTAAGTATATACGGCCTCGGTTTTAACGCTCCGTACTAGTTTGTATTCATCTTCTTGTTGCCGCGTAGTTTTTAAGCTGAGCGAGAGGTTTTAGGCCACATCCTGTACAGTATACGCAGGGCGAAAGGGCACATCGCGAGCGCCTCCTGTTCACTTAGGTTTTGTTTTCTGCCCCCAGCACTCTTTCCATAATGGCTGCGCAAACCACTGGTCGCCTGTTCTAATGACCGCATCGCGATTATCACGCAGGATCGGGAAGCGTCCCGCTACCCCGCCTTTACGCGGCTGCACTTTGCGTGGGCCTCGCTGAAATCTGAAAGTACTCTCGCCATTTCCGCGCTAACGGGAACTGACAGGACGATGCCCCTCACGGGCACGCAGGCTCCCGCTCCTCCTAGACGCCCCCTCTCAAGTTTCGCAGCCTCAGCACTGTGTATACCGGGAGGGTGTTTGCTTCGGATCAGATTTTGGAATCTAATTTGACGGCGATGCTTCAAATCCAATCGCTTCTCACTTAGTTTTGTCCCTTGTTCGAGTTGATGGGGGAGCGCGCGCGTTCGTCCTTTATTTGAGCCGTTTGTACGCCACGCGTATAGACGTGTTGTTATTGTTTTCCAAACGCACGCGTCACGCACCCGGGTCGGAAAAGTTGAACTTTCGCTGTCTTTTTTTACTTTGGTCTTTCTCTCTTCGTTTTATTTACTTTAGAATTTCGTTTCTCACTGCCCGAAAAAAATAGTTTCTATGTTTGGTCATCCCGCTAGTCATCTATAGAGCTATTTGAGAAAATTTATCGCTTTCCGTTCCTGTGTGCTACTTTTGTAATAAACGGTCGGTATGCCGGTATGTTTGGAACGGGAGTGTCACATGCCGAAGCCCTACTCTCGGTAGTTCGGTGCCTGAGATGATTTTGCGAATGTATAACTTCTTCATTCTCCCGTGTCAATTTACGGGTTCATCCACTCCATCGCTCTTGAGAAGAAGAAGAAGAAAAAAAAAAGGACAGCACGAAATAAAAGTGACGCGAAATTGTTGTTCGAGCGAGGGCGAGGCTGCTGTTTTTCGCGCGTCGGCACTTCCATCGAGAAGCGATATTGATATCGACGCTGAAATTGTGTTTTTCGCTTCAATTTGGCCCGCCCACTGCCAGCGGCAATCGTAACGACTGCGTCAACTGGTACGGGAGGGCACATATACGTTTTCACTCTTTTTCACTTGAAGTGGATGAGCGTAAGGTGGTAATTTGCCGAGTAAAGAGCGTATTTTATTTATTTATTTATTTTCATATTTTGGTTCTCAACCCGACTTTTCTACAGAATCTGTTGGAGGCAAATCTGGCGCAGTCGCTTGCGGGGGCTGCAAGCGTGGCGGTTCGGTACCCGCACTGGAATAATCGGAAATAGATTAGCTTACTCAAACTTCATAGATGTGGCTTCAAACGACATTACGACTTTGCAAACCGGTCATTTCGCACAATATATTGGCGTTATTTGCAGCTGCAGTAATGCAGCAGGTGTGCATATCGCAGAGTATTGTTGCTATCGGCGTGTTAAGAAGGTAAGGTTTGTTCAAAATCTAGGTAGGCTCTAATTAAGGGTAATGGATAAAGACGGGAGAATATCCGAAATGACTAGCGCAAGTTTTAAACAAATCAAATTACTATCCATCATCCTCCGCGCTTATACCAACGACCACAGTGCCAGAGTTCCCTCCAGGGCCCACATTAGTAGGAAGCGTTCAGTATGGATCGCGGGCACACGAAAGGAATCACGCGAGGTTCTTAACCACATACTAACCAAGCAAACAGTTATACACACGTCAGCTCGCGGCCAGTAAGTTCTGTAAGCCAATGCTTCTTTGTTTAGGCGAGGAAGGTCTTCACGCTTTTGTTTAAATATTCATTCATTCATCACCCTCCGTTGTAATCCAACGGTTGTAAGGCGCTGCGCTTCTGAGCTCCAGGAGGCTGGTTCAGTTCCCGGCTACTGCTGCATTTTGAGCAGGACTAAAATCAAGCACACCTTTCTGGTCAGACTGAGGCGCACGTCAAATAAATCTAGGTGGTCAAAATTTATGCGAAATTCTTCGCTGCGGCTTGCCTCGTAAACATGTCGTAGTCTTGGCATGTAAAACCTTACAAATTACCTGAAGCCGCAGAAAAAAAAAAAAAAAAAGCGCGGCATGATACCGTACACTGCCTGCCTGTCTGAGAATGGGCGGCGCTGTACCAGGAACAGCGAATCGACTTCACTGTCGTCATTGGCGTTGGATTATCGTTTTCGCTTCTCACACTGGTTTCGTTTTTTTTTCGCCAGTGCAATTGATTCTTCCAGCCCTCTACTTTTTTGTGCGTAAAGCCTACTTTCGCCGTAAACACCTAGCGACCATGCACAGTTGCGATTTCCCAAAAATATACTGATGGTGTTAAAGGACCACTGTAATAGGGGCTTACAGACAGACAGACAGGCAGGCAGGCAGGCAGGCAGGCGGACAGGCGGACGGACGGACGGACGGACGGACGGACGGACGAACAGACAGGCAGGCAGGCAGGCAGACGGACGGATGGACGGATGAACGAATGGATGGACAGACGGACGGATGGATGAACGAATGGATGGATGGATGTATAGATGTACGGACGGATGAACGGACGGACGGATGGATGAACGGACGAGCGGACGGACGGACGGATGAACGAATGGATGGACAGACAGACAGATGGACGGGCGGATGGGTGGACAGACAGACGCATGGACGGACGGTGGATGGATGGATGGATGGATGGATGGTGGAAGGGTGGAATGATGGGCGGACGGACGGACGGACGGTCGGACGGACGGACGGTCGGATTGATGGATGTATAGATGTACGGACGGACGGATGGGTGGAAGGGACGGGCGGACGGACGATGAACGAATGGATGGACATACAGACGGGTCGGATGGTTGACAGACAGACAGACGGACGATAGACGGACGGGCGGATGGGTGGACAGACAGACAGACTGACAAGACAGACAGACAGAGTAGACGACGGATGGGCGGACGGATGGTGGGTGGGTGGGTGGGAGGATGGATGGATGGATGGGATTGATGCGCTTCCGGGTACATGGCTCATGTCAAAGCAAGAGTAACAACAATGTAAACGGGCGACTTTGTGCACCAACTTGCATAAATATACAGTACAGGGAGGCAACTGAAAGAGACACGACGTGTGTGCTTCTCATGCGGGAGCCAGTCTTGGCCGTGGCCGTAGTATTTTTGCTAGCACGCTACTCTTCACGAGAGCGTAATGACATTAGGAAGGCATGCCTACAAAAGGAAAAAAAATAACGGTGAGGTAAAGGACGTAAAAAGAAGAAATATAAGGAAGAAGAGATACTTGTGATACGACTGAACTAAAGGTAAAGTACTTCGGCTAAGGGAGTGCATTCTCAGTGTGTACCGGTATGCCTCCAAGTAACCGACTAACGAGCCGAGTAGCTGGACTCTGACATGGTACGCTTAACAGCATGCTTCGTTTCACTGTTACGCTCGAGGGACGCGCACACGGAGCTTTTCTTTGTCGTTGTAGCTTTTAGAATATTCTCGTTTGTTTATGCTTGCCCTGTCAGTCTCATTATTACACTTCGGTGACCAACTTTGCGTTAACGAAGATTGCTAAAAATTGTACTGCGCACGAAGCTTTACTATTCGCTCGTGTCTTGTGTGGATTTCGAGGGACATCTTTTACGTTCCTCCTTATTTAATTAAATGTGATAACATAGGAAGACAGGCTGCGTTAGGGCCTGTTATCCCTAAATTCTAAGCAATTAAACAAAAAAAAAGAACAAGTAAGAATTTGCTTGAGTTGTTGGCCCGGCATCGGTTAAAAGACGCGATGGCGAGAACCAGGACCTTTGGTATGGTTGAAATAGTGACGTAGGGGTTTGAAACCGAAACCCTTGGCAGTCGATCATCGCGCGAACGCAATTTGGCATAGAGTGTAAAGTTGATATTTAATCGCGTGCGGCTCATAGCCGGCCCCGCCACGGTGGTCTAGTGGCTATAGCACTTCGCTGCTGATCCGAAGGTATCGGGATCGAGTCCCGGCCGCTTCATTTAGATGGAGTCGACACGTTGAGGCCTGCGTTCTGTGAGATGTCAGCACACGTTAAGGAAAACCGCAGCTGGTAGAAATTTTTCGTAGCCCTCAACTACGGCGTCCCTCATAATCATATCGTGGTTCTGGGACGTGAATCGTATAGCCGCATATCCAATGTGGGTATGAGTCACACGTGCTTTCAGTATTGATCATGGTGACGTAGAGAGAGAGATGAAGAGGAAGGCTGGGAGGTTAACCAGATATTAGTCTCCAGTTTTCTACCCTGCACTGGGGGAGAAGGGGGAGGTGGTTGAGAAAGATGACAGCGAGAGAGGGTACAAGATTACGCGCACGCACACGCGCACGCGCACACGCACGCACGCGCACACGCGCGCACACGCGCGCACGCGCGCGCACACACACACACACACACACACACACACACACACACACACACACACACACACACACACACACACACACACACACACAACACACACACACCCACACACCACACACACACACACACACACACACACACACACACACACACACACACACACACACACACACACACACACACACACACACACACCACAAAGAACAATGTGAAGCTGCTGATTTTATGACGTATTGGTCGTGTTAGCCGTATACACTAATGCACTTGCGAACTCCGGTGCGTACGAAGTGAACGAGACGCGATTTTTTGTACCGTATTTTTCCTGACCTCCAACTAGTCAGTGTTACTTTAGCACGAGAAATACGAGACTTTCGTCGCAAAAATGCGTTCAGAAACACTGTGAACACATCCGGTCGCCAGTAGGTGGACGAATATTGCGGCGGGCAGAGTCCGAAGCATAAAGGCAGTCGTCCAGGTCACTTTGTCGTACACAGTGCTTTTGTACGCGCTAAAACTGCATGCCTTAGCATACTCTTGTTTCGACGGGGTAATTTACGTGGATGGTCAGACATATTGCGATGGACTTAAATGCCCTGGTTCACAATTAGTTGCGCTCGCCCTAATAATACGATTTGCTAAGCACTGGTTATGCTCAGTCACAGTGGTTATATATGGAGCCCGTGCCTTGAGGAGCACTATTTCTGCGATCTAAAGGCGGTCTTCGAGCGAGCTTGTAATCTTAAATGGTCCCTGGAGCCCTTTTTGAACATGGCCACAGGACAGTGCCGATAAGTCATGGATGCTTCTATAAAAACGTGAACCAAGCACTGTTGCACCTCACAAACAAGATAATTTGTAATTAGGCTTCAAATGAGCCTGGAAATCGCCTGCTCTTCTCACAACAAATTGCGTCACGAGGAGTCGCTTCACGTTTTTCAGTGTTCTTCAAGGTAGATGCATACATTTTCTATATTTGTTGAACGGACAACGGAAAAATAAAGCACTAATGGGGTTGCTCTCGCGATCATGAAATCGATCAATGCTAGTTCTGCCTCGCGCGACGTAGTCGGTTGACATAATTTATTGGATTTCGAGCTGCATTTGAAACCAAGTTGGAAATCCTCTGGTCCGGGTTCGAAGTTCTGGAGCGAAATTTAAAAAGTGAGTCTTTTACGTCCACTTCATCATATAATAAGGGAATGTAAACTCCAGCAAATAATATTTCTCCTTTGATATTGAAGGTTAGGTGGTGAAGTGAATGACAATACAGTTTCCCCAGAATGACCTTATCAGTCTGAACCACTTTATTCTTTGCCTTTAGTGTCCAGATTTAATGAGGTATGCTCCTTCTTATTCTTTCAATGGTTCAGGGCGATGCAGTACCGTTATCGTTACATGCGGGAGGACGACTTCGACAATTACTACATCACCTGGCTGGTAGAAGCCATCGACAAGCGCCGAGCACTCAAGGTCGGTGCTGCAGTACTGACAGTTGAGTTCATGCCGAATTCTCACAGTGTGATCATGGCCTCTCATCATCATCATCATCATCATCATCATCATCATCATCATCATCATCCTGTCTACGCCCACTGCAGGGCAAAGGCCTCTCCCATGGATCTCCAAGTTATCCCTGTCCTGTGCTAATTGGGCCCAATTTATCCCTGCAAACTTCCTCTTATTTACCTACTAAAACAACAAGCAATGAAATAGTAGAGTGTTTTTGCTGTTATGACGAAGTGTGCTTAAGATAGCAGTGACGACAGACTTGTGTGTAACTAAGTGATGGCGCACTTATTTCTATTTTATTTTTGCTTACAAAAGGGCATGTTGTTGAGCTAGTTGGTTCATTTCTTGAAGGAATGGTTATGGCGCTAAATCGGTGGGACACAGAGAAGACAAAACGCACCCTGGCGCCTACTTCCAACTGTTTATTCGCATGAACCATCGCTGGAATTTACACAGGATGCCGGGATATGCGAACAATTTAGAGTAGTATATGTGTTTACTCTGGGCGACAGAATGGCGGACTTCCTTGGTGAGTTGGAATTGTACCGTTCAGAAAGGTAGCGGAATCCATGCAGCACACAAGGCGACCAGAAGGTGTCATGTCCCTTTACATAAAAACCTTGGAAGATATCTCCCAGAAAGACAGTGTCCTCGTTCTTTAGGACTGTAGTTCACTAAGCTATAGCGTAAGGCGAAGTGAGTCGCCTGTTAGGCTTCAACGTCCTCATCTAACGGCACACTTCCAGGGTCTGGAGACTCTCCTGCCACTGAAGACATACGAGAGACGCAGCTTCGTGGCTCCCTTCTCGGCACGCATGACTCGCCACGAGCTGCAAGGCGTGTGGGAGCACCTCTGGACGCTCGCCATCAGTGCCGCGCACACGGCCGTCGCCTTACTCCTGGACTACACTCTCTATCGGCTCATCGCGTTCGTCCGAGCCCTCGGCAAGATCAACGTCAGCGCTGGACGTAAGTATACATGCTGTCCCACGGGTTAGAGGGTTAAAAGCGCTTACGGACACCAATTGTTGAGCATATGTTGACAACCGCATGTGCCTTGTGAAACGGTGGAAATGAAAGGGACGTTTATACGAACATCTGGTACCAGGGTTTATTCCTCAGAATCTGGCTCCTAATAATATCACGCGTTACGTGGTGCCTTCTGGCATAAACGATCGTTTCACACTCGTCGCTATGGCTTCGTGTGGAGCTGGATAGCACTCCCAGGATCACACGCTCAGAAATATCCAATAATGTGAACGGCGGAAAGACCGCCGACGTAGCTCAGTTGCTAGAGCATAGGACACGCTATCCGAAGGTCGCAGGTTCGGTCCCTACCGGCGGCAGGTCTTCTTTCGCCCACTTTAATTCCTCTCCATTTATGTCATAATTGATACACTACAGCTAAAACTACAAATAGTGTCCCCTATGCCTTCATCGGCTTGATTGTATGTTGGTTCCGTTCATAGCCTGTTCTATGTTCACTGCAGGGCCAAGGCCTCACCCATATATCTTCACCTTACCCTGTCCTGCGTGAGTTGATCCCATTTAACGCCTTCGGACTTTTCATCGCTATCACCAGATCTTTGGGCCCCGCTACGGTGGTCTAGTGGCTATGGTACTCGTCTGCTGATCCGAGGGTCGCGGGATCGAATCCCGGCCGCGGCGGCTACATTTCGATGGCGCCTTCCGTCCCTTGGTACCCATTCTACTGTCCTCGCTGTCCACCTGTGATCACTCGTGTGCATTACGTGACCTGGATGGGTCCATTTATTTTTCCTGTTGGTGACGAGGATGTCGTCTACTTCCGTTTGTTCTCTGATTCATTGTGCTCTCTTTCTCTCTCTCAGTGTTACGCCTGTAGTTGTTTTTTCATGGCACGTTTCGTGGTTCTTAATCTCTTGTTGCTTCGTCGTCCTGAAGGTTTGTGAGCCGCTATGCAAGTGCTGGTAAAATGCAGTGCTTGTGTACTTTCCGTTTTAGGTATAGCGGTAAGATGCATGCCGGTCATACACAGCCTGAGAATGTCTTCCGCATGCGCTCCAGCCCGTTGTTATTATACGGTGAATTTATTTTTCGTAGGCAGGCTCTCCTGTAAGTAGTTGTTCCAGATACTGTAAGCACCTTTGCTGTATATCATCGTTCTCATTCTTATATAGCCATCATCATCCCTACTGGTCTTCTGATCTGGGTGTGTGCGTGTTCAGCTTCGGCGGAATAAACGAGTGTGGTCTTGTCTGGTTCGGTTATTTTCCTTGTTTCAGTACACACATTTTTGTACTGACTGTAAAACCTGGTTGCCAATTTTGAACTCCTGTAACTTAAGTAGGCCATTTTTCATTATCTTTGTCTCTTGTCAATTCATTCGAAACTCTACTTTAATTATATCTCGGTTTAAGTCCCATACCATCGCTTGAAGTTCGTCGCCATCATTGCTAAAAGGCACAATGTCATCTCCGAACCTCAAGTGGCCTCCATCTTTCTCTGAGCTTCTGTTCTGGTTTGGACTTCATAGGAACGTGAAAGACGACGACGTGCGCGCGTGTGTCCTTTGTACACTACGTTTCACGTTTCCTTTATTTGAATGCGGGAATATTTTTATTTAAAGGCATTTCACGTTTGTGTGACCACCTTCTTCCTTGCAAGGCCCGTTGCGTCTGCATTATCATCGCCAACTAGGCCGTCGGTACCGATTATAACGTTAATCTCATGCGATTCACGAGGAAACATACCACGAAGCTTCCACGAAACAACAGGAAGTTAGGTTAATCTGTAGGGATGCTTCACAGAAAAATAAAGTCAGACGGGTAGGCACGGACACGACTGGAAAGAAACGTTTGTTTGTCGTTTGTGTCGACTTATGTATTCCCTTGTGTCCACGTTTGGACGACTGAACTGTTTCCCTTGTGCGAACTCGCAGTATAATCGTCAGCAGATGGATAAAAGGCAATTTGTCTGTCTCCATATTAAATTTCGGAAATGAAGCACCACTTCATTTACCGGTTTCCTATAGGCATGATTGAAAGCTTATTTTTGAGGGCGAGATGGTGCGACCTTTAAGACGCTGAAGTCGACAACAATTTGATGATGTCTGGCAGGTGCGTGGTGCCAAAACGCGGTCGGTGATACACGGGAAGTACGTATTTCTTGCCCTACACTGGCTTTAGTCATACGTGAGCGCGCTGGTTAAATTGAGCAGGCTGCGGACGATTTCGTTGTCATCTGATGCCGTGGTGATTCTCGCGTTTTAGCCGCAATTTGATGCCATTCTTGGGTCGGGTCATTGAAGTGCCACTCAAAGGTTGTCCAGCCCGGCTTACGCGGGATAATAAATCCTGGAACTGGACGCACCTGAAATTAATTTAGCGGGGAGGCAATAGCTCGCTTGCTGGATTTTATTTTTCTTCCCTATAAGCTCGATTGGATTGCATTCCCCTTTTCAGAAGAGGCACTTTTGGCTTCATGGGGAAGTGTGGGATATGTTCAACGGACACATCTGCATTCAACTTTAAAGATGAAACTGATGCCTATGCTCATCTTTAGAGAGATAGAGCACGTGCTATAAGAGGAATCCTGCCCGTCGTGCATATTGCACATCTACGCATACAGGACAACGTTACGTGTGCGCAACAACTCATTGTTTTTTAGCGCAGTCAACTGTTTCTAACCTTATTTATGTGAACACCACTTCCCTTTGACCTGCTGTGGAGCATCTGGCCATAAAAACGGGCTCTCCAGGCCGACCTGCTTTCCTTTTTTTCTTTTATCGGCCAGTATGGTGTTTCAGTTCTGGGTATCCAAGCGGTTTGTTTACCCAGGCCTCTTCCGTTCGTTTTACTCTTCTGGCAGCGGGATGGCGCACGCTAAAACGCAAGGAAAATCCCCCAAAACGCAAGGAGCTTGGGATATACAGCGCATGGGGGTCCCATCACAAACACTCTATATTTTTTTGCTTACTAGAGCTTGTTTATCATCCGACGTAGCGATAACAGAGAACGAAAATTCGGTGTCGCTGCTCATCTCACTGAAAGTATATTTCGCGAGCTCTTGCGGCGAACCACTGGTACCGCGAAATATAGCCAAGGGACAGGAGGAAGAAGAACGACGTTTGGGGGGCTGCCTCGGTCGGCAAGCAGACTCGCCTGGCGCTCTGTGCTGTAAGGCGAAAAACTCGTGTACGCACACACACACACACACACACACACACACACACACACACACACACACACACACACACACACACACACACACACACACACACACACACACACACACACATCACATATATCATATATATATATATATATATATATATATATATATATACACGCACTAAACGTCTACGAATCAAATTTTGTCCATGACCCCTGCTTATGGAAAGGTTCGTGCTGCTACGCCATGACATGTCTTAGGCGATCTATAGTCTCTCGCATGTTCAACGCACCTGAGTTTATGTAAGATAGTTTTTCATGGACGCTGCCTGTCATGAAGCTGTGCTTGGCTGCAGTGCCTACGCAGATGAAGCTTCACGTTCAAGGTCGCGGCCCTGTCGCTGACATGTACCGACAAGTGGCCGACTCCCTCAGCCCGTCGAGCCTGCTCGAGTCCACGTTGCCAGCCACCAACGTACAGAACTGTCTGCTGAGGCCGTACCCGCCGGACGTCGACATGTATCAGTGGATAGGTGGGCCCTGGAGTGTTATATTTTATTCATTCTTTTTTTTTCCTTGAATTCATTTTTCTTTCATCGACGAGACAGAAATTGGAGACGTGGTGTACTCTTGTATATTAAAGGAAGAAGCGTACTTAAATCTTCTGGCCTATTACCTGCAGAAATATTCTAGTTAGTTTGAACCCGTAATTGAAGATCATCGCTATCTGTGAGCGCAGGCCGTTATTTCCGTCACAATTTTATACCTTTCGGGAAATAATTAGTTCACCATATCCTAACAATTTACGCTCTTGTGAAGCGTAGGCTTGAGTGGCGCGGAATACCATCCCACGAGCTCTAAAGGAAGCACGTGCAAGAAACCGAGTGTCTCAAACTCGCGAGGTTGAGTTGTTTGGATGCGAAACTACAACGACGTGTAGTGACACTTTGCAAGGGCAAATGATACTACCATGACCTTCTTTCTAGTAGTTCGAGCTGAAAGGCGGTCATGAAATAGTCATGAAGAGCAGTGCGTGTCATCGTTCTCTCGTCCACGTTATTAGACGAGTGGCAGTGATTTCATCTCTGCGTCGTAGTTCAGCGAATTATCGTTACGTAAACTGGGCCGCGATCATAGAGTGCGAAGCCTGCTTCCAATACGTCTTGACTTTGACACATTAGGCTTCTACGCCTTCTGCTTCAGTCTGGTTCGTCTTGCGCTCACCGATTTCCTCGGCGAAATCAAGACCAGTACCGATCGTGTGCGTCTTTTATTTATTTATTTTTTATTTACAGGAGCACGTCAAAGCTCGGGAATCTCCTACAAGCTTCAAGCGTAACAAAGAGTCTAGAGATGTTCGACTAGTGTAACCTGCGTCATGGATAGCGCAGCATAATTTGAATGAATGAATGAATGAATGAACCTGCTATTATCGCTCAAGCTTGCAAATTATTCATGCGCACAACGCAGGAACGGTGTACCTGTTTGGTGTTGCCTTGATCGTGGGCCAGACGTACGGACTGCGGCTGCGTCACGTGGTGGCTTCCGCCTTCTACCCGGACCGAGAGCGTGCGCGGGCTGCCTGGCTGCATGCGCACGTGCTCTCACTGCGCACCAGTTGGCTAACAGGGGCGCGCAGGGCGCTCCGGCTGCGTTGGGACGCCAGCGAGAGCAGGGCGCCCGGGCTGGCTGACATGCTCCTTGCGCGGTGTGTTCATCCTTTCAGCCCCGATTTTGACGCGATAGCCCGGTTTCGTATAAATATAGCCTACAATCTTTACAGCACAATCTGCCATACATTTTAAATACATTTCAAGGTGTAAAGTGTTTTTCACCGAAGGAACTTCGGATGTATTTTGTGAAATTGTAATGTTCGAGTGCTTTTTTTTTGCTTTTTTCTTATTATCGTTTTTAGCGTTCGTTTATCCGAGCCAAAGTGTATGATTTTCTTGTACCAATTTCATATATTTCTTTTTCTTGCGTATTCCAATACATTTTCATTATTTCTTTATATAATTCTGATCTTGTTTTCTCCATTTGTGTTAATAGTTGTTCTTATTTTGAGCTTCTAAAAAATGTTACCGCCACGTATGCCTTGTAACGGACCATCGGCCCAGTCAAGCTGTCTTTTAAAACAGCTTTTCGCCGGTGGTATCCGCCAGAACCTTTGTATTTCTGGAAATAAATAAATATTGTATTGTATTGTTTCGCGGAACATCTGTTGGTGACGTCGACCGTGCGCCAAAAACCCAGATCAATGCAAAGAATAGAAATAACACTGCTGCCAACATGGACCACGGATACCACACCACTTCCCTGAGGTATTCCAGCTGAGTGCCGTAGACACTGCGATACGGGCCTTGTGCCTGTGTTACTGGATCTGAATCTGCGTGAACGGAGCGAGGCAAAGCTGTCGCGTTCCACTCCTAAGGGCGAATCTAAAATCTTTTCTACGTTTTTCACGAAACTCTTTGGTTGTTTGGAGAGTGAGAGTTCTTAAACCGTTTATTGCCGGATCCCAAACCACGAATCGCGTATATTGACCGATTGTGTTGAATGCGGGTTTAGCTTGTTTCTTCATGTTAAATGGTATACAGGCGTACTTTGCAGGAATCTGCGGCCAAACACTTATTGAAGAAAATAAATAAACAGACTCCAGTAGCCAAATTCTAACGGAAGAGAGAGTCTTGTATATTAAACTAACTTCCTTATGTTTATAGGTGTGCAAACATTATTGCTCTTTGCACGTTTTCGAATATGGAAAGACAGTTGGACACCATGATGGTGTCCGTTTACTGGACTCTTCCGGCGCTTGTCGCTTCATTTTCCGCAGGTGCTAAATAGGTGCTTCCTGTGCAGGTTTCCTATGGTCCGAAGAGCCTTGAATCTTGTCGGCATACGTCGAAAGCACTGTCTCTCCTGCGGAACTTCGGGTGCAATGGACGACGAACAAGGCTTCCGGCAGTGTGCGACGCCAACTTGCAGAGGTGAGTACCTGCGCCAAGTTCTTCATTCGCATTCGCGTTTATTTTACCACAGTCTGTGTCCGTTTGGCTTTTTTTCTGTAATATGCAAATCATCCAGAAATGCGTATCGTCATCATTACACATACATTGCCACTATGAATATAGCTTATTTGAAAGTTGTAACGAATATAACATGGCAGAAAGAACCTCGGGTTGAATTCACTGACGCTTTCTCTCCCAAGAGCTGTTTGCTATTGGGCAGCTATCTTCTGTTATATGTCTGATATAAGCATCACCCTGTCAGTTTTATAAACAGTTTTAGCGCAAGAAATATTTTTGCGAATACTAAGCCTCAGTGGCGCACCGAAGGGGGGGGGGGGGTTCGGGGGTTGTAACCCCCCCCTGAAGCCGACCTAACCCCCCTCGATCCCACTCCGTAACTGCTCCTATGTCCTAGAAGAATGTGGAGCTAATGTCTGTAAAACGCCGAAAAAAATAATAAAAATAGTCATCATCATTGATCATTTGGCATTTTATTTACTTTTTTTACACACGCAACAACTGTGTAATCGCTTGCCCGGCCCTTCGTGAAAAATTGAACCCCCCCCCCTGGCAGAGATCCTGGGTGCGCTACTGCTAAGCCTGATTTCTCCTTCACCACAGCCTGATTAAGGTTAACGTGGCACCGTTACAAAGAAAGGCACAGAACATATCAACTGGTTGTTAAAGGCATATTAATTGTGGTGGACACAGTGCCATTGCAGGCCAGTATGTACTTTAACTACAGTTTTCGTAGGGCCTTTACCTTTCGGGTACACAAGCGCCACCTGCGTCTTGTGGATCGCAGCTGAGCCACAGTAATGATACTGTTTCCGATATCCACTCTGTCACGCACATGACTCCTCAGTGCAAGAAAATAAATAAATGCGTTTCGTTTTGTAGCTGGGTGCCTCTTAGTTATAATTAGCCCTTGCTATAACTACGAGTTGTGGCAATGCGTCGCGATTCACACTACAGTGAAAATAATTGGTCCATGTACGAATGCTGAGCGAGGAATGCTATATACGGAGTGTGCGCAAGTGAATTTTATCGGTGTTTTCGACATCACTGCCACAGCTTCGCACGTGCCGCCGAACGGAGTGCACAGGATGAGCATGTCAGTGGTGACTGGCTCGGATAAAAACAGACATTATGGAATCAGCAACTTCTTTAAAAAAAAAAAAAGAAATAGCTACTTTTATTTTATTAAAACGCGTTGTTTGAGACCTAATACTTCTTCTCAGAATAGGCTATTGCCTGTTATGAGAACATGTCCCTTTTTGGGAAGCCTGCCGTACTCTTTATTGAAACGCATCGTTTACAACGTAATAACCTGTTCTGGCAATGGAGCGTCCTGTCGATTTGAACCTCCCAGTGCATCGCTCTGCTACGTTGCGATCTCGTCTTTTTTTTTAAATACTTGTTCTTGCGGATTTGAGAGTGGTGCGGGTTTACCTCACTCTCTCCTCTCTCTCTTTATTATGTTTGTACTCTTTCAGCTCACGTCGTTAGCTTTCTCGTTTGAGCTCCGAGCCTCACGCGTGGTATCCCACCGCATCAGGCAAATAAATTAGTTATATCTGACTTCAGTTTCACAAGTTCAGACCGTGTTCGGCCGTCTCAGTCGCCAAGTACATTCACGATTACACTTGCAGTTCTCCTTCTGTTTAAAGTACATTATGCCACGTGCCACGCTTCACCTCACAGCACAAGATGCTTTGTCCCTATTTGCCAAATTACTTTGTTGCGGGGTACGGAAGGGCGTAGAGGAGGAACTGGTGCTGCAGCAAGCAAGCAAGCAAGCAAGCAAGCAAGAAAAACAAACACACGCAAGCAAACAAGTGGTAGAACAAGTGAACGGACATACATACATACATACATACATACATACATAACACAAACAAACAAACAAGTGGAAGAACGAGTGAACGGACGTACATACATACATACATACATACATACATACATACATACATACATACATACATACATACATACATACATAATCAACAAGCGAACGAACGTACAACAACTAACACGCACAAATGGCAAACAGGAACCGCAAAATAAGAAAAAAAAGAACAAACTAATTGACTAACGAAGAACGTTCGTACAACGTTTCAAGTCATTAGAGCCAGGAATAGAAGCAAACACCTGTTGATGGGCCGGTTCTTCCTTAAACATCCCTCGCTTTCTGTTGTTTCGGAGGCCGGTGCATAGGACGCCGCGCTCGCGCTTCCGCTTGTTATTTCCCGCGCAAATCACCAGCAAGCGGCGTGTTCTTGTGGGAACGGACAGGGGACGAACAGCTGTTTTCATTGATGCCCTCTCCTCCGAAGGTTCCTAGCTAGTGTTCGCTTGTTGAGATCGCTCTCGTGTTTAATCGTTAACGCTGCGCAGGGACGAAAGCGAGAAAGAAAGCAGAGGGAAGGGGGCAAAGGCGTAAAGGCCTTGGGTGTAGCGGTGTCACTGCTGCGGCGAAAACTTGGGTGAACCTGCACATTACTTGGGCAATAAAACGCTTTTATCGCGTCTGTGCTGAGGAACACCGCACGTTTGCATGGTCGAAGAAAGGTGAGCTCCGAAACTTTGCACGGGCAGGCGCCAATGATATCAGCACAAGTTGACCACCTCCTACCATCCCCAGACAAATGGTCTCACCGAGCGCCTCAATCGTACCCTCACGGACATGCTTTCCATGTACGTTTCGTCTGACCACCGCGACTGGGACCTGGCCCTACCGTACGTCACTTTCGCCTATAATTCCTCACGCCATGACACCGCCGGTTACTCTCCATTTTATATGCTTTTCGGCCGCGAACCGACCTTACCACTGGACACCCTACTTCCGGATGTTACCGCGCCGCCTAGCGAATATGCTCGTGATGCCATCGCTCGTGCCGACCACGCGCGTCAAGTCGCCCGCTCGCGGCTGTGCGCCTCGCAAGCAAGCCAGAAGCGCCTTTATGACAGCCGCCATCGCGACGTTGCCTTCTCACCCGGTTCCTTAGTACTACTATGGTGTCCTTATCGACGTGTTGGCTTGTCCGAAAAGCTGCTATCAAGATACACGGGTCCTTACCGCATCGTCCGCCAAGTAACGGACGTTACCTATTTCCTTTAATAGGAGAAATTAGCTTGTGACCTTAAAATAAAGTGAAGCAAATCTTTTTTGTATTCACGGCAACGTCTGCTTAGAACTGTTGCTACAGATGAACAAGTGAGACTAGTTGCTAGTCTCATTTTTGTTTTTGAAGTCGTCGCTGTGTTCTTAGCCGTTCTTCTTATCTCGTGAGAAACGTGGAATGTTGAAGCGTTATGCTGAGAGCGATCTCCATTACAAAAGCGAATGTACTCTGTCCCCGCCTCTGTCATTGAGGTACGACTTCACACTTGGTTAGCGAAGCAAGAGTATGAGAAAGAGGCTTTACGTTCTGAGCTTTAAGTCTCACTTTTTTCTGTTTAGGCAGCCGCTTTGACGATTGATTTTTTCTTTGTGTAGATCGTAGCCGCTTCATTCAAAAGACCTTTTTTTTTTTTTTTTTTTGCAACAACAGATATTCTATGGCAGACTCGTATCATCACGTGGGCGTGATGATGAACGACGCAGAATCCAAAGCGTTGAAGATCTAACTCGTTATTGGGCGAAGCACGCGTAGCTGCATACATTCTAGTGTTAACACTGATGGTCGCGTGTGATCTGGGCTCTACTCAACGGCGCACGTCGGGCGTGCAAAGTAACAGCAACGTTCACGAAACTCACGCAAGTGTAAGCACTCCCGGCGCCGAACAATAAGAGGCGTATCACCATGAAAAGGGCGGTCGTCATCAAGAAAACAGAACAAGTACGCGTCTCAATACGATAACTTTGCAACTTTCCCAAGCTCTAAGTGTGTTGCGAAGTGACAATCCCCTTTTCGATGACTGCCGCTGAAGATCGAATTCTCGCCGTTTACTATGGATTTATATGCGCGATAAAGTAGCCACGTGATGATGCACACGTGGACACAACGCAGACGCTGGACGAACCGATTTCAGAGCGCGTAGATCCCCGTCAGCGTCTGCCAGCCGTGCACATATTCGCACAGAAGGCACGCGTGATTTCATAAACTACGTAAGACCGGTTTCCGGGTCCTTTCCCTGTGCCCCGTTGCTTGTGAACGCTACTTTTCTACAAGGTTATTTATTTGCATCTTAGATTTGCCGCTACTTTCGTGACGTATGCCACGTAACCCTCGTTTCAAATAGAATGTTCATTCATTCATTCATTCATTCATTCATTCATTCATTCATTCATTCATTCATTCATTCATTCATTCATTTCAACTTAATTTAATAGGCTTGCTTTCATATGTACTACTCTCACGTAGCTGTCTACTGCGTGGAGTGCTTCGAGGAGCTCGAAAACGTGTGCACGGTCTGTTTGAACCCGGCTGAATACGGAGACCTGTCTGACGTCAGCGAAGAGAAGTGAGCGTCTTCATATTGTTCCGGCTCCGCGGCGCGCTCGCTTTACAGTTAAAACAGTTATGTGGAACAAGATTAAGGTATACCAAATGTCATGCGTGCTAAAGCACATTGCACAGTGCACTTCGCCTAAGGTTTGTTACCAGTTGCAGTGTTGGCTGATGCGGAGAAAAAATCCGCTGGAGGCCATCTAACAATAACTGCCGGCGTTAATGCTATTCGCAGTGAAGCAATACACGTTGCCGCATGGCCGTGATGATGAAAGACGCAAGATCCAAACCGTTAAAGATCGAACTTTTATTCTTTATTGGATGAACCTGTGCGGGTTTTGCCCAGAGCCGAGCGATAAAACGTGTAAGAGACTGTGGAAAAGTGGTCCCCATAAAAGAAAGGAAGTGCGTCAGCATAGCGACACGTTGCAGTTCCACCGCCGAAGCTCGCTACATATCAAGCGTAATAATAATAACGTCTGGGCTTCATGTCCCAAAACCACGGTATGATTATGAAAGACGCGTAGTGGAGGTCTCCGGAAATTTCGACCACCTGGTGTTCTTTAACGTGCACTGACATCGCACAGCACACGGGCCTCATCATTTCTCCTCCGTCGGAATGCAGCCGCCGCGGCCAGGATTCGATTCCGCGGCATTCGGATCAGCAGCCGAGCACCATAGTCACTAAGCCACCGTAGCAGGGCAGATATGCGCGCACTGCAGGCGGGCTCTTCTTGCGCCTCTCTATGTTGAATCGTTGCAACATGTGCCGGCGCTGAAAATAACTTTCAAAGTTTTCGTTCTTTTTTGTTTTTTTACTTAAGTACCGGCAAATACCTCTGGGAAAGACCCAATAGGCTACGGCTGTCGTGAAAAAGTTAGGAAAACAAGCATAGAAGTACCATACGAACAACTAGGTGAAGTTTGATCGCATTAATAAGGCTAATACCGTAATTTGGCTAGGAGTTCTCGAATTGGAGGGGCATATGGATAGTTCCGAGGCATGATCGAATTTCCAAACCTTCCTTCTACTCGGCACTGCATCTCAGCTTCAGTGGTAGTTTTCTTGTTTCTTTTTTCGTAAAAAAGTACTAGCGAGCTATCTGGCTGGTCCCTGATCTAAAATTTCACAGCCGTTTGAGCTCTCGCCATCTTCGCACGAGTGGATATGCGCCTTTCAAGGGCCTCATCATCGCACAAGTCTCCCAGAGACGTCGTGGAACCGCTTTGTTTATATACAATTCGGCCGAGTAGCTGCACTTACTTGTTTCTTTTAATTGTGTCTATCCGCATAAGCAGTAGCACTGTCTTTCTTAAAACTGGCAAGCGCGGCAGTGTGTTTATATGTATGTCCTTTTAGGAGATTTTTAATTTCGATTTGGGCAGTCCTCGACGGGTTCTTGCCGTCGCCGTGGCCTCTGCCGTCATATACCACACAAAGTTCAAATTGGTCACCCTCGCGCATCGTACCTTCTACCCGCGGGTAAGCACGCGAGCGGGGCCCTCCGAACGCAGCTGAAGCAGAGATCAAAGAGTCCGGCCCATCTCCGTCGCTCGGAGAGCGCGTGCGATAACATCACCCCGCTCGGGAGGTCTGCTTCGAAGCGTTGGGCGAACGCCCCGTGAGTGGATGGTTATCGCTCGAGCAGCCACTGCGGACTGTGCGCGGTCGCCATCGCTGGCGCGCGCGCTATTTCGGCAGGCATCAGACGTGCTGCGTACTGCGTAGCAGAGCCTTGGCCATGTGCGTCGTTCGTTCCAGGCGTCTCGCATATATGCAGTGCCGCCGCCACATAGCGCGCACGCGAATGCGTCTACGAGTGCAGGGAGGAGCGCGCTCGCTTGATGCCGCTGTGCTGGGCGAAGTTTCTCGATGGTGCAAAGGACACGCTGCTTAGCGCGGTCGCGCGCTGTGAAGCACGTGCCAGAAGACATCATAACAGGACTTAGCTCGCAGCTCCGCTGGGCCGTTGTCTCTTCCGCTCGACCCTCAAATGGTACTTTAAGCACCTGCATGCTTACTTAATAATCCCACGTTCACCACTATTCAGATTGCCCCCAGCGCTGTTAGTCTTACATCGTATATCATATCATGCATTGCTATCGCATTCATTGCATCGCCATTCTAGCGACACTGTGATTTGTTTTTTTCTGGTACACTACTCTCAGGTTACATGGCCCTACAGAGTGAAGCACAAGGTTATTACGGTTTGCAATCTTAGCAGTTTCTGTCTCGGAATTCTCGAGCATATATAGTTTTCGAAGCATAGGTATTCATTCGAACAGCTCGTAGGGCACAGCGGTACTTGATGCAGCACGCTTTCCTGTTCAAACAAGCATGACACATTACTGCAGTCTTAATCTTTATGTATCGTTCTCAACCATGCTTAGTAGTCTTAAATGTGCTGCTGAGTGTACCGTAACGCCCATTATCCTCCTGCACGCTTAGCTCGGACTGTCACTGATCTACACAGCCATGAGTATACAAGCGTTAACGGGGCACTTACTCTTTCAAGACTGCACCACCGTCAAATCTAGCTAAAGGTGTTCGCTTTGAAGAGCGCACTTTGTCTGAGGAGAGAAGCTCTAAAAACACTCGTGAGCAGCGATCGAACACTTGAAGTAACAAAGATTTTGCACCCTGTAAAGCTTGAGTCCTATCTGTAAGAAGCCGCTCCTCGCTGTCATAGAAACTTCTCTTAATCGAACGTTTTATCTTCCGGATGCCTTTAGCGTTATTGCAAGGGCTTAGCGGTGTTTTCGGAGCGGCAAAGCAGCTTTATTGGCAGCACACGTTAGAGTGAAATGATTACTTGAGGCGGTGATTTCAGAACAAAGGGTGGAGAACTCCTTTATGCGAAGTGCCTTTTTTCCCTTCTCTTTTATCTCCCGTTCTTTTTTCTTTTGTGTGCATGCTATTATACGTTACTACAAAGGAAGAAGAAGGCCTGAATACCAAATTGTGATGTGGACTGCAAGCAGCGTTTATCACAATCTTACAAAACTCGATAGAAAACAAAAGGGGAGAGATAAGGAAAGTAAACTCCAGCGTGGGTGGAGTTCTTCAAGTCAGCGTCGTTTAAAACGCGAAACAAGGCACGAACGGTAATGAGCTCTTTCTTGTGTCAGTACGCAGCTTATGCTATAACTTAGAATGTCTGGTTACGCACTACACTTAGTCGAAGCTAATAAACAAACAAAACAAAAAACAACGACACGATGATGGTCGTAGCAAAGAATGACACCGTTGCGTCAATGCGAGTTAAAAGGGTTTGCGTTGCTTCGAGAAAGAAATACCGTATTTACAGACGTACACCACCTTTCTCCCAGCGAGATATGAGAAGAAAGGAGCGTAGCGTATCAGCTTTATAGAGAAGAAAATCTATCCCCCCCTCCCCTCTGCGCTCCCGCTTTTTCCCATTGTGAGATGATTGTTCTGCCTTAGCTGTCTTCCTCACCACGATGGTTAAAAAAAAAAAAGCCGTCACGTCAGAACAGATGCCGAGAAATGAAATGACAATGCGTTTTACAAGTTCATTTCCAGTGTTCATAGACTCCAGTGTTCCAGTATTCATTTTACACGTCCATAGATATACAGTGTTTAATTGTAGACTGTAGTATCGTTTGCAGCAAGGTTTCGTATATACACAGAAAATCAGTGTAGAAATGCCGAAGTTTACTTGATGCGTTTTACAATTAACGAAGGGAAATATTTATCAGGATATATGAGAGTGAAGGTGCTTAAAAGAACGTTGTAAAATCGATATATTGCACTGTAGGGCTGCAATTATTGAAGACAAGTAGGAGTAGGAGCTAAGTGCAAGCTGCAAGAGTTGACTAACATAAAATGAATGCATTTTAGCGTGAACACAAAAACAGTGACCTAAAAGGAAAGTAGGAAGCGATATGTCAAGGGTCTGAACACTGACTGCACATCATGACACAAAAGGCTAATGTAGCTTGAAGCATACTGGCTAATGAAAGGATCCAGTGCCTTCGAAATATGGCTAAGTAGAACTTGTTGCTGGGTGAGTAGGCTGGCTTCTGAAAAATTCGTTGTAGTGCAAATGGGAAAGCAAAGACTTATAGAGAGTAGGGAGCTGTTGGTCGGGCACTACATCAACCATTTGTGTAATATCCCGCATTCATCGTTTAACGTCCGCCCTATCGCTTTCTAGTTTCCTTTCTTTGTTTTTCTCTTTGCGCTAAGATTTACTGAGGTATTGAAACATCGACCACTTTGCTTCCATTCTGTTCTTCGTTGGACACGCAAGGTCACCTTATACTCGAGTCAGTGCGGCAAATGGGTCGCCATTGTACGCCCTGCCCTGGAAAGTTGAGAGACCGCGCCTGAAGAGCTGGCTCCCACTTTAGGATTGTGAATATGCTAATGTGACGAGCGAATCACAAAAGCCACCGCTAGAAAAGAAAGAACACGCATTCGCTCGTGGGCGCTTAAAAATGTCCTCATTTAACTTCGCTAACTTCGAGTGTAGTGAACTTTGGCTTGACGGTTTTCGCTGGCGCCCACTGCTCCGTATAAGATAGTATGTACTCTCAAACATTTCTTAATTGTTCGCTTAAGAATTCTTTGTTTTCTTGAGAGTTCGTTCCCGTCCTGGTTTGCCTGATCTAACGCGCTGGTTCGAGGCGCGTCACATGTTAGCGTTCTCGACTTTACAGGGATTCAAGCGAACTCGAGTGCGATGAAGGCGACTCGAGCGGCGAATCCGACGAATTCGAGACGATTCGAGATTTCCTTCGGCGTCGTCGGTACTCCGGCGCTGCTCGCACGGTCGAAAGCGCCTCGGATGCCGGAACACTGCGGCCATTGCAGTTCCTGGACGTTTGAACAACAGTCGTTTCTGCTTGTGCGTAGATGCAGGAGAACAAGAACTGTTCGCTTTTGTTTTTATATGTAATCAAGAATGGTTCCGCTGTGCTTTCTTATGCTGATGAACCTAAGCGGGGTACCTAGGCAGTGCGCAGTTCTTTAAGTGCGGCCAACTCCCTAGCTAGTTCAGTGCGAATACACCAGTGAAACTCGTGTGTTTATGCAAATGTTGTAAGCGTCATCTTTCGCGTCGTCATTCTGCTATCTAGCCGCATAAAGCAACTAGACGCTATCTGATAAAGTGTTTTATGCGTTACTTGCTTTCGAGATTTTTGTGATTATTTGCAAAGACAATACTAAGAATTCAGCGTGAGGAATACCACGAATATCGCGGGATTGCGCGGGATTTTTTCACACCGCGAGCTTTACTTAAGTTCATGTCGTTTGCTTAGTAATGCAAAGGAGATCAGGTGTCTACCCACGACTGCAGACACACGCGCGCAATATGCTGAGGAATCACCGTGTTCACTGAAGCTTCAGATAAGGTTGTGTGCTTGTAGTCTTTGCTTACACGACTGTCCGGTATACTCTCTTACGACGAGCTTTTCTTTCTTTCTTTTTTTTTGTTTCAATTGCTTGACTGCAACAGCTCTTTAAACGGGCTGAGTAAGAATCATCTCACGACGAACTCGTTGTATATGAGTATATCTCACGCGCTTTTTCTTGAGTTCTTATCACTCGACAATGGAAGCACGTACACGCCATGAAAACGTTGTCAAGTGGCCTGATCATCTAGTGATGGAAGATGGGGCACCGCTTGAAGTAACTCTCCTACGCTGAGCAACCGCAGAATGTGTTGCCGTTGGCGTTATAGTGGCGTCAGTGAAGCAATAAGAGAAGAAAAAGTGTCGCTATGGTTGTCATCGGGGCAGCAGAATGCGTCCCTTCCGCTATGCTGTGCTTCTTGTACGATCTATCGCGGCCAGTACGTCGCTAAGCAATGT
Source organism: Hyalomma asiaticum (assembly GCA_013339685.2). Lineage (NCBI taxonomy): Eukaryota > Metazoa > Arthropoda > Arachnida > Ixodida > Ixodidae > Hyalomma > Hyalomma asiaticum. Next base: position 38,581,303 of record CM023485.1, read on the forward strand.
TTTCTTTCAATCGCGTGTTGTTTTCTTTCGCAATATAACGCAGGCTTATGTTGCCTTCACAGACACCGCTGTTCGAGTTGTAGCGTCGGTGCTTTGCTACCGAAGGCGAGGTCGTGGATTCCGACTCCGCATTTTGGATCATGCAAAATGCTTGACGTGCTCTTTAGCCGAGTTACAAGTGCACGTTCTGAATCACACTCGATCCAAATCAGCCCAGAATCGTTCGCTACGGTGTATCTCATCGCCATGTGGAATTTTCAACATAACCAGCGAGCCAGATGACCCATTACTGTTAAAAAAACAATAAGCAAAAAAAAATAATAAATACGTTATTGACTCGTTTTACCTAGTGTGTCTTCGTTAGTTTTATTTCCTGGTCAGAAATGTCAGCCAAATCTCCTAATAAAAACCGAATATTTTTTGGCTGCTGACTGGACAGTTTGAACAACTATATACTAGTGACTGTGGAGATTCCGTCGTCTGCATTGTCATTCAGAGCCCAAAATAATGGAGGAATAACGCCAGTTATTGTTTTTATTCTTAGCGGGGGCGATAAGCACAAGACTCGAGGTGGTGAATGATGAATCCACGACCTATATAGCGCTACAAATACTGCCGAATTTGAGGTGACATCGTGGAGCCAAGGCGGTACGCTAATGGGGTCACCTGGGCAGGCTGCGTAAATATGTTAGGCAAGCAGTGCCAGAAACACACTGGTACAGTTTAGGTTACGCAAACGCGAAGCCGGACGCTGTCTCCTGTAGGTCGCCGTCACGCTGGTAGGCATGCTCCAGTAAACAACAAAGCCTTGTTACGCAACGCAAGTTTCATAAACCTGTATTGTGCGGAATATTTGGCGATGACATCTTCCGCCTTCTGTACTAGACGTTGCGATGCCGCGATCATTTAAGAGAGCGCTAAGTCGACCAAGTTGTTTTAGAACCGAACTTGATAGTATTGTAACGCTCGCATCGTGCGTCTCTAGCGTTGTTTATACAGTTCAGTTTAACCAGTCTACTGACAAAAGCAACAGGCTGGCCACTTTCTGTAATAACGATACACGTTAGCACGCTTCGTTGCAGGCTCTGTTTCGGGTGGTGCAAATGTGGAACCGATATCAGTGAAACTATGGCTCACTATAACACAAGGAGTTGCCGAAGAGTCTTTATGTTCACGCCTCGGGTTTGGACCACGAAACTGGGTTTTTATGCGTATTCAACTATTCAACTGGAGTTGTTTGCAAAGGCGCCGTTTGTCCCGATTTTAACGTAGAAAGCAAGCCTGTTAGCTCGCGTTTTTCTTTTTTTTTTTCCTTTCAACGGAATGCCTTCAGCAGAAAAACAGAGCGTAGAAGCGAGCTGGAACGACTAGTGTTTTCTGCTCTGTTTTGTTAAGGGGCCAAGGAAAGAAGGACAATTAAGTGCCGGCCATAGCGTGACAGCTTCGCGGAAGCGTGTGCGCCGACTGTTAATCATCGCTGTTGGACGGCGGAAGAGGCTGCTTCCTCTTTCCTAGTGGACGGAAGTGCCTGTCAAACGAACAAACCTATCACAAGCTTACTACGGGCAGTCAACGGGTGTTGTCAAGCACACTACACAAGATCTCGGGGCTTACATTCGCAAAAAAAAAAAAAAAAAGAGAAAGGAAAGGAAGACAGGCAAACAATAAGCCAGTTCTACGCTTATGAAAGCTGATGAGACAACTGGGCTGATCAAGCGTGGATGTATAGCGTAGAGAGTACGACGCTCGCCTTCGGACCGTGAGCACTCGAGATGAAATGCCGCAACTCCAAGAAAGTTTATTTTCTCGCTTTCATTTTCACTTTCTCTCGGACATAGCAAGTTATGTTACAGTCGGCGGTCCAACGCAATCATATGGCCTGCCGTAAATGCATGTTGTGCAAACGTGGCTGTATGGCCCAGTGGTGCGACGCTCTAGGGGTGTAGCCGGGTTTGAATCCCGCCTCACTATCAAATTTTGTTGTTTTTTTATTTCCTTGCCCACTGAAACGTTCCGCGTGGTCTTTGTAATAATTCCATGTGTTTCTGCAAGGCTCATACGGAAATGTATGGCAAGTGCACGACAAATATACGGAATATGTTATGTGGGGTTTAACGTCCCAAAACCAGCTCTGATTATGAGAGACGCCGTAGTGGAGGGCTCCGGAAATTTTGACCACCTGAGGTTCTTTAACGTGCACTGACATCGCACAGCACACGGGCCTCAACATTTCGCCTCCATCGAAATGCAGCCGCAGCAGCCGGGATTCGATCCCGCGACCCACGGATCAGCAGCCGAGTACCATAGCCACTAGACCACCGTGGCCGGGCTATACGGAATATGTCAGGCGTTTGCATTGAAACATGTGGAATTACTGGAATACTGAACGGAACGATTTAGTAGCGTTTCTCTGTCCCTCACTCTGTGTATCTTTCTTACTCTGTCTGCACCGCCTTTCCCGCTCTATTTCGCCCTCTCTCTATCTCTGCGCTTTTCCCTCGCTCGTTTCGTATAATTCACGGACGATCCTCAGGGCTGCAACTCAAGCTTTAACAGCCTCGCCGTTAGAAGCTTGCACGCTACTGGTTTTACAGCGAAGCCACACCTGGAGAGCCGTCCGCCGCCTGTGCGTCGCAAACTAAGTGAGTCGGTCTCGAAGGCAGTGCAAGGGCGCATGAGACGCAGGAATCCTCAGGCCGCGTGGGCACTGTGTGCGTGCGTGTGTTTGCGCGTGTTTGTTTCACCCTCAAGCAAACGCACGGCACCGATGTCCGAGGCTGTGCAAGCACGCTAGTCAATGACGGTGCGTGCGTAAATGTCAGTCGTAGAACGTAATGGTCTCCCAACCGGCAGCTGCGTCTCATTCTCTCTTCCTGTAGCCATTTACCTTACGACGCTACAGTGCCTACGCCACCGGTCTCGGATTCATGTTCTGCATATAATTAAACAAGCTGGGCTAGTCTGCTGTTTACGCCCCGCCACGGTGGTCTAGTGGCTATGGTACTCGGCTGCTGATCCGAGGGTCGCGGGATCGAATCCCAGCCGCGGCGGCTGCATTTCGATGGAGGCGAAATGTTGAGGCCCGTGTGCTGTGCGATGTCAGTGCACGTTAAAGAACCCCAGGTGGTCCAAATTTCCGGAGACCTCCACTACGGCGTCTCTCATAATCAGAACTGGTTTTGGGACGTTAAACCCCACAAAACAACAACAAGTCTGCTGTTTACACATAATAGAAGGGCTCTGTTTCTTTTTCTTTTTTATTTTATTTCATTTTTTTTGAAGCCAATTATAAGCTGCCAGGATGCTGGAAGGACGTGGCAAGAAAGAATGTACGGAAAAGTAGGGAGGTTTGCCAGTGCTTGGACTTGTCTGGCTACCCTGTGCTGGGAATGGGGTTAGAGGAATAGAAGACGATATGAAGAAGGCACTACGGAATAAATAACAGAAGAAAAAAGATTGAGGATGCTGCACTGCTTATCGGTCTTGCCTTTATTATCGAAGGCAGCCTGCAAATGGTGAAGAGTACTCAATGGAACATAGTTGATTCATGTAATAAGTTCACGCGGATAGATTACTTTTTGACAGCTTTACTGTCGTCAGCCTCGTGATCATAGGTTAACTAACAAAGGATAAAATCAAGGTCGACGTTTAATTTTGGAGAAGTCGAGTGGTTGACAAAATCCATGTCTGGTCGGGTAGAAATACTGGACAAAACAATTGAAGAAAACAATTCGTTTTGGAACTTCGCGTCCAAGCAACAGCTACACCTCAATGCCAATATGGAGTCGCGTATTTGAAACGTTTCTTTCGCACTTTGGCTTCATCGTCAAATTAAAATTTCCTGCATTGTTATGTTTCTCGCACCTTTGACGGGTAATACACTGTAATCTACCGTTACCGATAAAACGTTACTCAAGCTTTGCAGATAACTCTCACGGCGTCATACTGAGCCAGCGCAGGAACTCGGCGGTGGGCCGTACCTACCTGTATCTTGTCTTTGTGCATTTTCTGACTTTGCAGAGCGTCTTCTCGCGGGGTGATTTGCACAGTTGGCACTAGAGGAGCGACTTTACTTTCCTTGTGCCCCTTAGGAACGAAAAGCTGTACGATATTTGTCCCAGATGGGCAAATATGCGAACGCAGCTCCACATTTACGGCTGACTTTAGCACGCAGTAGCTTGCCGCTGTCGTTAAGGGGACAGCGCTTACGCACTCTTGCCGCATATTTTACGTCTAATCGAAACTTAAGATAGCGTTTCGTTTATTTAGGTTTATGGAGCATGGTGCTTTGCCAAGTCCAGCAGCTCGTAGCACAGACGCGCTAAAAATGGGCATGCATTAGCTCCGCCTTTTCGAAGGCTCACCGGATGTCGGTCAACGTAGGAAACGTCGCAGGAGCACTCGAGAAAAGGAAGCAACATAATACAGCCTCGGGAAGGAAACTTTAAGCCAGTGCTGCTACAGCTTCTTTGTGTATTGACCGGGTGCAACAGAACAAGCTTAACGTGAACCCCATGGTATAAATATCTAAGCAGATGACTTAGTAAAAAGCGTCGCTGCCCGTCGGCGCAGGCCGTGTAATTATTTTGCTACTTTCTTATGTATTCACAAACACGGGGCACGAATCACTTCCGGTAAACAACTTTGAATACCTCTCGATGCATGTGTGGCCGGTAATAATGATGACGCAGCGACAGTCTCCTGTAAATATAAACATCTCTTCTGCTGGGCTATAGTATTACTCCAGGGCTGAAATGTTTGATGAATGAACTTTACTGGGACGGGCCGTGTTGAAAACCCTACATTTGCGAGGTAGACGCATTTGAGGACGTGCTTTATACCACGGCCCTTCGATAATAAAAGAAAAAGTGCTTCCTTTTATTGAGTGGTCGTGTTTATACTATAGAACACCAGACATATGCCCTTATCCCGTGAAATTCTGGGGAAAACTACTTTTTTTTTCTTTTCTTGACTGATTTATCGGTCGAGAACAAATCGCCGGAAGTTTTGTGGCTATAAGTACGCCGCTGTTGCAACGCGGAATTAAAGGGTCCGGAGTCATCAATAAAATATTCTCTCTCTCTCTCTCTCTCTCTCTCTCTCTGTCTCTCTAAAGGGTTTTTGGCGCTATACTTGGAAGCTACTGAGTGCTTGTCGAACCTTTGGATATCGATGGAAACAACAAATAGATGGCTTCATCGAGTTGGGAGTATGCTTTGACGTATCATAGACACTCCAAACATAGCTAACCGTGAGAGCCACCAATACCGCGTTTGTGAAACATGCGGCCAAGTAGCTTTTTAATTCTTTTTTCCAGCGTCTCATCTTATAGGCCCGCACTCATAACGTCTCACGGTAAAGATGTTCGTAAGATAAGATTTAGCCAGCCAATCCTAACGCGGGGCGTATCACTGTCGAAGCGAGCTGACCAGTAGGAAAAAATGACTTACGAAAGAATGCTAGTGAATGCGGCCCTGATGGAAAGCGTCCTTCGCCTCTACACCCACCTCCTTTTTTTTTTTCTTCGGGAAATGGGAGGCCGGCTCTGGAAGCTTTTCACATTTAAGAGCTTCGTGCCATTGGCTGTTTGCCTTTGCTAATAATACGTGTTGCCTCAGGGTTGGCTAACATTTTCTCTTCATAAAAGCTCTACCATGAGAGTTTATCATGAATACGTCCATAGCTATTGGATGACGCGAGATAGTGGAAGATGGCGAAAAATACAAAAACTGCACGCTATTCCCCAAGTCGTGGTTAGCTGCTTTCGTCCAGGAAATGAGACGAACCTGGCTGGTCAAAACGGACGTAAAGAAACCGAGCAACCACTACACAGTGATAGCAATAGCAGAAGTAGTTCTTAACGTGGTTCATAGACGGCCCGCCGGTTACGTAACGCGAGGCGGGAAATGAAGATTTCAAACGTGTGTGTGTGTGTGTGTGTGTGTGTGTGTGTGTGTGTGTGTGTGTGTGTGTGTGTGTGTGTGTACGCTGGCTGGGTCTTTCGCACCAGTCGTGCGTTACATAACGGAACGAATCGATTCGTATCTCTCTTCCGATTCGGTTGCCCAAGCGAATCGGACGCAAAAGACGATACGCTTCCAAAATGGCGAAATGCTTGGATGCCCTTTTCTGATGTCGCCGCGTAGCGTTTGCATCTGTAGCTCTTGGACCTCGTGCTGTACGCCTTATTCTATATTGCACTCCTGCATAGGCTCTGTGCGCAAAGATGCAAAATTTACAGGATCTGTATGTGAGCATTTCGGGCTACCGCTTGGCGCGCGGTAAGTTCGGTATCCTCTGCCTTTGCTTTATTATTTGTATATTCTTGTGCCTAACTCCCTGCCCCCGCTTTCTCCTTTTGTTGTACTGTATCCCCGATGCACGATCTTTTGCGTCCGTGGAAACGGAGATCAGGAGCCAGATCGGTTAATCTTGCCTTCTATAAGTTGCGATCCGTGAGTGCTTGGCGCACATGTTTCGACTACCCTGACTGGCTGAAAAAAAAAAAAAAACAGTTACGTGCGAGCTTTGGCTCTAAAGGCAGGTCCACATCCAGTGATTTTTCATTTAGGGATTGGTATTGTCCACCACAAAGTGTGGCTTCTCTTGTGCGCTGGTACCCACCGTTTCCGAACGAATGAACTCGTTCTAGATAAAGTTATAGGCTCGCAATACTGGAAGTGCAGCTTCTTCTCTCAACTTCGGTGAAAATTTGTACTTATTTTTTGTGTTGCGTTATTCAATGAGATGGTGTCTGTGTTCTTATACCCTGGAATATACCTATTCAGAATGAGGTTGTTCTTAAAGGGAAACTTTCGAATGTGATCGACTGCGGTAATTCGGGAAAACCGGCGCCCGGGTACAGAATCGAATGACCTATTGTTTTTAAGCAAGACAAGGTATAGAAGAGTTAGGTTTATGCGTCGCAGGTGCGACTTTTAGCTGGACGTACGGTTTGGTACTTTGTTAAAAGCGCAGCCTGACGTAGGCAACGACACGAAAATACAGAAGTCAGGCGGTACACACACGAACACAAAGCTACAGAAGTTTGCTCTTCCGTCGCGTGTCACGCGGCCTTGTGTGCGTTCATGTCTTTGCATCAGCAGCGCAGGTTCTCTAAGGAACGTCGCACTTTGATATGACGACATGAACTATGCGGAAGCTTCAGTGCTAAAGCAGGCTGCGTCTGTAAACAATTGGGGGCGACTGTGAGCGTAGCTTTGAAGTTTTCATAGAAACGACGCAGATGGGGCAGGTGGCGGCTGTCGAGAGGAAAAGACGCTACTACTGTGAACCTTTAAGGGAGCAGACGGCTCGGCCTTTCGCAGGAGTGGAGTACCCCAGCGATTTCGACCACCTGGGCTTCTTCAAGGTGCGCCTCTGCATGAATTCACACCAGGACAGAAAAAGAGAACGTACAGGAATGCCGTTGTATGCACTTTATTATCCCTTGCTTATGCGCTCTGTGTGCTCAACGCCTGGAGCGACCAACCTAAGTGCATACACTTCTACGGCTCATTCTAACTTCGGCAAATGCGCGAAGACCATACGGACCCAGACACTAACATGGTCAGATTATCGGTGGACTGTCCGATCTTGATGAGGAGTGAGAAGAAGAGCAGCCTTGGATAATAATTGCTAAGGTTCCACGTGTCGAAACCACGACATGATTAAAAGGCGTACCGTAGTTGAGGGCTCCAGAAGCTTTGATATGTAGCGGGCATTGATAACGCACAGTACATGGGCCTCTAGCATTTTCGCCTCCGTCGAGATTGCGACCGCCGCAGTCGGCACCGAACCCGGTTCCTTCAGGGCAGCAACCAAGCACCATAACCACAGCACCGCCGCGGTTGCCGAAGCGACCACTGGAAGGGGGGAGAAGGGGAGGGGGAGAGGAGGGCGAGACGTTTCGGCGTCGCTTGATCTCATCTGTGCCGTTCGCGTCAGCAGCGAGATCGCTGTAGCTCGCTGAACGCAGCTGTGACCACTGTCATATCTAGTCGCATTTGGTGGCGATATTGTTACATATTGAGGCGTAGGGACACGATTTTTAGGGCTCATAGATTGCTGCAGATATCGTGCTGAGACTCCTCCTCGCATCCTTCGGCTAAGCAAAGCACCGGTTTCGATACAAGCACTGCTCCTCCTTATATACATGTCATTGCAGCATTCCAGGCACTGTGGACTTACAACATGTGATCGCGCATCTAGCAAACATTTGTTTCCACCTTATAATCCGGCTCATAACATAGGCCTTGTAACATTACAAGAGCAAAGAGAGAGTCATTGGTCGGTGAATGGCGGAGGGCCGGCACTGTCTCGGTGGGCCTCGAAATAGCCTACGTAGAATAAACGAACGATAATGTTCGTTCTATGTATGTACGGCGGCGTTGTTTCCAAATAGACCTCTCAGTTGATAGTGTACGTGTGCCCTGTCATGCGCTCTTACGGCGTTACTAGTGAAGCGTTTCCAACATAACCGTACAAGATGTTTTGTTGTAGACCTAACGTGCTCTCTGTAGTTAAGACCGTATACCGCAGCAGCTCAACACTATTTTCTGGTAGTTTTATCTCGCAGTACGCTTACGTGATTGCATTTGCGTCTAATGCAAGAACCTCGTGTTGTAGGTAATTTTTCGAAACCGTCGCGTCGTTGCCTGGCTGCTTTTCTTAGCGCTGCTGAGCTATGCTCTGACGGTAGATCACTTGAAGCGGCGTCGGTTTTGGTAACAAGATAGGAAAGACGAATTTAGCGTGTCACAGCCTTTCGAGTGCTTTAAAAAAACGCCGCCTCGTGGTACACACGAGTTCTCAAGTTTCTACTGGCGCAGCTCTTTTTTATTTTTCACGCTCGTGGCTGTCGTTTGCGCGAGTGAGCACTAGCTGCTGTCGTAGAAGAGTTGACATTTTTACGCCCCTCGCTTCTTTTTTCTGCTTCTTTTTATGGCGACAATCCACGGTGCCTGTTACAAATTTGGAACTTTGGGCTCTCTCTAAGCTCGTCAGGTGATTTCCTTACGTCTTCTTGCTCTGCTTGCATGGATGTCGTGGCTTTCATTTTGACAACGTAAGCCTGGCTGAAACTGAACAACTTTACGTTTGACATGGGTATCATATCTGTTCGGATTTCTTCTGCTACGTAAGAAGTATTGGAGTATATTCCTGGGCGTTCTAACGAGATTTATAAATGTATATGTTTGGTCCCTGTAGAGCGTGCTGCACCGCATAAAGGATCATGCTAAGGAGAAGCATACCTCGAATCTTTTCACGTCTAGCGTGCAGAATATACGGCCCCGATTAAATAAAATACTCGCGTCAGCTAAGCGTGCTAGCTTGTTTTGCCCGAATAATAATGAGGCACGTTGATTTCTTTGAGAATTGTAGTTAGCGATTTGGAAAGAAGTCGGGGTGGAAATTGTATCGGACGCATCATCTTAAGCGAGAACTTGGGTATAACATGCTTCATGCGTAGTTTTTAACAGCTGAGCTGTTTAGTGTCGTGGTTAGAGCCGCGCCGAACATACGCAGTTAACAGCGAGGCTGTCACGCAGAAAATAAAAGCTACCGCCCTTGTCCCGCCACCCACTCTGCTGCATAATAGTGATTATGCGAATGACAACGTAGAAAGAGAAAGAAGGAAGGACATGAAAACAAGAAAGAAAAGTCTCGGTTTCTGCATAAGGAAAAAACGGATCCGCACTTGCTCTCAACCACTGCCCACACCCTTGCCGTCAGCCCATCGCTACGTGAATGTGATAACGACAGTGCTACTGATAGTGGTAGCGAAGACGAGAAAGAACTTGAGAGAAAGAGAGAAAATAGTTAGGGGGCAGCTTCACTCTAAGGTGCGATAACTGTGCAAACAGAGAAGCTGACAGTCCCGCCTAGCTCATTCTCGGTTGGGCTGCGCTTTTCGCGCGGCTTCACAGGCAACTCCAAAGAACAATCGAACATTGTTGCCAGTCATTGTTGCCAATCGTACAATGTTGCCAGTCATCCCCATCGTAGTCATACGGTAATGCGACTCGCAGGCCTGTATCGTCCCGACGACGCCTACGCATATATACAAATGGTTTTGACCGTTTTCACGGGCTCGGAACTCGGGATCTGTGCATCGCGCCGGACCTGCGTACCGTCGCTTCACCGGCGCGATAATTAGCGTCGTTTCGAAGGCGTTTCACACGCTATCGTCGAGTAGCGGAGGGGCTGCTTTCGCGCTGCGCTTCCTCTTCTTCGGGGGTGACACACTTCGGTCGCCCCACCTTCACGGCGATTTGCTCGGCGCGGAGAAGCGGGGCATTCTGTCGCCGTGCCATCGACGCGGAGCTATTATTACGAGAATCGGCTCGGTGACGTCATTTCCTCATCCGCGGCCGTGGCAAGACTCCGCGGGGCAGGCGTCGACGACGCGGCTCGACGAAGCTGTGGCGCTGATATCTTGCTATAGCGCCTGATGAAATGCTTCAGCCTTGTGTAGTGTGGGGAGATGAAACACTCCTGCCTTTATGTAGTACTGGACTAAACGCATCAGTGCAAGAGAAAAAAGAAATACGCACACTAATGCCGCACTATGGATATTTCGTAAATGTGCACTTATCTCATTATTTCATGATAATTTTCTCCTACGTCTAACTGCCATTGCGCCGGCTTAAACACCTTCACCGTTAATAAAGAAAAGTCTGTGGTTCCGCAGAAGCAAAAGCAGACCCGCGCTTGCCCTCCCACCTACTACCCACACTTTGCCCTCAGCCCATTGCTACATAACAGTGGTAGTGATGCAGGACACCCTTGCCTCAGCTCAACCGTTTACTTAGATTTTTTTTTATTGGCGCCAGTGTGCCCTACTCAGATTTCAGAGTCTCAGAACTGGCTTTACTTCTTATCTTCCCATTTCTTGCAAATCGTGTCCTCCTTTTAACTACATTCAATAGAGAATGTTCAACACACAGCAAGCAGACTATTTCAACACATTTTTTTTGGTTGCTATACGTAAAAACGACCGTCCTCCCGATAAACACCGAGTGCGTGCGTGCGTGCGTGCGTGCGTGCCAATAGCTGTGATAAGATAAGAAACTGATGACGATGATATCGGCACCTGTATATGAGGTGATACATTATTTCCATCGCCATGTCGATGTCCGCCACATCGCAAGAGTCAAACTAGACGTGTGAGGGAGCTCGCTAGTAAAATTTCACATAATCTTAATACAGGTGCCCGTATGAACCCATTTTTCGATGTATGTAAACTTCAGCGGCAGTTGTATAGCCACGATAATACGTGGTTCATTCTCTCTGCGGTGCACTTTATTCTTGAAATGTCCTTTTTTTTTTTTGCTCTGAGAAAGTTGATAATTATCATTCTTTTTCCGAGCGAGGCAAGACCTAGCTCGGGCGAATGTGAGTAAAGACTAACTGTGCGCACCTTGTGCTCGGGTTTTATGACGCAAGCCAGAGGACGTAGATGTGGGCAAAACGTGTAGAGTTCCGGAGCTCACAAACTCGCCGAACCAGTACCCTACTTAACACCAAATGTTCATAGAATTCCTTTGAAATACTTCAACGCCATGATAACCTTGTCTTGCAGTGTGACGAGGCTTCCGGTACGCGTGAATTTCAAAGATAAAGCGTCGTTCCCACAATTCCTGTTTGCTGCCTTCTTTTTAATTGCTGCATATTTCGCGTTGACTATAACCAGAGCATTGTTAAGTTTAAGTACAGACACGCGCTGTCGCTGCTGTACTAACAATGAAGGCGAGCCAATTTACTATAAAGCGGTCCACTTAGACTTGACATTGTGTCACAGTCACTAGTTTGAATACCGTAATTAGTGTTTAGTTAAAGTAGGCCTCAAGGGTGCGCATAACTCAAGTCAATTAGGCGTAGCTTCGTGTTTCTTGCTTTATCGTACAAGAACTTTCAGTAGCCAACTAAGACAGTTGGAACAAGTTCATCAAGAAGGATAAAGTTTTAAGAGAGAACAAGTATGAATGTAATCTTATGGTCAAGTATACTTTGACTAAAATGAACACCAGCTGACTAAATACCTACCCTCAAGAACTGTCTGGACTCCTACGCGCCCTAAGTCGCCGTGCCAGACGGTGGTTAATTTGCATATGGTTTGAGAGTCACGAGTCATGATCGAGGAAATTACAGAAAATTTCGACGCTCGTGTCTTCCCGCGGTAAGAAAAAAGAACTCGCCGTCGGCAACATTGAAGGTGAAATTATAGGCGAGGCTAATTTATTGGCGAGGCCCAGTGCACTTCGCACTAACTGCGTTGCCGAGCGGTTTCCTGGTGGCTTTCTTCCTTTGAATCGGCTTCAAGCACTCCGCGAAATGGTACGAGAGAAATCATTGGCGTGCGCTTCCGCGGAGAATGATTGCCCTTTAGTTTCCTACGGAAGAGTGCTTTGTAATATTGAGCGCACCTATATAAAGGCGCACCCTCATACGCTCAGAACAAGGAAGCGAGGAAGGGAACGAATCCGGACTGTGGGCAAATATAACATTACAAAGTAATAGCGCACTCTCATGGCAAAGAAAAAGGGGGAAGGCGAGGGGGGGGGACGCGTACTTTGTTCAGGGAACGAATATCCACGAACGATTTTCAATTAATCGAACAACGTGTGCGAGCTTTTGGGCGTGGCAGAGTTATATTTCAACGATAAATGTTTGACGATCGCGATGCTTGCTTGAAGATAAGCATTTTTTTCTTTTTTGCTTTAGTCAGTAAATGCAATGGGATTGTCTTTTTGTAGGTCGCAATAGGATTGGCACTTGGACTGTGGCTGCGCTGTCTAGAGTGGCAGGAGCAGGCAGCACGACATGGTGCCGCATAAACAGTGGACTGTCGTTCGTGAATTCTCGAGTATTCACGGTAGACGGGCTGCATTAGGCTACACACAGCAAGAAGCGTAATCATCGAGTATTTGCGCTATCGCTTCTTCTTCTTTTCTTCTAGCTGTTGGATGAATGGATTGTGTTTTAATGATAGGCAGATGTAGTGGGCATGTGAGATGAAGCTGACATAAATAATGAACACGACGTTATGTGATATGTGAAATGAAACTCGGCTGAACTTTACGTCTGCGCCGACGGTCGGTAGTATAAAAGCAAATGACTGAATGTGCTTTGGGCAAAGACTCGGTTTTTATCGAACTGGTATTGTAGAAAACACACACACACACACACACACACACACACACACACACACACACACACACACACACACACACACACACACACACACACACACACACACACACACACACACACACACTTTTTCCTGTCATTGTTCTGCTTTGCGCTTTTGCCTGTGTGTGTTTTTTCTTTTATTTTCGCGTGCGTGCGTGCGCGGTGCAATAACAATACGAAATGCTCTGGACGTGCTTGTAACGCGCTACAGCGCTCGCGCGCCTGTGTTAAAAGGAGCACAGCTCGCGAATGCCCATTAATGGTTATTTTCAAGTGTAGCGAATTATCTCGCGGATGGATTGCATTCGCGAATAACTTGCTCTCGTTGCGTTTTTTTTTCCTTCATCGCACATCATACCAGTGTCACGCTGGTTAACACCACTCGAATTACGAAGCTACACAGATTCCATCCCCGGCACTATGTAATTAATAACAGCTTTATTCTTTCTGTCGCAGGCATCTCTGTCATAATCAGCGCTCAGTTCCTTCGAAAACATCGAAACTCTGTCTAGACCCTTGTAACGCCAAACAGCGCCCTGTTAATGTCTGGTCAAAGAAGCAATATGCAGACTTAACTTTCCTGCCTGACTGCATGCCATAATGTTGAAGGAATTGGGCAACGTTTTGTTCTGGTGTTCGAGAGATGAAAGGGCTGGTTAATTTGATTAGTGTACGAAAGATAAAAGGAAACATGAACGGCGATGATTTTGAACTCGAGGACGCATAACAAGCTGCTAAGGGTGGTAGGGGCACCTCGGGCGGAATGGGTCCAGCGAGACAAGCAGATTAGTGCTTGCTCCACTAAGAGAAGCACGCGTATCGATATTGCCTTTAGTCGCCATAGATCTCAATCCATGAACTTGATGGCCCTACTCTGACAGCTCCATTAACTGGAACAGCAGGAGCGAGATACTTAATAAAGCGACGCATGAGACGTTAATAAGCTGCAGTACGGCCTCTTGCGTTGTAAGTGGGTGCGGCTGTGTGAAATTGGCACGAGACACAAGGGGTAAAAAGAAGGTAGGCTCACATACATGGGCTTGTTGTATTGTTAGAGAGTTAGAAAACTATATGCGATAGCTTCTTTTGCACTGGTGCTCTTCGTGAATACACGTAAGTGGGTTAGTCTCATATTACCGGTATTGCGCTAGGTGCAACTTTGGTGAGGACGGACACACGTATCATCTGTGTCACAACGCGGTCATAAGTGTGCCTGAAAGCCCTCGGAACAGCTATGGCCTAGGGTTCACTGCTTCTGAAAAAGAAAAGCTGTATGTCCCGCGGCGTTTGTTACCTGACGAAGTGTTTAAAGCGTCAGAGGCGTCGTTCAGGCGGATTTTCGGGTGTGCGTTGCTGCTGGAAAAAATGAAAGTTGCGAAACTTTCACTACCGGCCTTTTTGAAAACGGTATACAGAGTTCGCGTGGTCGTGGCGATGAAGGACGATGAAGACGAACATTTAAAAGTTCACACTCTTCATTGGGTGAACCTGTGCCGAGATAGCGGCGAGGACAAGAGTGGGTTGTCGATAAAAACCGATCAACGGCACAGTGCGTAGGGTTTTACGCATACGACACAGTACATTCTAAGATGGTCATTGAGGTGTTCGAAATTTCCGGAGCCGTCTACTACGGCGTCTCTCATAACCACAGCTGGTTATGGGACTTTAACTCCCAGAAATAAATACAATAAACACTTATTGCACGCCCTGTATGTGGTTACAGCAAAAATTCCTAGATTTCGCGCTTTCTAAAAGGGGAAGCAATATATCCAGGGTTTTTAGGTATGGACAGCGGATAAGTGGTGCTTTTTTGCGATTACGTTTCATTTACTTTGTGGAAGCAGTCTGGGAGGCGAGTAAGATTGTGTTGTGCGCATGCCAAGGGAGTAAGAGGTAAGAAAGCCAACGGAAGTAAAGTTTCGTTTTACTAGCAAGCTACTGGAAAGATGTTAGGCTGTCGCTGCGGAGCGGCGCCTACCTGCGCCCCACCAAGTTGGCGCAGCTGATGCTTGTATAAATTAGGAGACGCTAGAATGCACTTAAGGGCGCGTTTCCGCAGTTGTCGGTGTCTCAGGCGTCCCCAGAATCAGCTCCTAGAACTTAGGCAGGTTGCGTACAGTTTGTACGCGCGCGCGTCGAGGCCCCAGCTGCTGAAGCAGGTGGATATCCGGTGAGTTTGCTCTTTATACTAAGACCCTGCACATGTCTCCCAGGGCCGGAAATTCTTTGATTCTGCTTTTAACGGCGTTTTTTTATTTTTTTTTTCTGACCCAAGCACTGCTTCGTTTATTACTGGTCTTCCCGTACATACATTTTATCTCTGCCTTGCTCTCCACGATGGGAAACGCAAATCGAACGTCAATCAGGAGGGCTTGCTTTGGTGCGCTAAATTATTCTCCTCCGAACATGCGCCGTCCGACTCTTATTATCTCGTGCCTCTGTGAACGCTTTAGCCCGTCGGCGAAAAGAATTTCACGAAAGTTCTAAATCCTCGATTTTTTTTTCTTCACCAGTAAGGTTTTTCTTCTTTTTGTTTTCCCTTTTTGCTAGCCTTCTTTCCTCCCTGTTTTGCTTACACTCAAAGGCCATTGAACCAAAATTGGCACTTCCGTTGCATTTCATGGAGTGACGAGCGCAGCGGTGCGGAGGTAGCAAAGAAGCTAAAAAAAAAAAAATACGGAACCTGTTTTAGGTCGTCGTGCTTGAGAGCGTAGTAGAAGTAAGCTTAATGCATTGGAGCCCTTTCGTTCTCGCGCTGTATTCGCACTTCAGCGAAAACTTGTTACTCGAGCTTTCATTCTTCGGAATCGTTTTTTTTTTTCTCTTTTTAGTAGCTCGTGTTGCTTGCGACTTACTGCGGAGCGCGCCATTTGCATGCTTGAACATAGCGGGAGCAGCGAGAACGTCGGAATACTTACCGCTGAGGCGTTCTATGCTGGGATTTGGGCGCGAATATTGAAAATGTAATATCGAACGCTTGACGCGCTTGGCGTGCTCGACACGCCTCACTTGCACTTGACGCGCGATGGGATTACGTGCCGCGAATTCCGCGCTAGTTGCAGGCGCTAAATAGGGGAACTGTTCTCGAAGACAAGTTCGCATTTCATGTTGAGGATGATGAAGACTAGGAACAAACAAGCGTGGTTTGTGGTGAAATGCGGGAGAATAGATTTTGTGCGGTGCGCGCCCGCATCATGCTTACCATATCGGTGCCGTCGGTGACGTCAATTTGTGAACGTCAAATTGAGGGCGGGCGCGGTTTAGGTTTCCTCGTTGGTGTTTAAAAGCCGTTTGAGTTGTACTTATCGATTCGTTAAACCAGCGTAAAATGATTGTCTATACGAACGATACAGGTACACTTGGAGATGATAAGCATTAAGAATACAACGCTTTAGATTAAAGCCTAAAGAGAATGCAGTAACGCGGAGTTTATTCTTACATGCATCTATGTGTCTAGCAAGGTAACTACGGACAATGGTTATGAAAAAAAAAAAGAAAAAGCTCCAACCATTGTTCTTACTGGATCGAGAATCAAATAGCCGTGTATTTGGTTACCTTTTGATTGCATGGATTATGAGTGAGTACATGAATAGAAAGAGACGAGAAAACCAGCCGCTTGTGCGGTGGAAACAACTGTTATGGGTACGCTGCTTTCTGGAAGGTTAATGGAGTCATGATACCCCGCCACGGTGGTCTAGTGGCTATGGCACCTCGGCTGCACACCTGCAGGTCGCGGGATCGAATCCCGGCCGCGGCGGCTGAATTTAGACGGAGGCTAAATGTCGAGACTGTGTAGTGTGCGATGTCAGCGCACGTTAAGGAGCCTCAAGTGGTCGAAATTTTCGGAACCCTCCACTACGGCGTCTCTCATAATTGTACCGTGGTTTTGGGACGTAAAACCCCAGAAATCAATCATCATCATGGACTCATGATTTTGGCTGCTAATAAAAAAGATGGCGTGAGATCGTGTTACGGGCAGCTTACTGTTTTTTTACGAAAAGTAAAAAGGGAGAGAAGTGTGTTAAATTGGGCAGGTTGGGGACTTTTGTGTTCCGCGAGATGAAGTGAAAGCAAATGAATATCGTTTCGCTCCCATCGGTTGGTCAGTTCGTTCATTCCACCCTTTAGAATAGAGTGGAATATCTTGCCATTGTACATCACCACTGAAGCTAACATTTAAAAAAAGAAGTTTCAAAAGCTGCTGCAATCAGACTGACATTCGCTTACTTATGCTGTTCTTTCTCATTTCTACTGCTTTCGCAATTTTCTCTTTTCAGTGATTACTGTCACTGCACTCATATGTACCTTTTATTTGACTCCTGAGTTTCTTCTTCTTTCATGTTTCATTCGACGTAATATAGTCAGTAATAACTAACCCACCAATATTTGTGAGTTGCCTTTTATGTGTATACATTGTAAGGTGTTCGTTATTTTGTATTGCTCCTCTCTAAAGCTTCTTGTTTCATACCTATTATGTTTAAGTTTACTTATCTAATGCTTATCACTTACTGCGTTATATCAGTTGCCACTTATTGTTATTACATCAGGACTGTATTAAACCCGTCCCCTATGTAATACCCTCGATGAGGAATTTTAAGGGTATTCCTGAAATTAAAATAAAATATCTGGCGCGTGAAAGACGAACGTAAATGAAAGAAGTATAGACAAGACGAGCGCCAACTGCGATTTAGCATTCAGTTCACCTTGCTGAACAATGAGTGAGTCGCTTAAACGCATTTGCGTTGACTTCCTGCTTCAAGAAGAACGTCGACTTTAACTGCGCAGTGCGTTAGTCAGCGACGCTAAATTTTTCTTTAACGTGCTTCAGCTTTCAAAATTTTTGTGTTTTACCTCTGCTAGCGTGAATTAGAAGTGATTTGACTGGCATATATTCAAGCATTGGAAATGAAGTTGGTTTGAAATTAACGCTTGTCCCGCGTACGTCATAATCTGTCTCCGTCTTTCGTTCTCTGGTTAGTCTAGGTTATTTAAAAGGCAGAGTTTCTATGCGTGTGGCTTAAGAATGCTCCGTGAAGGCAGATATGAACCAGCGCTGAAGCTGGGCTGGAGAAGCTTTGGGGACAGTATACCAGTTCTCTCCGGCTCGGGAACGCCGCATGTTCTTTCGAGCCACTGCTTGCGTGGAAATTAGGCAACCGTAGTGGTCATCTCGCAGTAATAGCGCTGTAGTGGGCAGGCACTTGAGAATACTGCAAGCGACATGCGTAGACGCTTTGTGCCAGGGACGTAATGACCGCGCATCACGTCGAGACGGTTGCGTCGTACGCGACTTGTCGTGACGCGACGTTGATGTACATTACAGCGGCAGTTAAAATTGGGAGCTCGGGCGTGTTGGTCACATTCCATATGCAACTGGCGTGCGCAAATGGAGACGAGGCAACCTCACCGATCTATTCTGGAGGAGACCGAATTATTAATACCTTAAGTTTTCTAAGATCACAGTGATCGTGTAAGCAACTTTGGCTATGAGAGAATACAGCAATGATTTCTTTCTTTGAGGTGCCCGGTATGGTGTGGATATTGAAGTGCGCAAGAAATCCTATTTGACGCTTGACTTCACCGTCAGTAAGTTTGCGGAAAGTTTGACAATCTCTAAGCATATTCTTATGAGATAAGAATGCGAAAGCGTTTCTTTTGGCTAGATTGTTGTTGCGGAGGGGCGCTACAAACTGGTGTTGCCGAGTTGTGTTATAAAGATTGAGGCAATGTGGCAGGCCGGATTGTGTTTATTTACATAATTTGATGCCATAAAAGTGGTTGTAAAGTCCGAGGACTTCGATGGATAATAACCAGGCTTCGAAGGGCGGCGGAAGACAATACGCCTGAAGAGCGCCGAGCAGCGAGACGCCACAAACCGTTTATTCCAACAGAAAAAACCCCGAACACCACGTGCCACGCGCTCGCGATCCTACTTCTTATTTCGCGCCCGCTATTTCTTTTCTCTTTTTAACAGTGGTGTCGACGTTTCCTATGTCTTCTTCTATTTAGTCGTCAAGGCAGTGTGTGCAGATATGCCCGAGGAATCTCGGGTACATAGGCACTACCATGGCCTTGTGATTGTTTCGTTAGCTGGCACACAGATCTGTAGTGCAAGATAATGCCGCTCAAACAAACAAGTCAAGAAAGGTACACGCAAAGCACGTAGACAAGCGCTGACTTCCAAGTTTAAATGTTCCCAACTTCCATGTACCAAGTATGAGATATATCCTGTGTACTGAAAGATTGGTTTCCGAAATTAGAGCGCAACCACACGACACATTCACACACACACCCACACACCCAGGCATCAACCACGTACAGCGCTCACTTCCAACTGGGAGTGAGCGCTGTACGTGGTTGATGCCTGGGTGCGTGGGTGTGTGTGTGAATGTGTCGTGTGGTTGCGCTCTAATTAAGTTTCGGAAATGATCTACCAACTAGACCAACAACAAGTTCTTTTGAAGGACTGGTTACCAGAACTTTTGGAATTCCTGTGAGTGTGAAGCATCGCTGTCCTCTCGGGAATAGCCCTATCTGGTTGCGAGAGCACGCGGGGCAGACGCGGCTCATTGGGCCGTTGACTGAAGACTCTGCCCGCACCCGAGGTTCACCGAAGAACCCTGTGGTCATCCGTGATTTCGATAAATGTTTGCTCTCTCTCTCTCTCTAGGCTCGTAGTGACAGTGCGCTTTCAGCCACTTTAATGGGATGATATGGTATGACTACCTTATCGAACCATGGAAGCATGACAATTTCGTAAAAAAGGGACGAAGGAAATGTTTTATTTGTTGGCCACACATCGACAGAATTTATTTTCTAACATGTGGATTGGGTAACCCTTGTTTATTGATGGGACAGTCGCGTAGGAAAGCTGGTTGACGTTGTAGGAACGTTCTAGCGCTGTACTACGTTCAAAGACGCATAAAATGTATTTTACAAATAGTGAGAATTTTACTTGCATCGTATATTTTGTTCTCACCTCAACCGATACTCACCTCAACCGATTTTAACATATCGGTTGAGGTGAGTATTTTATGTCGTTCATGCAGTGCGATGTTGATGCTGTTTTAGGGACTGGAAGGCGAAGCGTTTGATTTTTGTGGATAAGTTAGGTGCTTCTTGTTAGCTTTTATTGGTAGCTTTGTGCGACAAACACCGATATGATGAGGACAGGCTTTACACAATACTTCAAACACGCGGAAAGGTATTGAAATGAGAGCAGTGCATACTCCGGGAGTGCTGAGATATAGATACAGAAAACGCCTGTATGTGAGATTGATCTGACAACTCTCTGGCTTGACTTGCCAGTACCATGACTGATGAAAGAAAAAAAAAAAACGCCAATGCGGGGAACTGGAGAGCATTTCTAGCCCCACGGATTGTTTTAGCGTGCGCCCTACTCACGGTACATTAGCGTTTGCGCATTCTGCATTTATCGGAGTGTGACCGTTATTGCCATGGTCATGCAGGTGACCTGGAGCTGAGCAGCTCAAAGCCACTGCCCAGGAGCTTCAGCGGTGGGTCACGAGAGGCACTTTCAAGCGTTGTTGAGGTACGTTCGTTTGAAGTGGTCACTATGTTAGTTGAGTACACATGGAATATCTCTAGATCTACATGTAACATCTGTACACATGCCGCCTGCATGTGTAGAGATGTAGAGGAGGCGATGGCTCTGGTAGGTAACTTGCGTAAACGTCATGCAGATGGAGCTCGTCTCCTCGGCAGCGCCGCGCGGAGAGATATTTAGAGTAATGTATAGGAGCCAGTGATTTTAATGAATGTTCTCTGTGCGTTGTGGTGAATTGGTTTCGGTTTCGGTGGCTACTCCCACCTAAAGTTTGGAGAAGAAGAAAGAGGAAGAAGACGCCGTTGGTCGGGCGGCCAAATTCCTCCGAAAAAGACTTCTAGAAATTCCGATCTGTAAGTTGGGGACTAAATTTAACAACTGAAGTTGCTCTGTCGTTTGGTGCCTCAGCACTAGGGTATTGCCGCAGGGACGTATTCGCGATGCTGTGTGCAATTACGTACAAATGACAAGTCGTATACGATTTTGATAATTCCTGTTAAAAAGAATCAAGCGTAAAGATAGACTTCTCGTCTGTGTTTAAAACATAATTAAGTTATTCTCCTGTATAGGATTTGGTGAATCATCTGCATGGTTTGAATAGTTAATATGCACAATTCCACTAATTAAATTTCCTCCAAATCCTCCTTTCTCTTTCTATCTGTTCCTTTCAATAATTTCAAATCAAAACGTAATTATCAAATGACTATTAATTGGCCAATGGCCCCTGGTGTGTAAGCGCTGTACGTCTTCAAGATCATCATCATCATCATATAATCATCATCATCATTGGGCGGCCATTGCCATGTGTTCGATTTGGGCGGTTGGCTTTGGGCCGTGTGCTGGGCAGTCGGCCCATGTGGGCGCCATCAGGGCGCATGGACGACACAGTGGTTCCAGACAGCGGCCCGCACCTTCGAAGAAAATTCCGACGTGAGCACCGATGACAGGCGATCTTGGAAGGCCTGAAGGTCCATGTCATCGTGCTGCCCTGCGCCCGTGTTCGTCGCAACGGCACTAATGAGTGGCCCACGGCTTCCGAGGCATGTCAAGCGCGCCTCGGGCGGTCACCAACGACGTACATGACTGCAACCACGGCAAGGCCAACTCAACGGGCTGCCTGGCGCCCATGTTCGCCGCAACAGCACGAATGAGTGGTCGCCGGCTGCAGAAGCGCTACGCGTTACGTCCAGGCGTCCGGTGCCGTGTGAACACAAGGTGTGCGTCGGCGGACGGCGGCGTTAGTGCGCTGAGGTGGCGTCTTTCGTAGTGAACTCTAGTGTGACGCTATTTGTTATGTCATTTGCATGTCTCGTTGTGTACTGTGCTTCGTCGATCGTTGTGACGTCATAAAGTGTTTTTTTTTTTCCATGTCTGGCGTCTTTCCGCCACTCGTCTGAGTTCCTGGGCCACGAACCTCTTACAGCGTTTTAACACGATAGCATGGCAAGCGAATGAGAGACGCGGATGGGATCCGAGATGAGATTCTTAATAATAAAACATAGAGAGAATGCGGGTAATGAGTGCACAATAACTGTTTCGATAACACTATCGCGTTCCACTCTTAAGGGCGAAGTTTAAGCGTTCTACCATTTTTATGTCTTGTAACTGATGTTGCAACTTAAGTGCCGTTCAGATTACGTGTCTAATCTACGTGGCTACGTTGCTTCTTGCTACTATGAACGACATATTCAGAATCGATGAAAATGTCGGTGAATGGGGAATATTCCTAGGACAAGGAATGTCGCTCTGACGACATGACATCATCCGTTCAGCAACTCTCTCTTTATATATATATATATATATATATATATATATATATATATATATATATATATATATATATATAATTGATGGTTCCTGTGTGAGCGATTAACTTTTGATATGTGCGGGGCTAGTGTGAAGACGTTGAGGGTGCCGGCCTATAAGAAGCACTTGTTTAGAAACGTACAGGAAACGAATAGTTCAGTTAAGAACGTTGAGACCACGTGCACCATTCGAAGGCCGCTTACATCGGCGTTATCCAAGAATATTTGGCGCAGGGGAGCTCACACATGCGGCTCGCGACGTAGACGATCTCGAAATCACCGCGTCCTGCTTGCAAGCGCTACCTTGAATAAGAAAGGGAAATAGCGCTCTCGGGAGATTTATGCGTGCCTGAATCGTATCTCCGCATGGAGATTTTTCAAATCAGCTTGTTTGAATTGTGCGCTTACTTGGCGCTTGCCGTCGCAGTGTGTGGCGTCCCTACGCGTGCCCGGAAATGAAGCTTGAATGCAGTGCAGGCAACCTACTCCACGGAAAACAAAACGAGAACAAAAGAACGGGGACCGCCTACACGACAAAAGGAAGCCCTGTGTAGACGCCGCGACAGGCGTGCTGGTTTCTTTCCCATCGGGAGGGCTTTAACTCATGCAGATCAAGGCAGAAACGACCTATATAGGCTCGCCGTTTGGCGTGCCTCAAGGGCCGAGGCTGCGAGTACGCGCTCTTTCAAGGTGCTGTGGCAAAGCTCACGTCTAGTGAGCATATAGCTATAGTTGCGTTGCGTTCTTCAAGATACGCGGTGTTCCCTTGCTGAAACAGAATGGGAAAATGGTAGGGGATGGCAGCCTGTTCACTCTTATGGTTACTCAAAGAAGCAGCACAGCTGCTATTTGCTGCATAATTACGACACCTTCAGCAGGAACCACCGATGATCAGACAGGGCCTAGCTGTCTGGAGCCAACGTTTCTGCTAATGGACTTTTCGTTGTCAGGGCAAGGAAGATACGTTGCCCTTTTAGGAACAATGACTCCTATGACTCCGATGACTTCCACAGGTTGATCTATTCACCGCTTCGTCTCCATGTTCGCGTGTGCCTACTTTCATGTTGGTCTGTAGCAACGTTCGGTAGGCGTTGCTCCGGTTTGAAAAGAACGACCCTTGTTTTATTTCTTATAGTTAGTGTTCCTTCTTTAACCTTATGGTAATAAATGTTGATGATGAGTTCCGATGGCGTGCGTAGGGGTGCTCGGGTTTTATTCTGCGTGCTGTTGTCGAAGTTTCATCGTGGAGTTTCACTTGCCGCCAAATGTGCTGCACGTCTGCACATACAGCTAGAAGTCTCGGAGATTGCCAAACTGAAGCAGTGTAGTTTTGCTTTGGGACCCGCGTTAAGTACTGGTTAAATGTTAAAAAAAGCATTGACACTGTATTCACTCTTTAACTGGTTCTTTTCAAGTGATTTCGTAACACACAGGGGAGTTTGCTGGGTATAACGTCTTTATTGAAACGAAAGACACGTCGTCGTACTAGCATGAAGAAAGAAAAGAAGAAAAAAGAAAACTAAATAGAGGCTGAAGGTTGTAGATTGTGGCGGACAATTTCCGCTTTAAAACTGTTCTTCTACAGATCGACCCGTCGCGGATAGATCGTCGGCTTCTTGAAAGTGCGGAGACTCATGGGCCTACTATTATTATTTTTTTTTTACGCTTACATTTACGTATCCCGGCGCCCGAGAATCCCAACTCTCAAGGGTAGACAGAAGCAAGGCTTTTTTCACCTTGAGAGACACAAAGTTCACGACAGCATGGATACGCGGCGATGCCGTGGTTCAACGATATGATGAAAGCACGAGGAAACGATGAAGACAATACTATTCGGTGCAGGGCACGCGGCGTTACGCCGCGACGAGGGAATTTGGCTATACGCTAAGCTCTTCAACACCCCGGTGGGTCAAAAGTCATCCCGCGGCTGTTGACGGTGCACGCTCGTGTGCGTTCGTGTTGTTCCGGAACTGTAATGTCTGTCAGAGATTGCAAATTTTGCGGATTAGCGGATAACAGCCGTTGGCTCGAGGCGTACAGAAAAGCGAAAAAAAAAATAGTGTTACATCATGAGTGCAAGTTCCTTTCACGAGGAAAAAAAAAACAGAAAGAAAAGTAAGCGTTCTCCTGCTGTGTATCTTCTACCCTTTTTTCCCATCCTTCGCCTACGTTTGCTCTAAGAAGCGAAAAGTAAAATGGGGTAGAAATAAACAAAGGCTAGCTTAGAAATCGTAGATGCAGACCAGGTGCCGATTTGCGGAGGCCCGAAGTGTGACACGCGTCACTTAAATGAATTCGTTCGAATGCGACTTCGATAAAACTGCACCCAATTTTGCAGTGCGTTCACTCAGGACCACGTTCCTTTTGCGGGTGCTGAATTCTTAGCGTGTAGGCCCAACAACTATAAGCAACAAGGAGGCGCTGATTGGGAAAGTTCACGCGCGCGTTATTGCGTTTATGTACTACATCGGGTACTCTGCGTGAGCAAAACGCTTAGCACTGGCTCGCCGAACAACAAAACAAGCCTGTCGTTCTTAATTAGGTGCAAATCAACAGAATACGCAAAACGAAATTCGTGATCGGCTTTGGGAACTTATTCGAGTTCTGTTATTTGTATAATGGGGTGGGAGGCGTTACTGTCGTATTCGTTGTGCGCCAACGATCTATACGCGGAACAGAAAAACGAAATCGTTTGTAAAGATCGCTATCCACACCGTGAGCGGTGCGTCGCACGTGCGTGAAAATGTCTGGTACGATTCGAACGAATATATTTCGTGTCGTACACCGTCAGCATGCATAGCCTGCCTGGTCACTGGCTCATTTACAGGCTTTATTTCAAGGGGCCCTAGCGGCCTGATTAAGAGCAAATGATTTCTGCGTTAGGTAATGCTGTATGATGTGCTACCGTAGTGCTAAGACTACTGTCGGATAGTCGATCGACGCTTCTAACTTGTAATGTGTGCACCGTGAACACTGGAACACGCTATAAACAGTAAGTGTTGCGTTTCGAACATTCGTGAGTTTCGCTAACTGGTAATAAACCGGGTTCCTCAGCGTAATTAGCTTAACGACGAACGCAGTAACGAGGGCGGATGTACACGGAGGGCGCGAGAGTTTAATACAGCGGTAACAGAGGGTCCCGCGAGCTTAACAGCGACAAGGGGTGGCGTTAGAGGACTCATCGAGCTAACCAGCTCATAACCACGAACCTTATTTTTTTTAGTTTTGTGCAACAACAACGTGACACGTAGCATGTTTCGTCTTTCACGCACAACGAGAGGACACTGATTGATTGTTGACGCCTACGCATAATGTGAGCGCTCGGCTGCCCGAAAGCTTAGCTGATATACGAACGGCATATCTATAGTGGTTACCAACACTCTGGGTGACAACGGAAGGGAGAGGCTTAAAGCTAGGCTATACTCAGCTGATAACTGTACACAAGTCAGGATGGTTTCTTTCTTTTCATTTTTTTTTTGCATCATTCGATCCAATACACTGTATTTGGTACGTCGTTACAACAGAAACGCGCGTCCGTCTGTAGCGCTCCGACACGAGTGGAGACAATGGAAAGGAGGGTCTGGAATGCGCTGGGATCTTTCTTCTCTGCTGCTCTTCAGTACGGTGTCAAAGTCACTGAACTCTGCATTCTTCTGTGCGGTTCCGGGCACCTGCGAAAATGGACAAAGAGGGATGAGTTCATTAGACGCGCACAATCGCTGGTTAAAGAGGCTGGGCAGGCTTACAACAGCTTTCACAACAGACAAATGTTCTGGCAACTCGTAGAAAACCCAACGTGCATACTCGTGCGCTCTTCAGTGCAACACATCAATGTAAAACATTCTTCGGGAACACAAGGTCTTGCGATCTCTCGCCAGCTCTCGAAACTTTTCGCTTCGTTGTAGAAAGCGAAAATAATGATAAGGTTACTCAAGGAGGCTTACGTGCATCGAATGCGAAAACACGGCGTGTGTGAGTGGGACGGTTATGTTGGCGTCCGTACTTCAACATCCATGTTACGTGACATTATCGCATGTCGTCGGTTCATGATAGCATAAGACGGCGTGATCATTTGGTCGCGTGAATTATATTCTTCCGGCTGTAACACCGCTCACCCGAAGATAACCGTATTGATGATTTACGTTCCAAAACCACGGTATGATCATGAGAGACGCCGTAGTGGAGGGCTCCGGGAATCTCGACCACCTGGGGTTCTTTAACGTGCACTGATATCGCACAGCACGCGGGCCTCAACGTTTCGCCTCCATCGAAGTGCAGCCACCACAGCCGGGATTCGATCCCGGGACCTTCGGATCTGCAGCCGAATGCCATAACCACTAGACCACCCTTGCGGGGCCACCGTATTCTGCGCTTCTTGGGGCTTACAATGCTTTCGCATTATTAAATGCGACTCTCCAATATGTGTGTACGTTGTTCCATTTTAGCTACCTCCGTAGGTGTGCAGGTTGCGGACGGTGTTCTCTGCACTAGTATACGCAGAAAAACTAATGTCATCACCGGAATAAATATAAGTAGTAAAGCGCACAATCTCTTTACAATAAACCAAGCGCCTGTACGCTTGCTCTGTCGGCACTTATAGCTAGGTGCGTCTGACCGGTCTTCCTCTCACAAACTATAGTACGATCCAGTGTTGCGATATCCCGAGGAGGGGCCAGCTTATTCGACCACCTAAAGGAACGGTTCTTTAATCCGATAATGATATGTTCACACGTGCGACCACAGATTCTGTGGTGACTGAAAATATACTGCCAGCGCTTTTCACTACGTCAGCCTTTGATCTATTGCTTCGCAGATGCACGTTCTGAGTGCGTTCGTGTGTCGATGCCTCATGCTGCAACGATTCGCGCAGTGCATTGCACCATAATAATTGTATAGAATTTCGGTTGCATTGAGCAATATATTGCCTACGATCGAATGGCTTATCCTCGGCATTTCAGTCGAAACGCCGCAGGCAATTTCTACCACTGCGTATAACAGGGCTGGCACATTCGACTCTGTTTGAACTGTTTCTCTTTCCTGTGTGCAGACTCTGAGAACGAACGCCACATGTCGCGTGGTTCATCGCAGGACAAGCAGCTGCGTAGCCGTGCTGGCGGCGTGAAATGCTACGTTAAGGTCAAACCGACAAAACGCCCCTTCCTGTGACGTTACTAAGCGCCCGTTTAAAACCAGCAGGCTGGCTGCTCTCAGTTACACTCATGTACGCACTTGCGCTCGCGCGGGCTTTTAGAAAGGCACGTCACCCAAGGGCTGCTTGGAATATGAGCCGAGATCTCGCAATGTCGCTGAGCAGGTGTTTCCTGCTCTCCGTTGCCGCAGGCACTGTGCTTGAGTCCCAGTGCCGCCGGTCTTACATCGTACTTCTCTAATATATGAACCCCGACCTGGTACTTGGTAGCGTGTTGATAAGAGGTCTTTACTATTCCTTCGCTCTCTTATCGAGCATTTGCCGTCTTTCCTCCTTTAGGGCTGCAGAAACAGGCCCTGACCTTTAACAACTACCTACGTTCATCTCTCATCACTTGCCTCAACATGTGTGTGTGCGTGTGTGTGTGTCACGTATATTGTGAATCTCATATTTGAAGCAACAAAAAAAAAAAAAGAAGATGCGTGCTGCTGAGCTGTCTGCGTGCCAATGCGGTGAAATCGTATTTAATTTTACTAATCTAACGTACAACTCTGTTGTCCCTTATCGGCCACTTTGCTTCGCGCTCCAGGAACCACAGTCAACACACACACATAAGGGCAGACAGTGACGTCGTAACTCTCTCGCTGGGGACTTTCTGGCATGCTGCGGTGTAAAGTGGCCGCTTGATTGATCGCTCTGCCGGGCAGCCCCTGGCAGTGCGCGTAGGCTGCCCGCCCTTCGGATAAGTGTGTTCGCCTCCGCTTTCAGAATGCCGCGGCGTTCGAGAGTGGAGTCAGCGGCGAGCAACGGCGCAACGCTTCGCTCGTGGAGCAGAATGTTAAGAAGGTGCACTGAAATCTTATTTATAAAGGATCGGGTACAGCTCTCCTGTGGCCATCCCTCGGGGAGGCAAAACCGAGTTCCGCCTCGCGGTTTGCGATAGCGGGTAAAGTGCTCGTGAGGGATGAATTGATCGCTTCCACGTGCGTGTAAGGAACCATAATGGCAACAACAACGGCAAAGGAAATGTCGTCCTAGAACGGACTTTTGCTTGCTTTGGACTCGGCGTCTGCGCAGATGAATGATGGGTGGCGTAACAGGGGAGGAAAAGGACCACGCCTGGAAGCCGAACTTCCAGTTGTAGTACGTCGTGTCCATATCCACCTCTTCATCTCTCACAGTATGTTATTATGACGGCATCTGGACATGCCGGCGGTTCCTGTGAGGACCCTGTGCGTTGTTAGGCCTCATCAAGATGGCCCCAGAGAAGCTCGACCTTTTCTCGCTGGTCGCCGTATGGGGGACGTTCACAGTTGCATCCTTTGGGACGTGTTCCGTACGCAAGAGACTCCCGCCCACACCTGAACTCAATGATGCTTACGGGCGAAGAGCGCAAGAAGAGACAACGCTCAAACACATTTGATGGGGTTGTACGTGTCAAAGCCACGATTTGACTTTGCGGCACGCCCAGGAGGGGAGGGCTCCGGAGTAATTTTGAACGTCCTGGGTTCTAATTTACCGTCCACTTAAAGCAAAGTGCACGGGCTTTTTTCTCATTTCACCCCCCCCCCCCCCCCTTTCCTTCCTCCATCGAAATGCGGCCGACGCGGGCGGGATGCGATTGCGCGACCTCGAGCTTCAAAAGCCAACGCCATAGCCGCTATAAGGTACCACGGCGGGTAACCCTAAAACACAGCGACGAGTCGATATCACAAGTAAAGGCTGCTGAAGGACCGTTGTGTTTGTCTTCTTTTATATTTTTCCTTTTCTTTTTTTGATGTTCACCGGGCTCGACAACTGAAACCCGTACACGTCCTTAAAGGTATCGTGAAACATTTTCTGAGAATCCTTCAGGAATACGCGTAGCATAATCAGAGTCCTGGCCCTCCCAACCTATAATATACGTTGTTGCGTTGCACCGTCCACGTTGATTTTCAGCTGTAAAAGGCGCGGTTTCGATTTCAACAGCGGGTGCTCCCCTCAACTCTGCAGCTGACGCCATGTTAGTCGCCACCACGGCCTCCGAGATTCGAGCTCCCTGGGAGCTAAGCCATGGGAAAACAAATCATGCTCCAGCCTTGTTGCCGTACGGCGGCACCACACGGGCTCCAGCAATTTCGTTACATTCTAGCTAGGTTTCATATAAATATGGTATTTGAGGGCAAACGAAAGTTGGCGATAGGTTTACGTTTCTAAACGTCTTAAGGTGACGCCACTGAGTAGTGCCTATGCCGGCCTGTGGTGTCGCATGGTCGTTTCGGGAGCACAAGAAAGCTACGATTTCAAACGGGTGTTATTAGATGTAGACGGAATATTGCGCCGAAGTGTTTCGGAATCAGCATCTCGAATGCATATTCAAGCAGTGAAATAACAATCGGGTAGATCCATATTCCTTTCAGGACCCCTTTAACCAGCGCGCTTTAACGCATGGGCATTAAATATTCCACACCGTGCGCGTCACGCCACCCTCCTTGCTGGCTACCCCCCCCCCCCGCCCCCTCCCCCCATGGTTCCCCTAGCAACCACGACTCGCGGCGCGCGAGGAGCGATAAGATCTTATTGCATTTTGACTTTATACAGAACGCCAAGGCGACGGCGACAACTCGCTTGGCACGTCCGTGTAAATGTTACCGCAGTAAAAGAAATCGAAAGGAAGTATACGGCTTGCTCTTACGGTCATGCCGAAGTGTCGGCGCCTTTTGCGCTTTTGGGCCGTGATTTTAGCTTTCAGCGTTGGCGACAATTTTCCAGCGCCAATTTCCTCGTGCCATGTTGTGCGTGGTGGTTGGATTAGCAGGGCAGCGTGCGGAGAAACTGCATCGAACGGGCGCCCGGGTATTGTCCGACGAATGCATTTCGCGGTGGTGTCACGACAGTGGACTCCACGGAACTGATTTCTGTTCTCTGTTCTGTTCTCTCGAATCACCCCCTATAAGGGAACAAATGAAAACGGAACGTGCAAGTTGTTCGGGCGTGGGCTTCTTGTATCGCGCATATTTTACTGCTGCGTACCCTCACAAAGAGTTTTCATCTTACGACTGTGGGCATTTGAACAGTGTTGAGAAGGTGTGGATTGCTCGTCAAGGGAATGCTCAGTCACGTCAGTCACGCGTGGGCGTGTGCGTCAGTGCTGAGTCGTGCGAAGGAGAAGCAGCCGTGCAAGAGGATTGGAAAAGCGCTGCATTTTCGTTGGTTCTTGATTATTCTGTACTTCCTTCAACTATAACTGTGTTTGGGCACTCGAACTCCCTGGCAACGCTGCTAGATGAAACTAGGCAAGGTAGGGCAAGCATAATTCTACTGGAATACGAAGAACAGAAGTACCAGTAGGGCACTATGAATAACTTCTGGCTGCTTGGGACAAAGTTACGAGGCTTTGACTTTTGAAGCTGGATTCATGATGACAACTGTGCAAATATTCGCAGTGTGCTTGCGCGTCTCGTTTCTGTATGAAATCATTCCTCGCCTAAGGCTTCGGTGCCCATGCTACTTTGTGAACAACGTAAACATTTGCAGGTTTAATTGCAATGTATACGCTTGCCTCTATACCCGTTAAGAACCAACACATGCGGCTGTACGGTGCATGCGACAGCGGCGTACAACGTATATTAGTGAGAGGCGATCGAAGTTGGTAGCGTCAGAAAACCTCTTTTCACGCGACCAAGCTAGCCCAGCGAGTAGAAGCTATAAGCAGAGTTCACTTCGTCTAGTAACTTCAAACGTAGCTAACAAATGTTTTGGGCTGTTTATTGCTTGGATAGAAGTTGGGTTAATGGTATGCACGAAACAAGACAAAACAAAAAGGAAATTGATTATCAGGGCACTAGCTGTGTGGCAGGATTTGAATTGAACTTCGAAGAAAGCGTCTGCGTTGCTCGTGTCTCTGAAAGATAAAAAAAAAAAGAAAAAGAAAAAAAGGAACAATACGTTCGGCGTGCAATTATATTTCTTCGCGAATTACTGCTGCCGTAGCGATATGGCGGTTGGAATTCGCAAACGCACACTATATGGCCATGCCGCCCCAGCGGGTGGCTTCGGACTTGTCTAGCAAAGTTTTGCAGCACTAAGTGTATTTTATGGAAATTTTCCGCGATATTGGCTTCACGTTGCTTTGAAGCTTTAACTCGCCGCTTGGAAAGCCGCATATGGCTGTATTTATTGCTTTGTAGTGTTCGAGGCAAAAATACGTTCTTCGTAATTGTTCCTTAGACTAGAACGAGTCTAAATAATACATTTCACTCCGAGGTTTTACGACACCACGGGGTCAGATTAACATGACACTTTGATTCAATTTCGACAACCTGGGTTTTTTAATTTCACCCCCTTACTTTGCGTGCTTGCATTTTGGCATATTCGCATTTCGCCCTTTTCGAAATGCGGCTGCTGTGACCTCGATCTCATCACCTTGAGCGAGGCAGCGTAACACAATATTATCAAATTATCTCCGTCTCAATTACCACTTGGAACCACTGGGCTGGAGCTGAAAGGGAAGAAAGAATAGCGTCCATGCGTCTTTTAAAGGGTGGTCGGTGTGCTTGGCCTGTAAATTTGGTCTGATTTTGATTTTGTTTTGTTTTATTTGGACCTGGATCTCTGGCGAAACCAACGACGCGGGGCAGGCCTCGAATCGCGCGGCAATAGGGTAGAAGCAAAACGAAAGAAAAAAAAAAACAAGAAAATAAACGAAAGAAGAAATAAAAAAAGCTAACATGAGATTTTTCTTTAATGAAGAAAAAGTGGTTATGGTATATTCATAGGGTAGTGATCATCAAAGAGCCAAATTGCAGTTGTATAGTCGCTTACGAATTGAAAAAAAATATTAAAAAATAAGAAAGTACTGAATAAATGTGTTCTACGATATGATCAAAGCTGCGATATGACCTCGAAGCGCACCGTAGTGGGGGGCTCCAGAAATTTCGACCATCTGGAGTTCATTAACATGCAGTGACGACACATGGTACGTGGGCCTCTACCGTCTTCGTATCCATCGAAAATACGACCGGCGCAGTCGGGATTGAACCCGCGTCTTTCGGATCAGCCGTCAAGCACCATAACTGCTATAAAGCACTGCGGCGTACGGCGGCGGAGTCGCTGAAAGGAAAGCCGAAGGGGCGTTCATGGTTAGTCAACATAAACGCCTGTAGCAATTGCTTGATTTATTGATTGATTGCTTGACTGGCTGATTGATTGATTGATTAACAGCATGTCTGTGTGTCTGTCTGTCTGTCTGTCTGTCTGTCTGTCTGTCTGATTCGTCAAGCAGTGACTGATATAGCACCGTCAGGCGGCCAGTATGCTCGCTCAGTCGATGACTTGCTTCTCTTTTCGTTTTGTTTTGTTCGGGCGAATTATTGCAGCACTCCTAAATCGATGCGCAGCTTCATCAAGCTTCACCCTGAGCGGCTGCACATTCCTTAATTGCTGCAAGTTGATGAAGGTGTAAAATTTTATTTGCGATCACGGGGAGCGAACGCGAGACACGTGTGTGGGGTGGTTAACCTAATTTCATTGATAGAGTCGAAGAAGCAACACCTATCAAAGTTGCGAGCAGTAAGCACAGCGTTGGACACAAGCACACGACAGCTCCGAACGAAGCTCAACGAATCCGTATCGCAATAAAGAAGGAAGACTGCAGGACGAACTGACTGTAAGGCGAGGCCTCGCCCCAGTGGAGCAGGAGGGCAAAAAAAGTCGATTCCAGATTAATTTATGAGGCTAATCCGAACCAAGGTTAATGAGAAGAAATTCGCTCGAACCCGGGGGGCATGCCTCCGTTCGCTCTGCCAACTAACCGCACAGAGGAAAAGTTCATCTTCCGCTCTCGCCAGCCTGGCGCTGACGTAGAGCATCCACGCAGGCAGAGATCGGCCAGAGTTGCTGTTCACAGTGATTCTCACGTCCTTTTATCGTGGAACAAAGTCGGCGGAGTTGGTTACACTGTTTCGCTTGCTAATTGCAAGTTTGCATGTTTGGCGCCCAGCCGAGACATTTGCGTTTCAATGGAAGAGTTTAGCTGTTTTTACCAAATTATTAAAGGGACACTGAAGTGAAACACTCAAGTGGTCTAGACTGATTGATTATTATTGAATAACCCTACTGTCGTTAACTTCGCCATTTTATGTTCAATGTTAGAAGACAAAAATCAAGGTCATAGTTTCCTCTTAGTTTCTTCTTTCAATCCCGCGCCAACACTTTGGGGAGATGACGTCACGAACCCCGTTCGTTCTTTAGGTTTTCTCCTCGGGTTTGCCTCTTTCGATATTAATGTACGATCTGTAACATGCGATTGAACACTAAGGCGTCCTTCTCAGCACAGCTGCGACTGCTCAATATTAGACCTGTCACTCAGTGAAATAACGAAACAAAGCTATCCCGACAGAAATCCTTGCTTTTATTGTAAGGGCCGTGCCTCCATTGTATTAGTTCCTGTATTGTTGAGGGGCAATGGCTTAGAGCCAGCTAGGGAAGGGGATGATGGAGTGAAAGATGGGAGTGGGAAGGAGAGGGCCACCGTCTTGAGCTAGCCGATTGCCCGCAGCACTAAGCGCCAGGTCAGGGCGCCTCTCTCTCAATTACAAAAGCAGGTGTGTGCTCGGCGGCACTGGCTATCGAAGACAGCACCAACCGCATCGGAGGGGGACGCTGTAAGCAAGAACGTTCCAGTCTTAAGATACTCGCCTGATTGAGATGGAAAAAGAGAGAGAGAGCCCCGGACGCGGCTGCGCGGGCGGCGCCGCCGGCTGGGGGCTCAGCATAAGTTGAGGCACTGGATGGGGTGCAGCTTGCGCTGGCTCATGCAGCGGCTCAGACACTCGGACTCGCCCCGCTTTGGAAGGTTGAGCGACGAGGCGCGCGACGCGGAGTCGTCGGGGTTCCGTCGCTGGCCGCCGCCGTACCCTCCCCCGGCCGCCACTTGGGCCAGCGCCGCGTCCGAGGCGTCCACCGACGAAGCGGCCGACCCCGCTGCCCCTCGGGGCCAAGAGTAGGGCATCTTGTCGGGCAGCACCAATGGGAACAGCAGGTTGAACAGGCGGCCCACCTCCTCCACGGCCACCTCCGGGTTGTACTCGGACGACGCACCGGCTGCTGCACAGAGAAGAGACACGGTCAGACGGCTGCTGTGACGGATACGCGAAAGGCTCGGTTCCGCATTAAGCGTTCAGTGTACCAGTGTTCTCTTGCCGGAGAACACTTGGTCGGTAACACGGCACCTGCCGATCATCCCACGTGTTCTCCCTTCGAAATTCAGCGATATTAGCAAACAGCTCCGCCATGGTGGTCTAGCGGCTATACGGCACTCGGCTGCCGATCCGAAGCTCGAGAGATCGAAGTCCGGCCGCGGCGGCTGTATTTATATGGAGGTGATATGTCGAGGCCCGTGTACTGTGCGATGTCAGTGCACGTTAGAGGAACCGAGGTTTTCGAAATTTCGGGAGCCCTTCACTACGGCGCCTCTCGTAATCATAGTGTGGTTACGGGTCGTAAAGCCGCAGAAATCCATCAATGCTGGCAAACATTTGCGTTAAAATGACGAGGTCAAAAAAAAAAATCAAGGACGCTTAAGCTTCGTCTTTAAGAGTGGAACGCGAGAGCGTTCCCAAGCTGTGGCCTCGTCGGGAATTATTGGAAGGTGGCGCCATCTCGCCGTAGCTCGCCTAAGGTCTTCCGTTTACAGAGGCGGCCGCTGGAGCGGAAAGCGCTGGACTGCACGCTCCAGTTATGGCCCCATTTCTTCGCCCTGAATTTCCTAGCTCTCGTGCACGCTTCGGTGCGCGCTAGCCTCGTACTCGGAAGACCTTAGGTTCGGTGTCCCTCCAATGTCGGATTTTCTTCCAGCTCAATTGCTTTACTTTGTTTGGAAGGTGCTGCCGTGAAAAACTTGCTCCAAGTGCGACCGCTTTTTATTTTATTATTTGCAACCATCGTATCTTTCTCTATCGCGGTCGTCGCCACCGCCATTATTCGCACAAAGTATAGAAGCGCCTCCGTCGATGGAATCTCTGTGACACGGGCACTTTTAAAGCTATTGCGTTAAATGGGCGATAAAGTACACGAAGCGCGTCCTGCAGCGCCTGGAAGTGTGTAGTAACAGCCAACGAAAGTATTGCACTAACAGCATGATCCTTACTGAAACACGAAGTGGTATCGTGGGTGATGCGGTCTAAACGCGAAACTTGACACAGGAAATGTCAAACTGTCCTGCGGTTTTCAATGCACGAAATAGAAGTGACACATCTTAGGCTAAAGAGACAATGCCTACAGGGCCGTACCGTGTTGGTCTGACTGACATATACGTTCATTTCAGGTTTGAAAGAAACGCGAAACACGGGAAGGCGCGACGGGAAGAAACGGGGCAGGACAAGCGCCGCTTTCATATCGAGGCGCTATTTTTTTTCTCCCTTATATGCAGCATTCTCCCACGTAATTCACGCTGCTTTCATATTTGAGAAGCATATACGGTTACGGTGCTACCGTCATATTGTGTGCATCCTGTGGTACGTGTATTTTTGCGTCCTCGCGTGACGCGTTACT
This sequence comes from Hyalomma asiaticum, assembly GCA_013339685.2. NCBI lineage: Eukaryota > Metazoa > Arthropoda > Arachnida > Ixodida > Ixodidae > Hyalomma > Hyalomma asiaticum. Next base: position 38,617,550 of record CM023485.1, read on the forward strand.
TCGGTGTTTCAATATATGCGTGTACCCACGCGGGATACACGTATCCGTGAGCGGGCGTCGTATCGAAATTTATCGGCGTCATTTTCTCGCCCACTTTTTTCTTTTTTTATTTTGTGCGCGTATTATTTAGCCGGCATTTTTTTTCTTCACGCAGTACACCCTTAAAGAAGACGCGCTTAACGTCAAGCATTCTTTGCCGTGTTACGCACCGAACATTTTTGCGAGCATTCGAATAGCGAGAAACCCGAAAGCTGGTGCGGCAAGAAGCAAACTACTCAGAGGCGTTTTCTGCACAACTATGCGGTAAAAAAAAAAAAGTGAATAGTCTCACTGTCGAGAAACATGCGTGTCCCACTTAACCCTCTCCTTTCTATATCAAGAGGACTATTCGTTTATAAGCGATATGCTCTTTTCGGGGATCTGAAAAGGGCACATCGGTTTCGTGTATGGTTTGGTGCGCCTGTCTGGTTTGGTAGCGCCCGCTTTTTGTCGAGGAATGCAGCGAGCGTTTGTCGCAGGTATGTGTCAGCAGCTGGCATTTCAACGACAGAATATCGTTTCCGTGTTTCGCGAGCTAACGAATACGTGGCTCTAAACATGACCCAGACGCGAAGTTTCTGTAATGCGTCAGAGTGATCGTATAAAGTAAGTGTATACTCGAACAGAAGCGGCTTACAGGAACGATGAAACGCTTTTCTCAGCGTATCTGTGGAACACACCATGGTTGACGCACAGTTGTCTCGTGTTGCAGCGATTCGCTTATTGTTCTCTGAGATGCCTGTCGTTAGTACCGTACGTTGGCGTATCGTTGTTTGCTTTGTTTGTTCCAACCAAGCAATGGTACATAAGCCGGGAAGACTCCTGAAATTTCTCCGCGCTTTGACGGTTCTCAACTAAGAAGTTCTTTCCACACTTCTGTTGCTAGTGTAAGGAAGGGGATGAGATTCTCACCTGTGCAGAGACTGCAAGCGCTTTGCAATCTCATAAACTGTTTGTCTTTGGGCCACCGCTGCCCCTCTTACAAAAATGGTGTGTGTGGTCTTATCAGGCAGTGGGCACACCGGGGTTATGTATGGCAAGTGTCCGTATGTGGCCATATTGGTCCAGTTCGTGATACATATGGGAATACAAGACCTATACACGAAGTCTCACATATAGATCTATCATGAACTGGGCAAATATAGCCATATAGGTTCTCGCGCCATATATAGTCTGACATTCCGAACTCAGGGTATGACTCTATATATGAAGTGGTAAGGGCTAGCACAAGTGAGGGCCTCTTCCTCAACTGTATTATTTCTTACCTATTCACACACACACACACACACACACACACACACACACACACACACACACACACACACACACACACACACACACACACACACACACACACACACAAGAAAAATAAAGACAAAAGAAGGAGGAGGACGTCATTTAGGAGGCGAAGTTGACTCAGTGACCTCCGTGTGGCTCACACCACTGCGTATTAGATATGTGACAGTTTAACTCGGTATTTGGAACTTGATCGCACGAACGTCGTACAGAACAAAGATCCAGCTTTCTTGAACGTGCATGGTCAGCACGAACCGCACCTCTTTTATCTTCAGCAGCAGACAGGTACAGAGCTAGGGGAGCCTACGCAGGTATACTTCAACAGGCATTGCCGTGTGGGCAATTAGCCTTGCATTTATGCAACACTGACTCATATAGAAGGCGCTTTATTCAGCGCCGAAAAAAAATAACGGAATGCTGGAAACCTGGCACGCTCGACAGAATGACTAGTAGGATTAGAGAGCTTCCCGTTGGATCCTGTTCACGCCCGTGTGTGGAATTATTTGTGAGAAAAGGGAAAATGAAAAAGGAAAAAAGAACAAGGAATCCGAAAAATTGAACACGGACCGCGAAGGTGCGCGTAGTTCAATTTCCGCCTTATCTGCGAGATAGTCTCAGGCACTCCCACAGGTGAAGGATACAGTGATCCTTTTGCTGGGTGGCTGTGTTCTCAAAGTGATGGAGTCAACTAACTCCCGGTTGTATTGGCGGAAATTGGCGGTGCTTTGTAGGGGGCACCTTGACGACACATTGCTCCCTTTGTTTTCACGGGAGCGTGAGACGAGCTCGGTTCAGCCAAGCGCAACGGAACAATTCCCCCAGTGTTTGCCTCTACAGATTCTACGAAAAAACAACGGACACACCTTCAGCGTCAATATTTTGGCTGCTTCTGAGTAGCTTGGCTTTCTTGAAAGCGTACACAAAGTGTGCTCGAGAAAAACACGTCCTTTTCTTTTGCGAAGCTTGTGTATAGTCTAGCTTGTGCGGCGTAGTTGGTGTTGCGGTCTTCACACCGAGACTCCCAATAAAGAGGAACCCCTGGCGCCCTCTATGGCGGCGACGAAAGGAACTGATGCGTCAATTGCTTCCGTCACACCACAGCCGGAGCCCAGTCCAAGCCCTCACCCTCCGAAGGCGAGTCTTAACCACTAGACTATGCGACCACGCTTGCGAGATGTGATCGTATCTGAACCACATGAATATCTTGCATTTTCTGCCAGCTAGAGGGATAGAAAGAAGTGACCGTTGCTGGGGTGACCCAAGTTGCCCAAGCCTTAACAACTAGACTACACACCCAAATGTGAATGTATCTGAAATATATGCATGTCCTGGATATTCTGCTACCTTACAGGAAAGAAAGAAAATAGGAAGCAAAGCTATTAGCTCAGGCTCGCACACGCTGTGCTTTGCATTCTCTGATTTCCTCGACAGGGGAAGGGCTGCAAACATTTCTTTTCTTTGTTCAGTGTTTTAAATCAGGATCTTAGCAAGGATCTTATTTGGAGGGAGCTGCAGTGTACGAGGTATAATGATCGTAGAGAAATTGGCTCACTTTCTTTTATGTCCTCGATTTTTTTTTTAATGTGTTACGTCTGTGAAGGTAGTGTGCCTGTTCAAGTGCATATAAATTTCGAAAAATAAAATAAAAACTTGGCACTACTCATTCTTGGTACTCTTCAATTTGTATCCACGTTTGTCTTCGCAAATTACGCAAGTTCGATTCAGACACATGCCTTCATAATTCGTCGCCCTGTAAGCTGAACGACCTAGTTACTTTTCTTCAAAGTCTATGCTCTGTAGGCAGTTTTCAGAAGCGCGTGCAAAATACTGATGAAAGACAACCTGCTAAAGGAAACTTCCCAAGACAGGCGGAGACAAAGGCAAAAGCCTTAAATAATTAGCACTCTCGGTGAATGCAAAAGACCCAGATCCCGAAATGTCGTTTTGGGGGAGCCATACGCGGCACCAAATCACCTTCGCGATAATTGCGTGGCGCAAAGGCATTTCCAAACCAATCGCTCCTAAGTTTTTGGCCGATTACTAAGAGGACGGCTGGCGAGCGAGAAGAAAGAACAACGAAATTTGCGAAGTCGATAACGAAATCTAGTCTATTTGTTATTCATAAAATGATGCGTAGTTTCGAAGAAGGTACTCTAGTTGGGACAGTGAAACGCGGCTGGGCGTAGGCAAAGCACGAGTGGGGAAACTAGGCATAATTAGGCAGTTGAGACATTGTGCCAACTTTTTTTGTCAGACGTGCAATGAGGTTAGCCGCCTCGAGACGCTAAGCAAAAGTGTGCGCTGAACAGTAGCCTTGTACGTGCGTTATGTCTCGTTGCCAGCTTTGATTGCGCGTGTGCAGCGGCATGTCTAATTGTTTCGCAGTAATTCCGGTGTCGGTGTAGGCGTTGTAGGTCGCGAGTGAAAAATCAGCGTTGCCCGTGAGTGCAAATTCGAGGTAGATGCAAACAAAAGAGTAAGAAAGAAACCTTGCGTTCGAGTTAGAAGAGCGCGACCGCGAAGTCGAACCGGCGACCCCTCGCTCCGGGGCGCGATGCGCTCACGCGCTCAGCCATGCACCCCGCATATATCCTCCGGAGTGCTAACGGCGAGCTGTTTTATATATATATATATATATATATATATATATATATATATATATATATATATATATATATATATATATATATATATATATATATATATAGTAGATTCATTATGACTGCGCTAACCAAGCCGCCGCTAACCTTTCTGCTTCTAAAGCGGAAAAGGTCAGCACGGTTGAGATGATAACGCACCACAGATGAATTAGCGTGGCGGGGAGTACAGGGTTACGTCTTGTCTGCGATCGTCTCAGTGCGGAAGCGTGGTGCTATGCCGACTCATATCCCGACTCATTGTACGTTCCGGCGTACACGCGACCTCTTTCGTAATGTGCAAACATTGATTGTAACCCAAGCGAATGCGCTATATACAAAGCACCACGTAGTGGTCGTGGCAGTATTCGGAGACTGCTTGTATTAGCCAAGATTCTATTTGCAGCTTACCGACCAGGATGCAGTCGCAGTCCTCTCCAGCGTGCCGACAGGCTATAGCGTCGCGGCCGTTGTCATTTACGTTATAGACGCTGCGACTTATATGTTCTTGTCAAGAGAAAGAGTGAAGCTACCGTCTTCGCCAACGCTGCTCACTTGGGCAACTCACGCTAGATGAAGGCAGTATTTGAGGGTGGCCGTTTCGAATGTATACAGCTGCGCCATATTTTACGGCGTATCATAACAAAAACAATTTAGTCGGTGGTTTCTGAAGGTGCTCTACAACGTTGCAAATCATACTCAGGGTCTCCTTCCAATAGTTGAATAAAACGTTAGCCAGCTAAACTCAATTAATTATTTAATTAAGGGAATATAAAATGACAGCCTGAGTAACTGCACACAACTGCGAACAGTATGCGCTCGGTCCCATTCGATTTAGACGCACGTTTCATTTTTAAAACCCTGAATCCGCCATGGTGGTCTAGTGGCTATCGGCTGCTGATGCGAAGGTCGCGGAATCGAATCCCGGTCGCAGCAGCTGCATTTCGATGGAGGCGAAATGTTTAGGCCCGTGCACTGTGCGATGTCTGTGCACGCTAAAGATCCCCAGGAGTTCTAAATTTCCGGATACGCCCACCACGGCGTCTTTCATAACCATGTCGTTGTTTTGGGGCGTAAACCCCCAAAATTAATACTAAATAAGATCTTCGCTTAAGTTGCGTGGTACGCCCTGAATATTCACGTACTTTTTTGCGAAACCAATCGCAATCGTGGAACTATTCATATTATCAATAACGCTGGCTGACCAATGGCAGAGGGCAGCTACGAACAGAAAGCCTTGTGAATTCGGGTTCGATAATCGACGGCTTCCGGTAGTGACGCGTGTTCCTAGCGTATAGGCACGCCGACAGCCGCCACGCAAGCACAGCGAAAGTGGCAGGTGGTTTGATGACATCACACCATAGGTTGGATTGTATACTCATCTGAAACCCGCGTTTCTAGTTAGTGGAATGTTATTTATTTATTTATTTATTTATTTATTTATTTATTTATTTATTTATTTATTTATTTATATTGCATCCCAGTTGCAGGGCAACCGCAGGGGTGGTTACATTGGAAGAAAAGGGAGGAAAAAACCGCAAGTATGTTAGGTACAGTCAGCGTAATACTCACAGGAGTACAAAAATTGCGTCGCTACTCACATTAATGGAGAAAAGCTAGGACTTCGCGCCATGGCTAAGGCTGCCCACGACGCACGCAAGGCTGCGACGAGGGTCGTCGAACTTATGGTGGGTGATCTTTTTTTTTTTTTTTTTTTTTTTTTGCTGGCCCGTAAAGTTGGCGCTGACTGGTCTGTGAATGAGTACCGACACCTTGAATGAACCCGGTCGAGCTTTCGCGATTTATAGCGTTCACGTCAAGGCTTCTCCGAAAGCGAAACTAGATCCTGCCTTCTATACGAAACTTGCCCGGATAAAACGCGAGCTGTGTAACGCACGCTTTTATTCGAAAAGAAAACAAAACAACAACGAATCGACGAACTTTTGAGAGAGCGCGACGACATTGAAGAATAAAGAGGGAGAACGAAGCGAGAGAGAGAGAGAGAGGAGATAGATTCGTTAAGTTCTAAGTATAGTGATTGAAACGAATGGGCCGAAGGAAGCTCGGCACTGGAAGCAGGTGAACGTTTGGAGGATAATATTTACCACGGAAGAAAGTTCGTTGCTCTTTCTTAATATATACATTTTCCCGGGCGAGAAGCAAATATCCGGTGAATGGGCATCGGGTATTTGTTTTAAACCGTCCCCACGGACAACAAAGGCTCCACGCGTAAAACCCGCTTCCTGGGCCCGGCTAATCCCCAGGTATTCAGTAATTGAACTTCCTCTCAGCTTCAATAGCGTGCCGCGTGCATTTTCGCGCTGTATCAGTCACCGGTTTTCGGGGAGGGATAATGTAGCGGCATTGCTTATTTTATGAGCGGGAAGATTGTGTCTTGTCGGGAGGGACAAAAATGGATTAGCCAAAATCGTTTGAAGTAACTTCAAGTTCAGTGACCCGCGAGAAGCTTATAAAACGCTAACTCGCGAGCGGATGGTACCACATCTCCTGTCTTTACCTTCCTGTATACAGTAAGCTTATCATGTATGTAACTCGCTTCAACACTGTTTTTGTTGCCTTATATGTGTTCCTTACCTTGCGTTATTTTCCGCGCGGTTGTGCATTGACGGTCAGAAGCATTCATTAACGGCGAAACCGGAGTGTCGATCCTTGATTTTGTCCCGCAAGCCTCAATTCTGAAGTGTGAAACAAAGGGCCGCTTTATATGATGAGTTTCATCACTATCCTAAACGCGCAGTCTGTCCATTGTAAACCGTTTGGTATTTATTTATTTATTTATTTATTTATTTATTTATTTATTTATTTATTTATTTAGTTTAACATACTGCAGCCTTGATAGGCTATCGCAGGAGTGGGTACAGAACACAAGAAAAATTGCTATACAACAATACAACGCAAAATGTACAGAGCATGAAGATCAGTGGTTATTAATGTACAAAATGAATTGATCTGTGCTTTGTCTAAATGTTATTTTGAAAAGTTGGGTTTTACCAGCGAACTACACGCGAGGCCATTGCTAAAACATGCTAATAGAACGCTAAAGAAAGTAGAATAACGCAAAATTAACTTCTCAGTGGAACGTGCATTGCTTACAATTATAATTAGTCCCATAAATCAAATAAATCAATCATTCTGGCAAATGAGTTCCACGAAGACCCGAAAGGTGGAGAACTTGTGCAAAATGCGACCACATAGGTCGCATTTCGCAGACGTTCATTCTAAGCCGTGAAATACCCGCATAGACCTAGATAAACTTCGGGAAAAAGAAAACAGGACAGACAGTGTTTGCGTTTGATTAAGCAAGGATTTATCTATAACTATAAACGCGCGAGAAGCTAGTTGACTTATAAAAATTTGCATGCACTCGTTTGTAGCACAAACTACAAAGAAAACCGTGCGGATTTCTCAGAAAGGCGAACTTCGAGTTGAAGCAACATTCGTCCCGGTCTACGGTTCGAGCTCGGGAATCTTTGGGAAATGCAACATGGACGTTGTTGGTTCTGTGCAGCAACGAATGAACGCTTGCTGCTGTTGGAACTAAAGTAAATCTCAACACCGAAGCCTGCCACGAAAGGAGTGCATAGCGAGAGCTCTGCCATACGAGAATCCTTGTGTATTGGCCTCTGATAGAATGGAACCCAACATGCCTACCCCGTTGCACGTAGAAATCAACGTAAACCAGTGCATTAGATGCCTAGAAATGAGTTGCCGCAAACATGGTCCGTGTTTGCCTATAGTTCCGAGTGCACTTACGTATTCACACGCCACCGTAGGGTATACAGACCGTGCCGATATACACGTCTTGTAGAAAGCTGCTCAGCGAATCTTTTGTTTCCGGACTGGACCAATGCACGAAGCTCTACGCTTATGAGCTGATATGCCACTATGTAAACGCACTAGAATTTCGACAGTGGTGCCACCAAGTCAACACGTGTTCGACTGGCGGGAAAAGCATTCGTGAGCACTACATGCATTTATGTAGGTGTTCTGATGAGATTTTACTGGCAAAATGCATTTTCCTTTCTTTCTTTCTTTCTTTCTTTCTTTCTTTCTTTCTTTCTTTCTTTCTTTCTTTCTTTCTTTCTTTCTTTCTTTCTTTCTTTCTTTCTTCCTTTCTTTCTTTCTTTCTTTCTTTCTTTCTTTCTTTCTTTCTTTCTTTCTTTCTTTCTTTCTTTCTGTTTAAATTAACGTACAGGCTCAAAAATAAGATCCACTACTAACATTATTAGGAAACGATTTGTCTCATATTATATTTACTCCTTTCTGTTGTTCAAGCTTAAGAGCATAGCTGGATACCAGTATTTAAGATACCCTCGCCGTCAAATGTCGATGATGTCTTAACAATATCGCTCAACGCAGCCAAATTTCTTTGTTACAGAACATTGCCGCCCTTAGCTATCGTCCGCATAGTCCTATAGTACCCATGGGTTATGAAAGGAAGACCACTCGTACTGACCGCTACGCAGGCAGTTATATGTCTGGTTAGTTGGCCATCAAAAATTCGGTTGACTTTATTCCAAGCCCAATTCCCGCATAAAGTACGCATAAAGCGTGTCAATATCGCATTTGTTCGAATCCAGTTGGGCAAGCCTCTTGACTGAAATAGTAGTTTGCAGACCATGACATTTCAACGCTAGTTTACCTTTGTCTGTCCCCCCAGAACGTAACGAACAGCTAAACAAACAGCATGTGTCCGCCAGCTTAAGTGTCGGTCTGTAGCTACGTTAGACTACGGAGTTGAATTGTGAATCATATAAGGTCAAGCTTTCTTTTCTGTCACTGTGTTGTAGTTTTGATGTTAAGAAAGACTGCTGTTAGTACAATCCTTAAGGGAGAGGGATGCAGAATTTGGGGGGGAGTAGTGTGTGTGTCTGTGGCATGGGCGTTGGGGGGACATGGGAATCAAAGAGGAGAGTAGAATGGGGAGAGCGCCTGTTCAAGATGAATACTTGAACCAACGAACCCAAGGTGGGTGTACCGCTGAGTATACCGGTAAACCAGTGGTGGAGCGGTGGCATTGGCAAGAGAACCTTGTACCTCCCGCCTTGAAGATTTCGCTCTCTTTCTTCTCGCAAGTAGGGTAGCAAACAGCATGAGGTCCCCCTCCCTCTCCTTTTTTTTCTTTTTGTTTTTTAACCTACCAACTGCGAATTAGTTGGAGCGACATCGCTGCATGAGCGTGAGGACAGCCTTAGGTTCACTCGCAATTATGAGAAAAAAAAGAAGGCAGTGAAAGCACCAGCTAAGACACTGACAGCCAAGCGAAGCCGCAGTTTCTGTTTGCTTACACTTATTGTTTGCTTTAAACGTAGGATTAGAAATTTCGAGTACTTTCCTGAGTTGCAAACTAGCTGTAGGCGCCAGCAACACTCAATGTTCCTGGTCCTCAAAGTGCCGACAGTCTCGTTATGCATGTATGACATCGGGCAGCTGCTTACATATTGTAAAGCCTGGGTATGTTTACAGCGACACACTCGAACATGGCCGCTGTTTTGTGAGAAGTATAAACACTTTGAAGCGAATATATTTCTGTAGACCTCCTTGATTTTTCTTTTTTTTCCTTCCTCCGTCGTAACAAGAACGAAAACCGCTAATGAAGACTGAAGAGCTTCGAGTGGCCTGCTCCGGGCGTAGATCGGTCGCATTCGCGAAACCATGTGACTTGGTCCGTAAACAGGCGCTGGCGTGGGACACGCTTGTGTGTCACATGTATATATGGAGCCGCATGAGTGGGTATGGCAAGTTACTCGGGTCCTGGGAATGTATACACAAACGAGATGCGGGGCTCGAAACGAGCTGCTTCTATATGAAGAGGCATCACCGCCACGGCGCTCCCTCGGGACATAAGGCTTGACGCGAAGTGCGCCTCTTCACACATCGACAACCACTGCGGTGGAGATGCCGCAGTGTTATACCGCACGATCAATACGAACTAGTTTTGTTTTTGTATTTGTTTGCTAGTGCCACTCTTTTTTCTTTTCGGGCTTCTTCGTGGGCCCGTTATGGTCGGCGATGGAGGATTGCTTCTAGTAGTACCCCCCGCACGCGACGGGCGCATTATTGGAAGGTGCCGCTGTTTTGTTTCAAATTCGCGTCGGTGCTACGGCCGGGCCGCCTTTGTCGCTTGATAGACCGTTCGTTCTCCCGTGTTTCCGCTTTATAAGCGTTGTGGGCGTCGGGGTATTGTCGCGGCCGCCCGACTCGATGCCGCTGAAAAGAAGTCACTTCGTCGATGCCCCTTTCGTCAGCCGTCGCGGGGAGTTGACACTGCGTGCTTAGACTCATTTAGCGGCACAAAGGGGTTCGAGTAGCTGGCTCGTTGTTGCGGGGCATAAGCTTGCTGGTCTTTTGTGCGAGAAATCGTTAGCCCAGTTTTTCGCGTCCTATACACTGGCCTGCGCTAGGCGTTTGCTGGAGACTGAGACGGTATAAGTAGCGGGCAGTGAAGTTGCTTCGCGTGTCCTGAGCGCAGCTAGACTGTGCGGTGTAACACTTGCGTGGAGTCGTGCTGGAGAGGCGAGCGTTACATGTTTTCATCGAAACTTTGTTGTATCGTTGAAAATTGAGAAACAAGGTACTACGCGGCGCGCTTTTGCAAACGTTCAAATAAAGCGCGGACGTCATGCTGTCCGCACACGGCCACATTGTCAGACATTAATATAGAGTCGTACTTGCAAAAATCGGGATGGGGTACGCGTGGAGATATGTAAATGAAAGACCTTTAATGGTTTATGATCAGTTCGCTGAAGCTCCCACTGTCAATTTAATGGCTTGACGAGAACGTTTATGGAAGACTTTCAACGAAGCCTATTCACGTCCAGAGTTTGTGTTTTCTGATCAGCATAAGTCTACTGTATAGTGTATGTTAATGGTTTATATGTATACATGGCATAGGACGGTGTGCACTGTAGTGCCGTAATTGCCTCGTGAAACATTTTGGCCTCAGGCATGCGTGAAAGATGGCATCTGGCACAGCCAGCCTGAACAAGAGTTCCTCGTGTCGCACTGTCCAACGCATTCTTTTTCGTCGAGCCCGGTCGATTGGATACGCCCTCATATGGAAGCATGTTACGTCGCTGCACGTGCGAGAACGATCGGTGAAGTATTGACTCAAGCGCATGTGCAGCGTATCTTGGGGGGCTTCCTGCTGCGTCTTGCTGCTCTTAGCTCCGCGTAAGACAGGGTGACAAGGGTCGTTTGTATGGCCTGCACGGGACGCAGCTTCTTTCGTAACAAGAGACGCCATCCTGTAAGGCACCGCTCTTCGAACAACCGCTTCGTAAACAGTGCGTAAGGCGTATCGCAGACAGACCGAAATCCCCAACGCCAATGTAGGCCTGCATGTTTGTGTGTCGGACTCGATTCTGCCAGACACGTGGTTTGGCTGCTTATGCTGTTACGAGGATGCCAGATTTATTGACATGTCTTGAGACGCTCCGTCTTTACCGATCCTCCTTTGAAGCATCCGCACCTGTGTGCACACGTGACAAGAGTGAAGGCAGCACGAGCTGCCGCCTGCGGATGACGATTGTAGTGGTAATTTGGCACGTTACCGGTGTCAGTCTTCAGTGTGCAGATTAATTTTTTCTTCCCGCCTCAGTCTTTAAGCATGCACTAAAAAAAAGAGCACTGGAGTTACCCTTATCGCCTTGCCACTAATTCGGCCTATATTTGGTAGCAGAAAAGACTGAAGGTAAGATTGAAGTCCGAGACTGAACGGGCGAGCAGTATAAAGAATCTCGATATTCTTACATGCTTCGGATACTGACTGACATGTAATGTGGCTTGCAGGCGATCAGAGTGTTACGAACTGACTACACAGTGGACGGACAGATGTTGCGAATAGATAACACTCCTATCCTTCGTATTTTCGTCGCTATCCTCTGTTTCTGCATGTTTTTGTTCTTGTTAATTTCCCTGTGTGACTCGTGCGCACCCCGAACATTCTCGAAACTTTAATACAGTTTTCTCTGATCGAATGAACACTGTACGTCGCCGTTTGAACGACCATTAAAATATTATGAAATGTTTACGCACGTCCTTCTTCTTTTTCAAAGCACTGCGTTCAGACTGCGAGAGACGGTCGGGAAAGACATTTTCGTAAATTAAGATGAGGTATGGTAGACAGGGCAAACTGGAAATAGCTGGGAGAGGCCTTCGTCCTGCAGTGTACTCAAATTAAGCTGGTGGTGGTGGTGGTGGTGATGATGATGATGATGATGATGATGATGATGATGGTGATGACGACACTGTGATGCATCATCAAGGCTATGCCCTTGTGCACTACTCATGCGACGGAGGTTGTCGTCGGGTCGTCGACATGTTCGCGCTTGTTGGTCGCTCGTTTTTCTTTTTCTTTCATTTTTTGTTTTACGCTCGTTTCTTACGCGCACGCCTTGCATGTATCGGAAACTAGGGGCTGTTTAATGACCAAACGGACCCTTACAACGACCGCACAGCGCGACAAAAGAAAAAATAATGCTGAAGCGATAGAACACAGCGTGAGACAGAGCTCCACCCTGTCTCCCTTTAATCTCGCTCCAGTACTGTCCTTCTGCCGCGTCGCGCGCTGTTTACATATCTAACCAACTGTTTCACTGCAGATCGAGGCCATTGCCATAAAATACAGCTGGAGACCATTATACTCAATCTGGAAGAGCAGAGGAAAACCGCATATATTCTGGCTATAAGAATATTGCATTTCCTTTGCCTCTTTCGCTCATATAATAGAGAGAATATGTTTTCCTCTTTACGTATAGTGCATTTCTGTGCGTGAAACACAGACAGACAGACATACAGACAGACATACAGACAGACAGACAGACAGACAGACAGATAGATAGATAGATAGATAGATAGATAGATAGATAGATAGATAGATAGATAGATAGATAGATAGATAGATAGATAGATAGATAGATCGTCGGGCAAAAAGATGATAATGATGACAGTTGCTTGCGTGGAAGTTAAAGTGTGAAGGTGCGTGTCCTTCAAAATACGGAAGCTATGATGAACGTCATCAGGTTGCGCTGTTTGTGCCTCTTAAAAAGACTGTGTCACTTGCACGCCTACGACTCGGTGCCAGACCGAGCGTCATCTTTCCGCTGGCAACCCTACATAGCGCGGTGCACAGTTGCTCCATCGAGCCGCGCTGACGTCCAGGCCGGTCAGCTTGGTTTGTTGATCGACCGAAAACTTGCGTACCAGTCTCAGGCTTTTGTGGAAGGCTTAAATGTCATTTTTATTGCGCAAATATGCGTACGGTCTGCACCTCATTATCTCTGGCACTATAATGTTGCACCATTTGAACGAGTTTTGAGGGAACGTAAACCTTTCCTTTTTACTCTGATCTATTCTTGTACGTCAGCTCAAGGTGAGCGTAATATAATCGCCCTAAAAACGGGGGACACGAGAACTTGCATACAGAGTTAAGCCAGTTGAGCTATGTTTGGCAAGTTTCCGTATTTTGGGCGGCGTCACAAAACGTGCCGCCAAATTGAAGCAGCAGCTGGCTCGTGATACAGAAGCCAACAGAGAAACCTTGCGAGCAGGGCCCAAAGCGTCATGTTGCTCGTTTATCGAAGTATTTCATTTCCCCTCTGATGTTGCTCACAATCTCATTAAAGGGAAATACACCTGACTAAAATAGCAGGAGACCGCATAGAGGTAGCTCAATTACGTGAAGTATGAAAGAAAGACAGAAAGAAAACAGAAGAGAAGAGATACTTTATGATCACTTTATTTTTATTTTTCCGTGGAAGATCCGTTACTGCGAACAATCATAACGGCTGGAATATGCCCGTATATGCCGCCAGTAATTTAACATTACGCAATTCATATGGCACTGTCCCAATTAAAAAAAAAGTCACAGTTTCGCGGCAAGGGCGAAGCAATGAATGCGATAGCAAGAAACTGTAAGGCTATACGAAGTGAGGCTCGCAGCTTCAGGAGCAATATTAATTGTAGAAAACATGCACTTGCTAAGTGAGTGCCTCCCGTGGGCAGCGCGTGCTGGTACGAAGGGCTTTATACTTTGTGTGTCACAAAGATACGCATACAAAGCTAGAGGAGGCCGCTAAATGAACAAACAGAAGATGAGCGCGAACTATCAAGTGAAGCACACACGAAACGAACGCACAAATATACACCGAACCCCCCCGAGCGCGAATAAGCTGTCACAATGGATACTCTCAGTTTGAACAGCGCTCCTGTTGCAAAGGCGGCCGCCCGTAGCGCTCCTCCCGCCATCTCCCTGGTAATGGAGAAACGCTTATAAGCGCCTGCCGTCTCTGAGTCCTGCCAGCGGTCAAAGGTGTGTATATGAGGCTCGCCGTTAGCTCCCTGAAGGATCTGCTCTTTGCGGCGTAGTGGTTAGGGCCACGCGCTGTGGAGCGAGATGGTCCTGATTCGATTCCGCGCTTCGGAAGCATTTATCCGAATTATTTTTCTTTGGGACCTTTATATATATATATATATATATATATATATATATATATATATATATATATATATATATATATATATATATATATATATGCACACACACACACACACACGAGAGGTACTGGGATCGATACCCAGCACCTCCACCAATTGTGATAAGGAAGCTCGACGTGGTTGTGGACGACGAGGTCGGACTGGCAGACACGATGGCGTCTAGGCTTAACCAGCCCGAGCAGCGAAATCACCTTTTGCTCGCGCCCCACTATACGCCATGCGCAGCGCCTATAGGGGCGCCACTGAAAGCCGCGTAGCGGCGGCCGTTGGAACCGGTGGTGGGTCGCTTAGCAGACGCCTCATTTCACTGCAAGCATCGCGGAAGTGCGCGCGTGCGATTTGCCGCTTGTGCGCGTCCCAGATAATTACTTTTGCGGCGATAGTGTGTGCAAAGGAGCTGCACATTATAATAGTCGACATGTGTCCGATGTCACAGCTGTGTGGGACGACAATGTCACCATACGCGCCAAGTGTTGGCCACAGACAAGCGTCAACAAGCTTCCCTACGAAGTGGAGCTCATCGCTCTGCTTTCTTCATAACGTCCCGATCACTAATGCCTGCATGCGTTGACGCGTGAAGCAACGTTTTTTTCTCGACAAAGTAGCTTCGTTTACTTGCCATGTGTTTATAAAGTAGATTTTGAGGGATCGCTGTCGCACCGGCGCATGTATTTCACGGGTGCGGCCACGCGAAGGGTCAGCGTTGGTAAAACTGAAACCAGCACGATAAACCTGTGAATATATTGTTTGTTTTGTGGGGTTTAACGTCCCAAGACCAGCTCTGATTATGAGAGACGCCGTAGCGGAGGGCTCTGGAAATTTCGACCACCTGGGGTTCTTTTACGTGCACTGACATCGCACAGTACACGGGCCTCAACATTTCGCCTCCATCGAAATGCAGCCGCCGCGGCCGGGATTCGACCCGCGACCCCCGGATCAGCAGCCGAGTACCATAGCCACTAGACCAACGTGGCGGGGCTTGTGAATATATATCTCGGCAGCTTGCGCTAGTGGCGCGAGACTGAGTCACTGCGGAGCTGGTGGTCGCCTAGCTTGTCGTGGCAGCTTGGCTACGTATTTGCTAGGTTTTTTGCAGCTATTACCAAGTGTTGCAAAATGGCGTTACATTCTACGCGATCGTCAAAGTCTTAAATGTGCATAGGTGCCATGTTTTACAGCTAATATGCAACTTGAGGCGAGCGCACAGCGAACATTCTGCACCGGTGATCGCATTCCAGTGCCATCAATAGGTAGAATGCAGCCGATTTCGTGCAGCACACGTGTGATTCCACGGGGGTATTGTAAAGGAGCCGTCACCTGCCCCACATTCTCTGGCATTGCGCTTCGCGCCATTCGTTTTTCAAGAGAGCCTAGGCATCGCGTCTTATCAGTACTAACAACCTCATGTGCATTGTAGCGTCTACAATGCAGGCGAGGCGACCAAGTGTAAACGTAGTAGGGTTCGCTGCAGATGTAGCGACATAAATGGAGAAATAAAACACGATAATCGTCCTAACACTGCGGTTAACAAGAAAAGAGAAATAGCGGGCGCGAAAGAAGACGAAGTAGGATCGTGAGCGCGTGGCACGTGATGTTCTGGGTCTCTTTAGAAAAAAAAAACGGCCTCGTAGGGTCTCGCTGCTCGGCGCTCTTCAGGCGTATTGTCTTCCGCCGCACTTCAAAGCCTGGTTTATTCTTCATCGAAGTCCTCGGACTTTACACTCCTGTAAACAAAGCGCGATCGCTTGCCTTCTGCATCGTACAGCCGCAATCCACCGCCGCCGTCGCTCTCGCTCATGAAATAGCACCGGAAATCTGTATAAGTGCGTTCGTGGAGATTTCTTGTGTGTGTCTGAGTAGCCGACAACGCAGCAGTTATTTTTCGGCATCTCTGAAGCCCGAGAGAGTCGTTAAATCACGATGAAAACACATCCATCCGCGCACTCGCATACACGCTCGCGGGAACACTGCTCGCTCGGACCCACCAACGCTTCCGAGCCGTGGCGGCAGATGGCGTCGTCGGCGCTTTGCGCATCGCCTATAGCATTGGCGATCCGGCTGCGGAGCTGTAGTGCATGCGCTTCTTCACTACAATATATATATATATATATATATATATATATATATATATATATATATATATATATATATATATATATATATATATTTATATATATATATATATATGGAATATGCGGTTCACGAATATACGCGGAATATACGGTTCATGACGGCGGCGACGGGGACGGCAAGAACCAGCCGAGACTGTCCATATTATTGCTATCGCAATAAAAGGAAATCCCACCAAATTCGCGGCTGCACTTGGGAGTGACGATTCCTTACGAGTACAGAGTGACGCTGTAATATCACGTGGGCTAACGAAGCAGCGACGACCGCAACCCGACCTTTCTTTATGCCCCCCGCACACTGCAAACGCGTCCCCGAATACGTCACCACTATTGCCGTAAACATATCCACCTTAACTCTTTTTGCCTCTGTGATTTAACGCTTTGTTGGTGGCTATCGCAGTGAGTCAGGAAAAGGGAGCCGTGCTTGGTTTGTAGGCATTAAAATTCAAATGAAAAACCTTTAAGCCATCTGTCCTCACTCAAGGTTCGTCGCACACTTTCTCGCAAGCACGCAATGCTTATGTTGTAGCGTTTACCGTGCCAGTTCAGTGTCTGCGTCCATGTAGAGCTAAGAAGCAACGCGCTGCGCGAGCTATATCTTTTATTTTTATTTTTTATCAGCAGGGAACGTGTGCTGACTTGCAATTCTGAGTTGCTGCTCGGAATGGCAAGTCAGTACATTTGCCGCACTACTGGCGCAACTTTCACTGTGCCTAGACCGCGAGTCATTTGTTATACATCACAGGTCATCAGGCAAGGCCAATGTCTCGTGAATTTTGCCAAGGTCAGTGTGGTTGCGGTTGATAAAAAGCAATTAAAAACCGAAAGCTGTTTTATGAAAGACGCAGCCGCTCTGAATTACTTATGGCTCACGTGAGTAGATGTCTGAGTGGATTTGACGCGACTGCTATGGGAAATTTAGCGTTGGAACACAACTCATCGAAATTCAGGGCATAGCAGGAGAGGAAAGAGCGCAGCGGCTGAAATCATGTTTGAGTTCTCGCACCGCTGCGATTGTATTGATCTGGAAAGAATTTTGGGTCGACGAGACCGCAAGTATTGGAATCGCTCGTCAGTCGGCGCCGCCGTGACCGGAACGGTATAGTATTCTTCGCGCCCCGCCACGGTGGTTTAGTGGCCATGGTACACGGCTGCTGATCCGAAGGTCGCGGCATCGCATCCGAGCCGCGGCTGCTGCATTTCGATGGAGGCGAAATGTTGAGGCCCGTGGGTGTGCTGTGCGATATCATCGCACGTTAAAGAACCCCAAGTGGTCGACATCTCTGGAGCCCTCCACTACAGCGTCGTGCTTAATCATTATCGTGGTTTTGGGACGTAATAACCGCGGAAATCCACCAAGTAGTATTTTTCGCTGTCATGGTATTTCCAGAGTTATGGAGTACGTCGCCTGCGAAATTTAAAGATGCCAACAGGTACCTCAATTTCGTGGGGCCAATTAATATGCTATGAACGTGTGCGTTAGTTCTCATCGCGGACTGAAGTCTGATGATTCTGGGGTTTTACGTCCCAAAACCAGCCTTGATTATGAGAGACGCCGTAGTGGAGGGCTCCGGAAATTTTGACCACTTGGGGTTCTTTAACGCGTGCACTGCCATCGCACAGTACACGGGCCTCAACATTTCGCCTCCATCGAAATGCAGCCACCGCGGCCAGGATTCGATCCCGCGACCCTCGGATCAGCAACCGAGTACCATAGCCACTAGACCACCGTGGCGGGACACGGACTGAAGTCGCGCTTATAGGAAAGCCAACAGCGGGAACAGGGCCAAGTTATGTTTAAAATTACGCGCGAGCTTATATCTAACCTAAAGATCGGAGCGAAGACAATCGAAACACAATCTGCTGTAGATTTCAAATGAGCGATGAGGTGCCTTAGACTACCTGGCCAACGTTTTGGTAAAAGGACGAATGTTGGTAAAGACATTTTTACTCATCCTTCGAAAAAAAAAAAAAAACGAAGAAGAACCGTATACGTTGAGTAAAGGTGGGCAGCCACTGCCGCGGTTTTACGTGCCAGAACCGCAATGCGACTACGAGGAACGAATTGCGTAATAGAGGGCCCCGGAAATTTCCACCGCCTGTGGTTCCCTATAGCGAACACTAAAATAGAACAGTCGCGGCCGCTACATATAAAAGAACGCGCACGCCGTGTATGTTTTCTACGTACGCGGCACAGTATATGCGGGCCTCTAGGATTTCGCCTTCGTCGAAATGTCACCACTGCGACCGGGACCGAACGTGCGTCCTCAGGGTCATCATCCGAGTACAATAACCGCTGTACAAGCGCGGCTGCAATGAAGGTGGGCAGCAGAGGTGGACGGTTTCGCTAAATAAAACGAGGAAAGCATGGTGACCATGCACGTCGACAGCAGTCATAATGTTCCTGCAAGCTCTTGCATTGCCTGGGGAAAAAGGATCTCAACCACATATTGCGGGCCATTGGAAGCAAGTAGCGGGTAATGACGACGACTTAAACGGCCATCCGTTAGAACGGGGTTTCGCTCAAATCCGAAGCCCAAGCCCACGAGCTCCGAGCTGCTCGGTGTATAGTCAGTATCTTCCGAGCGCGCTGATACAATGTCGTAAGCGTGGACATGACATTGCCTCAAAATGGGCGTGATCACGTTGTCCAGAAGAAAAAAGAAAAAAAAAAGCACAGAAAAAGATGCAACGAAACTGCAGCGGAAGCAACGTAGCTCTTTTTACGCATTACGATGATTACGTTCCTTTCCGTGGCGTAATCGTGGCATGCTAGTGGATGCCTCCGTTGCCCGTTTCCTGCGCTTATTCGGAGTCTTGTGTTCGCATTGTGAGGTAAAACTCGGCAGTAAAACGGGAACAGCGATGAACGGGCTTGCGGTGTTGTCCTGTGGAAGCGCGCTGCGGGAAAATGAAGGTTGCCGTGCCAGGAGCACGCGGTGAAGTTCTTTAAGACCTCGGGGGGATGGATATGCGGACAAAAGAGGAAAAAGGGAACGGACTTCCCCGTTCGGGATCGTAAAGTTCCTCGGGCGCTTCCTTTCAAGCACGTGACGTTTATAACCGCGTGCAATAAGCGAACATTGTATACTTTGCGACTATGAGTTTTGCCCTTCTATGATGTGGCACACGGGAAGAAACTCGATACAGGTTGCATAAAAAAAAAAAAGAAGAGAGAGAATGAGAGAAAGTCACCCGCCGTGTTGGTTGACCTTTCACCGCTACCAATCACGAGGCTGCCGGATCATATCTCAGGTTCGGCGTTTACCCTCGGACGGGGGCGTAATGCAAAAACGTCATTGTATACACCGTGCAACGAATGCCTGGTAAACAGTCTCAGGTGATGAAAATTAATGGGGTGTCTCTCCGCCACGGTTCGCGTCTAATAACCATCTCCTGGTACTTGCCTTGGCATCCATCAGAACTATTTCATTGCTCTGTAGATCACACGGTTATCTTCTGAGTAACACCTATCGTTGGGTCAGTCACTTCATACTGTTTGAACGGACAATAATACTACGGTGACATAACGCAAAAAGAAAGGAAAAAGAAAAAAGGAAGGGGGGGGGGGGGAGGGGAACAAGCGGCGAGTGTTACTGTTAACTCCCGAATGCTTTATCCGATGGTGAATTTCTGTTACGGAAGAACTGCAGTGCGCGTTAAAATGGCAGCTGACGTGTGTGTTATCTTAACTGATGATTGATTTTATCTCCGTGCGTGAATGTAAGAGTCAACCAACGCACGCGCCAATCTACGTGCATTATGCTTGGAGTTGACACAGCGAGAGAGAGATACGGAGAGAAATAAACGCTCGCCGTTGCTGCAGTCCACTTATCTAAGTCATTTTCACTGGAGTTGACTGTGGGATTCTTTTACATGTATATGATAACGTGAAATTGCACTCTGCGGGCTATTAAAGTGAAATAAATCGTGTCAGTGCATTCTTCAACCACCTCCCGCTGTATGTAGTACCGGCGAAATGATGATGTGCTCAGCTCAATATCTGACACTTCACTTGAACTTTAATCAGTTCGATGCGAAACGCGCGCACGGTCAAGTGTAGAAGTGTACACAGGACAGAGAAGAACTAATTAGCCCACTAGCTCCGTGTCCCGTTCTTTCTCTCACTATCTTTCTCCTTTCACCTGTTTATTTGTTTTCACCCGTTGTAGGGTAGCAAACCTGACGTACGTCCACTTAAGCTCCCTGCCCCTCCTTGTTTCTCTGTTTGTCTTTCATATCGCTGAGATGTTGATAAATATGAAACTGATGCCATTGTCATGTTTTTTATTACATTTATAACTCCTCACCGGTATGTTTGGTAACACGTGCTGATGATGCTTAACATACACACTTAATTCCTTGGGATGATCTGGTCCTTTGTTTCTGCCTCGCAGCAAATTCCAGTATAGGACTGTAGAAGCAGGACCTCTGACTGGTGCTAAATCATTTACGAAGAAGTCTATGTTCTTCTGAGGCGCACTGACAAACGTCACGGCAGCGTCGATCTCGCAACCACGGACGCGGAGCGAGGTGTCGCCGCTATAGGCCTCACCCGATGTCGGAGGGTCGTCCGCGGCTATCTCTTTATGACGCCTGACGTGCCCTCCATCGCATAAATCTCTTTCCAGGAGTGACCAGATTCTGTGGCGCGAACTTCGAACTGCCACAGTCACGACCCCTTTTCTCCTCTCCATTGTCACGCATGATGAAACCTCTCCGCACTGCAAATTGTGTCTTAGCACCAGAGCCGACTTCAATCACATCTTTCTAAATTGCCCTAACAAGCCCAAGCCCCCGTGGCAAGGGTCACAACATCAGGAGCGATGGGAGTCTGCTCTGCGCAGCTCGCAACCGGAGCTACAGCTTCGGGCAGTGGGCTAGGCCAGAAGGGTCGCCGAAGCACAGAAGTGCCCGGCCATCTAGAGTGGCCAGAGGGCTCATCGTCGTCCTGCTCCCTGTTTACCCCCCCCCCCCCCCCTTCGCATGATTCTCTCGGGAATCAATAAAGTTGGTTACCTACCTACCTATCTCTTTCTGAAGCGTGCTATACACTTTTTTCCGCGGTATTTGCGACCAGTTGTAGCGTTACCGGAACTGAAATTGTCCTTTTTCTTTCTTTTTTTTTTTTTTGCTGGACTTGTGATTGCGCGAAAGATGCGGAGCCAACGCAAAAAAATTTCAGACGCGGCGGCGGCGGTGGTTGTGCACTCATACGATTCGCGATGCGTCAAAGGCAAAATAAATGCATGCAGTCGGAAAGATTCGCTCCCTCAAAAACAAGGACTCTTTTGCTGATTACGGGTCACCACATGCAGGTACGTCGCATGAAAACAACAGCGAAAAAGGATCTGGCCTCCTATAAACGTGCTTTCCTGCTCCCTTTTACTTGCTTTTTGTGGTATCCCGTGATTACCGATCGGCTTTCGCATAATAACATTCGGGCTGCTCTCTTATAGAAGCGGTCGTGCGCTTCCCATGGAGTTCTCGCGACATGCTCTCGCAGACTGTTTTTCAGCTATATAGGTCCAGGTGTTCTCGTCTGCATGCGCCCTATAAGGAGGCCATAAGAGCACCTTGGTGCGCTTCTGGTAATATGATTCGCAAAGCCCGGGCAAGTGACTGGCCTGAAGAATACAAATATGATCGAGAATTTGCATTACGCACTTGAAAGCTGTAGGGAAAGTGGCTGGGTTCTGTGCATCTAACTGTTGTAAATGTATCCTTTGATGTTTCCCACCGTCTAGAAACTGCGGCAACGAAGATTGGAGATGCCGGGCCCCATGCCACTCGTGTATCTTTGGCGATGGAAGCAGCAGGAACATTCTAGATTGCTAACGCTCGATTTGAGCATTCGGCGTCTCTTACTTGGGGAAAAGGCCGCATGTCTAGACAGACGGTGCCGCAGGGACTCGCGGGGCCGCACGGATGAGAAAGGCGACGCCTACTGGCAATAGAACTCGCTCTGTTGGTTTTCTGTGTCTGCTCGACGACGTAGATGCTGTCGAAGCTCTTGCTTCAGAGAGCTGTCGGCTGTGGAATTTGTGTTGTTAATGTCAAAATCTCCTAATCGAAAGCGTATGGTTGCGCTGAGCAGTAATGGATCGAGACACTGCAGTACAAAAAATGATACATGTTTTGCTGCACCGCCTGGGCCTCCGGTGACGTCTTCCGCGGGTCACTTTAGAAGGTGGTGGGCACGTCTGAGATACGGCTCATAAAAGGTAGGAAGGTTTAATGGGTGGAGAGCATGCTGAACGAAATACTAATGTACACTTATTTGTAAGGCTACACGCCTATGTACAAGAAAAATCCTCGTGTGTTCAATAATAAAATAAAATAAATATTGCTAAAAATTTCGAGCAACATTTCCGAAGATCCACATAACCAGGAGCTTTCAGGTTACCTGAGTTCCCACTTGTACACTACAGCGAGCGTTGGGAACGTTCGAAAATATTTTTTTTCTTTCTTGTCCGCTTAAGCCAACTTCATAGAGTTGTCGCGACTGAAACCATCGATCGATATTTTGTCACAGCGATTGCATATAACATATAATCACATTGGAGATACGTGTGTTGTGACAAACGGGACGAATCAGACGTAGTTCCACACTCGTCGCTACTGAAATGTTTCTTAAAATACTATAGGTGCGCATGCACCATTGTTCACTTGCACGGTGACCAAACGACACTCTGTCAGTGCTGCAAAACGCATAGGGTGTCCTAACGAGCCAGCTGGTGCGAATGGAATTCTCGAGGAAAGGATTAACGTTACGCGAAACGCGCGAAGCGTCTGAATGCGTCATCTCTCATTTAGGACATTCTTGAAGCACGCGGCTGTGACGTAGTAGATACAGCAACGGGCTTAGGTTCCGGTAGCCTGGAGTTCAAAGTGTAGTCTAAACACCTTAAACAATTTCGATTTTTGTGCGTGTTCGGCGGTGCACGTACTGCGCTATGCTGACGTCACTGGCACTTGGAGAGGCCGTCGAAAACCGCCAGTGTTGACATCTGACGTAGCATAGCTGCGATTTCGACTTTATACATGTTTCTGAAAACATCTGCGCTCGAAGATAATTATTGATACCACGCGGCGTATAGTCACGGGTTGGTCGTACCGATGTGGCTGAAGGCAACTGAACAAATAATGTGCTAATCGTAAGAAAGTCTCCTTAATCGAAAGTTTTGTGTGTACGTTTTTAGTGCGAATACGCTGCGCATTAAAAAAACATTTAGGGTTACGCACGTTCGACCTTGTATGACACACAACTGTATTATTTTACCTGTTTGTATTATTTTCACTGCTGTTTGTTAAAATTTCGCTCCTAGATTGCTTTGTCACCCACTCCTGCCATAGCGCATTTCGGCGCTGCAGTATGTATAAATAAATAAAAAAATTGGGGGACCCTTAAGCTTCGCCTTTAAGAGTTGAACGCGATAGCGAAATCCGGCCCATAGTGTGCACTTCAATCACTCAGTCTATACTTATTAATGTGTGTTGTTACACACACACGCACAGACACAGACACACACACATGCGCGCGCGACGTATCTATAGTAATGGTAGAGGTTTTCGATCTATTTAACAACACTTTTATATTAACTTCATGAAAATTTTGTACAGTGATGTAGTCACATGGTCCTGTATTATGAACTGCGCGTAGGCGTGACACTTTTATTTGTAAATGGTCACATTCTGTCGTCCTTGTTGCGTTAACTATCGGGCAGCTGTTCGATTTGTTCTTCTGGAGACCTCTTCCGGCCAACCGCAACAAGCATCGCTTTATGGTCGGTGAAATGGCAACTGCAGTACTTCACTTCTTTAATGGTGTCGTGAGAATGAAATGCTATAAAAGTGGATGCAGAGCATCCGACGAGACCGCATATAGGCTCTGCTGTAGTCGCATGGCCTCTGAGATGGAGGGCGCGCTCGCCGTTTCGGAGGCCATGGTAGTCGAGACATTGCTTGATATGTGTTCGGCTAGATGGACATAGTTGTCCATTTTTGGAGCTCTTATTTTTCGCTCACGGGCGATTTTTCGCTCACGGAGAGACGCCGACACGGACGGCGGTATTTCTGCCGAACGAGCTCTCTAACGCCATCGCGTTAATAAATAAACTTCGTCGTCGTCTGGCTTTAAGACCCTGATTGCCGCTTGAATCTGTAGGGGCGTCACACTGCAGAGACACTCCCATTTGTCGCGCTTATCTACTCGCGCATCACAGTTCGCTAGCCACACACCTTCGACGCTTTCCGACCGAGAGGTATCAGTTCGCTGAAGCATTTCGCGTTTTTCACGTCGGAGCCAATTTATACGCAAGCGAGTGAAGTCCAGCCCTTTAATATATCATGGCACGTAGTTGTACGTACAGAACATCACGATGTCGCAAAGACTCTGCCATCCGCGCGATGGCTGTTTGTGACGGCGGTCTGGCAGCGGGGGCGGCTGCGGCGAGCACAGTGTGCGCGCGGAGGAGGTCACGCCAAATTTTGGCCCCAAAGAGCTCGCCGCCGCGATCGAAGACTGCGCGTACTTGCGTAGGAGGAGCGTGTGCGTTTAGAGTGAGTGTAACCTGAAAAGCATAGCCGTAGCGAGAAGCCGAAGGGGGTGGAGGGGGGGAGGCATAGGATGCTTGCGGGGTGACGCTCGGGCTTCTAATTGAAATACCCTCGACGCAGCGGCAACGTTGAGGCTTGCCGGGACCGACGCCATGATCAGTGAGACCGTTAATTAGACAAATGCACTTATCTGCGGCGGCAGAGAGGGCCACAGTTAGCTGTGTCACTGCGTGGAGAAGCTTTCGCTCATGCCACCCGCCCACGCCATCTTCGAGCTCCCAAACATTATACCCCTTCCCCACTCTCGCCGCCATGGCTTCCACCACTGTGTCCGTGACCGACGCACTGGTTATGGTGTCTTTGTCACCGATAGTCACCGTTCTCTCCCTCTCACTCTCATTTTTTTTTTTTTTTGTTCTCTGCCTGCCTTCAGGCGGCGAGAAAGAGGTTCTGGCAAAAGGCCCGACCTCTGGAGGAAAACTGTTCGATATATGACGGCGACGATCGAAAGTCATTCATTGTTGAAGGCCCCGAGCTTATTAATTTCGCTATTCCGCTACGCCCTGCCGTTTTATTTCCCGATGAAAATGTGAAAACAAAAATACGTGCAAGTTCGTGTCTGGAAGGGTTTTAATTTGCTTCTTTCCCTGGCGCCTCCGGGGCAATCGGTGCTAGGAGGGGGGATGGAAATAATGAATTAGGGCGTTTTTTTTTTGTTGTGGCTGCGCGCCGCGCCGACGTTCTTTTATCAGACACACGCGTCGGCGAATTAGGCCATAACGAAGTCGAACACCGCTTCCACCTTTATTCCGAGCTCCTTACCCCTCTCTCTTACACGTTTGTAGCACCAATGCTAACAAAAGCGGCATGTGCTGACAAGAATAGCGAACCGAGTTGAATCTTCGGAAACTTCCTTTGTGTTGCGCTAGTTGTGAGCGTAACACCTATACGAAGCGCTTTTGCCTTAGCTGGATACGCGTTCAGTGTTTCCGCCGTGGAGCTTCTCTCGCTTGGAAACACGCAGTGGCGCTGTGGGTTATCTTTGACTGCGCAGTTCAGGAATTGCGTGCATTGGGGCGTCAATATCGTGCAGTGTGGCAGCTTTAGAATATCGATGTGCGTTACAAAAAACCAACGGAGGAAAGATAAGTGTGAAAATTGTATTGAAGTGTTGCTGGTTCTTTGCGCTTCGTGCCCGGCTTTAGTGCCTTCTAGCCATTGTGATTATCGGAGTCAGCTGGTCACGAGCGGTAGATGACAGGAGTGAACTTGAACTGCAATATTAAATCATCGCATAGTAGTAAAACACTAACATACAGGTCCGAGAGAATGGGGCAGATGAATTGGGCGAATACCAAATATAGCTGTTGTATGTAGTCGTGAGCTTCAATTTATGTTTGCTCGTTGGTGTGTGTTTTCTCGGTCAATATGTTTCCTCTCCGATACTCTTCACTGTATCTACATCTTTCACTCTACCTGCTAGGTCCCTAATCGCGCGCGCGCGTGATTATTGACCGAACACACACACACACTCACTCACTCACTCACTCACTCACTCACTCACTCACTCACTCACTCACTCACTCACTCACTCACTCACTCACTCACTCACTCACTCACTCACTCACTCACTCACTCACTCACTCACTCACTCACTCACTCACTCACTCACTCACTCACTCACTCACTCACTCACTCACTCACTCACTCACTCACTCACTCACTCACTCACTCACTCGCGTAACGTTTTCAGCGGAGTTATCCTTACTGCTCATCTTAATATAGATGCCACAACGTTACGGTTATCCCAATGCAGGAAGTCGAGGCGACAGCGCTAGCTGCGGCGAGGAACACTCTCCCGCGCAGTGTCGCTAGGGACGCTTCATAGAACGCATTTTAAATTATGATGACGCAGCGCCACAGACGCATCGGGGGAATTATGCGTGGAACCGCGGCTCTATAACAGCACCTCTCACCCGTTGGAGGGGGACCAAATGGGAATATTGGCCTCGCGCATGCCCCCGGCAAACTTTTTGCAACATGGACGTCTCTTCTCTCCATGCAGCTTAACCTACAAGCCGTGCTCGCGGCGAGCAAGTACAGCGAGCGCATTTTTCACCAGGAAGTTAAACTGCGTGGTACAGGAACTGCGCGGTTTGTGAATATTTGAAGCCAACTTCCCCGCTTCTTGAACGGGCATTATAATTATCGCTGCGCCTGCCTCCCCACCCCCCCACCCCCTCCTTTTTCCTTCCAGTTTCGCTACTTCTCAGAAAGATAACTTGAACTGTGGGGAAGGCTGCTGACAAAGTGTCACTTTAAGCGGGCGCCCCCTCAAGTCATATTTATCAACTCGGTGTGTTCGTCGCGTATTCACATATATTGGAGCGACCCGGTTTGGCCGCAATGTTTCACAGCTGCAAGGCACATTGGGCGTGTGCATTAACGTGTTGTGTATGAAGTCGTTACTTTGTAACGATGTTATCCGAATTATGTTATACAAAGCGGGTTTATATGCGGTGTACACTAATGTGTTCGATATAAGGGGCTTCATTTCACGCCAGAGAATTCACGGATGCTACGCCACTGCAGCGCGACGATGATGGGATAACGCTTTTGGTTCTTATTGTTTTTCTTTTCCCGTGACGGATACTTTGTCTCTGGCCTAAGGGCCGTGCGGTCATAGATGCGCCCCGTTCTTCTTTCTTTTTCTGGTTGCGTGGTTCAATATCGCCTTAGTGAGATTAATTTCGGCGACAAAGGCAATATCGAAACGTGTTTCGTGAAGGACGGGATATTACGGGCAGATTGCATGTGCTCTTTTCCGTTCGGCGTGACGCTTTTTAGAGAAAATAATTTAGGTTTTTATTTACATTGGAGGGTCTGTATAAGAGTACTGTGTATCATTTTCTCTTTGCAAATCTACTGTGTCTTTAGTGTCATCGCTCGAACCGCGCCTATCGCTCTGGTAGCCTCAATGTCTCCGTGTCAAAGAATGAAAACCAATTAATGTTAACACGAGACGAGGCATTTATGGCCAGTGTTTACTGCGTGCACATATGTAGTGGCACAGTGGCTGCGTTCTGAAGAGGTCCGCGCCAAAGGTGGAGTATCTTTTTTTTTTTCGAAATTAGGTGGCTCAAAAAGAGGGAACCAATCTGACACGCGATCATCATGAATATATGAAAACCACGTAAAACAGGCCGTAAACGCATAGTTGACCCATATTCACGCGTATAGTGTTACGGATAAAAATTTTAAGGAGCTACTCGGGCACGTACGTCACCAGTATATGTGCACGCATAGCGTGTACCACGTCTTATATATATGGTCCTGTCGACTGCTGCCGCGTCAGTTGGAACGACCTTCTAGGTGTACGCACACGACACAATGACACGTGTGCCAATGGTACGCTGATCCTGAACAGGAAACAAAGCCATTGCGGAATTATCTTTCGCGCGCGAGTTTTGAGCTTGCGGTAACTACATATTTTGTATGCAAAGTGCCGATCTCAGAATTCGGCATAGCGCCTATTCGGAGTGCCAGCGGAAACTGCGTTTCCGTTAGCGACGCTCTATGCAGCGCGCAAACCTTCTTCGCCTCTGAGGGCAGAGGAAATGTCCCATACGTGAGGACCGCGGCCTCGTCGTGAAAAGAGTTGGCAAGACTTGGGAATTACAGTCTGCGTGTATGTAGTACGTACGGGGTCGTGAATCAACTCTAAGCTGATTTGCGCATGCAGTGCTGTGCGTATTCGACTGCGGAATATTGAGACACGGAAATGGCATATGCTGTTCGCGCTCTTAGATGTCTCTACCAAAGATGTATGCTTGGAATAGTAGAGGAAAGGCAGCGAGTTAATCCATGGCAGTGTGAAATGCTTTCTTGAGACTGCACTGAAGGGTTATACGAAACAAACCGACGGGAAAGTCTATGGACGCTGAAAATTGCTGCGGAAACTTCGCCATCCCATGAAATTTCTAGAAGCACGCAGAGGTGTCGTGAAGTGTTGGAACGTGGCACGCAGCCGACTCTTGTATTAAACCCTCACATTAATCGTCATCGTCATCATCGTGTTCGCACCCATCGTAGCAGGGCAAAGCGCTTTCCCACATTTTGCCAGTTAACCGGGTCTTGTGGTATGTAGTTGCGTTATCCCCGGAAACTCCTTCATCTCGTCTATCCACCTAACTTCATGACAGCCCCTAGCACGCTTGCGTTCTCTAGAAATCCAGTCTCCTACACCTAATGACCAATGGTTATCTTGGCTTTTTTACTGCATGACCTGACATGCCTACTTTTTCGTGATTTCCACTAGGATGTCACTAACATCCGTTTGTTTCTTGACCGATTGCACTCTTTTCTTCTTTTAACGTTACACCTCACACCTACGCCTCGTTCGGAACAGCTGGTTCTATCACAAGCAGCGGCGTGATTTTCCGCATTCGGGGTAACTGGAAACACCACAGAAAAATTGCACGCACCTGTGCCATCAGTGGGCAAACAGACCTGTCTCTGTACGCGTTACATACGTCGCAAACATCGCAGACATTCTCTTCCGGCTTACCCTTTGTTGTTAACTTATCACTGTCTACAGGTCCGGCGCGAGGCTCGCATATGGCAAATACGCTGCTATGCCTAGGAGTGTCTCATGCATAACTTGTGGACACGGACCCTGGAGTGCTCGGCGAATGGAAGTAGAGGAGCAGCAGCAGTCTCAGGAAGCTGTAATGGCTCTCGCCGAAGACCGCGCTAAGTTCGTGGCTGCCCTGAATCACGAGATGTGCTTCTTCCTTAGCCAGGAAATGATCGTCATTATGCTCATAGTGCTGTGTGTACACATTCGCGTTGGAGGTGCATTAACTACCTTGTTGCTTCTGCCCGCATAAAAGATTTTCGGCTGCCGCACCGACCTTAGGAAGTGAGTGATGAGCAACACTGCGTGTATACGTCATACTCGTTTCGGCTGCAGCGGGACCACGTCCGCGATTGCTTTGTTATCCTTCTAGGAGTCATGATGACTGCATTTAAACCGAATCCTCGTTTTACGCGCTACATTCGCATTTTTCTGTAATTACGCCCACACGTCACGAAACTACAGTGTCGGCGCAGACTTGCTACGTTGCTTATTATTAGTGCGTCTCTGTGAAAAGCATCTTGCCACGTTCTGTCCCAATTAACAATTGCGGGAACTCTGGTTATCCGACAAACACCACGTGACTTAAATGAATATCTTGACAGCGAATTCTGTGAACTTCCACTTGTTCGTCGGCGTTGGAGAGGTACATTCTTTGTTCGTCGTTCGGGCCACGGTGGACATTTACCCAGAGACATTGTTACAAATCTTCATGCACATTTCCCATCTGGCACATAGAGCTTTGACCTCGGAGGCCTTTGGCGCGCAAAATTCGGCTGCGCCGTGCTGCCGCAAGAGCCGCAGGAGGGAGCGCCTAGTTTTTGCTCTTCACCCGTATAGAACTACTATACGTTCGAACACCGAACACGTCGGCGTTAATCAAACCGTATTGCTTCCTGGTGGCCGTACCGGCTACATTCTGGCTTTTCTTTCCAGCGTTATGGCGCTGCATTTCCCAGTCCTCCGCAGCGAGTAGTCGCCACTTTTGCTGGACCCGTTCGCTCGTACATCGTTGTTCCATATGCGGTGCCGTTTACACCCGTTCAGACAGCCGGGCTCGGGTCACGCCGCTGACCGGTAAACAAGGTCCACACTTTCTCCCGTTCCGTGATACGAGAGAAAAAAAAGGGAGAAGGGTAAGGGGGGAGGACGTAGAAACGAGAGGAACGTAAAGTGAGAACATAGACAGAGACAGGCGAGGAGCTAAAGTGCAGGGTGGAAAAGAAAGAAAGAAAGAAAGAAAGGGAGAGGGGTCCTGCGCTATGCATGGACGCGTGCCACTCACATCCTCGCGCCCCGGCTGCGAGCCGTGTTCTTGTCATTACGCGGTGGCCGCGCGCGCTGAGTTGAATATTTGACGTGGTCATGGCCCCGGCCGCTGGCGCAGCCGCTGCAGCAGCAGCAGGAGCCGTATTTCGCGGTTCTTGCCATCTTCCCGCGCTGATCACATGATGCAAGATGAATGCAGCCCCTAGAAACGAAGTCACTCGCACGCGCTCGCTCACTCGCTTGCTCAGCAGCAACCACCACCCCCTCGTCCTTCCCCACGTGGCGCTTTGTTTTGATGACCGCTCGACTCGGATGGCCGCTGCCTACGCGCGAAACATCGGAGCCGTTCGTCGTGCAAACGTTCGATCACGGAGGGCAATCAAACGCTGACCTTCGTTAACCTGGTTCTATTTTTTGCCTCTATAGATGTTCTGTCGGCATACAGCCAGGCTGACCGCAGTCTCTCTATCTTTTCACAACTCATCGCATTTGGGTAACCCCACGTGGGCGCGCAGCTGCTTGAGAGTTGTTCTTCCCCGTGCGAGGCGATTGCTTTGTATTGTTATTGAATGTTCAGCATTGGACTTCCACGGTCGTCATTGTATTTTGCTTCCGAAATTCCAACACCATAATAATCGGCAAAGAGCGTTCGCTGTGTGAACGAGATGTGCAATTTGAGTGAACATGTTTGCTGTGGCATTCAGTGCAACTAATTTTCAAACATGCTATATGTGAATTGGATGAAACCCTGTGCTTTTTTATTTGTTCGCTATATTATCAGTATTTGCGTAATGACGAGGTGAAATTCGTAATGCAAAATATTACGCTAAAATTGCCCATGGACACACACATAGAGGCAGAGGGGGGGAAGAGAGAGAGATGAATGAGGGAAAGGCACCTAGATAAACTGGACGATAACCTGACGCTTTGGAAAGCTCTAGCCATTATCGATGCTCGTACATGTCACTCGTGAACGCTGACGACCACCTGCACAAAGCAGTCGCAAACAGCATCATCTCTTACTGCTGATGCTGTTAAAGCTTTGTGCGTGGGCTGCGAATAAAGATAAATGGAACATTCTTCGTGTTACTAAGGACATCACCGCCCCGACACTATATCCTTGTAAAGCTGCCAGATGGCATACCGCGACTCATTCGGCTCGAAGGTACGCGAACGGCGCAAGACAACGGCAACGCTACCCACTTGTCCAGCTGATTGCATGCGGGAAGAAGGCAAATTACCCCTTTGGGAGAAGGCGCTCGGTTCCTGGGATAATCGAACGGAAACGCATGGAAAGGAATGACGTGCTCAGCATGATTGCCATTCAGCGCAAGAGAATGCCCTGCGCGAAGATGCAGCGCTGGCTCCTAAGTATTCAGGGAATGCTTTAGCGAAATGTGTCTCAAGAGCCATGATGCTTGTATTTGTGCTTTACGCGCTTGGAGCTTTCGTTACTCGGTGCAGCTTCGGTGCAAATAAGACGGCTGACCGGAAAGCACTGTGCGAGGTTAGAGAGGCGGAATCAAACCGTAACTGATACCACGTCCCATTAGAAACAACGCAACCACAGGACACACCGATGCCGTTGCCCTGTCTTCCGTGTCGAATCCGCCGCATCAGTTCACCCTACAACAAACAAAGTGATGCAGTGAAGCGTAGGCTGGGACATTCGTAATCATCGTCAGCCTGTCTACGCTCACTGCAGGACAAAGGTCTCTCCCATATATCTCCAATTAGCCTGGTCCTGTGCTAACTATGCCCAATTTATCCCCGCAAACATCTTGATCTCACCTGCCCACCTAACTTCTTGCCGACCCCTGCCACGCTTGCCTTCTCTAGGGATCCACTCTGTTACACTTAATGACCAACGATTCCCTTGTCTTCGTATTACATGGCACGCCCACGTCCATTTCTTCTTCTTAATTTCTGTTAATGTGTCTTTAACACGCGTTTGTTCCCTAACCCATTCCGCTCTCTTCTTGTCCCTCAAGCATACACATACCATTTTCCGTTCTACTGCCCGGTGCGTCGCCCTCAATTTAAGCTGAACTCTCTTACTTAGCCTCAAACTTTCTGCCCCGTAGGTGAGTGCCGGTAAGATGCAGCTGTTATACACTTTCCTCTTAAGAGACAATGGCAGGCTACGTGCTTGCTGAATGCACTCCACCCCATTTTTATCCTCCTAATTACCTCAGCCTCACAGTTCTGATCAGGGATGACTACTCAGCCTAAATAGACACCTATCTTAAACCGTTGTGCTCGCCCAAGGCTATTGAACATTACTTTATTTTTCTGTTTGTTAATTGTCAGGACACCTTTCTACTTCGTCTGTTTAGGTCAGTAACCATGCTTGGTTATCGTCTCCCGAGTTACTTAGCAAGGCAATGTCATCAGCAAATCTGAAGTTACTTGGATATTCGCCATTAACCATTACACCCACCTTCTACCAGTCCAGTGTTCTAAATACCTCTTGTAGACATGCTGCGAATAATATTGGAGAGATTGTGTCCCCTTGTCTTACGCCCTTCCTTATAGGTATCTGCTATTCTTATGGAAGACCATGGTGGCTGTGGAGCCGTTGTAGACGTCTTCCAGTAGTCTTGCGTAGTGTTCATCTACGCCCTGATTCCGCAATGCCTGGATGACTGCTGAGGTATCGGCCGTGTCAAATGCTTTCTCGTAATCTATGAAGGCTATATATGGGGGCTGGTTATACTCCACGCATTTCTTTATCACCTGACTGATAATGGGAATGTGGTCTACTGTTGAGTAGCCTTTACGGCTTAGACACATTCGTAATATGTCTTCTATAAGTCGTAGCAAAAGAATGCGCCGTGGCGATTGGCCGAAAACAACCAGGAACGAGTACCCTTTGCATTAAAAGGTGCTAATAGTTTTGTCAAGATCGAAGCCATCTGGTAGTTTTTCGCTAGTTGCACGCCAGTCTATTAGGTGTCCCGACCTTTAAGGCAAGTACAGTTTGTATGTGCTCCAGCGTTTTACCTTTCCACAAGTTACATAGAGTGCATGGAATTTACGGTTTTACGCTGGACATCTTCAAGGGAAGAGTCTCACTACTGTAGTTTTACGGTGCAAGCTGTTATTGGCTCGTTACACTGACCGAAATTGGTGGCGATAGTGTCCACACCTTCCTGTAGCCGCTATCGGCTTCGGTGTGAAATTGAGCTCCTTGCCTTTGCGGACTTCAACCCAGCTCAGTAGAGGTCGTGCCACTACAACCATTTCAGACTCTAACCACTAAGTTGCACACCTTGAAATCTTAGCTAAGGCTATGATATGGTTGGAGAGGTGGTGGCATCCATCCCTGGCCCTGACTGCATGGCTGAGCATGTTGTGCTCTCAGCGACCACTTTGATCTGTAATAGTGTCTCTCAGGTCATTATATGTTGCCAGCCGCCGGCTGTCCTTTCATGAACGAGGAAAAAAAACGACGACAATGAAGAGAGAGAAGATGGCGAAGAAGGAGGACAGGAAGAAGTCGGCTAACAAGAAGACGTTCACGACAAAGAAGAGGAAGGCGACGGCAAGAAAGTGAAAGAGGAACCGGATGACGACTGAGAAGAAGATGAAACAGAAAAAGAAGACAATGGAAGAGGAAGAAATGGGGAAGAGAGAGCGAATCACGAATAAAACAACTTGACAGAAAGAAAAAAAATATTGACAGAGCTCGCAACAAAATCTACATTACGCTGGCTGTCAGTGTGCTGTGTCCCCTGCGCAGGCCTGGCTTTTTTTTTTTTTTCAGTTTTACCAACGTAGCTTGTGATTGGTTGGAATTTGACGCTTCTTGTCAGGGCATTTTTCAAGGGAATGTCGGACCTGCATCACCTTCAACCCATTTAAATTAATGGTAATTTCTTATTAGTACACATAATCGTGGGTAACCAAACCCCTTTAAGCTCAGCTCAGTCCTCCCAATCATACACCCATCAACTAGAACTACTTCCACGTTTTTACAAGCGTACCATATTTTTTTTCGTCTTTTATTCCTGGCCGAGGAATGCAGACATGAACCACACGATTTCTTTGTCTTTAATAGTGACATAACTGGCGAGAATTTTGTGTTATTAATGTAACGACTTATCAGTCATG
Source organism: Hyalomma asiaticum (assembly GCA_013339685.2). NCBI lineage: Eukaryota > Metazoa > Arthropoda > Arachnida > Ixodida > Ixodidae > Hyalomma > Hyalomma asiaticum. The sequence continues at coordinate 38,652,745 of CM023485.1, forward strand.
TAATTCATAAAGCCATGCCCTTCCGTGCCAATTTGGCCAAATACGAAGTGAGCGAGACGCGAGGTTTCGTTCACTTTTTTTCGTTACTTCGTTGTGTTTCGGGTCAACCGTCTAAACATATACCTATGGCTAGCGCCATAAATGTACCCGCCACGTTCACGGATATGATTACCCGGTGCCACGTGATACCACTCCTCAAATCCACTTATTTATGAACATGTAGCGGATAAGCTGCACTAGAACTCGCGTACCACTGTCGCTGATAACGTGAATATATGCTCCTGCGCTTCTAACTGTAGTGGTGCACCAGACGCTACAAGAATGAATAATGAAGCCACATGAAGATTCCGTGCTTTCCTCCATATGGTATACTTACGTTGCGATTACTTGAAGCTTAGAAATGATAAGAAAGAGTGCATGAAAATCAACGAAATCAACATTGCTGCATGTAATTGTAAGACGTCGAACGGGCCTACTTTGTGAGTGAAGTTAAACGCAGCTCCTACGCATGGCACAACGAGAGCTGCAATGGAATCTTCGCTTTCTTAGCGGTTGTGTTAATAGTACACCATGAAAACGTCACGGCAAAGAGGTTGCCGGTTGCTGTTAAGTTGCTTGTACAATGTACCGATGATTCTGCCATAGACAATGACCTAACTTTCAAGAATAAAATAGTTTAGTTCCGTTCTAGTCATTCGCTTGACGTGCGCTTATAATTATCGTAAAGGTGCAGTTGTTTACGCAGGTTTGTTCCTTAACTGCCAATTACGGAAGTCATGCTGATCGCGTGCGCAAGTAATTTAGGACCTTGTCGTAACTGACTAAGCGTGAGAAAGATTCTCAGAAATGCTTCAGGAGAGTTCGCGCTTAAACATTTTATTTATGCCGGGCATGGTACGCGGAATTTCACCTATTTCTGATGAAGCAGCGCAACAGGGGCCTGGAGAATGCACCCTCCTAGAGGTTTCAGTGATCAAGCAAACTTGTTTCTAGGAAGCTTCCACCTATGAACGCTTAAGGAAGTCTTCAGCGACGGAGGGATTACGATGTCTACCAAAAGAGCAGGCGCCTTTGAAAAACTGCGCCTTCCTCGGCCACTCTGAGTTAAATCCTGCTGTGTTTACTAAGCCAGCCATATATAGAAAGGTCAGGTGACCTCATTTGGCTTGTGGGCAGGTGAACTTGTGCTGGGAAGGCCAGAGTTGGCCAGACTCGAGAGAGTCATGTCTCTCATTATCACAACTGCAATGCGCCTAAATCAATGGAAAGGGGCTATATCTGTCTTTATGGCTGGGACCACGTGACCCCGGAAACTAACATTTGTTTGTGAAGGCGGACTCGACCTCCATGTATTTGTTACCTGACGAGATTTCGTCTTGTCCAACATTTGTATTTTTCTCGAGGACATATTTAGTCTGGATTGTCATTCTGTATACTAGAGTATATGGATCATGAGGATTTCCGTGACCTGGAACGTTCTGCTAACCAAGTGACCATTATTTTTGTCTCTAAACACGAGTGAGATGTTATGTTATGCAAGATGTACGCTGTCCTTAGTTACGACGAGCCTTATGGGATAGATAGATAGATAGATAGATAGATAGATAGATAGATAGATAGATAGATAGATAGATAGATAGATAGATAGATAGATAGATAGATAGATAGATAGATAGTGATGCGTAAAAGGGTGACAGACAGGAGTCTTATCATTTCCTTGGCTACGTCGCTCGCTCCCAAATCATGAATGAGTAAGGGGAAAAGTTCTCAGACGCCTTAATTAAAGAAAGCAGTTGGCAACTTTCGGGAGGCTTCGTGTCGCTGCCGTCCACTGCCCAGGGCGTGCGCGCCTTTCGCTCGTCCGGGTCGCGTTGCCGGCAGCCTACGGTCTAGCGATGACGATGCATATTTCATGTACGAGAACACAGTATGCTGGCGACAAAAAGCGTGGATATACAGTGCCTACAGCAGAGCGTTTGACGCTAGCTGGCGCACGTACGTTTGGCTGGCGCTGCTGGCCCTTTATCTCTAAAGCGCGCATATGGGCTGAGCACAATGGCTCCAGAAGAGGTCACCGGGGACGCAGTTAGGTGTACTTCTCAACGCGCGTGGGCGTTGAGGCTCTACAGTGTGCTGCATTCGGGACACGCCTTGTTGAGGAGTTGGCGAGGACTGCGACTGCGGGAATCTCGTCTCGGAGAGAGTTCCTCGTCGAGACGCTTGCGACATTTAGAGACACGGCATTGCGCGTCGAGTCGAACTTGGGAAGCTGCGCGGGCGTCTCGGATCCGAGTCAAAGTGCGCGCGCGGCTTAACAATGTTAAGACGGTACCAGGGGCCGCGACCCCGACTGGTCCGTGTTAGTCGGCGTGAAGCCGTTCCTTGTTTCCCTCCGGCTCACTTTTTTCCCCCCTTTCTTCTCATCCCTTTCAGCCCCAAATGAGCACTTCGAGCCCCTTGACGTCTACTTTGCTTTTTCGCTGGGGCGTGGTTCGTCTTAGAAGGGCGGGAGGCGTTCGAGGATAGAGGCGAGCCCTCGAGGGCTCGTCGGTCTCGATGGTCGTGCTGTCTGTTCGCAGTTCGTTCTTTTTTTTTTTTTGTACCGGGTCCGAATATAAAGTTTGTTCCGGTCTGTTTCTTGCCAGAACTCTTTTTTCCCGTTCTTCGTAATCTTTGAAAGCGGTTCCTCTTCGTTTGGGTTCCCGAACCGTACGTGAGCGCGGCGACAAGTTTCGATCAATTTATGTTAGTTGGCTGCGCTTGACATCCCTTCGAAGCGGCTAATGACGCGACACCTTAAGGCGGAGAGTGAAAAAGCGAGGAGAAAAAAAGAGAATCTCGGCCTTTTTCGGAGTATCTTTCCTTTTCTCTCTCTCTCTCTCTCTTCGTCTCGATGGAGGATTTCTCTCTTGACCCATTGGCGTGGGTAGCGGTGCTATTATTTGCTCAGCTGAAGGTGAAGTGAATAAAATCGGGAAAGAAGAAATGGTCAACTAAATGCTTCCATTTCGCGCCGCAGGCGTCGCGAATGACACGATATGACACGTCCTTTCTTGCCTTTATAAATTATTTACAGGCTTCTGGCTGGTGGCGAGTGATGTGAAACGAGTCTTACTGTTCGTTCCAAATAAGGGTAAATCTTTGGCGGCTCCTGGTGAAAGCGAAACATGGTGGTGGATACTCCTGTTACGTTGAACGAAATGTTACTCGCGCTACGTTCGCTACCACTAGTTCACATTATTTCTTAGGGTTTTGATATTTCGACGCTTTTGTTGTCGCAAACTCAAGACACCGAGTATGATGTTAAGAAATTAACTTCCTGCTCAGGCTATTCCTTTCTTAATTGGCACCTTCCATTGGGACCTTCGAGTCTGCTATGAGAGGAAAAATGTGTGCGTTTTGAAAACCTCCCAGTGTTTTATCGCTCCTAATTAGTAATTTCTATAGCGGCAAGGCACAAGGCTGTCTACGTACATGATAAAGAATAAGTATGTCTCAAAAATTCTGTCAAGATATCGAGGGACTTCATCATTTATTATTTTGTTTCGTAGCTTAGTAATAGCACTGTGGCGGTTTAGTACAATGCTGCTACTGCATATTTCGTTTGGGCCGTCTGTTACGTGTAATATATGCGTTCTGCCCTGTCTAGGAAACGTGCGGTCGTAGCGAGCGGCGATATGCTATATTTGCGCAAACTTTGGGCCACAGAAGGGAATGCCAAAAGGCACAGTAATATCCACGAGCTTTCAGTCGCGCGCACAGGCCACAATTCTTGCAGTGCGGCCGGGCGACTGAAACAGGGCATAAGAGCTTTGTATATGGAGTTCAAAAGTTGTACAGTATGGGACAACGGGTTAACGCGGTAATGGACACAATGCTAGAAGGTCACATGTTCACGACATTTGTTCCACAGTGCAGCAAGTCGGTTACAGCTCAAACATTGCCCCCCCCCCCCCCCCCCCGCCTTTTCCCATCTCTAGTATGCTCAGTAAGTGCTTGCCTTGTATTTCCATTTCGTCATCCCAAACTCTCAGACACGAAACGGCCGATATATGTTACTGCGTAGACACTGGCTGGACTCCCACTAGTCGGTGACTAACTATATAGCTGCAGTATTTTCCGCAGTCGTGACCCTCTTGAAATTTTGTCTTTTGTTGTCGTCTATGTGGGGAGGACAGCAAGAGCGGCGTGTTCTAGATTCGAAAGGCCTGGCCGCTTTTCATTCAGCTGGCAGAAGTCGCATTGCTGGCTGGCCTCGGCTTGCCCTAGAGCTTGCCTTTAGTCTTCTCTGTATCTTGAACAAAAAAAAAATGTGAAAGAAACTGCGAGCACGGAGGGCGTTGAGCGCGATACTTAGCCACTCCACGAAGGTCATCATTTATCTTAATTTTCTTTATGACCTTAGCCTTAGGAACAAAAGCTCAGTTCATTCCAGCGAGCGCTGCTCTTGCATTGTCTAGAAGAAACAGACGATACGCCGGGCCGCGAAGCAAATGGTACGAAGCTGCTGGTTGCCACATATATTCACATATACGCACACGTACGCCGACTTGCACTCTTGGAGAACAGAACACGGCGACGAAGGAAAAAGAGTTATATATAGAAGGGGCTGGCCTTCCAAAGACGCTATAAGATACAGTGCAAGGAGCGTATACGCCTGAGCTATGTAAGTGTTTTCGGGATCAACGGAGAAGAGATAGTCAAGTGGGCCCGAAAAACATCAACGCGCCCGATTAACCCCTCCGAAATGGTGCTTTGTAAGCGAATGGTCGGAACAAAGTTCAACCCATATGTAGTGCCTCTCCACATATTCCATTACACCGGTATTTCTTTTGCGTATAGCGCACGGCCAAAATAACGACGCCGCAGGGGGGGGGGGGGCTTCAGTGCTTTCCTGTTTCTCTATAAGCCCGCGAGATAGTTTAATCATGAGATATACTACAAAAAGAAATAAATAAATCCTCCGCCAGAATTTTTTTTTTTTTCAGTGAGCTCATTGTAACGTTACTGAGGCTTCACTATAAAGCGCGTGCACTCGAGCGCCGTGGCTGCTTGGCTCAAGTGCATTGATATTTGCCGCGCTCTCCGCTCAGACAACAGCGGGGGGGGGGGGGGGGGGGGGGGGGGAGAGAGAGAGAGAGAGACAATTTTCCATTGTCTCTGCCTGTTTGGATCGTGTTGCCTTAGCAAGATTTTGAAAATCGGCGCATGCCCAGAGTGTGGAAAAGGCCTTTGGGGTTGCATCAGGCCTTAAGGAATCCGCAGAAGCCGAACCGGCGCCCGTGGTCATATTCTCATTCATAGAGACACTTAACGAAGCTTCAGCGTGTGTCGCAATCTTCCCATATTCCTCCCTGTGCGTTGCTAGAAATCACGTGCACTGACCGCGTGTTGTGCGATGCTGAAAGGAGAGGGGGGAGGGGGGGGGCGGGATTGTCTTCATTGTGACTGAGAGTCACGAAGTCGAACCGGCGCCGCGAGGATGAAACGCGCTCGCCTCTCTTATCGAAACAGGAGCTCGTTGAAAAAAAAAAAAAGAAGAAGAAGGCAGCCGAGCAAATAAGAGAGCGAACGCGCGTAGAATCGCGTCCTTGTGCCCTCTTGCTCCTCTTCGCGAGCTTGTCTTGGCGTGGACGTGATGGACGTGCCCGCTCCGATCTCTCTCGCTCTGCTTCCCAGCCTCAAGCTCTCCATCGAGCTTTTGCGGTTTAACGCTCGAATAAACAGCCGGGACCCGGTAGGGCTGTCCCATTATTGTTTCTCTTGTTACGTGTCGTCCCTCGGTACTTTCTCATCTTCTCTGTCTCTCTGTATTTGTTTCTTTGCTGTCTTGTATGTTTCTGTCGCGCTTTTTCAGACTGAGCATTCTTTCTTCTAACCAGTTAGCGTAAGCGAGGCACTGTCGGCAGCTGTAATGCGAAGCATTCAACTGAACAGCGGTTTGTTTGAACTGCGGGCCTCAACTTCGGATTGGATTTGCTCGTCGCCGGTGAAAAACAGAGATTTGTTTGTCTTCGGCATTTCTTTCTTGGTCGCACGATGGAGACTTGAAGAAAGTGGAAGCGAAAGGAAGGCGAGAGGGTGTTAAAGACAAGCCTTAATTGTCGAGTGCGCGCGTGTGTAGTTCTTGTTCTTTTTTTTTTTTTTTTGGGGGGGGGAGTGATTTGCTGCTCTGTTCGAGTCCTTGCTAACTTTCCCTTTAATAAGGCGTGAGCAATTGTTGTTTATGTATTTTGGCGCGTAAGTTTAATGCGTTTCACTTTCGACAGTCTAGACGTCTTACAAAGCCGCTCAAGTTTTATATTCAGTTCAGTGCAGTATCAGTACAAAAATTAAACTATTTCAAGTTCAGATACGTGAGGTGCTACATATGCAGAAGGGGGTCCTGCAGCACCTGGCTGAAAGGGGATCTCATGTTACAGAATCGCGAGGGTTAAGAGCAAAAAGATGGTAGGAAGACAGCAGTTAACAGTCACAGCAGTTTATTGCATTCATATAATGTATAGTGTGCTGGGACAGTATTTTGTTAGGGCGCTCTGCTGTTGAAAGTGTATGTTTTGTTGGGGGATTGCAACTTCGTGCAACGATTACAGTGTACGGATGGTTTCTTTGGGGAGTTATATTGATGCTAAGGCGAGCGTTGATTATGGGTAACGTGATCACTTACAGTTGGTATGCGCGATGTCCCATGTCCCGTCTCCGGCAGCGAAGTGCGCATGTCCGAGGTGTGACAGCGGAGAATTTTACAAACGTGTTTCTTTTACGCAAAACGCAAAATAATCGTGTTCATCAACACCACCACCACCGTCGTCGTCGTCGTCGTCGTCGTCGTCGTCATCATCATCATCATCATCATCATCATCATCATCATCATCATTATTATTATTATTATATTATTATTATTATTATTATTATTATTATTATTATTATTATTATTATTATTATTATGCGCGAGTTAGTCCCATTTTCCATAATAAACGCCCTGACGAAGATGACTTCTCTTGTCGAACTGCTGGATACACGTTGAAGCCTCGCTTATATGGCAGCTGATGACAACACATATTTGAAGTGTTATTTTTTCTTCGCATTTTTTACGCACTCGTTTTTCTTGAAGGTTTCCTTTTGCCTGTAGGCAAAAGGCAGAGCGGAGCGCTAAGCTGACGTGTTGTGTGGTTTGGTTAATTTCTTCAGGATTGGACATTATTAATGCGCTTCCACTATTGTTGTACTTCCCAACTACACATTCCCTTCGCTGGATGAGGAGACTAGCGGCGGCTCATCATACTTGACATTGGTCATTTTTACGCAGAGCGTGGGAAACACGTAGCTTCTGTCTACCTGTATATACTTGAACATCGTTCATTCTGATCACTGACCTATCCGGTAACCAGCAGCACTAAATTTGACAAAGCGGGAGGAACGGTGTTCACTTGGGCTAGTGTGACCTGAACGACAAAGTAAACATTCGCCAAGGACGTCCGCGTCTGAGCTTTTTAAAGATCGGCGGGTCGATTGCAACCTGTGAAATGTCTCGTGCTCTTGTGCAGACACTAGAAACTATTATTTAGTACTTCAGTGAGTTGCAGTACATTATGCAATATCGTTCCGCGTTTAACATCATCCAGTCGATAAAGATAGATGCTCTTTCAGGCTTGAACGATGTCTTTGATCGCATAATGCAAAAGGTGTTTTTGTGCAACTTGGCTCGTTTTATTTTTCACGCATAAATTGAGGCTGGGTCTCGTCACGGTGATACCGAGCCAAGTTTTAAACACAGAAAATTGTACATAAATTGAACTCCGAGAGGTTCGGACGAAGGGAAGACGGGCTTTCAAAGTATGTGCTGCACTTTGGCGCTTTGGCAAAGTTTTGATCAATTCGTCTTCATCTTGCCGAGACGCCATCTCGATACTTCTTTCTGATTTCTAGGGATGCCATCTTTCGGGAGGCCCCGTATGAAACCTAAGGAAAGTGAATGTCAAATTTTCAAGAAGAAGTACACTTCTATATTTTTTTGTGAAGCCGCGCTTCTCATGACTCGCGATGTGGCAGCGCAGGGAAGTGGATGGGCTGGATGAAGTTCGTGCATGAGAAAAATAGGCGACTTTACGACGTGTTTGAGCACAGCGCTCGTCCTTCAACAGTGCTCTCAATTTTTTCTTTACGGCGGAGCTGTTAGCGTGGAGCTTAATTGTTCCGTGTCCAGCGATGTTGCCAGCACAGCCACAAGGCGCTGTCGCGTATAGAAGGGAAAAGTGGACCCGATCTTTCCCTTGACCCACTACCAATACTGCTACATGATCATAGATAATGCGGAGGACAATATAGGATTGATTGATTGTTTTTGTGGGGTTTAACGTCACAAAACCAGCTCTGATTATGACAGACGCCTTAGTGGAGGTCTCCGGAAATTTCGACTACCTGGGGTTTTTTAACGTGCACTGACACTGCACAGCGCACGGGCCTCACCCTATCGCCTCCACCGAAATGCAGCCGCCGCGGCCGGTATTCGATCCCGCGACCTTCGGATCTGCAGCCGAGTGCCATAACCACTAGACCACCATGGCGGGGCGGACAATATAGGGAGAGACAAAGAAGATAAAGACAGAAAGAAAGAAAGGAAGAAAAACGAGGGAAGAAAGACTTGTCTCGGGTCGCGTGGAAGGGAAAAGTAAACCCTCGCTTCCCTCAACCAACTGCCCGCATCTTTGCCGTTAGACCACCGCTACACGATAATGGTATTATAGTAAGAAGCAGCCCATGCTGAGTGAACTAGCTTCGCTGTTTAACCAGCCTTCGCTACACGTTAAGCCAGTGAAGCTGCTTTAAAATTTTTGTTCTCTCTGGCATTTACGCCTTAAACTCACTCTACATTTTTTTTTTCTCCGTCATGACTTGTACTGCGTTCTATTTCAGATAGATGCCCCACGTCTTCCTGCTCTTTGGAATTGTCGCTGAAGAATCAGATACCTACTTAACCCCAATGCCCATCCTCCCTACATGAACGAGTTCACCTGAATGATGCTGCAACACAGCCGTGCCAGTGTGAAGGCGCCAGTGTGTCTGTAGCACGTTGCCAGCATCCTCTCTGAATGACATAAAAAAAAAAAAACATGACGGAAATGTACCTGCACACTACTTCAAGCACTCAACGAAATGCGGCCCCACAAAGCGAGGGCAATGTTGGTCGCGCCAAAGTGGTAGTTGTTCCTATATTGCGATATTTCGTGCCACTTCAGCAGGTACGGGCACGAGCACAACTTGGATGCTGTCGTATCTATCGCGCAGGCAGTGGGCATTAATATGGTGGATTCAGTAATTGTTGACTTCATATAGCTGTGACTTATAAAGACTGTATAAAAGGGTCTCACGTGCGAAAACCGCGATATGATTATGAGGCACTTTGTAGTATAGGGCTCCAAAAATTCCGACCACCTGGGGTCCTTTAATGTTCACCGACATTGCACAGTACACGAGACCCTGTCATTATAGCCTCTATCGCAAACGCGATCATCGCGGCCGGAATCGAACCCGTGTCTTTCGGGTTGGCAGTCAAGCACCATAACCACAAGCCTGCTACGGTGGACCGTACTATGGGCATGGTGCAGCTTTCTTTGCAACTATCGTAACGCAGGGTAGGTAAGTTCACAGAAGAAGCAGTGTGTAGCAGTGTGGGTAATGGGTAAGTGCACTCTGTCGGGTCTGTTGTCCACATTCGAGAAATCCCGATGAACGTAAAGTATTACAAAAAAAAAAGTATGATGCGGCCCGCACCTGTGCCATCGACAGCACCAGCGGCTACAGGCGGTGGGTTAGCACCCACCACTCTCGAAGACATTCGAGCCGAGTGTCGTGTAGACACAATGCAGTGGTTATTGGCAGTCTCCGCGTCTTGCGAATGCATGCCATCTGAGCATGGCAACGCAGTCGCGTTCCACTCTTAAAGACGAAACATAAGCGCACCGCTCATTCTTCTGTCGTTTTTATTGTTAGTTTGTGTACAAGCGGGATCGAAGCTGCCAAAGATGAACTAAGTTTTTTTTTTCTTTTACAGAGCTTCCGTAGTTTAGCTTTTTCAGTCAAATCGCATCACCTTTCGAATATAAAGCGTTCCCTCTTCCGCAGACATCGCACCTAGAAGAAAATGAACCCGCGAAACTCGGTGTCGCTCAATTTGAAACTTCTGTCTCTCTAACTGATCAGGTTTGTCTTTAATTCCGGCACGTTTACCTTACATTGAAGAAAACAGGCGATGTCGCACTGGGCTATCCAAGAAACCATATGTCCATTGCTTCCACAAGCATCGATCACGTCTTCTCTTTATACTTTAAGCACCGCGCGCGCCTGGCACGCATCGTCCTGTGCACCCGGAAATAACCTTCGTATCTTCGCGTGCCTTGCATCAGGGTGGCAGAAGCGGCTGGGACATCGTGTCTCCTTTCTCGTAAATGCACCCCCGCAAGAATAGATGCACCACGAATTCCTCGAAGCTTCGCCGTCGCCCGTTTCTTTCGCGCACGAGAGGTACGGATCAGCGCAGCTTTCTCGATTTGATCCATTTCGAGCAGCAAATGGCTCGCGCAGAATTTTCACGACAAGGTGGCATACTCAGGCACCCTCTTTCGGGAGCTTTGCTCAGCGTGGAACTTGCTATCTTCTGGCTTGGTCTGCGTGTCTTTATTTTATCGTGATTTCTTGTTTTTTGGGAGCGGTGTAGGGGGCAGGAGAATTCGGGCCTCTTTTTTTTGTATATGGTCCCACTGACTTTTTTGTGTGTCTCGCGACTTCGTTTAAGAATGACACCATTTTGGGTGCCCTACGCGTCGTGGGCTTTTCTTGGTCCATTTCGCCCTATTTTTCCGGAGATCCAGACATGGCGTCTCCTGTCGCTTCCTCTCCTCTTCCTCTCTGTTGAATAATGGTGCCCACGAGATGATCGAGATCTCCGGCTTGCGTGCGGGCGCGCCTTGCTCGAATACGTGACACGAAATCGCGTGGACATTTCTTGTTTGGCTATTTGCGCAGCCGTATACTTCTAGTCATCAGCGCTTTTAGAAGACGTTCTCTCGTGTCGATCGCGCCGGAGGGGCGACGCCGTAGTGTGTGGCTCGAGGTAGCGTTCTCTAAGTTGAACGGCAGCTGGAAGTACAGGTGCATGTAGACGTGGCGTGCGCACCTTTGTTGCCCTTTCTGTATCCGCTCCAGCATGGGAGCAAAGAGATACTCGTTGTTTTCCTAGCCTATAGTAGCATCAACGTAGCGAGCGGGTCAGATTATGTATGAGTGGAGGACACGCAATGCAACACCCGTGCGCTCCGTATATGAATCCTCAGGGCAAGGGTTCGGCTAGCATCAAAATACCAGCCTACGCTAGACGCGGTTGGCAGGAGGGCTATAAGAACGCTCGCAGCGGCATCTTGTGACGTTTTTCTTTTATTTAAGTGTGAGAACATGGGAATGTAGGCTACGTGAGAGCCGACTATCCCATGACGCTTTGCCCAACAGCAACTTCTTGAGGTACCTTGTATCACAACGGTGCTCGTATCGGCACATAAAACAAAACGGCACTGCAGCTCGTTGAATCGCTGCACATGAATTACGTAAGGAGGAAGACAGAATACGGTGGTTTACTGACGTGTGTGCTCTGTGTCTAGTTCCAATTGATGGCACCAGCTACCAGGTCACCTTTTTATTCCTCTATTGCCTAGGTGATCGCGGTACTTGTCAATCGTTGTTCTGTAGGTGGTTCTATCTACGTAAAGTTTAAGCTTTCGCACGTCGGCCAATGCGCCTATCTGATCTCTTCAATACAGAGGCGCTATTTATGATACGCCTCCTTGATATTGCGGCGTCCGCAAGAGAGCGTAGACAGGAAAAAAAAAGCAAAAACATTGTAGTGCGATCCCTGGGGCCGTGTATTGAGCAGCGGCAGAAGCTAATGCGAGACTATGAGCGCGGTCGTGTGCAGTGGGAGCATTGCTCTCTCTCTCTCTCTCTCTCTCTCAACAGCGAATGACATATTCGCCGAGAAAGGAGGAGGTGGACGAAGAATCGTAGGCTCATATGCTAAGTCCCTTGAAACCCGTATCGTCAGTTGAGTCCAGGTGCTGTGTCGGCGCAGCACCGCGGCTAAGTTCACGATACAACTTCATATGGGCTCGACTGACCGGTGAGGACTCAGCACCCGAAGCAGCGGGCGAATGCGTGTCGAACGCGTGTTGCGAGAGCGCTTAAGAGTCAGCGTGAACACGACGAGAGGCTGTGTGCACTGAGCGATACAGCGGTCATATCTGGTGAAAGTGTATACCAGTAGACGAGCATTGCTGTGAGAACGCCCGGGTAGGATCGAAGGGCGGGATCGAAGAACAGAGACGTGAGCGAGACGCGCAGCGGAAACGAGCGGCACCACTCCGCTGCTAATTAATGTCGACAACAATGGGATGAGCGCAGTCCAATTTTATCCCAACTGGGCGAGAACCGTCCATCCGACACCCTTAGCTTGTCGGATGTGACTCAAGCTGGCTTCGCGCGCCGGTTTGCGCGAAACTGAGCTACTGCAGGCACCGATGCTGATCGTGTCGGCGGGAAAAATTACGGTAGATGAACATGATCGTCAAAAAAAAAAAAAAAATCCTTCCACTACACGTCGTATGTTTTGATAACCGCTCGTGCTTTATCCGCATGATATTATCCAGACCTTAACGTTTTGAACTTTTTCATAATGCGTGTAGTGTACATTGTGCTATGACTTAGGGACTCGTTGCTGTTTGCGCCTCTTGCAACAATGCCGTCGATGGCAGGGAAGGTGTCGACATATTTGGGTTCCACGTAGAGCGGTTAATCCCGCTACCTTTCATTTCTCACTCCCCTTGTCCCTTCCGTGTACAGTGCAAAATACACATGACAGCCATTTCCCCCGGTGTGTCGCTACGCTATTGTGTCCGCTTATTCCTTCCGGCATCGATCGTGTATGAGTTGTGGCCGTGGGCCCGAGGAAGGCTCCTAATCCTCTGTTCCGCCGGCAGACAGGCTAACGCGGGGGTCTGCTCGGTCCCCCGAAAGCCTTTCGTGGGAATGGGAGCTCGTGTGTGCATGTCACGTAGACCGCCATCAGGATGTGGTTGCATTCTCCGTTGCCAAACGTTATGTTAGCGCGTATGATCCGAAGTGCCGAAGCTGCCGGACAACCTACTGGACATCGAAGCTGCATTCCCTCGCGCCATCCGGTGCCGTGCGCCGCCGTCAGCGCATGTTTGTACAGCAGTCGCGAAAGCTGGGCCTGTCCATTATTCTCTGTCGAGGTGTCTTTTTGCTTCTTCGTCTCATTTTCTTTATTTTACACCTTACATCAGCGCCATAGGCCAGGCTCCGTCGAACGTACGTACGTATGCTCGATTTCATTTACACGCCAGAGCGTAAACAGATTAGCTAACATCTTTCACGTAACAAAAAGCTGTGCGTTCAGTAGGATGCCACTCTAAATTAGGTTGAAGACTACGGCGGAATCGATTACTGAAAACATCCGCACAACACTAGATTCTGTACTACCGGGGAAAAAAAAAAGAAAGAAAATTAGATGCTTTGTACTGTGACGAAATTCAGTGAGCGGAAAGTAAATAGAATGTCTCGAGGGCTTATTTATTTAGGTATAGAAAGATATCACCGTGAAATCCATTTCATCATTTGACCTCGCCGGATATTTATTCATGCGCTACGGACTTAAAACGCGGCGCCTCCCACAGGCGAATATAGTGATAAACCCAATGCCCTAGCGGTTGTGATGGTGGTTCTTGTGCAACGTCATTTTCGCGTGTTGTGGGTGCTAAGCGCTGTTAGAGCCACTTGATAAGTGATACACATGTTCTAGCATCATTCGGCAAGCTCTTATCCAATTTTGCTCGATTATGTAGGAATACTTGAGGGAACGATGCTCATGATACGCACATCAGCGCACCTTAGATTGTATAGTATCTCTTCGATAAAACATACGTATATGTATGTACTACGCACTAACGCTAGTGCCAGTGTTACATCCTAACATGAGCTACCATTTAGACGCCACGGTACTGTCGAGTTTCCTGGTTAGCCCCCGCTGATCATGCACCTATACTCGTGAACTCTGCTCAAAGACGCTCATCCTACTCGTAACACTTCGCCGAATGCCGTGTGATTCGTCATAGGCAGTTTCCTCGCTGGCTGCTTCACACGACAAGGATTCCGGCGATGCGTTGGATCCTGCGTGATATCTCTCTATCTCTCTCTTTTTTCTCTCTCTCTCTCTCTTTTTGTTCTCGTTTGCTTTTCGCTGACACATTTGTCCCGCATGTGCGAACCCCTGCATTTTTGTAGGATCAGGCAGCGATGCACGAGTGAAATAAATATTTTTGTTTCTTTCCTGCGCTTGCAACGTCGAAAGCAGTTCCGGCCGCGCACTTAGGGGCCGCATACGCAATGCCTTCTCTGCGGAAATGCGCAAAGTCGCGCAGAGAGGGAGAAAAAAAAGAAAGAATTATTTTGGTCGGGAAGAATTTTCGCTAAGACCCCTCGTTCGTTCGAAATTCATACTGCGCCAGAACTAGTTGCTCTGTATATCTTAATCTCGAGTTGTTTACGATCTGTTACGTCTATGATCAAGTAGTCGGACTGCTCGGCCGATTGGTATTTTCGTTTGTTCGAAATTTCATTTTACATTTCCGTTCACTTTTATGTTTATACCTGTTCCAAGATAACTGCTGCCGCCGGATTACTCGCCCATCGCCATTAAATGGAACGCGTCATAAAATAAACTCCCCCCCCCTCTCTCTCTCTCTCCTCCTCCTGCTCCTCCTAATCATCATCACCATCACCACCATCATCAAATCGGCAGATAGGTTAGCAGGTTCACTTCAGAAAATGTGTCGACTAAATATTTTAGCTTTAATACGTCGAGAGAGGACAGCAGTACGGGGAGGATCACGTTAATTAAATTTTTGAAGCTTTTGGTAGAGGGTGCGTAAGCTATTTTAAATCGTTAGAAAAAGACGCTGCATGTAGTCCTTGGCGTTGAAGCGGCTTTTCATGTTCCCGTGCCTGATAATTAATTAGCGACAGCGAACAAAATGAGTTTTCAATCAAGGAGGGCCGTCTCTTTATCAGGTGGCATGGATAACAGGTGAAGAGTTCGCTAGCGTCTCAGAACGTTTGATCTTCTTTTTCGTTAAAGAGCGAGAGAGAGAAAGAACCTGACATTGCCACGATAAACTGGGCGCGTTAATTTGATTTTGTTTCCCTTGTGACTGCGCCGCTTTCAAGACATCTCAGGCAACTTAATAGAATGAAATGATTGTGTGAAACTTGTTTTTGTTTTCGAGGCAGCAGAGTGATAAAGTGCTGCGCTGACTTCTCTTCAAGCTAATTTGGGTTTGATTGAGTGATGAGACAGTTTTATTAAAAACTAGGTTATCAAAAAGAAAAAAAAAGAAGCAAATTTAGGAATCGAAAATTTACGTTTATACATGGATGAAAGGGCCGAAGCTAAGGTGAAACGATGATACTATTTTTTTTATTAACAGCGGAATATACCTTAAAGAGGTCTGCATTATTGCACTCCGCTCCTCCTACACTGTTCCATAGGATGCAAACTATCGGCAAAAAAAAAAATAAATAAACGGAGCACCCCTTAGGCGTCTGAAACGGCTGTGGGACCTGCAACGTGGGCGAACATTTATTTACGTGTGGTCCAAGTTTAACGACACTCGGGACACTCTCGACGTGAGCGCGCGGAGCGAGATTGCAGCGCGGCGTTGTGGCTCTGAAGTCGTTCCGGACGCCTAAGCCATGCTGCGTTTACTTTTTTGGCCTATAGCACCACCACCATCGCACATAGTCTCAAATCCTCGGTATTCAACAAAATTATGTAGGTGCTTGTACCTCATACGGTCATGGAGCGCTGAGTATAGACTGGTGTTGCCAGATATTTTTTCTTTATGCAAATAGTCGCCTGTAGAACATCAAAAGACATCGCCCGAAGAGTCCGTTGCCTCCGGGTGACCAACGGTCGTCATTTACACAAATTAAGCGTGAACTCCGATGCACCTTGATGCCGAAGTAGAGGACACTAAGAATGCTACGCTTATACACTGATCATTTCCGTCTTTTATAAAACTCATATAAGAAGCAACGCTAGGAAGAAAAGCAGGCGAATTTCTTCCACTTAGATCTTTGTTAGCTGCTGATTATTATTCGCGTATTTTTTACTCCGCGGTATGTCGCTCCCTTGTAGCATGAAACTGGAAATGTGTTTTCTTCGATCAAACCTCAAGGATGGTCAATGGGACCGTAGTCTGTAAGCGCTCTGTACTGAACTGGAAGCAGGGCTTAAGAGATTCCGTTAAAGTTCGCATAGGAATGGAAACCTTGGCTCCTGCGTCAGGGCCATTGAGAACATACTGACGCTTAATTATGACTTGCCCATGTTACAGCAAGGAGTACAGCCGACTTGTCTGTGGTGCCTTGAGGCAGAGCAGGATGAGCAGGAGAGGACAGATAAATGAAAGACAAGGGTGCATGCTTAACGAAGTTGGAGCCCTTTTGGTTGATCTGGGCCGGGGAAGACGAAAGCGAAGGGGGAGGAGGAAAAACTTTATTAAGCCGATCATTTAACGGCACTTCTGGGTATAGTGGGGCTCTCGGTCGAGGACTTTACTGGCTCTTGCGGCCCGCTTAGCTTGGCCTAAGAAGGCCTGTTGGTTCTCGGAGTCCTCGCTTGCTAAGTCTGCTACCCTTAGAAGGGGTCATTTGACTTGTCCTGGCCTAGCCGCACATTCATGCAGACCAGCTTGGGTCTCGCTCCACACCACGTAGTGATGTCTGCAGGTGCATCTTGTACAGGTGGTTTAGTTGCAGGCCTGAATTCGTCTGTATGCGTTCTGTTCAATTCCGAGGGCGGACCCCGAATTGAACAGAACGCAAGCGCGGGACAGACGTCGCATACACGGACAAATTGAAAAGAAGGAAAAGCTCGAGAGATGAAGCGGACGTGCAGTGTGTATACTCACGCCAGAGTTGCCAATGCGTAGCGTAACGTAATCTGCGAAAACTTCACCCGTCAGGTGATGTGCGATTTAGCTGCGGCTATAACGTTGCACTCGTGCGGAAGTCCCAGTCTTGTCCGCCTAAGTTTCCAACACGCTGATGTTCCCGATCCGTGCTATCTTCGGCAATATTGATTTTCTCGACAAATAGGACGTCGACACTCCATGACGAATTCTATTTACTCCAGACGCTATTAACGGCTCGAACTGTGCGCATACTGATGAGCGGTTTATTTTTTTATTCGGCCGTTTCACACGAGCGAAATAATTCCCGCGTAAAGTGTGCGGCCGCTGGCCCGCGTGCTCGATGTCGGTACAGGTCCTCAAACTTGGTCACGTTAAGCGACTCGTTCTCGCATCTCAAATGCGTGCCGACAGGCTTCTGAGCGGAATCGCTTGCGTGGGGAGCCCTCGGTGCACTGGGTGAGTGAACTCTCACCGCGAGTCGACGCATAATTAGCCGACGACGAATTCAACGACAGCCGATGTCCCTCCCTCCAAACGCGCTGTCAAAGAGACCGTGGTTTTCGGGGTGCATGTAGGGCGAGCATTTTACGCCGTCGCATTCACTTAGGGCGCAATTCTTCGGAGGCCTGCGTGCGACCGCTCCGATTAGTATGCCGTTGACGGGCATCGTAAACAGCACCGCGAAAGCTGACCTCCATTCGACCATGTGGTGACCGATAGACCCTGTCCTTATGAAATAGAGCTGGCACGCCTAATTGGGATTAGCTTATGCTAAGATAGATCGTTTTCGTCGACCACTGCTCCGATACCTTAAGTCTATTCTGATTATTTAGCCTGAAATTACACGACAGGACACAAAACACGCCGGTGGCTGGGCGCAAAGACTGCTGGGACAGGTCTAGCTTCCAGGCTTTGATGTTTGTAACATATGGAACTGCTGAAAAAAGCTTTCGAAAATAGTTCGCGTAGATTAGATAGATAGATAGATAGATAGATAGATAGATAGATAGATAGATAGATAGATAGATAGATAGATAGATAGATAGATAGATAGATAGATAGATAGATAAACACACGCTCACACACACACGTGTGCGTGTGGGTAGGGGGGGCGTGTGTGGTACCTTTGCACCACCAATATTCGCGGAGTGTAAGATTGCATTAAAACATCACCGTCCGTCTTTTCTTAGTTTAATGTCTTTTCAGGACGCTTGTATAGGAAACGTTTCGGAAATAGAAGTGGTGGGCAGCACTGAAGCACGAAGCTAGGCTGAGTGTTGTCGCAGAAAGCGCAGATTGGATTTCCCGCTTCCAGCACAGCTTTACACCTGATGAGCTGACGTGGAGAATTGTGCTGACGTGCACGTGGGCGGGCGTGCGTGCGTGTGGTCATTGTTACTTGCGAGAAAAAAAAAAAGCATCCAAAACCAAAAATGTGAACATGTTTTCCAAAGGCAAATTCGGGGGTACGGGAGCGCTAAAACTGGGGACCTTAGTTCCGTGCAGTGAATTTTACAGCCGAAGAAGAAAAAAAAACGAAAACGCTGACCAAAGGGCGAGATGGTTCTCAGATGTTACTGAACGCTCTTGAGCTTGACAGAGAAGTACGGGAAACTGAAGTGCAACCATGCAAAAAATAAGGATATGGTTTCCCCGGTACGCTTTGAAAATTTTGTATGGCACGAGCTCTCAATCACGGAACAATGCTTAGCATTTCTCTCTCTTCATGCGTTCTGTGACACTGAGATGTTCCAGGAAGTACAGCTACACGCTATTGCTATTGGGCGTTGTAGATTTTATTTTGTTGTTTTTTTTTCTTGCGTAGCCGACACGTGGTACTTTAGTTGCAAAAAAAAAAAAAGAAATGACAGCGGGGATTTGCGCAATAAAGCATTGATTTCTCGAGGTAGAATTCCCGCTTATTGATTATTTCGTTTTCGCAAGTATGTCTGTGTCGTTAAAATAAACAAAAAAGAACGGTGCAGTACAAGTAACAGCGATATATTTTTGAAATATAGTGTCAGAGTGGGATGTATAAAACAATGGACGCTCGCCTGAGAACTTGTTTTTGGAAACTGTGCGTGATCACTAAATAATAGACAGTACGCTTGCGCTTTGTCTATTTCCCAGTAGCCGTGGGGATCTTCGTAACGAATAAGGGGCAGACATGCACTGTGGGGATAGTTGCTTTGACTTCAGTGCCGCTCTGAATATACCGCTACTGCCATTTTCTCTCTCCTTTTATTTAAAGAATATTGTGCACGTGGCCCTGTAAGAAAAAAAAATGACGCGTTATTGTAATAACAGTGCATGAAAGGCCGCTCGCATTTCATTCAAGTTCGCAAAACAGCCATTTGGTTTGCTGTATTGAATAGCGAGGGATACTTATGTGCGTGGTGACGTTTACAGGAGAATAATTCTAGTTCTTCGTCGTTTGATTTCGCAAAGAAAAGAAAAAGACAAAACAAACAAACAAAACAAATGCCACCGTTCAATCGACTCGCGAAGATAGTCGCACAGCGAAGCTGTATGCAGTCATATGGTTCAAACACGTTCACATCTTTCGGGCGTGGGTCTTTCTTTCTTTCTTGGTAGAGAACCTGAGACATTCGGATAGATAGATAGATAGATAGATAGATAGATAGATAGATAGATAGATAGATAGATAGATAGATAGATAGATAGATAGATAGATAGATAGATAGATAGATAGATAGATAGATAGATAGATAGATAGATAGATATGGTCAAAGGGACTAAAGTTCGCGAAGAAATGCTTCGCTTTTAGAAAAGCAGCTTACGCCCTGGTGCACGCGTAAACATCTTTCGTTAATGTGCGTGGGGCTTAGCACCATGACCCATATTCGTTATTTACTTAGGAAGGACATGTTCACACAATTGTAGTCGGTAAATATTGCTGCTCTTGGTGATTAAGTACGGCGTGGAAGTTTATGCTATATTTTGTTTTTGATGACAGAGGTGGAGGTATCGCAGCGGTAGTTCACATTCACACGCCTCGACCTTATTCGCTGGCTTAGTCGACAATGGTAACCACGAAACTGTAACACTTCGATGAATTGCCGGTGTTCCCATTCGTGCATCGAACGAAAATATCTCCGCGACGCAATGGTCACTCGATCACGTCGAGAAGTGCGGGATAAGTCGAAGGTTAGAAAGTGGACATGTTCTTTTGTTTCCTCGGAGACAATGTAAGGATACGTCCTTTTGAAGGAGCATTATTCCCAATACAGGAAGGACAGCAACAATGGAAAAGTGTTTCTTGGCCCGTTTAAGTTAAGCCGATTGCACGCACTTCGGGAGATGATGAAGCGTCTTCCTTTTCAAGGGTACCGCTATGTATCTGCCCATTCTCTTCAAAGGGCGCGGAAGTTCCTGCCGATTAAAATAGCTTCCGTGCAGAATATGACGGGCGGGTAGAAACTCCGTGCTTATCTGCGGGGAACGCTTAATAAGTGCGGAGGTGTGGTTTCGGAAATTTCGATAACAATGAGACTTGGTCTTTTTGTTCCTAATGACGCTCGGGAGGCGTTTAAGGAAGCACTCATTGACTCGCGGATTTATCTTCGAGGCTACGTTGTTCCGTTCGCTTTTTTCTTGCCTTTCTGCTTTAAGTGTCGAAACAATGAGTTTCGTTTCTCTGCGGTCTTCCTAATTGTTCCTGCGTTATTTTATCTGGCTTCCTTAGTGCTGTAGTTTACGGCATTTAACCTTCATTACGTTACAATGGCGGTCGCAGAAGAGCTGCCAGTATCGTTTCTGCAACGTTGTGAATTTGCTCTTTTTCTTTTTTTTTTTTTATGCCGTGAAAGGTTATGACGCCTTTTTTGAGCCATCGTATTTCGTTTGCACTTAGTGTACGCTGTTATGAGTAGGGCTTACCTTAAGCGCTTGCTACCATATGCGAAGAACGCAAATGCGATTTTGGATTTAAAAAAAGAAAGAGGCTGCCGGTCGTTTAGGCTCTCTCTGCTTCCTTTAGTGTTCCCTTGTTCCTGACGGGTGAAAGACGGCGTGGGAAAGTGTAGTATAATTATAGTTGTGATTAGAAATAAGACAGCAGCCAAGACTGCCTTTGCACAATACGATGTAGATGTTACATCGTTTACAACTGTGACATTTAGCTTAGCGCTCAAGCCTACACGACGTGATAAGCGCCCCATTTTAATGGCGACAGGTGGCAGCAACCCTGTTACTCATTCGGAGTGCTTGTCCGCTTGAGAAAAGAAAAGGCAAAGTTATGACGATAGGCGCATATGATTGCCCGTCGTACATTCGTGAAGATGACAGTGAGGGAAAAAAGAAAATGCCCATCGTTAG
Organism: Hyalomma asiaticum; assembly: GCA_013339685.2. NCBI lineage: Eukaryota > Metazoa > Arthropoda > Arachnida > Ixodida > Ixodidae > Hyalomma > Hyalomma asiaticum. Next base: position 38,674,122 of record CM023485.1, read on the forward strand.
CTCGCGCCGATCAACGCGGTACAAGGGGCTATAACTCACGTTACTCGCATTAATTGCCTCGATAATCTGTTAGTACGTTCATTCCAGTGTCGTCAGTAGGTTCTCCAGATGATTATATCTATTCGAAGGAAACACCGAACGTTGAAACTCGACCATGGATAAATATGACAGGAGCTAGGTTGTTGCCGGGTTCTAGTTTTTTTTTTTTTATTCGAAAGACTGCCCTTTGGCATAAAATGTACAAAGTAACACGAGAGGCTCATCACACATAAACAAACAAGTTGCACTCATGCATAAAATTTAACAAGGATCGGTGGAATGGTCCATTTATCCACCCTTGTAAGTCCGGAGGGCGACCGGGACGGTGACCGGTTGCTCTCAGATGACGAAGGCGTGCTTGCTCCAGGCCCGCGCACGACCAGAGCAAGTGTGTCACGTCCACTGCATTTATAGGAGCGTCACAAAAGGGGCATGTGGTTCCATACGCTGCGCGGCAGTGTTGCGGCCAGTGGGCGGTCACTGCGGGCGTAAGAGCAACCCCGACTCGAAGTCTCCGAAGCGCCACCTCCTCTAAGCGAGTAAGCCCACCAGGGAGGTCAGAACCACACGGTGGTATAAGTGCTCGTGTGGTGCGTCGGAGACATTCCTTTTGGCGTAGCAGTTTTCCGCAGTTATCTTCGGGGAATTGCGGCAGCGGGTAAATTATGGCAGGCGAGCGACTGGCAGAATCCGCCTCTAGCTGACCAGACAATGCCGCTCTTGAAACCCATACGACTGCGTATCGTTGTGCCAATGTTTCTTGCCAGCTGATGGATGGCATCAGCTGTTGATTCAGTTGAACGTGTTGATTAACAATTTCCTTGAAAAATGATAATCGCGTGCACCTCGACAAAAAGACGTTATGGCGTGGCTTTAGCACAGAATGCGGATGCAATGAGCCTAACCTGCGAAAGAACTAGGGAGGTGACTTAACTAACAGCGTCACTTTCTCGAGGCAAATTTGTCGGCGTCTGGTTGTTCAAGAAAAACGAAGCGATCGTACAGACAAGTGTTCCATCAACGTAGCCAGGTTCATTCCTTCGGAATCAGGCAGCCGACAAGTTTGAGTATTTCTATGATCCGCCGTGGTATAGCTAGTAGTTGGGATGTTTTATTGATATGATATGCTCTTGGTTGCGGGATATAATCCCTGCCGTGGTGGCCGCTTCACGATATCGGCAAAATGCAGAAAACACCCGCGCACTTAGATGTTCGTTAAAGAACCTTAGGTGCTCACAGTTACTCTGGAGCTCTCCGCTGTGGAGGGTGCCTCATACTCATATCGCTGTTCAGCAACATAATTTATTATTATATTTGGGTATGTATATCTGGCTGCCTTTTATACGTGGAATAAGTTTATGATGGAAACGACCATATATGAATAAAGCTGTTGCGAATGTTATCATGCGATAAACGTTCAAAGGTACTTCATATTGATGCCATAGGGCGAAATTTTCGTGAAGTCGCTGTGCACTTATCAAAGTTTAGATTTTTGCGAAGGTTCACGTTGTTGAATCATGCCAGTTTTCGGGGCGCAGTTTAATGTGCGAGCGCCTGTCACGTAGTATTTCCAAAATTCTGACCCGGAATTTCAGTATTACAGAGTGCGCGCAGTAAGACGCCGAATACTTTCACGATTGCTTTCTTTTGCTCGCGTAAGTCGTCCTCTCGAACCGTCGCCAGACTTGGCGCATGCCTTAATGCTTAAAACATAGAAAACCACTATCACCGCTGTTCTAGCGGGCTCTTTTCTCTTGGCTTTGCGGAGACAAATAGCCTCGGTGTGAGAAGAGTTTCCCACGAAACTTGGCACTTAATATGAAAGTTATTCGTAATTCTATCCGTTCCGACGTCGCGTTGGAGCGGATTTTGAAAGCTCGCGCCACCTAAAGCTTTCGCGTCTACCGGAAGCGGTGGGCGCTTTCTGAGTCGCTTATAAAACCCGACCGTGCATGTGGGATGCGCTTTGCTTCGTGCATAAATATCGCCGCAGGCGTTTTTTTCGAAGGAAACCGTGTCCCCGATGGCCTTAAGAGGCGCCGCGGAATCTTTAGTGGCTTGAAGGAAAAAAAAAAAAAGAATCGCGAGTGTTGTCGCGTTCACTTTCGACGGCTTCATCTTCGTCGCTATAAAGGATGTAGGCAGCCGTAAACGAGATATATGACATCTAGAACTGAAAAGTAGACGTTTATTTATAGCGCGTTTTCTCCTCCTGTGTGGTGTCGGTGTGTGTACATAGCCACTCATGCGGGGGGCTTGTCCGCCTTGTGGCTGCTTCTCCGAACACAGTTCTTGCACAGGTTGACGTGCGGGTCATATAGCTGTCGCAGGTACAGCGATATATTATTCACGACAACCGAGGTGGTAGCGGTGTAGTCTGAAGTTGATCGCGGTTCCAGGATCTTTCTTGCCTACGCGCAGTTTGATAAGGCGTGATGCCATGACAGGTGCGAAGTGCACTTGTGCGATGTATACGACACACCTGAGAAGGCAGAATGATTCGAGGGTTACGTTTTCGCCATGATATAGATTGCGCAGTTGTAGAAGTTCGCGTTACATGCGTGGACAGTGTTGCGATGAGAATGAAACCCTGCTTGTCGACTTGACCGCAGCCGAAGGCTCAGTGGTGTCTGCTACTTCATAAGTCTATGGTGCTTCGAGGTCCGCGCATTGATGGTTGAAATCCATGGGGAATCCTTCTCATCTAACAATCCGTATAGACGCTTTGTCCACCTGTACATTGACTGGCTGTACGCCCCAGCTTAATGTTTGCACGTCTGCTTTACAAACGTCGTTTCTTTTTTTAATCATTGCTTAGGAGATCGCTAGTTTAGGTGGTAGACGTTGTACAAGAGAACGCAGCGCCTGCCAAGTTCTGTCTCAACCCATGTTTTTACCTGTTTTCTCCTTCTCGTCATCTACGCTGGCTGTGCTCGTTCTGTGGCACATAAATCAACTGAAATAATAAACAAGTTGAAGTGCTCTTCCACTCCACGTGAAAGCTGCAGGGATGCGGAGCAGTGATCGGCCGGTGTCTCCCTTGTGTTTATCTGCTCCTCTCTCAACGACGTTCGAGTGCAAGAGATGTACGGTGATATCGCTATCGCTGCCACGTTGCAATGGGCAAGGGCAAACTCGGTTCCGCTTTTCCCTTCTGTGCGACCCGATACATTTATTCCATTTTCTTTCTTGTCCTTCGCATGCTCACCATCATGTAGTGGTGTCGGTAGTGGGGGTCATTCTGCACAACCCGAGACTTACCTTTCATTTTTTTCCTTTATTGTTTCTTTCTGACTGATTCATTGATTTGAGGGGTTTTACGTCCTAAAACCACGATATCATTATGAGACACGCCGTAGTGGAGGGCTTCGAAGATTTAGACCATCTGTGGTTCTTCAACCTGCACTGACGTCGCGTAGTATCATGGACCTCAGCATTTCGCCTTCCGATAAATGCAGCCGCCGCGGCCGCAATTCGATCCCGCGACCTTCGGATCAACAGCCGCGTGCCATAGCCACTAAATCACCGTGGCGGGGCATTCATTCATTCATTCATTCATTCATTCATTTCTTTCTTTCTTTCTTTCTTTCTTTCTTTGATTGATTGATTGATTGATTGATTGATTGATTGAGCAGTCACGTAGTCCACACAGTTTTATTCTTTTTGCATCTCGCAAGCAGAGAAAAAGAAGGAAGTAATGAGGCGGGGTGTGGTGCAGTGCTTAAGACACTGGTCTCACAGAGCGTGGGGCTCGTGGTTCGTATCCCAACGCCGCAACGAATTTTCTGTCTCATGGTATTTTGTTGTTTCTTTGTTCTTGCCATCTAACTTTCTTTCCCCTCTCTCACTAGATCACGTGACCCCGTTTTGGTGAACGCCATCCACTACTAGATGGTCTCCACATGAACAGCTTTGCTAAAGGAATCATATAAAATCAGACACGTAGGCGCGCTTGTAGTTTTGCATTCCAGTGAATACCATCATTGCCCTTCGTGTTTATTTTTTAATTCGGAACCACAGTTTGCGAACTAAAGGGCAAATAAAACTCCGCGCTTTCTGTTTCGCTTAAATGTCAACAGGAACCTTTCGCTTCGAAGAGAGCTCCTACATTGGGTGGATTCCGGTGTGCTCTCGTGGTTGTATATTGATCTTGCGCAAGTACGTGCGTTCCGAATACTGCAGTGCGTCGGAGCACGTTATACTTTGTTTCAGTGTTTGAGTCTTCCGTCAGAAAGCCTAACTCGTCGATTCTGCCGCCTCCTTTTCTTCGGAACGCTTTAGTCCATTTGCGACGACTCGATTTGTATTCGCTTGCCAAACCCCCAAGTGCCCCTCTCTGCGTTCCACGGCAACGCTGCAGTGCGTACAAAGCATTCCAAAATACGGCGTTCGCGTAGGCTTTCTGCCTTTGCGCTACTAAACCAAGGTCTGCTTGCACGTGTACGCCACTCCTTACAAGCCCACGCTACAGAGGAATCGCACCTCCCGTTTCGACAACCTTCCCTCTACTGTAACTGTTAGGTTGATGGAAAAGGGGGGGAAAGAGCCGCTGTCCGCGGCCTTGTGCTGAAAATGTCATTCAGTAGGCGGCACTGATTTCATTCGTTTTCTTCACTCATGAAAGAGCAATATGATCTGTGTGGTGGCCTTTCCGTCTCCGAAAGTTTAGTTCTCCACTCGGACATACGGGCGCGTACTGCAGCTGCATGTGCCGCTTCATCGCGACTCCCGAAATGTCGAGTTTCGAGGACAAATCATACTTCAAAGTTCCTAACATAAATACTTAACAAAAAGACATAAAGCTGACTGCAGGCTTGAAACATATATGGCTCCAACGTTACTTCGAAATGTAGCGAAAGAAGAAAAAAAGGATGCGCAATATCAGCAGCGAGCTTGCGTCAACAAGCTTAGTCATGCATTAATCGTTGTTGCTTTAGGTAGCCCCGACGCACAGAAGACACTTCTCTAGCGTAGTTAAAGCTAGGGCTAGCCTCTACAGCAGCTTTATATGAGGAGGAGTGTAAAAGGGGGCAAGGGGGCAGGAGATTCTCGACTATACTGCTTCACCGCCGTCTATGTACAATTATGTATACGCGAACAATACGTAGGGATTGTTGTTAACCCGTCTCTCTCTCTCTCTCTCTCTCTCTCTCTCTCTCTCTCTCTCTATATATATATATATATATATATATATATATATATATATATATATATATATATATATATATTAAAATGTGGATGTTGGTCTTCAAGCAGGCCGCGACGTTGTTTTACAGACTGCTAGCAGGAAGGTAGATCTGGGTCCAGGCGAGCGCGCGCAAGAGCGTGGGTAACAACCACCGATCGTCGTCGTCTTCTGCATCCAGGCGTTCGGGCGCATGTCATACATCTTCAGTACAACTACTCCCCACGGAATAAGGAGCCATCCTGGCGACCTAGGGGCCAGAAAACACTGGGGGATCGTAACACTGCTTTAGACGGGACACGTGGACAATTTCCGTGCCGCGACGACGATGGTCAGAAGATGGTTGTAATGGCTCGATCACGTAGTTCACCGGTGATGTTTGGTCCAGAACACGATACGGACCGTGGTATTTGGGCACAAACTTCGTCGAAAGGCCAGGGGTAGTGGACGGAACACGCAGCCAGACGAGCGAGCCGGGAGCATACGACGTAACTGTAGCGGACGCATCGTGGTTCTGCTTCTGGCGCGACTGGTCTTGTGACGTGAATGAACGTGCCAGTTGTCGGCATTCTTCGGCGTATGTAGCTGCTTGAGATATGGTCGTGGACTCCGAGGCGTCGGGGCGATATTTGAGGATAGTGTCCATGGTGCAAGAAGGTTCTCGTCCGTAGAGCAGAAAGAAGGGCGAAAATCCAGTTGTGCTTTGAATGGCGGTATTATACGCGGAGGTAACAAAAGGCAGTACTCGGTCCCAGTTGGAGTGGTCTTACGAGACGTACATAGCGAGCATGTCTCCCAGAGTGCGGTTAAAGCGTTCTGTCATCCCGTTTGTTTGTGGATGGTATGCACTGGTTGTGCGGTGGACGACGCGGCACTCGCGAAGCAATGTTGTGATTACGTCGGAGAGGAACACTCGACCGCGGTCGCTCAACAACTCTTGAGGAGCGCCATGACGAAGGACGAGATTGCGAAGAATGAAAGTCGCAACATCCTTTGCTGTAGACGACGGAAAGGCGGCAGTTTCCGCATATCGTGTGAGATGATCGACGGCAACGAGTATCCAACGGTTACCGTCTACTGTGGCGGGTAAAGGACAGTAGATGTCGACGCCGACGCGATCGAAAGGCCGGGCAGGGCATGGCAGGGGTAGTAAGGTGCCGGCGGCGCGCTGAGGCGGCGTCTTTCGTCGCTGGCAGGTGGAACAGGACCGAACATACTGTCGAACGAAGCGGTACATGCCACGCCAGTAGTACCGAAGGCTAATCCGAGAATATGTCTTCAGAAAACCTGCGTGGCCACATTGTGGGTCGTCGTGGAAAGTGGCGCAGATTTCGGAGCGCAGATGACGGGGAATGACAAGGAGCCACTGACGACCGCCGGGGCTGTAATTCCGGCGGTACAGCACGTCGTCCCGAATAGTGAAGTGCCTGGCTTGCCGACGTAACGTCCGAGAAATGGGAGCAGGAGTCTGACCAGACAGAAAGTCTAGGATGGAAGCAATCCACGAATCCTTGCGCTGCTCGGAAGGCATGTCGGAGATGGCAAGGGCTGTGGTATCGCATATGGCGTCGGTGGAGCATGCTGTGACTGGAGGTAGGGGTGAGCGGGAGAGGGCGTCTGCGTCCGAATGTTTCCGACCGGAGCGATACACGACGCGTATGTCGTATTCTTGAAGGCGCATGGCCCATCGGGCGAGACGGCCAGTAGGATCTTTGAGCGACGACAACCAGCACAGGGCATGGTGGTCCGTCACTACGTCAAATGGGCGCCCGTATACGTATGGCCGAAATTTGTCGATAGCCCAAATGATGGCGAGACATTCCTTTTCCGTGACCGAATAGTTGCCTTCTGCTTTGCTAAGAGTTCGGCTTGCATAGGCAACGACGTACTCTTCAAAGCCATCTTTACGTTGAGCAAGGACAGCGCCTAGCCCAACACCACTGGCGTCGGTGTGAATCTCAGTGGGTGCAGAGGGGTCGAAGTGTCGCAGAATAGGAGGCGATGTTAGCAGACGGCGTAGTTCGTCGAAAGCGTCGTCACAAGCAGGAGACCATGCTGAAAGGTCATGACTTCCAGCGAGGAGCTTGGTCAAAGGGGCGATAATTGCAGCGAAATTGCGCACAAAGCGTCGGAAATAAGAGCATAGACCGATGAAGCTGCGGAGCTCTTTCATGGTACTTGGTTTGGGGAACGCTGAAACGGCTGAAAGTTTGGCAGGGTCGGGGAGAATACCGTCCTTCGAAACAACATGCCCTAGAATGACAAGCTTTCGAGCTGCGAAGTGGCACTTCTTCAAGTTCAATTGAAGCCCCGCGGCAGTGAGACACGTGAGAACTTGGTCAAGTCGTATTAGATGGGACGCGAAATCGGTGGAAAAGACCACAATGTCGTCTAAATAACAGAGACAAATATTCCACTTGAGGCCTCGAAGGATAGTGTCCATCATGCGCTCGAAAGTAGCAGGCGCGTTGCAGAGGCCGAAAGGCATGACTTTAAACTCATAAAGGCCGTCGGGCGTGACAAAAGCAGTTTTTTCGCGATCGGCCTCCGCCATTGGTACCTGCCAGTATCCGGAGCGCAAATCTAAGGAGGAAAAGAATTCTGCTCCCTGTAAGCAGTCGAGGGCATCGTCGATGCGCGGCAATGGGTAGACATCCTTGCGCGTTATTCGGTTCAGACGTCGGTAATCCACGCAGAACCTGATTGACCCGTCCTTCTTCTTCACCAGCACAACTGGAGAGGCCCAAGGACTGCTGGATGGCTGGATTATTCCGCGGTTCAGCATATCATCTACCTGTTGATCAATGGCACGGCGTTCTGCGGTCGACACACGGTATGGGCGTTGGCGCAGTGGTGCTTGTTCACCTATATATATATATAATGTGTGTGTGTGTGTGTGTGTGTGTGTGTGTGTGTGTGTGTGTGTGTGTGTTTTCCCGCTTACCACACATGTACCCACCAATCTCATCCGTCCACCAGTACTTGCAAAACACGTGCAGCTGGCATTTTCCGCCTTCTTTACTACATTCGATTTGTTCCTGCAGTGCACAACTTACATGAACCCTCTTTCTCGTAAATAAAAAGAGCCGAAGGCTCCACACGACAGAAAGCATGGTGGTGCGCAGAAAACGGGATAGCAGAAACTAGCGCACATGCAAACACTTAGGCCGCACATACACTCTAAACACGGTAACCTTTAGTTTATTTCGTAGGTACACAAAAATGTGAAAGTATGCTTCTTTACTAAACGTTAAAGTGATTTAACGTTTAGTAAAGGAGCATAGTTTCACATTTTTGTGCGCCTATAAAATAAACTAAAGGTTACCCTGTTTAAAGTCTACTACGCACCCTTAATTTAATTCCCTTGAAGGCAATGTGAAATGCGATTTATTCTGCTTCGAAGCAGTCGAGAGGCCGCAGGGTAATAGGAATATGCGGAGGTGCGCTCATGTTCTCTAGGCCTACCGTGCAAAGCGTACTTGTGTGAGGAGATGGACTTTTTGTGGTTAAAAAGTAAGCGTAATCCCCTCCACGGTGGTCTAGTGGCTATGGTACTCGGCTGCTGGTCCGAGGGTCGCGGGATCGAATCCCGGCCTCGGCGCCTGCACTTCGATGGAGGTTAAATGTTGAGGCCCGTGTACTGTACGATGTCAGTGCACGTTAAAGAGCCCCAGGTGGTCGAAATTTCCGGAGCCCTCTACTACGGCGTCTCTCATAGTCAAAGCTGGTTTTGGGACGTAAAACCCCACAAATCAATCAAAAAAGTAAGCGTAACTTGTGACACCATAGCTGAGTTTGCAAGCGATCGGTGGTGTCATATGCCGCAAAACTGGAACGGGCGAGGGTTACTCCATTATCGCTCCATTAAAATGCGCTGACACGGATCCGCTTTCCCGCGTCGTCGTCGTTTGCCCCGCTCCGAGGGCGTGCCTGGCGGTGAAAGCGTAGCTATAGGAAGTTTGGGCGTGTAGCGGGGAAGCCGTGATTTACGATGGCGGTCACCATACATGAGCACACCGGATGAGGCGTCCGCAGGTTCGCCTTTTCTCGCTTTGTGGTTTTTGTGGTGACATTTGCCGTTGTACGTTGCAATTTGGCAGCACCTGATTGTTCGATCACCGCTCGGTGGCCGACTTCCGATTAGCGAACGCGAAGTCGCTTCGATGTTTTCAGGCTTCTGACGTAAGTGCGAAACGTTGTCGAAGCTGCCTTGTCGTGGTATGTTAAATCGTCATGGAAGGCATGTGGCTGGCTGCGTCACTTTTATAAGAGACATCTATCTATCTATCTATCTATCTATCTATCTATCTATCTATCTATCTATCTATCTATCTATCTATCTATCTATCTATCTATCTATCTATCTATCTATCTATCTATCTATCTATCTATCTATCTAATCAGCCTTCTTTCTTCGCAGCTTACACCTCATGGTATTTTAAGAGAATCTCTATACCTTAACAAGTTCTAACAAGAAAGAAGGTAAAGGGCAGATGCGGCGTTGAAGAGACGGCTGTCGTTGAAGAAACGCCGGAGGAACGAGGGTTTCGGCTAGGTGGCGTCTATCGACAAAACTGCTCATAGTCTGCAGACTAGTCTTGTCTGCAGGCGCGTCTTCTCCTTGGGCAGCTCTTGCCTATGACAAGTCTCTCCGTCAAAGCGCTGGATTCCAGCGGTACTCCATGTTTGACGGCTACCGATTTCTCCACCTTTAGGGAGAGAAAAACATTTATTCTGTAGTCTGCTTTTGAACGGATGCTCATTGTGCCTCTGTGTCGCCCATAAGATGCTCTTCTTGCGGCTTTATCGAATTACAGTGTGCCATGTCATGACGGTGCGCACTGCCGATGCTGTTTTCATTTCTTGCCCATGTCGCATTGATGACGTCGCTCTTTTGCTTCCTCTTCTTTCTCTTACGAGGCGAGAGCTTCGTAATATACAGCGTCTCGCTATTGCGGGAGGCTGCGACTGCTGCAGAGCACCCGTTATCTGCAATGAGACACAGCTTTCACCTCCATATAGTATTCACCGGCTAATGAAGCGCGGCGATCAGTCACATATAAGCGGCCACTGTATGTTACTGAAATGGCCACCAAAATGCATATATGCGTACCCGGCTGTATTGTGTCTAAGTGGCGGACTCAAATTTAGTCGTCGAGTTTGTACCGGATGGTACTTATGTGAAAGCAAACACGCGAGCTTGGTGCCTCTGCTATGTGGGGACTGCGTGCGATGCCGGACACAGTGGAAGCAGAGGAAATCACTCGCGCTTTTGGCGTCGCATATAATCGGCTAGAACAACTACATATCGGGGCCAGGGATTCACTCTGTCTTTGGTCCGTACCCTGTTATCCTGCAAGCCACGTGTAGGCCACGTGCTCGAGTGTTCGGCTTCACAAAGGACATATTATAAACACAATTGCTGAACGGATAACATATGGTCTCTTTGAGTGTTGGCATGTGAAAATGTGCATTTCAACTATACAGAGGCGCATCACACATTTACTGTTATTTTAACAGGCTTGAAACGCGTTCAGTACATTTGTACACCCTTCTTGTGTGGACAGCTATGGTCCCTTTGACTTCCTCTTGCTGCGTATCGCTGCAGCGAATCATCTTTTTTTTTTTTTTTGACGACGCTACCACGTTCGACGAGTCGTTCGACATCGCGAAATTAGGAGCCACGCCAAAACATTTCTGCGCTCTGAATGTAGTACATGACCGGTGGGGTATCTTTATCTGCACCCCAGTTACGATTAATTACTGCAACATATCAACATACCACGTCTTTCTTGTTCTTTCAGTAAGACATCGAGTACCTCGGAATAATGTTTGATAAGCTTTGCACATTTATAGACAACCTATATACTGTGCGAGACTGAAGTGGGCAGCAGCAATACGGAAGGTGCGCTGACCGCGTCATGTATTCGTGCATGAAGGAACGATCGTTCGGCATTCTAAACTATAAGAATAACCAAATGCAACGGCGACGTGCATTGCGGTCTCCGAACAAACTTCAATTTTCGGCTTCTATGTCTTAATTAACGTGCTCACCTATTCAAAGTTGTAAGGCACGAACCAGATAACCTACGTACGCGTTTGCGTGTAGGTCTGTATTGGATCCCGTAGCACTACATGTACTGTATCTTGTACAAACAGTTATTTCGAGTTCCGGAGAAGACGCTGCCAGAACACACGATAAGGCAAAAAAAAAAGAAAAAGAACAATGCGCGAACCATTATTTGCTTTGTCCCATACTTGCCAGCTAGCGACTTTATCCAACGATGGGCCAACTTTCTGCCGGCTTTACATTTCTGAAACGCGCAGCTGTCGCTGTCACAAGTTCTCACGGGCTTTGGGAATGCTAGAAATTTTTTCGTTGGTCGATATATCCGGGCATTTTTGTGCGTACTTTTCTACCCAGTGTTCTATCCTGCACGGATTCCCCGCCGTGTATACAGTAAAGCAACAAAGTAGTTCGCGTTCGTCGCGATGTCTCGTTTGTCCCGTTGTGTCAACAGACTGGACAGGAACGGGGCGCAGGGCGTGGAAAAAAACAATAACTCGATGGGAATCCACCCGCATGATTACCTTTCTTTAATTTTGTATTTTTTTTCTACACCGTACCAAAAGAAATACGAAAAATATCGACCGCGACCGTCGTCCTGCCCAAATTCGACTGAAACGTCGATGAAGCACGCCTCGACGGCAGTACAAAACACCTTGTCTAAGAAGTTGCGGGCCGCGCCACGGTGGTCTAGTGGCTATGGTACTCGGCTGCAGATCCGAACGTCGTGGGATCGAATCCCAGCCGCAGCGGCTGTATTTCGATGGAGGCGAAATGTTGAGGCCCGTGTGCTGTGCGATGTCAGTGCGCGTTAAAGAACCCCAGCTGGTCGAAATTTCCGGAGACCTCCACTACGGCGTCTCTCATAATCGGAGCTGGTTTTAGGACATTAAACCCCACAAATCAATCAATGAATCAATCAAGAAGTTGCGAGTCGTATAAACTAAAACAACCGATCAGCGGACAACCACGAAGTTATGCGTCGTACATTTCGGCACAAAGCAGATAGCTGGTCGCTAGCTCGATGGCCGTCCATTAATCACTGTGCGTGAGCCTAACTATTCATCAACGCCGCGGGCAGGTCTACACGTGTCGTCAACACCGTTGTGTACGCCAACGGTGGCCGCAGTGTGATCTCGTTTTGCCGCTTTTTCTTTCTTCTTCTTCTTCTTTTTCTTTTCATTACACCGGACAAGGCGCAGCTTGGCGCGTGCGAGCGTTCAGCATGTATACTTATGTCCTCGTCGCGGCTCGCGTATCGTTTTTCAAGCCGTTTCTTGCACAGCTTGCGCGAATACGGGCCGCAGTCTCAGCTAGCCGAAAACAAAGCAGGCGAACCGCTGCGCGTCCACGCCGCACAATAGAGTCTTTCATCGAGAACATACTAGCGCGTCCTGAAATGCTTGAAGAAAAGTAGCTTGCATAGACCCCCCCCCCCCCCCCCCCACCTTTCCTAACTTCCACCCTCTTATTCATCCTACTATATTTACACAAACAAAACAAAGAAAGAGAAGGAACATGGACAGAAATGGCGCACTGCGTGGAAGTATACCTGGAGGGGTGTTTTGATATTGTCAGCGCTGTCATCCCAACCGCGGCATTCAGCTCGGTTTTACGTTATTGCTTTACGTGTCGTGATTGAGGCAGTAACAGTATATTGGTCACAACGCGGCGATCATTAACGGGTAGCCAATGGTGCGCGGGGCGCTCCGCCCGTTCCCTTAATTATGTACGTCATAGCAATGACATTTTGACGCGCGGCGTACGAGAAAGAAAAGCTTGCGCGGCGAGATTCTGTATTGATGTCCTGGCATGCATGGCGCTTGCATGCTGCGCCGAGATTGCCGCGGCGTAGCAGGACGTCGGACGATTACGTGGTACAGCGCGTAGGTGCGATCGCAGGGGCGGTGCTACGGAGCGCGAGGCGGAGGAGGATGAGGAGGGAGGGAGAGCTGAGGGAGAGTACCTGCTTTCTCTTCCCAAGGAGGACCTCTCTCATTATTGCTCCCCCCCCCCCCCCCGTCCCCGTCCCCGTCTCCTGGTCCCTGTTTGAACATACTGGCGCCAGGGTACCTCTTGGCAAAACAGGCTAAGAGTCACGCTGAAGCCTGAACATATCGTTCTAACTTTACTCCTAGCGTGGTCTGATCGCTTCGCATTGTTTCTCAGCGTTCTGAGAGATTGCCTGCTAGTGAAATTAGCCCGTCAAATCTCTTGCATATTCTCGAAGTGGCGACATGACTACAGCCGCGAGGAGTACATAAGTTTATGTATGTATGTATGTATGTATGTATGTATGTATGTATGTATGTATGTATGTATGTATGTATGTATGTATGTATGTATGTATGTATGTATGTATGTATGTATGTATGTATGTATGTGCAAAATGCTTTCACATTCAAATAACGTACTGTCGTGTTTGCCTTTACAAGGCCAGCTTCTCGATGTAAAAACACGACTAGAGTAATGAAAATAAAATACGCACTCATTTGTTTGCACGACCGGCCCAACTACTCCCTCCTTGGGTGACACATGGAACTCAGTTTTCAGCCTAAAAGGAGACTCTGCTTGAGGACACACATTTACGGCAAGCAAGTAACTCTGCTCGCTATGCAACGTAAGCTCTAATTCGTCTCGAACTGTCCGACGCTGTAAATTGTCGCTAGGTCCGTTGCCGCAGAAACCATGATGGGATCCAGAAAATTGTCAAGGAATGCATCGTCTCTACTCATGGCTGTCGTTCCACATTCTTTGCGACCTATTGAATTTCGCCCTCTCCTTTGGGTCATACACCGCTACCGCGTATTATGTCTATGTACGAGCTATAGGCTGCGGCAAAATTGGAAGCCAATTATCGTTGGTATGTAGCCACACACGATTCTCTTGGGCATTCTTCCGGCGGGAGCAAATAGAAGTGAGCCGAAAACCATGACCCGTATTTACTATTTACTGCCGTGTAAATACTGCTTGAAGTGTATGAACTCCCGTGGTTGTGAACTGACGATTTGCTGGCGGCGACCTTCTATACAGATGGATCAAAGAAGCTGGTTGAGCGTTGTGACGAATGCTCGGAAATTAGCTCCGTTGTGCAGGATAAATGTATATGGGTCGTACGAACATAAATCTGCCTTGAAAATAGTCCCTGATAACGATGTTTCTCGTTACGGGCAAACTGTCCCTATTTATCGAACAACCATCGCATATACACAGATGTATAATACAGCCACTTGGAGAAAACGTCTTTCACTGACCTCGAGTTCTGATAAGTAACCTGAAGTGCAGCCCTCGTCTCGTTTAATTGCGGCTGTGGTTTACCATAAATGACGGGCAGTTGACGTTATCTTCGCGGCGGAGTTATTAAGCACGACATTCACCAAGTATCAGCTTCGGACGGCGGATCTTCCTTCATAATATTTGAAGGAAACTTCGCAACTCATTTCGGAGGCGTCAAGTTTATGCGATGGCAAAGCTTACGCGTAATTTTGCGATTACTGAAGAGCCTTATCGCTAAGAGAAGGTCTGAATGAAGCCTCGGCATCAGTTGTGCTGTCACTTTGGCGATTACGAACGCTATTCTTGTTTTTCGAGCTGTTTACGTATCTAGGCCCTCGCGAGGTTGTCACGCCGACGCCGTGGGAGGAAACGAACAGACGAACTTAAAAAAAAATAAGCTGCGTTATCTCTCACCTCGGACCCTGAATATTTTTTTTTTTTTGCGCTTCTAAAATTGTCCGTCCTCACTGCTTGGTAAAAGCGCCCGCGCTTGGGGTCCCCCAGGCACGCATATTAATTGTTTTCCAGCGCCCGCAGGCCCTTATCTCGCACGCGAAAAACTGCTATTCTTGATCTCAGAGGTCGTGCATAGCGAAGAAAAGAAAGCGTGGGCGGTGTTTCTGTTTCGTTCGCGCGCGACGTATAAGGAGCACGAACCAGTTTTTTCTACGGTTATGCAGTTCTCCTGCAAACTTGGTGTCCCAACGAATGGCCACGAGTTGAGGTTATAACTAACTAACTAACTAACTAACTAACTAACTAACTAACTAACTAACTAACTAACTAACTAACTAACTAACTAACTAACCATAACTTAAAATAAATAAATATACGTGAAAATTTTTAATATCTGATTTTAAATGTGATTCACACCGTGAATGAAGACGTGTTGCTGGGGGTCACTAAAGAACGCATCAAAACAAGTCTGACGCCAGCTTGGACAACGGCCCCGCCACGGTGGTCTAGCGGATATGGCACTCGGCTGCTGATCCGGAGGTCGCGGGATCGAATCCCGGCAGCGGCGGCTGCATTTCGATGGAGGCGAAATGTTGAGGCCCGTGTACTGTACGATGTCAGTGCACGTTAAAGAGCCCCAGGTGGTCGAAATTTCCGGAGCCCTCCACTACGTCGTCTCTCATAATCAGGGCGGGTTTTGGGACGTTAAACCCCACAAACCAATCAAATCAAATCAGCTCGCGTAACGGTAAGTGTATATAATGCTAGTTCTTAATGCTGTATAGTGCAGTGCATCTGTCATGCTATGAGGAGTTGGGGACAAGGGGTTTTAGTCGAGCCGAAACCTGAGGGGTTTGGATAGCGTTCCAGGAGCGTCTCCTGTTGGATCAAACTTGTAGATATTGGGAATATGTTGCGTCCCACTTGCGCGAAAGAGAGGCCAGCGACTATGACGCTTCGGCTCAAGCTCCTCACGCAAGACTTCGGCGCACCTCGCGGGCTTCACCCTCAATGCTCTGTCTTCATTGGGCCCGTTACGGGAGCGTACGGGCATCATGGTATCCTTCGAAGGAAGCAGACCGGCGCTAGAAGAAAAAGGACACGCGGCGGGTCTCGAGGGTCATTATTAATCCCGATGTCGGTAGGAAACTGCTGACCGTGGACAAAGGAACGACTCTTTATGATACTTCGAAAGCAGCCAGTGGGCGTCGTTCTTTTCGTCTTGTACTTCTACATTGTCTTATTTTTACTTGTACGGAAAAGAATAAGCATTCACTTCGAGGCCGCCGTGTCACCCTGTTTCGGCCTATCAAATTGTCTTCTTTATTTTCTTCTTGTAGAGTAGTGAACTCGGTGTTTTCCACTTACCAGCTCTCCCTTCTTCCTTTCTTCTTTCTTTCTCTCTCACTCTGTCTGCCTCTCCCTAACCTTTCTATTATGTTTCGCCGCATAATAGCATAACATACCATATATGCCATGCTACTCCACAGTGCATTATGACATGACCCTGTGATGTGAGCAAATACACCATACCTCATTCGTCACACGTCATAGTTCGATGCGGCGGGCGGCGTGCTCACTGGATGGTGGCTGAGTAAACGCTGTTTCTGAATTCTAGGTGGCAATTGTTTGATGTTTTGGAATACCCTTACACTTTTGAAATAGAGAAAAAGCGTACAGGTGGCTAAAGCTATTGGATAAAGCAAACATTATCGGCAAGCTTTGTCTGTCAAGTTAGAAGTGGTTATTTTAGTTGGTATAGTTTCATATATCTGGCACTACAATACTGAATGTAAGTATCTGACTGTTAATTCATTCGCAAGCTCTTAAAGTAATTATTGCCGCTGTATTCAGCTTCACTGCGTCGACTCCAGCACCTTGTTCATCGCAATTTGCACCGTCGCCGCCTAGACATAACCGAGACCGCCGGCCAAAGCTTCCGCCCATCATGATGCGACGCAACGCGATGTCATTGCACAGAATACAAGTGCGTGTTCTATTCGCTCACCATTTATCTCACTTAGACAACTAGAATCACATCGAGAAGATTTGTACGACTACCTCTGGCAATCACGAAAACAGCTTGCGAAGCCTTTAGAACTTCCCTACAATCTCACCCTTGTGCGAGTGCTTGAAACCTGGGCGCCATCAAAGGGGTGTTTTTGCAGTGGAGTTTTCTTCTCAAGGGCAGACGTCTCGATTCAAGCACATTGTACCCTCAAACTAACTAGGCAGTTAAGTGTATCGTGTTGGCCTGTGGCACCCGGCAGCGCTGTACGACGCCATGCGATAGAATCGAAACTTAGGCGAGCTTTTGGTAATTCATACAGCGGTGAGAAGACGAAAAACGCTAAAATGGTATCACAAGACGAGAATGAGCGCACACCTGTAAATTTAGTTCAACAATAATCGCCGACCTTGTTACAACGAAGAACCGTGCATGCGGAGTGGATTCAAAATTAAACGTGTTTCTCAAAAAAAGAAAAAGAAGAAAAGAAAAGAAACCTTGCAAGGGACAAAGAGCCTTGCACAGTGCGTCACTGCGATTTGAGAAGGAAAGCACCCGCATGCTGTGATCCTCTTCATTTTGTCTTCGCCTCTTTAGCACTGTCGCTAATCAAGTATGGCCAACACCATACTTTCAGCAAACACTGGCACAGTCAGGAAGTGCGGACACTAGGCTAGGCTTGTATTTTGTGGCTGTGGTAAAATACGTTTTTATCTCGTGGATTCACGTATATTTGTGAGCCCAGTATTCAGTACGTTTTCGTGAGCTGTATCACACAATTCAACGAAAGATGGAGTTGGCATTAAGTTACTCAGCAATAAATGCAAACTGACACCTTTTGAATATTTAACATTCTGACATCAAGTGCTTAAGCATGTCGTTGTACTGTCCACAAAGTTCTGAACACGCACACTACAAAGTAGAATGTACATGTTTAATGTAACCATTAAAGCGCAGTCTACTTTTAATGAACTGGGCTCTAATTACGCACTTCAATCCATTATCTCGAGTGAAGTTCATATATTAGTGAAACAAGAGGCGTGCGATACACTGCGGGTATGACTTCAATATAATAAAGCCTAATGAGAAAGGACAATATTATTAAACTTTTGTGAACACCTCCACAATGTCACTGAGTGTTGATTCTTTCATAGGGTGCGTTAGTTGGAATCTTAATGAGAACTCGCTACTACGCGCTTAGGCTGTTGAAGTCTTAATCTGTTCACATTACCAGTGCTACACGCCGCACATGGCTGCAAGTTATACCGTGCTTAAAAATGCTTAAATTTTAATCGAACTGCGCGTTTGCTACTTCGCAATTAGGCCTCTTTTATAGAAACGTAATCGTCAGGAATAAGTAGCTCCCAAAAAACGCATTGATTCTGAGGCGTGTTATATTTGCGGCCCCTATAAGCAAGGTGACTCAATCGCATTAATTAATTCGAGAATAGTTTACGCCACCGATATGACATTGCAAGGCCGAAATCGATACGTAGACCGTCGTCCTCTGCACTCGTAAACGGTTTTCGAAAATACGAACGTTAGCGCATTTATGCTAGAATGAACTGACAGATATCGACGACAAATAATCCTGAGTATAAATCGAAGGCCATGAAACAAAGTTCTTATTGCTCTCTGTAGTCTATGGAATGTCCTATAGTGGGTCAAACCTCCAATTTTATTTTGGAAAAAAAAAAAGTGGTGCGCCCTCTTGTATCTCCACAAAGTTACATTTGCATTTGAGCAAGATAGCAAGACACAGATAAGGCCTCGGCGTAAGTAATTGAATATTGTAGCGTCGTTACGAGTGGCGGGCACAGTGAGCATATCGCAGTAATAAATGAACAGGCAAATCGTGACCGGTACTTTTGTTTCGCTGCAGGTTCTCCAGTCTAAAAGCACTACATATTAATCAGCATAATGGTCCCTACGAAGTGTTTCGCTCGAAGTCTTAGTGAATTTATTACGAAAGTTACATGCTTCTCAAGGGCGATTGCATATATAGGTTCACCAGCGCACGGGCTACAAATATTTAATTACAGTGCCTATGACTCCACACATCTTTAGGATGCGTTGGTGTACGTCCGCTGCGCTTTCATTTATTAAGGCGTATTACACGTTGGGTTGGTCTCACTATGTCTTAATTTATTAAATCTCATCGCATGTCGCATTGATTTCTCCATGTATTTCCTGTGTTTATTTCCCTTTTGGATGTCTCGGATTTGGGCGCATTTGCGAATTAGAATTGTGCCCTTATAGCTTGTGTTGCGGAGCTTTAACTGCTCGGAAGGACTACCTGGTGCTCTGATGTTTTGTTTGTGGGTTTGCTGTTCTGAGAGTCATCTACACGCGAGGACAGAGGACCAGCCTGTGCCTCTGCCAGGTGACAAACTATCCTTACAGACAATTATAACCATACAGATAAAGCTTACAGAGGTATACATGAACGATGTAGTAGCGCTATGTCGGCAAAATGTGGGCTCTGTGCTTTTCTGCGTGCGATACCTCCCGGCACATATTACCACGTACATTTAGAGCATAGTGTGGAACCATGACCCGTATTTTATATTCTGAGGCTGATTTCATGCATTCACTGATTAATTTCTCTTGCTGCATTCCTGACGCGACGTTTCATGTTTTCGGTCTTGACGTAGAACCCGCTATTGAGAAAATAGAATATTATAGCATGCAGTTCTTCAGATGTGCCTAGATAAATATAGTGCCGGGCTGTCAATGACGTGCTAGTTTACTCGAGGTAGAATGTGTTAGCCACCATATTTCTGTAACGCCTACAACGAAGTTTCTGAGAAAGCAAAATGAAGCTAAATTGGCACATAATTCGTGATTTAGTAGACAAGTGCCTTTTCGAGCTCTTGCATGTACGCATCACTAGGATTGGCTTGTCTACCAACCAAGTCCATGTTCGTATTTTCGCGAGCTTATCGAACGAAACCGTCTTGTGCAAAAAGAGTAAAATGCTGATTTTGTTATTACCTTTGATGCCACTGAAAAAAAAAAAATTCTCAATGACATTCCTTCCGTTATGTCTTCGGATTCAGCGTTTACTTACGAGTTATAATTTGTTCGTGTTCGTTTCTCATTGCCTCGCACGTTCCTTAATTAAGGACAGTCAAACTGAACCACACCTGCTTAGCCTTCCTCCCTCTTCACACGTTCCCAATTATCCTTATTCTCTCTCGACAGTTCAAGTGCTGCAGCAAGGGTCTGCGTGTACCTGCTGCTATGTGCGGAGCGCTCATTTCTGGTGCACGCGAAATGATCGTTGAATGTACCGTCCACTTATTTTGCGTTCGCCTCTCCAATCTGTGGCGTATGTTCGTATTTTATGTAACTGCTTGCATGAGATGCCGCGTTTCGCAAATCTAACAAAACCATCAGGAGCCGATGTCGAGAAAAGTGCCGTTCACAAGAGGTATCCTAGCTGGTTCATGGTATTCTTACAAAAAAAAAAAAAAAAAAAAAAACGGATACAACAAGCAAAGTACGAATTTATGTAGCGTTGACTAATTACGAGGTACAGCCACAGGACGCTTCATATATGTGTTTGGAACTGACGTGGGGGGGCGGATACATGAACATGCAAACTCAAAACATCACGAGTGAACGTCAGTTCCATTCAGGAACCAATACGCCCAGCAACATTTTCTGCTTCAGATATACGTGTATGCAAAAATTCTTAGGAGGCCTTAGCTATCCATTAAGAGATGCAAATATGAAAGCCAGGACCTTTGAGTAGTCGAACCCGGAAACCAGGAGTTGGCACCCATAATCTTTGCTAGCTGAATTTCACGCGAACGTAATATGGTGTGGTGCGTAAAGGGTAACATTCAATCACATGTGGCTCACACCTGCACACCCTATGCTGGCGTGAGCAACGCGTCGTTTTGTCGTCATTAATCTCGAAGTAATTAACAAGCACATGAAGTTATCGATGCAGTGACGTGTCATTTATGTTGTTC
This sequence comes from Hyalomma asiaticum, assembly GCA_013339685.2. Taxonomy (NCBI): domain Eukaryota; kingdom Metazoa; phylum Arthropoda; class Arachnida; order Ixodida; family Ixodidae; genus Hyalomma; species Hyalomma asiaticum. The sequence goes on from CM023485.1 coordinate 38,695,133, forward strand.
GTTCGCTCGTGCCCTTCCATATCGATTTTGGTATATACCAAGTGAACAAGACGCGAGTTCCCGTTTTTTAAAATATATTTTTCTTCCACCGTTTCTTAAAGGTAATCTTGGAATCACTATATGAAACATTCGCAATATTAAGCTAAAGAAAATAGGTTCTAAACTGTCCGTAGGTAGCGCAGTTCGTCGTGGGATACGGTGTCAGTAAACAAAATTGAATGCGTCGTGCACCTGTTCGTTCACGACCCCCGCTGTTGTACTCAAATTACTGAATATATTCTTTTTCCTTTTTTAATAGGCTTCTTATTTTCTGTGATCAAAGTTCCCGAGGCACTGTGTTTGGTCACCGCGTTGTTCTTTGCGGTATGAAAGCACAAGTTCCTGCAGTCTTCAGGAAATACGGAGCGCGGCCATAAACAGCACCAGTAAGAAAAGTAAAACTAAGTGAAGGAAGATAGGTCATCCGAAGTGCGCAGGCATCGCAGTTTTTGGAATCCAAGCCAGCGCATTTCGGCAACTTAAGAAACGCTGCCTTTTCTCGGATGACGCGGCAAAGTTATTCTGCGGAATCGCCGAGTTCCCACGTGAATTTTGATTGCGGACCACGAAAAAAACTAGCAAGCACCAGGGCGTTGTGAGCTTGAA